>OX336417.1:31806568-33006568 GCA_946903255.1 Schistosoma spindalis | reverse complement strand
CATGAACTGATGTCAGGCAACCACTAAAACCAGGAAGCACCAAAAATGGGTGTTTCATCTCAGTTTAGAATTCCTCGATAGCGTGCATCTAAGACCCCACTATGAATTAAACTTATGATTTCAGGTCTTCTCGAGGATCGCTTAACATTCAGATCATTGAGTCCGTAATTCATAAGTGAATGATAAAATTTAACAGTTTCCATAAACTTTACTAAGATTTTGTACTTTTCCGGCTTTATTAGTGTCTTGTAATTCATCTTCTTTCCAATTCACTTTTGTCAGTTTAAGTAAATTGCATTGGTTGAAAGATTACTCGACAGGAAAGAATGCACCATATTGATATGTACTTCACATGAAAAATTAGAATCTTTCCTTTTTTATTCCAATTATATGGTTGGATATTTTAAGCAACTTTCACCTTATCTATTTTTGTATCACTGATAAACATAATGGTGAAATTACATGAATTCAATAATTGAGGAATAAAAAATAACACAGTATATATTTCTGCTTACTTTAGTTAAATACCTCAATGAACATAGAACTACATTCCAGAAATAATCCATTACGTTTTCCAAATAATCTATCTGAATCGTAATGATACAATTGTGTATTTCTCAAGATTGATCTCTTATTCTTTTCTCTGCAATGTCAATTAAATGCCAGACTGAATCAATCCTACATAATGTTACAGTGTGATAACCACACACTAGATAGATGAATTCCCCGATTGCGTAATAAAGTTGATCTTCATACTACAAATCCATGTTTTGCATTTTAATGTACAACGACATTCATACCTTGTTGACATGAAATGCTGATCCTTTAAGGAATTTTCTGGATTGTGTATATTACTGACTATTTATTAGTAGTTGATTGTTTTTTTATAAACATGTTTTGGATTTTAGTAAGAAAAGGTCAAATGTGGTTACCAGGTGCAATCACTTCTGCATTTGTAGCTTTTCTAACATGGTCCGCTTTAGGGAGTCAACCAAGAAGTGAGTTAAACTAAATTCAAGAATTTTATATTTTCATGTTTTGTTTTTGTGTGGGCCAGTTTTCATTATGAATTAAGATCTTTTAAATAAATACTTCTTGAATTTCGGTAATTGTCAGCCGTTATTTAGTTGTGTTATCAGAACCAAACAGTTAAGTAGATTTTTGGTTGATCCTAACCATTTTACGTTTTACTGATCAGCATATTCACAAAATTCGCCACGAGATCTGATGGTCCTGGATTCAATCTTCAGTTGAACCGTTGATAGACACTGTTGAGAAGTAACATTAAAACGAAACAACTGTCCATTTCTTCCCAACCCTCAGTGATTTTTTGTCTAAAGTCAATTCGTTATATAAAACTTCAAATTCAATACTTTACAGAACATACTATAATAGCCATGTTATTGTTTGAATTTTCAAATTATATCATATTTTGCTGCTATTATTTTATTAATATTAAATTGTTGACCTTATAAATTCACATGTTTTCACCATGTATTTCTCGAATAAGCAGTCACTACGTTTAACTTGTTGTTGTCTTACGTTCCATATGGTTGTTACTGAAAAAATTAATTATGTGAAATTAATGAATGTTTATAAATTCTGTTAATAGTCATTATCTACATAGGTCGGGGTTGCATTTCGTTCTAGCTTTTATAGTTCCTTGGATTATCAACCATTCAATGTTTTAGGATAGATAACTTTTTAATATACATAAAGTGGGGCTTTTTTCGCTTGATCAACACATCATTATTTTGACATTATTTAGATTTTTGGTATATTGTTAGTACCTTTGTAAACTGGTTCACGGATTTAGTCCTATGCAACCATTGTTTTAAATATTTCAGTTATTAATGGCTATTAAGCTTTACACTTATACAATTAAAATAGGTATATGGATATATATCGTATCATTTGATTTCATAAGTAGGCAATTTCTTTTTGTAGATATAGTGAAAGAATAACCTCAGAATAATGATATTGTGGTTCTTTTAGTCGTTTGAATATAGTCAGTCGCTCCTCATATGTGATGGTACAGGTGTTCATGCTTTTCTGAATACCTTACATGTTCATAGTAAAAATACATCGTGAATACGTCTAATTCTTACAGCATAAATCCACTTTACTAAACCAAATACACACTGGGTAGCTAATTTTCTAGATTTTATTTTAGCAATTATATTTGGATTCTAATAAACCAGCAAAGCATTAAAAAAGATGTTTGAACTACTCGAAGAAAATAATGTTGTTAACTCAGGTTAACTTTTAATGATTGTATAATAACACTCACTGTTTACTGTCAGACTGTGTTAAAAGCTTATGCACAGTAATATAAGCCAATCAACACACTAATCATCGTAAATCTCCTTCTTATGTCTATCGTATATCACTAACAAAAACATTGCAACTAATTAATATTTCTTCTATGAAGTTTCAATGTTCTAATTTTTTTTTTAAATCATTCAAAAAGCTTCACTAGCTAGGACTCAATATTTTGTCCCATTAATATTTTATGTAACTCCCCTACAGGATCCAATTGTTTATTCACTTTTCCTAGCGAATTTGGTTGACCCATAAGAATTATTCTTCATTTATCTACAGTCTTGACTGCATACGTTTCGTGACGTTACTGGTGGTAGGTATTGTATTAAGCTTAAAAGCAGAACCCTCTATTCTTGGTTGAGATCCGGTAGATAATCGCCTGTTTGGTTTTTGAATAAACGCGACACTAAGAGCAAATGGAGTATTCAGTGTATGATTCTTATATTTTACCAAGATGCTCTGTAATTTTTGTATTGAAATTCACGACACTGATACTAACGCGTTAACCCCTGAGTTACTGAGGCCAGATATTCACTGGCGTGTTCAACTGTTATGATCTTAATATCATTAACAGTAAGGATTGGGATAATCTCGTTGCTTATATACAAGACTGGATTTTTGTGGTTATCTGAACACAATAGCTCAATGAATAATCTGTTGCGACTTAAAGCACAAGGTACTGGATTCCAGCATAAGTGTGAACATCAATATACAGATCCAGGTACATTCACTGTAGAATGTCAAACAAAAGCTAATGTTTTTCCTGGGTTCCGCTACTGACCGCCACACATATAACCTGAGAAATCGTTGACGTTTGTTGTTTATTAATTAAAATTATATATCCCCTGTTAGATTGTTTAATTACGTTGTACAATTTTCCTTTCATATATATTTATTACAGTTTTATCGTCGAATTTTCCGTGGCAAAAACAAACAGTAAAAAATATGAACGATGTTCAACAACAAGAGCGAAATCTTACTATTCATCCGCTAGTTGTTGTTGCAGATCAGTTAAATCGTTTATTATCTCATCAATTCACTCAAACCACTAATCAAGTCAAGCCATCACCAGCATTGACATCTGAATCAAAACCAAATATTACTGAATCAATTGTTTTAGTTAATGAATGCCTACCTGGTGGTGTGAATAAAATCAGTGAACATTTAGGCAAAGATATTGTTATATTGTTAGGAATAACAGTTGTGATTGGTGGATTTGTATATTCAAGGTAAGCAACATTAATAATTGTTAGTTTGGGAAGTTTGTAGAGTTGAATTTTGTGGCTTACATCATACACTGACCTTAGTCAGATTAGTGGTAGTGACGGAAATGAAAAATATAAACAATTAGGTGCCAATTCAGTGGTTTAAAGTTTGAACTCTCACTTCAAGATCTAGGTCCTAGATTTGATCCCGGTGGAGTCGTGGACGTGTACTACTGAAGAGTTGCGTGACAGAATGAAATATTTGTTCAATACTTCCTGATTTACTATAGTTTTCTAACTAATATCGGTTCGTGAAATGCTAAACTTTAGAATATTTATAATTGTTTAATATATGTATATTCTAATTATAAAATTTACAGACATAATTAAGTCGGTACAAATATGTAGATATCGATAATAATTTGTCAATTTTTTTGAAACATCTCGTTACACTAATTGTATGTAAGTGATTATCCAGTTATTTTATTCTTAACATCCTTTTTTTATAAACATTATTGACGGTGGACAGTATAAAAACACAATAATTGTGAATAAGAGGAAATGCACACTAATGTATTCGCCTTTACAAAAATCGATTTAAGGAATATACGCTGTCCATCAGGAAATATGCTAACGCGTTGATGAAAATGAGTAAGACAAACCTAGAAAAAATGGTTACATTATTTGAAATTCCAGATATTTTGATTGGGTTTGTGACAAATCTAGATCTTAATTTTTGTGTTAATTTTCCTTGTAAATTATAAATTTGACTTTAAATAGCTGAGGATAATCAATAAAGATACGTAAACACCACTTACAAAAGTTTGTATATTACATTTATCAGTTATTATATTCTTTATTTGGGACACTATTGAACATTATGTCAAGTTTGTGTAGTCGTCAGAGTTCTGTCTATCCAGTCGCAATGTGTCCACTACCCCAAGTGACTTGATATCTTGTCTTTTACTTTGAGTCACATGAACAAATGGCCACATTACAAGCTGTTAGGTGGAATTAAATTAACACTAAACGATTAAGTAAACATGAAATCGTTCACGTCAGCCCTACAACAGGTCAGTTGTAACTGAATAACTCAGTTGCTATATTTCAAGCTGTGAACCTGAATGACAAGTTTGAATGCCCCAGCGATCATCGGCTCTCTCAGGATTACAGACGTGTCCTGTTAACAAGTGGTGATAGACACAAAACCTAGGTCCATGGTTCCCTGCGAACTATCTCCAACCATGTAACCAGTAATCTGAAACGAAACGTATGATGCAATAATCTATTGATTATTGTACTCGACTTTCAACTAATAGGTTACAAATTTGAATCCCGATCCACCTGGTTCAATTTCACCAATCGAATAGAATTCAGATATACAGTGTAGTTCAGTGTCTAGTGTATAAGCCTATAACTGGTAAATAACTTAGAAATAAATTATATAAAAGAATTCATAAATACATTTTGATGCAAATTAGTTATGTTACTCTCGATTTTTTTCCTCATTGTTAGGCATACATAATATTTGCAAGCACTTCGTTAATATATTTTTCTTTGTCAGTAATGAATACTCTTATTATACAGCATAATGATATCGGATAAGTGTTTTTCTTATATTGTTAGTATAATATCCAATAAGCTTTCCATATATTTCTTTTACATATGCATATTGTGTTTTTTTTTTTTTTTTTTTTGGTAAATGGACGATTGTACATCGAACTGTATCATTGCGTGTATTTATTCTGTGATGTAAATTAATTATAGTTAGACATCTATTAATTTTTTTATAGTTACAAATTTGTTGTAAATTGATTACATTTCTATCATGTTTCACTATTTCATGTTATTATTTATCCAATTCAATGATCAAAGTATGGGTTTAAATCATTGGCTTTTGAACCATACTTTACTTCAAGTGATGGTTATAATGATCCTGTCCAATTTTCTGAGATAAAATGGACACAAGAGAATTAGAATTTATAGAATAATGGTTAAAAATCAAGTGTTTGAATTACTAAAGTCTTGCTGTGGAAACATCTACATTTGATATCTCTTGAGCTTTTGATCAGCAATACACTATCTGGATGATTAATGATTAAATGGATTCAGAAAAATTGTCTTTGGTCGCTATCGTAACGAAATGTTTGTGTTGGGGAAATCCAGAAAACTCCTCTAAAAAAAAGCCGAAAACGGCTCTGAAAACGCTGAGAAGCATTTTATCTAATCGGCATTCACTAGACGTTTCGCGCGAAACATCTAGAAAGTGAGACGTCACTTGTCAAGTTTCTCATTGGATGATGGTTACCTATGCTGCTACAATGTTTAGGAGCGTTCCAGAACTTTCCGGAAACCCAAGACCATCGAAAATACTATAAAAACCTTAGATTTTCTGTGCATAAACGAACATTGGAGTAAAGCATTTCTTCCGTATTTCGCGTGTTTTCTCTCGTGTTTAAGTCGCTGTGTAGATTTAGTCTGGGGGTTACTAGAAGAGCTTATGAACCAAAACCAGCGTTCAGTTAGAAGACTTATCAGTAATGTCGGAGGAAACCATAATGAATATTTTTGGAGCAACTAGAAGTTTATATGGAGCATCAAGAGAAGCGGTTTGAACAGTCACAAATCACAATCATGAAAGCTCTTATGCAGAAAATGTGCCTGTCCCAGCAAAATCCAGCTTCTGGTGAATTACAAGTATCCCATACTGATTCAGTCATTAATGCGATCCATGAATTTAATTTTAATGGTGTAGCAGGTTTGACTTGGTTCAATCAATTTGAAGATCTATTTCATATTAATCTCTGCAGACTGGATGACGCCTCAGAAGTCAGGATACTTCTAAGAAAACTTGGGATGATGGAGCATGAACGCTATAGTAACTTTATTCTTCCTAAGAACTCACGGAACTTTAATTTTGATAAAACAATTAAAACCCTGTCTCATATCTTTGGAGAACAGTCATCTCTATTTAATATCCGTTATTAATTCTTGAAGATAACGAAAGAACCAGGAGATGACTGGGTAAAACATTCAGGAATTGTCAATGAAGAATGTGAAAGGTTCAAGTTATCTTCCATGACAGAATACCAGTTTAAATGCCTTGTATTTGTCTGTAGCCTGCATTCACATGAGGATGCTGATATCTGAAAAAGAATCCTAAACAAGCTTAAACATTGTCCCAGCATTACTCCATATGAAGTAGCTACCGAATGCCAAAGATTAGTCAAGTTGAAACATGACACTTCGATGGTCAAGAGCACTATCCGTTTTCGTCACGTTAATGCAATGGAAAGAAAAGTCTTACAAGGTTCTAGCACACAAAATTATCGTAATGGCAGCGGCAAACCATCATCCCCATGCTGGTTATGTGGCCGTTGGCTTTTCAAAAGGTTTTTTCATTTTAAAAATCATCGTCGTACTACGTGTTCCAGAAAAGGACACAAAGAAATTCATGGCGAAACCCGGAAACGCCGCCAACCAAAAGTGTACTCTAAAAGATTCAAGCCCCGAACAACCAAAGTAACGGCAAGTCTTAACAGAACCAGCTAATGAGTCCCAAATGGGACGAAATGTGCGTCCTGAATTCCACTGCTAGCCACCATCATTTCAGCTTATAATGCTTGTGACAGAATTCAATATCGAAACAATCCTCACGGTAAGCACACATGCCAATAAGAGACTGATCAACTGCAGTCCTGAACATCCATGGGAAAATTCAAGCAACCAACACAGATTTGAAATAACCTGTTATCGTTTATGCAGTTTTTCTTGTCATTAAATGTTTAAGAAATCAGACAGAATAAATTGAATACTGTCTGACTATAGGATAAGATGTTCAATTATAATTTACTAATCTAGATTATCATAGTATGGTGGACACAGAGGTTTGAACTGATTATTTCTTTGCTTCATTACCATTCACTATAAATGAGATGATTAAAATATTGAACATAATTTCAATCCTCTTGACAAACTCATATATGTTGTAACCTGTCCTTTATTTGCATTATTTTGTTAGAATTTTAAAAATATATTTTAACCGGATTAAATTTAATTATTCATGATGGACAGAAACAAAAACAAATTCACTGCACTTGATCGTTTTATTTGTTCTTTTTTAACACTTTTAAAGAACTATTTATGACAGTAAAAGTCATAAACCTGACAGTTTTTTTAATACCATAGCTGTTAGATGATGATGACTACACTTTGGTGTTTTTCTTTTCCATTCCCCCTTCCCTTATATAGTATTAACTAATAAAAATCATTTTTTTTATGATTATTATTCAAGATAATTTTTATTTCTGCGCTGTTTTTTCTCTCGTTTTACTTCCTCATAAGTGTTGTTGTTATTTCGTTTTCTGGTCTAATAATATTGGATAGTAATGATAGTTATTATCTAGTATTGGAATGTACAATCAGACTAATTTGTATGCACATGTACTTCTAAATATAGAATATTTCTTCAGGATTAGTTTGTATCAACAGCTTGTCTAAACATAGTGAGTAAATTGATCAACTGACATGACAATTACACTAGCTCTTGAAAAATCTTGGTATGATGGATACGGATGTATAATTGAGTTTTAACGATTTGTACTACCCGTGACTTAATATCCCTCTACCTATCAGGAAGAAAACTTAGTATCCAGCATTCTTATTTATGTTAGTTTACATTAGTGATATATTTTTTATGAACGGAGAAGACTTGAATAGGTTGCTAGTATTTGAACATATTTATTTTCGATAAACTGGTTGCTTATAGTATAGTCAGTTACAACGTGGGACCAGGCACATACATGCATCGGTCCAAGTTGCCATACCTCATTAGCACAGCACGACGAACACCGGATTCATAGAAGCAGTTAACTCAATGATGTAATATATAAAGGAAAGGTTTTATGTAAGGATGTAGTACAGAAATAAAGAATTAGTTCGTAGGAAGAAAGATATGAAATACTTTTAATCTCATAGTTTAAGGGAAGACAGAGAGTGTATACACCTACGCCATTGTTATCGGTTCTGAGCCATGTCACCCAGAGTTTACAGCCATTGGTTACGATAGTCTCGCGGACCCCAACCATGTAGTAGTAGTAGTATAGTATAATCTTTCTTTCTGATTACTGCTTATACTCTTAGTACCTCTACCACTACGGGATTTGAATCGAAAATTGTATTTGTGTGATAATGTTATATGGCAACTCAAACTGATGTACGTACATACGAAGTTCTACGCTGTTACTGACTGACTGATATTACATACCAGTAATAATATTGTTGTTCACTTATGAGCCGTAATTTGTATAACTTCACACAGATACACTAACGATTAGAGATCATGAGAAATTCTCTTCATTCAGTCTAGTAAATGTTAAGGTGTCTATAAAAATTATTATTGTTTAAATTCCTACTTTTTTTACCAAAAATATCAGAAATTAAAAAAACTGTTTAAATTGTACTTCTTTCGAATTGGTTCTTTATACGTAATTATTATTTCAATGAACTTTTTCATTGATAACCTTCCAAAGTCACTTAAGTAATATTTCAAAACTTGTTTTTGTCCGTATAGTTGTTTACTTAGGAGACAATATCTATTCTTTTTGTCATGGTCAATCTTTACTTCTCTTTTTTTTGCTATTGTACATATATCGTTGAAATGTCATTATGTAACCTAGTTATTCGATATTGTAATACTCGTAGTCAATTTGTACTTTTATCAGTATGATCACCCGACCCTTTTTCATCTTAATTAATTTACATATGATTATATCAACATTCGATACTGTGTCGAGGTTTATCGTTCTTGTTGCTAATGCTAATCACTCTATCATTGTTTTTTTGTCTTCATCTTTTTTTATTTTAGTTTTCGCGCATCTATGCAAGCACGACGTTTAGGTATTCGAACACGAAGAGAACGTTTGGTGAGTATCAGCTATATATATATATATATATATATATATATATATATATATATATATATATATATATATATATATATATATATATATATATATATGGTACGAAGTATTTAACAGTTCACGCTGTACATTGCAATATCAGTGAAACCATTCACTCGTTTTGATTTTGAAATATCCTACCCGTAGATATCTTTGATTCAGTAGATGAGCACGTCAGCCACTTCACTCTTCTTGAAATTTTCACCTTCTGTGATTAGTTGATGTTTGAGAAAATCTTAAAATATATTCAAAACGTTCGTCTAGGTTTTGCCAACTTACACCACTTGTGGAGTAGCCAAGATGATCGTCTGCTTACGAAGATATTGACATATTACTCAAAAGTTCACTCCGTGATATTCTATAGGTGTGAAACATGGTCTATAAAGGTAGGAGACATGTGAAGACTGAACTATTTTGATCAAAGATGTCTTCGAAGTGTTGCTGGCGCATGTTAGAACAGTCGATTGGATAATGGTAAGTTTAGGTGCAGGATACTTGGCAAATACAGCAAACCGATTCTTTTTGAACCATGTTTTCATTGTTTCATCTTTTTCGCTGTTGTTAATACTACTTTTATTCTGATCCCATTTTAATTCGTCCTGGCGTGGTATGACAACTTGAGTTGACGTATATTTACGCTAAACACTATGCTCATTATAGCTAGTCAACTGCGAACTCCAGAAATTTCGTCATATGATACTCTAGTAAAAACCACAGTATCAATCACAAACTATTAAGAAATATCTGTCCAACATGTGACGGTACTGCACAAGTACGTAAATGATGGTGTATTGTGATGATTACAATTTTGATCATCCCCAATTGACTAATATCAGTATTTCTCTACTTTACAGGTAATATTAGACTGTAGTTTATGAATCTGTCTTTTAAATCAAATACATCTGAATAAACAGACATAATAAATCCCCGATTCCATTTCTTAGTTACATCAATATTTATGTCAAATAAATGGGAACATTTCCATTTTTACTCTAAAGAATCTGTTAATTATCATGTCCTTGCTTTACAGAATAGTTCAATAATCTGGGTTAGTTCCTTGAAATTATTTTTTTTCTTGCTTTCATGTCCATATTATTAACACAGATTCCCTTAAGTAAAAGATATAACTATGTAAATGATTTCGAATTGGTTACCAACATTTTTACTATAATAAACCTGAATTACATAATCGTAATCATTAGATAAAATTAGAAAAATTGTTTATTCCGTGAAATAGAATACATGTAAGGCATTAAAGTTATTGTACATCATCTTATTAGCTAATACAGTTAACAAGAACATAATAATTATCAATGTTCTTTTTAATAAGTGTCATTAAGTTTAATATATAAACATATAGTGTGATTTGTATGATTACAATAATGATATATTTTGAATAGTTAAGTTGTTCTGTCTTTGATAAACACCTTTCAACTCTTTTAATAAAACTCTCTAGATTTTGTGTAATGTTTAAAGTAAACATTCTTGTTAACGCTTCATAACTAAATCAATCGGTATATTTGATGGATTTTGTATTAATGAAATGAGGAGTTTTGCAAACAGTGAAATAGTAAGATATTTAGACTGATGATGACCTCCATGTTAGTATGATAATGAACTTGTCCATCAGTTTTTAGCCGTTATATATATATATATATATATATATATATATATATATATATATATATATATGATTGACATAAATAAACCTTTATACTAAAATCTAATTACTTCAATGTATTTCATGTAATTATATCAGTCAGTCAGCTACAACATAGGACCAGGCACACATGTGCATCGGTCCAAGTTGCCATACCTCATTAGTACAACAAGATGAACATAGGATTCATAGTAATTATATCATCTATTCTGTAATAAGGTTTATTTCACACCTTTATATTTTTAATACTGAATGAATAAATAAATGAACGAGGAACGAGGTAAACTGTTTAGAAATAAATCCAAGTATAAATGAATAATGTAATTTTTATTATATTGGATTTAGAATATTGATTTATTCGAGCTTACAAATAAAATAGTTGTTTAGTATTACGTAACTTTTATTCATTATAAATATGTGCATTATGAAAATGTCAATTTATTACAGTCATGATTAAGTTGATACAAAACACAAAGCAACATTCCAAAACGATAAGGTGACATTATTCCAACAGATTGTGTTTCACAAATTATTTTGACTGGATATTTGTAATGATGTTTTTAAAAATTGTGAAGTGAGATCAACTTAAAATACATCCTTTATTGACAGAATACAAATTATCAGTATAGGGTTGTGGAAATTGTTAAGTTGTTAGGATTGATATCATGAATGGATCAATGCTAGACCACCACTGAAAACACTAGACGGCCGTTTCGTCATGTGCTCACTAGTGACTAGCTTCAAGATGGATTTCCTGGAGTTCTAGTGAGAAGCCGTGACCAATGGAGTTCAACCGTGTTTATTGTAAGGCAGTTACTCATTGAAGACAATGGTGGACAGTCGCACAATATTGCGGATTGGTCGAAGTTAGATATTAACACCGTTGGATGCTGACTCAGTGGTTTAGGTTTTTAGCGTTCGCGTGCGAGACCGAAGATCTGGGGTCCGGGCCTCTTGTGAGGGATTGTGGATGCGCACTACTGAGAATATAAATTGTAATAATGGCTAATTGTGTATGAAAAAGTTGGTACTGTTACATAGTTTATGATAAACATTGCAAGGTACCCGTAGAAGATGGCATAACTACAAATTTATGTGCATTCTACGTTATTGGATGTTAACTCCTTTCCTTGGAAAGTACACTAAACAGTTTATTCACCGGATTTCAGCTGCTCAACATATATACGAACAAAGTTTATAATGCTTTTGCTTAAATTTAATAAACATTCTCGGATGATACATAAAACCTTTGTGGAAATCATTAATTGAGTAAACCATCTGTTTTCAAAAAAGCTATGCATCTTGGTAATTACTGTAAAGGCTCCAAGGATATTGGAAGGACAGAGAAAACAAAAATTTTCTTTATTTATGAAATTATTGGACATGTGCTTTGTTCTGCAATTTCTGATCACTGATTCCCTGTCCCGATGATTACTGAAAAAGAGATACTGAATACATGCTATACTTTTTGATAAACAAATCGACCGGCCTCAAGCAGTTGTCCCTTGGGCTCTGCGGTCAATTTATTTATTTATTTATTTTAACACATAAGTATTGGTACGAAGACGGACCAAATACATATGCGCCACACAAATCTCAATTGATTTGTGTGAGGGCTGTGATACTGCCTGGGTGCCCAAACCGAAGCAGGTGGTTTTCTTAGGGGGCCACACCCCGAGCCTTTGACCTGAACGTCTGACCCACAAGGCAGTGGAGCATCGTAAGGAGATGCAGTCCCATGGTAGCCGGTGACTAACGATTGGTTCATACGCCATTTGTTCCTTCAGAATACTGGAGCCCATGTGCACCATTGGTTTGGAATCCGGTTTAAGCGCCAGACATTCGTTTTTCGTCCTCTCATTTTTGTAAACAACACCCCCGCCACGAGAAGGCAGTGATTAGGACTTCCCTGGCAGAGGCTGTACACGCGTGGCCATGTGAGGGCATTTCGAGAGGGAGAGCGGACTCTCCCTACTCTCGGCCGTACCAGGGCATTTGGGGGCCTCTGCGGTCAAGCTCCCAGGTCTTCAAGACCAACACTAATCCGATTTTCTTTTCAGGTTCCTCAAGAAATACCCTTCCACGGTGTGGGCGACCGAGAAGTGACACCAGCTCTCATACCCGTAACAGCACACGAGACCAAGTTGGTCACATTCAAATCCTTCCTACACCTCTTAATAACTCTCTTATCTCCACGACCAACCCTTCTCACATCCCTTTATCACCTCGCCCCTCTAGTGCGAACGATTTGAGTGCGTGGAATGTTATTCCTGGTCTCCTGAAACCACGATCCAAACTACACGTAGGAGCTTTCAACGTCCGAACACTGTGCCAAATAGGACAACAGGCTTCCTTAGCTAAGACTTTAGAATCTCGCTCCATCGATGTGTGCTGCGTCTCCGAAACGCGAACACAGGATTCTAGTAGTGTCATTCATTTGACCGCACCATGTCAAAGTAACGAACCAACTCGATTTACGCTTCGTGTATCTGGAAGCCCTGATGCTGCTTCCCGTGGCCTCGCTGGCGTAGGTATAGCATTGAGTCCTAGGGCAGAACTAACTCTCTTAGACTGGATCCCAGTAGACAGTCGTTTGTGCGCTGTCCGACTAAACGGAGCAGTAAGGACTCGGAAAGATTGGGACACTCGTCGTTGCCTCTTCGTCGTCTGTGCCCACTCTCCCACTGACTGCAGCTCAGATGATGTAAAAGATGAGTTTTAC
The DNA here is from genome assembly GCA_946903255.1 of Schistosoma spindalis. NCBI lineage: Eukaryota > Metazoa > Platyhelminthes > Trematoda > Strigeidida > Schistosomatidae > Schistosoma > Schistosoma spindalis. The sequence continues at coordinate 32,992,699 of OX336417.1, read as the reverse complement.
AGGAAGCTTTCCGACCTTCTCCTAAAAGTTAGGCGTTCAGATATAGTAATAGTGGCTGGGGACTTTAATGCTCAAATACGTAAACTAAGCGAAAGGGAAAGACATCTGGGTGGATCTTATGGTGTCGCGGTCCAAAGAACAGATAACGGCGACCGTCTGTTGCAGTTATGCTCAGATAACCGCCTGTTTCTTGCAAACACTAACTTTAAGCATAAGGAAAAACATCTTTTGACATGGAGACCCCCTAATTCGTCCCGACGCTGAACCTAAATACATCATATCGCTATCAGCCACCGATACAGGGGCTCGATAGAAGACTGTCGCTCATTCTGGTGCACATGCTTAGACTCAGATCATGCTCTAGTGCGAGCGCGTATTTGTCTACGTCTTGCTGGACGTAGGAAAGATGGTGCAAGGAAACCCCTTAGGGTCCTACTTAATGATAGTCAAGCTAGAAGTATATTTCAGGAACAACTAGACAAACAGTTAGGCAGCCATGTAAGTGATACCCACCCCGAGGCAGCATGGAATGACATCCGAAAAGCTGTAGAAACAGCAGTGATGTCTGCAAGTACGGTAAACCATAAGGTTAGGGAGAAACACTGGATCTCTGCAGCGTCTACTGCCCTGATAGATGCTCGAGAACTCATTCGATGTGGCTCTGAATATAACGAAGAGCGGAGTCAGCTTAAGCGTAAGCTGACTACAAGCCTACGCAATGATCGTGAACAGTGGTGGGTAGCGAAAGCAGGAGAGATGGAAAAGGTAGCGGCAATAGGTAACAGCAGGCAACTATTCAGACTTGTTAAGGAAACCGGTATTAGGAACCGAATTGTTAGCGAAACAATCGCAGAGAAAGATGGACATATTATTCATTCTCAATCCAGGAAATTGGACCGATGGGTAGAACACTTTAGGGATCAGTTCAACTGACCTTCATCCACACTTCGCTTTCCCACGATCTCCAATCTACCTGAATGGCAAGTTAATGTAAGTCCTCCGACTCTTTACGAAGTTGAAAAAGCTATAGGAAATCTGAAGTAGTTGAGCGTGTCAACCGCTTCACTTATCTCAGAAGTCTCATCAGCCCTTGTTGTCTAGTGTGTGACGAAATCTCAGCAGGGATACAGAAGGCTCGACTAGCTTTTGCCAACTTGCGTCATTTGTGGAGTAGACGAGATATCCATCTATCAATCAAAGAACGTGTTCACTGCGCAGCAGTTCGTTCCGTCCTACTTCATGGCAGTGAAACATGGCCGGTAAGAGTAGAGGATATTCGTAGGTTACTACTATTTGATCATAGGTGTCTTCGAAACATTGCTCGTATATCCTGGGACCACCGAGTAAGTAACTCAGTTGTTAGGAAACGGGTACTAGATAGGGATGGCAAATCAATTGATGAAGTAGTGGAACTTCATCAATTGAGATGGCTGGGACATGTGTTACATATGCCCGACCACCGACTGCCCTGATGTGCGATGTTTTCTGGTTTAGGAGTAGGTTGGAAGAAATCTAGGGGCGGTCAGAGCAAAACATGACACAAATCCATGAAGTCACTGACAAGTGGACTGAGTCATGTTGGTAGGTGTAGACTACCTTGTTGGGGTCCCCGAGATGATAGCAACTGATGGTTAGAGATCTTGAATGACATGGCTCAAAATCGTTTGCAATGGCGCAGGTGCATCCCCTCTTTATGTTATCTTAAACTCCAATCTTCTGAATTCTTCATGTCCTTTATTTTCTTTCCAAATCTATTCTACTGGACTATACTCCTTAAATAACATCATCAAACCTTAATGTTCCCTATCACTACCTCTACCACTACGGGATTTGAACCGATATCTGAATCTCGGTGCTAATGTGGTATGACAACTCGAACTGATATACGTACGTACGAAGTTCCGCGTTGTTATTGACTGACCGAAACAAATCGACCAATAATATTGAATATCCTTATTTTTCATTCTAATTATGTAAAGCAATAAACCCTTTCAGGTTTCCACGATATAGGGCGATAATGAAACATTTGTGTAATAAAAATGAAGCATAAAAACCCTGACTGAAGTAATAAATATGCAAAATAAAAACAGTTAAAATGATTTTTTTAAAAATCTGTTTGTCGAGTTTGTCAATGTATTTCCTTGTATGACTTATAGTGTTTAAACACTGGTTCCTAACACTGACAATGTTGAAGGAAAAGTATCCAACTATATAGTATTTGAATACTTTTTACAATCAATATTTATTTAACTAATACATACATTTAATGGGAATTTCTGTTGTTGTGGACTGACATCAGTTTGAAAACAAGAAATCATTAGGCAATTGTTTCATTTCGAGCTTGGAACTCCTCACCATGAACAACGTTGAATTATGAAGTCAGCAAATTGAAAATGGACTAAAGTTATAAATGGAAACCGTTGGACATTGACTCGGTGATCAAAATTTAAACTCTAAGGACCTGAATGTTTTGGGTCCTATCTCCTGTGTAATTACGGACATGGACTGCTGAGAAGTCCTCTACTAGAGTGAAACAGTTGTCCACTGGTTACCTGACTAAGATCAGTTCGTAATGTTAACTATAAAGTTGAGACTGCCAGTCTTTGAATTTTGTCTGGCAGCTATTCTGAAGCTAATATACTTGCCAAAAGATTTGATGACCACATCCTGTGTCACGAGTGCACGGTACGTAGTAGTTACAAGCTGAGATGTATGCAGCTACCTAATTCTCTTTGATTTTTAGTGTCAGAAAGCACTTTCAGATTAAAATAATTTCCGCAAATCACCTAACCAAATGATATCCATATTTATTGATGTAACTTAATGATAGGAATGAGATGTATTACTGTAGCATATGTCTGCATGGTAAATATGATCACTGATTAAAGAATGAATTCACGGAAAAAAACCTTAATCTATGGATAGAGATCATATCTTGAAAGTTAAGTTAAAATAACATCATTTGGTGTTATCTTGTAAGCATACTTATCAGTTTTAACAAAAAATATATACCATTGGATGTTCCTTTGTAATTGGTTGCATGTTTAAAAGAAGATGAATACTTTTGACGCTTCCTACAGTGTCCTTATGCTTTTGTATTTATGTATGTGTCCCTTCGTGGCATAATATACAAATCATATCTTAAAATAAACAAACTATGTAAATGGACACTTGTTGATAAAACTGTTAAAAATACTGTTTTTTTTAAAGAAAATAGTGCACTTTGATTAAACAGGTTAGAAAAAATGTTCTTTTTCAGAAGATTGAATTTTATAAATTTCTAAAGTTGTAAAATTTACTAGTTGAATTCCAAATTTCCTCAAATGAATGGAGAAAAATGAATTTCTTATATACAATGTTATACATTTAAATAAACAAAACAAACTAAAAGATTTGGCTAACAGTATGATATGAAACAATTTAATCAGAAAAATATTTTTTCTAGTGATTAAATTCTCATAAAATGTATAGTTTTGTATTGTTGTACAAGGTGTTTTCGTTGTAGAAGTATTATTACATGTAAGCTGATACCAGATCGTTATGTACAGAAGCAATGTTCACCTTCATTACAATTACTGTAGTTCCCTTTATATCCCCGTATATTTCTTTATTTTTTATATTTTTGTCATTGCTGTTGCATTGCTTTTTTTATCCTGATCCTTCTTAGTTCATTGTATACAAACGTTTTCGACTAAACATTTCATTCATTCGTTTATTATTTTTGTACTGACTTATTCATTTACTAATTAAGTGATTTTCACCACGGATTAAAATCATTTGTGGTATTACTAAAAAGCAATATACACTAAATAAAGCTAGAACAAACGTTGCCGCAGGATAATATGAATTCACTATAGTTCGTGCTTTCGCATCAGCTGCTTACAACCATATATGTATTAAAAGTTATCATTGAGGTATGAAATAATGTGAAACAATTGACATAGGTGAACATAATATAAGACCGTGTGACATAAACACTAATAAAATAATGATAATAACAAAGAAAAATTCACCAAGGTAGTGATAAGTTTATTACTGTCTCTTTCTGGATACATAAATCAGGTTTAAGCTTTTTTATTGCTATTGCATCGGCAAATTTAAAAGGTGTTGTGTTCTTTTGTCTACTGATAATTTTAAAGGCTTGTGGATTATCAATAGTATGCCCGGTGTTAAGCGAATCCCGAGCCATTTTGCCTCTCATTCTCAAGTTTTTGGGACATGTATTGTCTCTCTTCTTCCAATGTATGTGCTTTGGCACATACATGTAAATTGGCAAATGCATTTGGAGGTACTGAGAAAAGAGGACTTGTCAATTTTTGTTTGTTTGAGTGAGCAGTTCGTTTCTTATACTATTCTGCACCAATGTTTGTTCTGGCTTTACTCAAATTCTTAAAGGGAAACAGACATTGAACAGCTTTTTTATCATAACATGAGACTTAGCAGTGTGATGCATTGCTCCACAACTCTCAGCTCTCTTAGCGGGCACGATTTCCTTAGACCATTAAATTGAAATTCAAATTCAGTGTTGTATTACAATCATTCAATTGCATCAGTGGTGATTATCCTACTCCCTATATGTCTAAATTTTATCAATTATAACTTCATTTTACTCACCATTAGGCTCTTTACTCGATTGCTATAACGGTAGGACAAAGTGTTCCCCTTTGCCGCGGTATACCACTATTATTCGACCGGTAACTGGGATCATACTATCACGAACCAGATACTCGATCGATACACTACACATAGACTGGATCTCGTTATACCGCACATATGATTCATGATCAAAGTAGGTAATTAGGGCATATGCTATACAACACTTAGCTCAACACAATTACAAACAGTTCATGCTTTCAGTGAGTCCGGTATCGATTCCGATGGCACGAAGGAAACCATATATATTCAGTTGTGTTTGTCTGTCCACGCTCATTGGCCAATCATATCTATCACACTAACTATGCACATGAATACTGTAAAAATAACCTTATTGATCACACTAAGCGTTCCATACAGATTTACGATTTTATGTGGATTTAATAGTAAAGTTTTTTTTAGGAAGACAAGTTCGTTGTTGAACTACTTGCTTTTTGTCTTAATCGCGATTAATTATGAATCCGATAAACCTATTCCATATATTGTTGGACTCTCATAACATTTTTACTCTTCGTAATACTTCAGTTGTCACACAAATAAAATTTGACACACATTAATACCAGTGAAGTAGATCGAAAGTTATGGTAATAAGAACTATAGGAATGTAAATAAAACTAAGATTGAATTCATTGCCTCAGCTGAATATTGTATCCAAAGTTCGATAACAGAATATGGGGGTGGGGTTAGAACAAATAGTTGTATGACGAAAAAAGGTGGAACCGAGTTTATGATGATTGACCATTATGCTAAGTTGGTTAAAATGAAATTTCAGTATAAAAACCATTGAATTTATTATGTTGAAACGAAACGTTTAAACGTCTCGTCAATAAGGGGAGATGGAACTTAACAATCGCTTCCGTATGAACTCATAAACCAACTTTCAGACGTCTAATAGCTATAGTGTTAGCAAATTTAGAAGCACCTGACTTTGAGGCTTGTTAGACATCATATGGGAATTCCGGCTGATGTTGATTGCCTGTTAATTACTATATTTATGTGACAAATTAAGTCAAATTTTTAGATATCCCACTTCTGAATGTATGATATCTAGAATATAATTAATTAAATCTAAGTTGAATTCTCCAATCTAGTGATTATATGCTTTGCTTTATCAAGAAAAGCATTTTACTATTTAACATTCTTCATAATGACCACAGAGTTCCTGAAAATCTATACACTCTCGTGTTATTTATATTGTAAAGTCCTAGTTATGTTAGGTTTCGTATTATTGAGTTGCTTATTATTAAAGGTATTCATAATTTTAAAGAGCAAAAACAAAGTTTAGTGTAGAATAATATGAATTCATTTTATTTCGTTAGGTTCTCATCAGCTGTTTACAGCCTGTAATATTTAAAACCAACATTATTACAACTATTAACATACTTATAAATGGGTAGGTGGTTAGAGATAAATATGTTTATCATGATGTAGCGAAAATTCCAATAGAGTTATTAAGGTCATAAAAATTTTTGTTTTGGATAAATAAATAAAGTTTGAGAGTATAAGTTCTAGAACACAGACGTATTACTACTTACTTATTCCTGTTACTCCTCGTGAAGGAGCATAGGCCGCTTACCAGCATTCTCTATCCAACCCTGTCCTGGGCAATCCTTTCCAGCTCTTTCCAGTTTTATTCATCCTTTTCATATCTGATTCTATTTCCCGACATAATGTGTTCTTTTGCCTTCCTCTTTTCCACTTCCCTTCAGGATTCCAAGTTAGGGCTTGCCTCGTGATGCAGTTTGATGATTTGCGTAATGTATTTCCTATCCATTTCCATCGTCTTTTCCTAATTCTCTGTTCAGCTAGAAGTTGGTTTGTTCTCTCCCACAGAAGGCTGTTGCTGATGGTATCCGGCCAAAGAACACAGACGTAGAAATTAGAAATCATTGAGTTAACGGACATTAGATCATTGTGTAATGAAGTAAATGAAAATAGATTAATAGTAATGAAGAAAGATATGAATTTATATCAGTTAGTTCGAATAAAAATTATAAATTCAAGAAAATGACAATGATGTAATCAAAACTTGAGAAAGAGTTGAAATAATGAATGATGCAATAAAAGCAATGTAATGTTACTAGGGCAAAGAAAGACTTATTACTGTTTTTTGCTGGACATACAAATCTGGTTTTAGACGTCTAATTGCTATCGCTTCGTCGAATTTCAAAAGATTGGAGTATGATTGTTTATTAATCACTTTGAAAGAATTCAGTGTATCCACTTGATGTCCTGTATCAAGATGGCCCTACTGAACGCTTTTAATCCACTTGACCCTAGACTTTATTAAGATATGTTCTTTGCATTGGTTGTGGGTTCTCCCTTCTGTTCTACCAATCTAACTGCTTTGGCAGATGTATGTGAATTTGTATACACAGTTGGTGGTAACAATTCCGAAAGATTCTTCAACCTTTAAACCTGAAAATTCAGGATCGTCAAAAAATGTTTTGTTTATCCTGGTTTTTTTGTTTATTACTGTTTTTTGCTCACAGATTATTATAGTAGATCAAGTTTCATGAAATGATGGTGAACGTATGTAGCTCAGTTGAATAATTTAGGTGCAGTTTTGTTCTCTGAAGTAGATGGTTTGGTCGTAGAGCCTTCATTGTTTTTCAGTGAGATCTGTACGACCAAACCATCCGCCTCAGAAAACAAAACTCCATCTAAATCTAGGTAAATATTTCATCATGACTCTTCATAACAAATTGAATTACTTACTTTATCATGCAATATTTTCCCTCTTATCACAGAAAGCCCTCCTACCACCTATTCATGAAAATAGCCAATTTAATGAATCTCCTCTACAATCTTCCAATAATAACAAACCTAACCAGTCTTCCAATCCACTTGTAACCAATGACTTGAATAAATCTCCAATACGCTTTATGAATTATAAAGATGTAAAACGACAAGAGCATGGTAAGTGAATTGATTGTAATAAGTTATTTTTGTGAATTACTAGTAAACATATATTTCACAATAAGTGACGCATTTTTATTGTTTGCATATACCTCATTTGCACATGATAAAACTTTAACATAAATTTAAATTCTTTTTACCAACACTAAACTCCCACTTTAGAGCGATTAGTTAGTTGATTATTGAAGCCTACACAAACGCCTTCAATTGGTCTAGATAAATCTGAATGTGTTTGACAATCAGTAGTAACGGTTGATTGTGAAAGCATAATTTCTTTATGAATGTGTTCGATCATCTGATATTTAATAGTGATCTTTCTTAATATTTACAATAATTTCGGTCATGAAGCATTCGCAGTGGATAATACGTCTAAAAAAACCGATCATCCGATGCTTTCATCATTATTAGTAAGCTTTTGAGTTATCCTGCTGTTGCTATTCAGAACTAAGCTTTCATCAGTCTTTATTGGCATATATGCATTTTGTGCGGATTACCCGTTATTTAGGATAATTGAATTGTTGGTAGCGAGGAAAATCACTGCAGACGTTCCTCTCTGTTTAAGGTTCGCCAAGTGAATGTATCGACATCCTATTGTTGTTACCCACATTGGAATTGGAACCCAGTAGTCTTCGCCTCAAACGCCAATGGGTCATCTACTGATTTACTGAGTTAAGATAGCCAATAACTTATTCGACAGATATGGCTTTTGTAGCGAGTCACAAATTGACCATTAACATTGCGATTCAGGTAAACCTAGCTGAAATGTTTCAAACAAGGCGAAACTTGTATCGTCAACTCCACTCCAAGCCACGATTCATTTATCCTAAATCTCCAACTTATGGTCCTCGACTGTTGGCAAATGTTTAATTGCAGTTGGTAAATCTAAAACTATAAACATTAACATTTTGTGTCTCATGCCACTATGATTATTATTTGGGCTGTTGTGCATCCGAAAATAAAATTGTTTTTGTTATGTATCTGCAATAAAAAATTGTTTTGTGTGAATTTTTAACTCAGTTATCTAATTGGCAGGCTTTCAGCTGTTGTGTTCTATAATGTAATGGGTTCATTTTTACTTTGGTTTTGTGTTAGTCACTACATATTTAGTGTAGCCAATACACAAATATGTATGTAAGACTGCGTTTTCTCATCAATTTTTTAATAATCTGTGCTAAACAGTAAAGATATTTGCTACTTATGTGCATACTTGCTAGTTTATATTTACTAACCAACCATGTATGTTAGTCTAAGCTACATATGGTTTTGATCAATAATTTCGCCTCAATGTATGTTTTTGTATTTTGTCCGAAGCTTGTGTTTTAATTAACAATCGTTTCATTATCATTCAGGCTGTGTATTTTCGATTTAAGTTCATGAATATGAGGTCTTGTACTAGTTGTGTTAAACTGATTTTCTAGTCTCAGATAAAATCTAGTAGTCTATAGTTTGTTTTCCTGTCTCAAATTGAAGTTACTTTGAGACTTCATCGAGTTTCGTAGTCATATCATTGTTAAAACATCTTTACTTGTTTAAACATCAAAGCTGAATACCATCGATAAACATTTCTTCGATCGTCTTGTTCTATCCGACCATATCAACGTAACCATCATTATTCTATTTAAGCAATCACTTCAGTTAATCATATTTAACAAACGTTAATCTAATTCATTCATACTTGAAAATTACCCATACACAATCAAACTATTAAAATTTGTGTTACATTGCAACGATGATAATGTTTTACAGTTGTACTCAAACCTATGCAAAGGTTTATACAGAGTTAGACTAACTAACCCTTTAAATTGACCTTTTTGGCAGAAAAAGTTTTATTTCACTACTGAAACTGTAGAGTTTAAACGTTCGCTCACGTAACCGAATATTCTGGGTTTGATTTCTAGTAGTGGGGTCTCAAATACACACAGGTACATACAGGTTCCATACTAGGAAGAAATGGCCATCCAATGCTTCCACGTTCGTGATTTCAATGAAATTCAACAGTCATCCAGGAATATATTTATTTATATGGTAAATACCTATTCATTCATTCCTACCTCTCATGGTCTGCATGTTGGTTTTATATTTTCAGTCGGAAATATATTATCATTTTAGCTGCTCCATTTTATCTTTTTATGATCATGCACCGTTAAGAATTATTGCGACAACGGTTTTCCAGTCAATTTGGATAAGACGTATAAGAATAATCACTTTGATACCGTTACTGCCTCTTCCAATGTTAAATCGTTTCCCAATTAAATTATTACTTTAAACAACAACAACATCATAATATAAACTGTCATTTTCTACATACTTGAGATTTTTTAGGTCACATCATTCATTTGAATACATCTAATTTGAATGATGATTGAAACTTAACATTAATTTTGATCTAGTAATATTATTAGAATCATTTGAAACATATGGATGCATTCGTTTTTAATGAATATGGTAATCGAAATTTGCAGCATACTAGTTTTTATGTTTTTCTTTATTTCTAAATATTAACTGGTAGATATTTGCAAAATATTTATTCTGAATTACTAGTATTATTCATAATACAACGATAATTGGATGCCGGTTCAGTGGTTTATAGGTTAAAAATTCACGTGAAACCGAAGGTCCCGGCCCCGTGGTTTTACATTGCTGAGTTCTATACTAGGATTAGACGGCCGTCCAATGCTTCCAGGTTTTCGATGGTGTTCTAACACTGATCAGTTCATGATTTCAATGAGATTCAACAACCTCCACAACACCATCCTGAATATATATATATATATATATATATATATATATATATATTTCCTAAATGAATTGTGCAAAAATAAGAAAATATCAGTAATTATACTTGCTAATCGTTGAAATGATGTTCACAGTATGATGGATACAGCCATGAACTGTTTGTCGCTGATAGAATGCATTTTTTATTTTATTACATTATAGTTATTGTTTACGAGTTTTACACGTTTGGATAAATTTTCATTCACTTGTGAATCACTTAGTGGTTTTGTTACCCTCGAATGTTTCATTTATATAAAAAAGGGTGAGAGTATAGTATATAGATGAACTAATTTTCAGCTAGTTCCTAGATAATCAGAAAACACCCCCTGTAAATAGATAGTTTTGTATGGAGAAAGAAAAAAATATTATAAACTGTGGACAGAATTTATATTTTTAATAAATCTCTTGAAATTTACTACAGATTAATGTCCAAGGTAATTGAAAATTAACATAAAATTTAGTTTCTCAGCCTGTAAAACTTTCCATAAATTTTACACTATTCTTGGTTGGGGTTAGGTATTTAGGGTGAGGATCGGAGGCTTAGACTTAAATTTATCATCACGAATTGGCATAAGCTACATTAAGAAAATGCTCTGTAGCCAAACAAATTAATAAAGTAAGTGCAAAGTAACAAAGGTCACTATTTGGCTAGTTCATCCATAAAAAATAGTGCTACCAGATTAAAGGTATGTCTCAGGGTGAAGGGTTCAGCCGTAGTATCGATTTACCTATTATATGCAATCTACGGAGATAAATTTAGCCCTTGATGCGTTCCATACTATCATTTTCACTCTATGACAGCATAAAGTAATTTGTCGTGTTCATGTTAAACGTTTCGAGCAGTATGAAGAGGTATGTTTGTCACTCGTTACACGTAGTATTTATATTTTACGTTAGAACCATAAAGTCACACTCTCAATTCTGATTGACTAATACCTTTACCGATACTTTTACCAGAAAACTTTATTTTTTGTCTCTTCTGACGCAATTTTTAAGCTATTTTCTTTAGAGTAAAAAACAGACTGATTTCCTGTCCTACAGGGGCTGATAACTGAAGCTTAATTCGTTAATGCACTTTTTACATTTTCACTAATCTTGTTTATAAAATTCTGTAATGCGTGCTTTTTTAACATTATCCTTGATGGAGATCGTTTACAATATAACGTTGATAAAGCTGGGGTTTGCAATCATTTACTTGATAGTGAACAGTACGGCTTAATATGCTAGATAATAGATAGGAGACACATTAGATCACATTGCTAAATAACTCACCAGATTATTTAATTGGACCATCAACCTAAATCGCACGATAAACAGATACATCGTTCCGACCAACGATTGAAAACAATACATAAGCTGGAACAGTCGTTTATTGACATAAATTCAAAGCAACCGCACAATGTAAAATCCAGAACAGAAAAGAATTTATAAATTCAGCGAAATTATGTGTTGATCCAAGATAGACCACTGTTAAAAGCTTTGAAACACTAGTTGGCCGTTTTGTTCTAGGATAGGACTCCTCAGCAGTGCACATTTACAAACCCGTTTCCGGGACTTGAACCCGAGATCTTGCGCATGAGCGCTCAACCTCTGAACCAATAAGCTGGCATCCAACAGTGTTGGTGTGTAATTTTAATTAGTTCACGATATTGCGCTACCATCCGTCATCTTCAGTAGGTAACTGCCTCACATCCAACGCGGTTTGGTGAAAAGCCGCAACCAGTGGAGTAAACAAAAATTAAGCCGTAAATATTTACCCCAAAACTTTGAAATAATGGCCATCGGGTGATCCACTAACAAAATTATTCAACTGTTGATCTACTGTGTAAGGGCTATACGGGACTGTCATTATACTACACTGTTATACTTGTGGGCTGTGTGCCCTGTTAATGGATAAGTAATGATACCGCCAATTAGGGAGCAGTGAATTATCGATCGGATCGATGACGCGTAAAACTCGTACGAGCAGTCTAGAGCCAGTTAAGTCCAGAACACCAATCTCAGCCTCTGCAATACGAATCATGTATTTCAAACATACTCGGTTTATATACCAAATAAACAGACCACAACGTACCACATTCGTACAAAATTTGACCAAAAGTGACTGTGAATGAGGGGGGTATTGATTAATAGATAGAGAATAATTCAAGAGTGGTAAATCGTATAATAAGAGTTCATAGATTAAAATAAAGCTTATAATAAGAGACATGAATATGAATAGTTTAGTTAATTAACAATTATACGTATAGTATTGGTCCATAAGGGGATCTCAAAGTCACCATTCATTATGCTTATCGAGACCTAACATATAACCATTTTGTTAAAGCATTTAGAATAAATTATGGAATAGTGGAAAAAATTTACAGCTCAGGAAAACGATTTTGGTGAACATGTATGCTCCGAGCTCAATAGTTCAATCCTGAAACTTTCCTTGCCTCTCTAGACAACATTATTAGCTCATACTTTAAGAATGAGTAACCTATTTTAATTTCTTCACAGTTGACTAAGAGCTTACTCTGTTGATATGGGTATTGTCTATAATTACAGGTAAGATTGACTTTCCGAGGAAGTAGCAAAAGAATAATGTTTTTTTCCACAAAATAATGTTGCAATTTCAATTTAATCGAGAGCTTTTTGGACAAATAAGTGTAGCCATGGAGGTTTCCAAATTATTCAAATACTTCGTTTTCTTTATGTGATCAATAACATTTACAAACGTTTCTCATATTTCCTACGAACTTTATTTTGATCATAGTGATACCTTCATTGTTTATTTTTTAATTACATTTATTGCAAACATTAGGTAAAAAGATGTTTTATCCTTTGTCAATTTAGTCATCCCATTAATGGTATCGCTAACTATTATTATTATCTTCATGGTTTACATCACAGTCTGATCTTATGTAACCATTAAAAACCAGAAAGCACTAAATCACTGTCTTTTCCCAATGTGGGACTGTCCAGCGGTTCCCATCCACAACCCAACCGGGGATCATACTATTGGATTGTGTAATTTTAACAATTTTCACATACCGTCTGTACTCACCATTATTATGATCAATTTACTGGTAATTACTACCAGTAATTGATATGGAAATGCAGGAACAATGAAGTCCGAAGCAATTAATGAACACTTTGTAAATTAAGTATTAGAGTATGGTTTTCCTATTTTACCAAGTAACTCTGTAATTTTGTGCTAAATATAATTCGGTTGTCCTCACCTGTGTTCTTCTTCACTATGATTGTACCTGCCATAATCAAAATAGCTTTCACACCTTTCTTGTACTCAATGACATCATGGTCTCTCTTTCGTGCGCGTTTTTTCTGTTCATCTATAAATTCAACTTATGTGAATACTGAAGTACTTATGACTACTATTCACTAGTAAACTAAGTGGTTTTATGCATGTTACATACAGAAATGCACTTGTAAAACATTTTCTTTATTTACGCAAATCAGTGCATGTGTGAAAGATTTAAAAAACACCGATTTATGAAATGAATTCACTTCATCCCACGATGTTTGCTGTTCTTGGTTAACATTAGTCTATAATTGTGTCATTACTTTCTGTTTGTCTGATCATTCCATTTCAGTATTAAGTATGCATGAAATTCTGTCTAAGAGATAGGAAATAACGAACAAGTATGCTGAATCGGAATTTTTCGAATTGTATCTCTATCACACTCAAGTTTGCCGAATAAAAGAATTTTCATCTTATCTCTCAGCATGATTACTTTTCTGCCTGTTAACTATGATCTATCCCGATCAGATATACTTGATCCATATACAGTTTTAGTGTTTGTTGTATTTCAATAAATAAATTTGTTCTTTTCTTTTCAAATTTATAGGTGTAAATCTACAAAATCTATGATTTGTCACTATAGTTAGCGTTCGTCTTTATTTTGTTCTTGTTCATTGTTTTTTTTATTCATCTTCTATCTGTTTAGTAGATTTTATGTTGTCTATTCATCTATTTTCTTTTGTTATCATGTTTGTGTGTATATTTCATCTTGAACAATCCAGTTGTTTTAACTTGAACTTTTCCCAGATAATGGACATATGGTCAAACTGAGGTAGAATCACTAGGCGTGTGTGATTGTATACAAATTAATGCGGTAAAACAATGGAAAACATGATGTGTTTACAATAAGGAAAATAAAGAAAATCAATTTTTTCTTGATTAATTATCTGAAAAACGATCCAAACTCACTTGTTGGTTTAAAATTGATTGTAGCCACTACTGTTCACTATTCCAATAGATCAAACTAAAGGGCTATCGGTTTTTTCTTATTTGAGTTAAATGAATATTTGTAATCCATGTGTTCTATTTTGTTAGTTGTATTATCAAAATAATTGTACTCAGAGATCAAATTTTTCTTAATAGCATTGTTAGCTGTTATGTAATGGAAGATATTGCCTTGTTTTCATGATTTTATGTCTGTCTTTATTTTTGGCAGCATTAAATCTACTTGCTGACGCTGTGGCTGATTTACCTAATCCAAAGGTTTTTCGCAGACCTTCAGCACGTCAACCTCGATTAAATTTACAAACTCTTAATACATCAGATATAATATCTCAGAACATAGGGAATAATGTAGGCAATTGTAAGTCTTAGTGTTTTAATTAGATTAGTATATGATTTACTGTAGTGTTATTCACTAAATATTTTCTGTTAAATAATATGTGCGAATAATAATAAACTATTAATGAACTTATGTTCATGTTTTGGCTGTTAATCTCTTCGAACTGAACTACAAGATTCATCGATCAAATGGATACTCAACTTTCATTTACTAGTTATATGTTCGAACCCCTTCAAACTTATTCTGGTTTTAGTCCCGACTCATATATATATATATATATATATATATATATATATATATATATGACTCACCATCTAGCGCACGAATCTGCATTCGTCACGTTTTTCATGGAAAAATTGGTTGATGACGCTGAAAAATATAATTAGCAATACGATAAAATAGTCACTTGTGAAGATGTAATTTGTGTCTGGTTAGTTGTTTTTTTGGCTTGGTAGTGCGGCTGTTAAAAAAATACATGCGACTCCAAACATTTTCACAAAATTAAACTAATCTCCACTGTCTATATAGATATGTTCGAGTAAACAAGAGTATACTATCCTAAATCGACTAAATGAAATCCATCAGAATAGCTCACTAGCTTATGAGATGTCACTAGAAAAAGTCAAAATATTTGGATTGTTTACTATCCCATTGTCAATTTTTTTTAAATGCCAATATAAATAATTAAGGTAGGATTTTATCCAGCGAAATACGTGAATGCTATTACTTTCTCTCTGATTATGATCATTCTATTCAGGTTTATCATTTTTTATCTTCCATCTAGTTTTCTCTTCAATGTTATTGAAGGTTTATTTTTGAATTTTAATTGTTTCAAGTAGTCAAACGATTTTTAATAATACATTAATCATTAAATGAACAGTTGATTGTTGATTAAGATCATGAGTCGACCACCATTGAAAACCTTGCAGCACTGAACTAGTGAGAATCCGTGACCAGTGTAGTTAATCCATATCGGTTACCCACCGGAGACAATGGAAGATGGTCGTGCAATATCGTGGATTGGCTGAAGTTAGACATTAATACCGTCGGATTCTGGCCCAGTAGTCTAGAGGTTAGACGTTCTCACATGGATTAAAGTTGTAAATAACAAAAAAGAATAAAAATGTGGAATTACACTGTCTTCAAGATTTAAGATAAGATTAATTCATCATGAATTAATCTCTCTTAAATAGTTATAGATGTTGAAATGTGTTATCATCTAAGGCTATCAGCTTTCAACCAGGCGGCCTAAATTTTTCGACAAGATTCATTAAGTGATTCCATGAAATCATATTATATGTTTGTTTAGATGTGCTTATATTCCTCTCTAATCTACCCTTATTCTGACTAGTAAAACATATCTTAGGACAAGATATAGCTAAAATACTCTCTTGCCATCTATTACTTTTGATCATTATCTTCTATGTATAAGAGAGTACGTTTAACATTGTCATTTTCTGCCTAACAATTTTAAACTATCTGAACATTCTATAAAGGTATTTCTGTCATACGTTGAGCGGTCTGATTGAATACCTAGGCCACCTGCTTCTACTCTCATCTAAATATTTCAACGAGTTATCTTTTTCATTTTGTCTTAATACATTATTATGTTTATTAATCGCATAGCCTATTTGAGCGCGTTTATTAAAAGTTTACGACATTTCGCTGTACAAGTTACAAAAGAGCCTAATCAGAGACATCGTGGTTTCTGGCAATATGCATCGAAAAGAATATACATTATCCAGATATCAATTCCTGAAGCGGTAACATCTAACTGGTGATCACTCAATATTTATCATCAGGATCGATCAAGAAAGGGAAACTTATTGAAATACTTTGTTCTGAGAATTCTATATTGTACCGAAAATATAATATTGAATAAAGCCGTTAATAATATATTCTAAGTAAAGTAACATAAAATTTAGTCATTTCTGAATTTCGTGCAATAATTCGAAAGTTTTCTTTATTCTGATTTACTCATCTTCATACCATACTTTTACCATCATGACCCTATGATTCAGTCAACTAAATAGAAAAATTAGTATTTAGGTATGGGGACGTACGAGCTGTGTACCGATCTGTAGCAATATAAACTAGATCT
This sequence comes from Schistosoma spindalis, assembly GCA_946903255.1. Classification (NCBI taxonomy): domain Eukaryota; kingdom Metazoa; phylum Platyhelminthes; class Trematoda; order Strigeidida; family Schistosomatidae; genus Schistosoma; species Schistosoma spindalis. Next base: position 32,975,668 of record OX336417.1, on the reverse strand, counting down.
GTATACTACTGATTTCTATACAAAGAACGAATTTATTTTCAATTTCTTTCTATCTAATTTAACTTCAGGTAGTGTAAAAAATACAAAGGATAAATTATCATCATCTCATAATAATGATGTTACTGATAACAATCATAATGTTACTACTACTGTTACTCCTACTACAACTACTGGTAAATCTACTTTACGCTTAGCATCCTCTGAACCCGATTTGACAATTACTATGAGAAATTATTCACGTCAACGTGGTGATATACGTGATTTAGACTGGTCAATAATTAATAATGATGGTAATAAAAATAATAAATCATCAAAGCATAAAACTGATAAACGATCCCGTGAACATTCATTAACTTCATTGAATCATCGAATTGGTTATTTACGTCATAAAAAACTGAAACGATCTAAAAGTCAATTGAAATCAACAAATGTTTCAAATGACAGTAAAATTAATGATACACACGGTAATAATAGTTTGTTAACTTTTGGTGAAGGTGAAGATAATGATAATTCGGTATTGAAAGAAACAAAACCTTCTAAACTTCATTTTCGGAAAAAAATTAAAAAATCATGGCGTGGAACATGTCGTTTAAATTCACATGAAAAACGAATTGTTAATGATTTATATTTATTTAGTGCTGATAGTCTTCCTGAAAAAGTTGGTAAGTAGTCAGTTTAGTTTTTTTTATTATTGATGTGTGTGTAATTCGTAATAAATACCTATAGACTTCTGCACAATTTTTTTACTCGGATTTCATTTCTGTATTAAACAAATTATCATCGCTAATAGCATTCATTCTCCAGTGAATCAAGATCATTAATTATGTAAATTTAAGCTAAACTCTTTCAGGGCATTTAAATTAAGTTTCTCAGTTGAAACAAATCTGTCCTTATGCCCACTACCAATCACGGCTCATTTTCTCATACTTCTCAAATATATTAGTTTTGCAGGCGAATACTCGAGAATCTTAGTGGTAAGCGGTGATATGTGTAGGGTCAATCAAACACATATTTAACAAAATATTTCACCAATAACGTTGTGTAGGAATATCGCAATACAATAAATTTGTTGAATAACTGAATGGTAATATTTTCTTCACAGGAATTTAAGTTCCTACGTTTGATATCGTCATCTCATCGTGGGTACTTCACTTCTTTAAGAGATTCGTACTAGGATAAAACTAATCACAAATGTGTGGTCAATTTAAAATTATTAGTTATAAGTGATTGTATAATTTGATTTGTCTCTTCTAAATCATTGTTAGTAGGACGATAACAGTCACCTTAGTCTATATATGTTTTGTCAACTGGTTGAAACTATTGATGGATTGTACTTGTAATTATGTGTCCTGCTTCTGTCCGGGCACCCGCTCAGTATCACAGCCAACACATAAATCAAATGACTTGTGTGGCGCATATGTACTAATAGTTGTGTTCAAATAAAAAAAGTATATTTGTGATTGTTTTACTACATTCTTAGTGAAAATGTCGGCTTCAGAATAGAACAAAGAATGGCTAGATCCAAGTAGTTAATCATAATCAACTTAGGATCTGACACACATATGCTTTAGCTCAAGTTTCTGTGCCACATTGGGGCATTGAGATGAAATTAATAGGATGAATTAACAAAGGAGTAGAAGAAGGAATGAAAAAGTATCTATAAAAGAATACTAGAACTCAATAACTAGGGTGAGACGGAAAAGTGAATGCGACTGTGCCATTGTGATTGACTCATAGCTATATTGCTCGTCTTCAATCATTAATCATGAAAATCCTTCGGATCCCAACCAGGTACTGTGCACCTATCAACATGGCTTAGACCAAATGTCAATGGTTTTACAGGATGATTCTACGTTTTAACTTGTCCTTTCCTAGATTTACTTCCATCTATTCGTATACCATCTAGCATGGTGCGTCAGGATAAGAGGTGGTTGGATATACGTAACACATATTCTGGCTGTCTCAGTTGATAAAGATTCAAAACCGCTCCCAGTGATTGAAAACTATAGGAAAAGAAGTTGCATTCGACATCTATTTCACTCTACTTTGTAACTTATCACCAAGATTTTCAAGTCCTACGAAGATCACAAAACCATTTAGCCATTTTGTTGAAATCACATGGCTCATATTTTCAACCACAAACACTTTTTGATTATTTGCAACAATCGTTCAGTAGGAAATATAGCTAATTCACTCCCTACTTGACTGAACTTCAACCAGTTCCTCACTAGATCTTTAGAAATCCATCTAAAAGCTAGTTGATGGTGAAAACATTATTGCTACTCAGTCGAGTGGTTTAATCCATTTTGTTGGCATATTATTTTCTCATATCTATGCTTCAATATTACTTATTATGTGTTCCAAATAGCACAAAATACTCATCATGAACCCCATTGTTAGTAAAAACCAAGCATATTGAATAAAGATAAGCATTCTCTGTTAGTATTTCTTGATATTTCTTTAGTCTTTATCTGTAAAATGAATTTCCCCATTCGGAATAGCTACATTTCGCGTCAACAACCAATCATTTAATATAATACAAAAGATTATCAGATGTTTGTTTTTTAAGGCATACTTATATTCAATGCAATGGAATTTTGTTCAAATAGGTGTGGACGAAATCAAAATATGTGAACGACTCGTTATACGTGTTTTTTAAGTACTTAAGTTACTTTCATCGTACTTCGTTTTTTATGTGTACATATCATGTCCCAGATATTGTTCCTGTTTTAATGACACTTACCAATATTCACAATTCACTAGAAATACTGGTCATAACAGATTGTATATCATACAAGATTATAAGTGTAAAATAGTTTATTATATATGTGATTCATTAAGATAAGTCCGTCCATAATCTCTAAGAAATCACGACTCAATTTCACCTTACATATTAGTAACTCACCATATATGGATTTATGTACTCTATGTCTTGACGAAATGCCTCTGTGAGGGCTAGTGAAACTACTCGACACCGTAACAAATGTTTGTATAGCTTGGTTTGAACTGACAGCCTACTTGTTGAAATGCAGTTACTTTAGGCATTAAGCTCCGGCTCTCCTTATATGGTACATTTTTAACTGACAGCTTTATACGTGTACGTAGTTTCTGATTTTCATTTTTATCTCAAACATACAGTTTGTTTTTATTGTTCAGTAGCATTAATCTTATTTTTACTAAAATGTGAGATTTTTAGAATTTTTTTCGAGAGTGTTCAGAATACTTGACTATGGCATTTCACCATCTCAACTATCTATCTGTTTAATCATTTTTACTCAGGTCCAAACATTTACTTATCTGTTAGTCCAACAACAAATAATCCCATACCAATGTTAGCTAATGTTGTTAGACGATCACCATTATCTAGTAAATACCATCCACAACCATTGAATTTATCAACAAATTTATCATCTAGTCAACAGCAACAACAACAACAGCATCCACCTCATGATGATATTGAATGTTCTGCGTTGACATCACCTAATCATTTAAGATATCGTCAAGCTAGATGGGCCAGTGAAATAGCATTGAATAAACGTACTAGTGGATTATTTAATATAGAACCTGGACTAGTCAATTCATTAAGTAAGTGGTGATTTTCAATTTGATGCAAGGGTTTTGGTATGTTTAGAGTTTTTCGGATGCCTTTTGTTTTGCAAAATTGTTTAAAGATAAGTTTCATCACAAAAAACAAAGCCGAATTACGCTGCATTTGAAATCAGGTAACAATAGACCTGTACTTTATTGTGATATTTCTGTGCGAAGGGGTTGACAGCAATGTACATTCTGAATCTCATCCAAGAACAAATACTGGTTTGTTCCTCATTTCAAACCACTTTGCAATATAGAATTATTGTTGTGTATACCACTTATGTTGACAGATATAACTAGTATGTAACATCGATCGGTAGTTGAATGAGTGCCAGAAGAAGATTGAGAAAATCCAATTGAATAGAACAGAAAGATAAGTTGAAAGCAATCATAATAACAACAGAGTTGATAGAATTATGAAGCATGTAAAGGAAAAATGAAGATGTGCAAATAATGTATTTGATGTATGATTATCATATTTTACGAAAGCACTTTGTAATTTAAGATTAAACAATAAATCGGTTATCTCCACCTGAGTTCCCATTCACTAAACTATCTTTATGCCATATTGATGGTGAATTATTGTGTTAAAATTTCGGAAACTGTGATAAGATATCTACTTTCATTAGTTTTCTATTTGATATCTGTATCACAAAAACCATGGGAGTCTTTCCAAAAGAAACTAATGCTTCCTGTTGACATTAAAGACAAGTTGTTTCTCTCGAAAAAATCTCGAGATAACTCAAGTTACGATAATTTCAACATCATGATAATTAAATTGTATGCCCAATGAAAAAAATTAATCATTTGACTTATTTTTCATTCTCAGAAGTTTGTATTTTTTAGAATATAGTGCAAATATTTCTTGATAATTCAATGCATACATCTCACTAACCATAATCTCTCTTAACTCGAGATTTTGATTGAAGACCATGTATTCACTAACAAACTTTTATATCTTCTCATTCATAATTCATTGAAAAATTTAAAATAATGGATTTTAAGACTGGTACAAGGTATCCAATTCCTATGAGTAACATATTGTACCGATTTATCATTTCGAAAGTATAATAAATATTATCACCTTCATACTTCGGTTACATCAAACATGCCCATTTCTTAATTGGCTTTTTCATACATTATTGAATAACCAACAATCAAATGCGTCATGTTTCATATGAAAAGTATCAAATGTTGGGAAAAAGTTAAGGACGACCAAACCAAAACATGGCATCAGATCATCAAGTCGTTGACTGTTGAACTGAGCCGTATAGGTTTTTATTATTATTTTAACACATAAGTATAAGTACAGGGAGGCACCAAATACATATGCGCCACACAAATCTCAATTGATTTGTGTGAGGGCTGTGATACTGCCCGGGTGCCCAAACCGAAGCAGGTGGTTTTCTTAGGGGGCCACACCCCGAGCCTTTGACCTGAACGTCTGACCCACAAGGCAGTGGAGCATCGTGAGGAGATGCAGTCCCATGGTAGCCGGTGACCAACCATTGGTTCATATGCCATTTGTTCCCGCAGGATACTGGAGCCCATGTGCACCATTGGTTTGGGGTCCGGTTAAAGCGCCAGACATTCGCTTTTCGTCCTCTCATTTTTGTAAACAACACCCCCGCCACGAGAAGGCAGTAAGTAGGACTTCCCTGGCAGAGGCTATATACGCATGGCCATGTGGGAGCATTTCGAGAGAGAGAGCGGACTCTCCCCACTCCCGGCCGTACCAGGGCATTTGGGGGCAAGAGATGTCCCGATCTAGTGGGAAGAAAAAGAGAGAGTAAGTTAGGTCCAAAATCATTTCTCAGTATTCTGTACATCAAAATTAAGTCTCCCCTTAATCTGCGATAGGACAGTGTGAGCCGTATAGGTAGGTCCACACTGCCTGATTAAATTCCCCATAATTGTCTTAACCAATGGTTAGAGAGGTTGACTGACAAGCCACGGATACATTTGATCCCTTATCCCTTTCAAATCTTGATTTTTAAAACTAGATTATACATTCTGTTCCATGAATTCATTCTTCTCGAAACGTATTGGTTGTGACTTGAGATCATGTGCTCTATTCCCTAGTCAGGAATCCGATTGTCCATTAATTCGTGTATGTGGCCAATAGGACTAGTGACCTATTTTAGAAATCGCCTAACCGTTCAATAAACTGCGATGAAGGCGTTAACACTTATTAGTCCTCAAACCTTTTCTAACCCAGTAGCCATTTAGAAGACACAAATAGGAAGCAGATTAGTTATCAGTTGTGCTCGATTCATTCATTGCTCAAAACGCATACATTAATGTATTTGAAATGGCTCACTACACGATACACCAAACGAGGGATTACACGTTAAGCACAATCATACTATAAGTGGTAGGGGGCGGAGCAAACAGTACATAATTAACTAGCAATAGCTCAGGTATATTAAAACGCTCAACAAAGGTTAATAGGTTTACTGAAATCTTACAGTAAGAAGCATGTAGAAATGAAACAATAATGTTGTCTACTAATCACACAAAAAATCATATAAATAATAATAATCATCAGAAAAATGGTTCCGAATGTTCCGACTTTTCCAATATTCATCACCGTATAACAATATTACATATGCCTAATGTTTTCTACAGTCACTAATACCGTTACTCTTTCTACTACATTATTATCTCGCTGTACTAAAAGTTGTGTAGCAACTTGAACAAATACACGTATGGCTGGCTAACTGAAATGTTGAGAAATGAAAATAGTTGTCAGAAAATGAATTGTCGCTACAAGTTTATCTCCATGTTTGCTTGTATTTACATCATTGTCATACATCGTTCATTATATATTTAACTCATTAATTTGTTGAAGTTTATGGTGATCGCTTACAGTTTATGGTCAATTGCATTCTTAGTAGTTGAATTCATGACTCGACTCATGAATTCAACTATCAAAATTACTACAAGATTCACCAACTCCATTCTGATCATAATTACAACTTGGTTACTATCATTTAGAACACAGTAATCAGTAGACAGAAAGCCACTGTATATTTATCTTTGCATATTCATAAGGCTAAATTGATAGAACTATTTCTTCATTTTATATTCAAAAATAACACTTTTACTGCATACATGTAGACAAAAGTGACTGTATATCATACAATCACCTTGACCTAAATTATGCGTCCAACAACAGAAGTTCAAACTATCACTAATAAGTTAATCAAAAATCATGTAAATCATTCTTCAGTGATGCTTGGGTATGATCGTCCATTATTACATATCGATTAAAGTTTAGTAACGTCAATTACTAATTAAGGATCTGTCGACTAGCCATGGTGATTTGTTCATTCTCGGTAGAGGTTTTTGGTAGTGTTGTATAGTGTTATGAGTGATTAAGACATCTGTTATTCTATATCGTTTTGTTATCCAAATCACTATCGAACGAGTTTAAAACACTAAATAAAACCACACTGGAATCACGAACCGACTTAAATTAGACAAATATTGAAAACTTTGAAACATTGGACAGCCATTTCTCCAGAGCAGAGGACTCCCCAACAGTGAGTATCTATGACCCACAACCGGGAGTCGAGCCCAGAATATCCTGTTCCCGCCCACGAACCATTAGCCATTAGACCACTGAGCTGGAATATAATACTGTACAAGTCTAACTTCGATCAATCCACGATATTGCTCGATCACCTTTCCATACTGATAATCAACTTAAACATTTTATTCTTATAGATCGTCTCACATTTTTCAAGATTCTTGTCATGGACAGTTAATTTACTAATATTTTAATTGATGCTATTAATTGCCCGTCTTCATTTTTTAAAGCAACACCTTTAATCTTTCATAACTACAGTATGTAGCTTGCATTGCTTATCCTACTCATCACATGTCTAGCTTATTTTTATTTAACTATAAATATCGATTCACGCTTAGTTAAATCGAGTTGGCTCACATGCATCATTTCGTTTCGCTTCGCTCTCTCCTCTTCTTTTACCTGATTGTCTGTTCAGACCAATAACTGTACGAAATATACGTATTCAAATCTCTTTCTCGTATTAGACTTATTTAATTCGGTTATTCACTAACACGATTAAAGTCGATGGTTAGGTACAAAGATTGACGACATGTATGTTTCAGATTCAGATTTGTAAAGTAAGGACAGAAGGCCTATGACCTATGTTATTCCTTTTCTAGTATGCTTTTGTGAGTGTCCAGACTTTCCTTGAACGAGTCAATTGAGGGTGCGGACACCACTAGTTCGGGCAGCAGGTTCCAAGTATTGATGACTCGGTGTGAGAACCTGTATGCCACGGGTATTTTGTTCGTTCTTGGCTTTTCTACTCGCCTGCTATGTCCTCTGAGATGTCCCGATCTAGTGGGAAGAAAAAGAGAGAGTAAGTTAGGTCCAAAATCATTTCTCAGTATTCTGTACATCAAAATTAAGTCTCCCCTTAATCTGCGATAGGACAGTGTGAAGAGATCTAGCTTTTCAAGCCGCTCTTTGTATGGTAAACCCTAGAGATAGCAATCATCATACGATATAACTGGAGTCAGATATTGAGCCACCAAAGTGATCATTCCGACGTGCGAACGTGATGCAATTTTCGAGTGCCACACAAAAAACCTATATAATTTATTGAATAATTTAATAGGAAAATTATTCGACGCCAGCTAGTTTTAAATTAGATGAGAAAGTGTTGCTTACACATGATCTTTGATACAACACACTAATTTCTTTTTCTTTTTCCAATCGTTATCTCTGTATGATTTGAACCATTTATTTCATTTTTCTATCAATTTCTACGTTAATAAAACAAAGATTGAATAATGATGGTTCCTTTGATTTAATTGTACGTTGAAAAAATCGATTTGTTTACTTTTATTCTGTTTAGTGATTTTATATTTAATATTTTTCTTGCAACTAGTAGTATCCTAGTAGGGAGTATTATTTTTATCTTTTTGGTTAAAAAATATGTAATCTTCAAATACAACTTATGTAAAAAGAAGTAAATATGAGTTCATATAAATGACTGTTACATTAAATTATTCAGTATGATCAGAAACAGTTTTGTGGAGATTTTAGCAATTTCAATAGTTGAAATCATGAGTCAATTAATGCTAGACCACCATGGAAAACTTGGAAGCACTGGACGGCCGTTTGTTCCTCTTATGGGATTCCTCAGCAAAGAACATACACGATCCCACCCCCGCGAGATTCGAACCCAGGACCCATCAGTCTCATGAGCGAGCGCTTAACCATTAGACCACTGAGCCGGCCGGTATCCAACGGTGTTAATGTCTAACTTCAGCCAACCCACGAAATTGCGCCACCGCACACCATTGTCTTCAGTGAGTTACTATCTCACAACAGACCTGGCTGAACTCCACTGGTAACGACTTCTCACTAGAACTCCAGGAAATGCCTCTTGAAGTTAATCACTAGTGAGCAGATGATTATTATCAGAAGGGGTTTTGTGGAGATTTTAGTAATTTCAATGGTGCTTCCAGGTTTTCCATGGTGATCTAGCTTCAATTGACTCATGATTTCAACTATTGAAATTTCTAAAATCTCCACAAAACCCCTTCTGATGATTAATATTCATTTATTTTGGAGAGTCCAGGAATATTTTCCGAAGCCTAGGAAATTTATTGTCCAATCAGTATTGAATAAAAGCTTTTCAAAAATATCTAGTAAAATTAGATGTTACGTATCCCGTTTTTAATTAGGTTATTGCCTATACTACTATATTTAGCATGTATCTATAATGACCTAGGAGACTAAGGTCAAATCTAACTCGATAAATACGCTCGATTTTCTGTACATATCTAACCTTGGAGTAACGCACTTACATTTCACCCCTTGTCTTCATTATTTGAAGTGCAGAATTATATCTTTATACAGTTTTGTAGAAGGCAAACAACTAACTTTGGTTTATACTCTAAGGGTCTGAACCTAAAACCTTGGGGTTTTCCTTAGGTAAACACTTTATCTGTAGTTATTTGCAGTAGGCACTGATCATCCTGAAACAACACATATAAGCGAACAATTGTTTTCAATTAGATCGTCATCAGGCTGTACTCTAATATTCATACGAAAATGTTAAATCAGTCAAGGCAATTTGGGTCAGTAATTACAATGAAATAGGATAAGTCATCGCACATAATAGATAAAAGTACAAGTTCATAGTAGGAAGACAGGTGTGTTGATAGTAGCAAGAATAATAAAATACGTTAACAAAGGTCTTATCAATAGTTTAACACTAGAAATAGAAGGTCAAACATGTGTAAAATCATTACGTAATAAGGAGTGTGTAAATAATTAGATAGTGAAGAATACAAACGGAAAGAGGCGGATAATTACAAACAAATAATGGATGTGTAAATAAGGTTAATGATAGAATAATAATAATAATAATGAGGAACAAAATTTAAAAAAATTCATCGTTAGTTAAGTTATAACTGGCCATGGAAAGGATAGGGGGGGTTACGAATTTCTTCTGTACACATAAATTCTATAGTTTTCTGATAGCATACTGTAAAACTTGTGATAAGTTTAGATGTTCTGTTTTTATACAAAATGTTTGGACTCATAAATGTTTATTAATACTCTGTGTTTGACAAGAGTGCTTAAATTAAATCTTCGGAGAAATGGAATCTTAGTAGGATTGTCCTAGGGTTACGTTAAACTCCTCTGTAAATTCTCAGAACCCATTATCAGTAGTAATAAAAAGAAAATACTATGTATCACTTATCCACCCCTTCAGTTGTCAATATTTCACATAAAGATCAATCAAGGAGATTTCCGTACGAGTCTACGTCACTTATCATTCATTCAGTCAGTCAGTTAGCTGCGACATAGGACCAGGCACATATATGCATCGGTCCAAGTTGCCATACCTCATTAGCAAAACAAGATGAACACCGGATTCATAGAAGTAGTCAATCCAGTGATGGTAATATATAGAAGAAGGATTGCGTATAAGGAGATAGTACAGGAAGAAAGAATTAGTTCGTAGAAAGAAATATATGAAGTGATTTTAATCTCTTAATTTAAAGGAAGAGAGTGTATACACCGACGCCATTGTGATCGATTCTGAGCCATGTCACCAAGAGTCTCCAACCATCGGTTACGATAGTCACGCGGGCCCCAACCAGGCAGTCTGCATCCACCAACATGGCTCAGATTAGAAGTTAGTGACTTCAAGCACTGATGCCACGTTTTTGTTTGGCCGACCCTAACTTTTCAACCGACCGTTGTTGCTACCTTGACGTGGTGGTCGGGCTTGCCTATCGTGATGAAGCAACTGAGCTATACTGGCTGGAACAACCATTCCTCAAGGTTCTACCATGCCAGACAGGTCGGTTAGAGAGCGGTAAGACTAAAAGGAACAAATCCAAGGTCCGAAGGCTAAGTCATACTGCTGACTGTACAGAGGTGTGACAACAGTAAGGTGTTTCCTTCAGACAACCAGCATGGCAGCGATGCTACCTTCTTACAAGGAGGGGTGGGGTTAGAAAAGATCGACCCTAAAAATGCACACCTCGTCTTATCCCACGGATATCCGTCTCTGGTGGTAATGTCTCAACAAGTACGGAGCTAACACAAAAACTACTCATAAAAAGGTCGTGTGTGACCGACCTCAAGCAGCTGTCCCTTGGGCACTGCGGTCACGCTCTCAGGTCACTAAGAACACCTCTAACCCAATTTCCTTTTCAGGTATCTCCAGAAGAACTCTTCCACGGTGTGGGCAACCGGGAAGTGATAACTGCCCCCATACCTCTAACAGCACTCAGGACCACTGTATTCATAATCAACCTCTTTCTCTCACTTATCGTTATACTTATTGTATCATTCAATACAGTTATATAGCAGTTGGTCAGTACGCAATCATGTTCATTATAAGAAAAAAAACTACTACAGAGAGAAATATCTGTAGAATATATATCTATATAGTTTTTGTCGTATCTATTTCATTGTTTAACCTGTACAAAAGTATGCATTATACTAACATTATATCGATTATGACTGAACATAAACAGAACATATTGAATTCAAGTACATCTGAACTCATTCATTGTAATTTAACAAATTTAGAGTTTCCTTGTATACAGTGAAATATTAACTGTCGGCTAGATTATGTGAATTTCAATAATCTCTCGTAGATATTAAAATTAACTCTCTCTCTCTCTCTCTTTCTCCATATATATATAAGGTATGCATTAGTCAATTAATTATACTTTACTCTTTTGTATTTTATCCATGCTCTTTCCTTCCTTTCAAAATTCATTTGTCAGTGTTGTTTTTTTTGTTTACTAGATTAATAGGAAATAAAAATCTTAGTAATTATAGTCACTTTAATTTATTGAGAAAAGACTGGTTCTTTTGTTTAAATTTTAACTAAGAAATCTATCAGATTGAAATAATAATTATTCTCATTGTTGTATTACTGTTTCACCTACTTTTGTTTAAATTACCATTTTAAATTATCATAGTTCAGTGTTAAAACTAAATATCATTAAAAACAAATGATTTTAATTTATTGAGTCGCAGGTTGTTTAGTTAGGGGCTGTCAGTAGAATCTAAACCTTTTATAATAAAGAGTGAATGCATTTACTACATTATGACAGATTCTGAGTCATATCATTTCTAACCGTTGATCATAATAATCGGATGGACCCCAACTCAGTTATTTGCACTTACCAAAACAGCTAAGTTCATGAATTAATGACTTCATTGATAGATCCTAAGTTTTGCTTTGACTGCCCCTCACTTTTTTTCATACTTCTACATCACCTAACACTGTTCAATAAGGTAGGCTGTGGCTGGGTATACATAATAATACATGTCTCAGTTACCTCGTTTCATAAAGATTCGCTACTTTATCTGTCGATTTACCATCCATTTTAGTACCCTTCGTCACTCAATGGCGACATACATACAAAAACAATGCATCAAAGGGATCTATGTTTAAATACTAGTAGACAAGTTCCCTCTATTTTTAGGAATCCCGCCTCACAGCCATAAACTAGAGCCAAAGAAACTGTTACTCAGTATGTTCATCCTTTAATTTCCGGACGAATATCTCATTTATGCCACAAGTGGTACGAAATTCGAGAGATTTTTCTGAGATCTCGTCAGACACTAACCTATCAGGACTGATAAAACTTCCTAGATAGGCGCCAAAATGTGTTGATATAGATCAGTCCTAAAACCGCCTTTTTAAATTAAAAGGAAAAAAATGAACTACCCTCAATCGTCTTCAGCTTTTAATTTTAGACTATAGTGTCAAATCCGTCTAAGGAGCCCAATCGATCAGATACAATCTTGAATATTAGCGAAATAATACGCATCCTATACAAAAAATAATAAATGCATTATGTTACATGTTTAAACTCTAACCTATAACTTCGATGGATGGTTTTCAGTCGGTCAAACTATTATAAAGTAATGTGTACCTAGAAATTATTTTTTATGGTTGAATACATTGGAAATATTCTACTGAGGACTGCTCTCTATATTTTCTTTGAAGTAGAATTACTGTGGTACTTTTACCTGTAATATACATCTTTAATCTCAACAACTCAATTCTTGTTCATCTGGTTAGAAAAACATCCGTTTGATCAGTGATAGTTTAAATAACTGAAGTAGGAAATGTCATATTTAATTTATGATAATAGACTCTAAATTGTATAGCTACGAGTCTCACCGACATAATAAAGTATGTTGTACTAAGTGACATAAGGTAAAGTTTTGAGGATCTGGAAGAGTTGGTTGAAATGTGGAAATTTGGTTGATACTTTTAATGGTGTTGCGTTCTGTAGGCTAAATAATTTAATTGTGAACGTGTATTTATCGCTCTGAACAAAATAATTGGAAAGATTAGTTCAAATATAAGTAAGTGTTTTAATATTAGTATTACAAACAATCTAATCAGATCATTTCACTTATTATTTTCTTTTTCACTCTATTGAATTTTTTTGAACTATTATATTTAAGGTTTCCTTGGAACTATGCTAAATACTGCTGCACCGCGTGATGGTCATACGATGTATAATGAAGCGATTGCTTCAGTTTACTCTTATCCTTGGTTTCATTTCATTTATGCCTTGGCCACTTTATATCTAATGACTCAATTGACTAATTGGTACAAGTAAGTTTACCCTCTTATTCATTATTTTACATTTGCGTTTTGATAAATGAGAGTGTGATTGTTTAAATTGAATTTTTTTTGTTACAATAATTAAGGGTGATAAAAGATTTAAAGGAACTGAAGTGATATCAAAAACAGTTATGAATAAAATCATGGTGATATTTTCATATGCGAAATAAAATAGTGACAATAATATTAGTTTAAGACAATAGTAAAGATAAGGATAAGACGTACTCCATTTTTACACACAGTTCTGACTTCATTTCATGAATGGCAATTGCTGCGGATGGTTTTGGAAGATGAGTACAAAGAAAGCTAGGGAGATTTGGACGAGTTGTACAAAAAGCTTTAAAATCAATCTGTGGATCAGTTGAGTGATTGGCATCGATTGAATCTTCAGGACTGAAACTTCTAACTACTTTCCTCTCATCCTTGTAAAACCATACTGTAACATTTCGTATCCGAGTTGTAAGCAGGCTCTGGCTACAACCTATGTACGTCACTCCATAAGAGCAGGTGAACTGGTAGACCAAAAGAGAAATCTTATCCTTTACGGAGATGGAAATCCAGTTTATACTTCTTATGAAGTTGCATGGATAACCGTCCTCAGATATTATACAATTAATATTACAAGTCGTGTTGACAGATTTCAACTTAAAATCAGGCTAATCATGAACAATTAACGTAGATTTCTTGAAATACTGGAAGGATATTTGTCGATATCTAAAGCAATTAAAACTACGGAAAACTGAGCAAGCCATTAATCGAAAAATCAATTTAAAATCAAATTAGGATGGGAGATTCTAAAACAAGTTTAGATTTTTACTGACAAAGTACGGAAAATTTAAATACAATAATTACATACTATCTTCTGTTAATTACTCATGATTACATCACTCCAAAATATTTTATAAATACTATGCCAATACTACTCATTTTTATTGAAAAACTACATGAGATTACTTCTACTTAATTCCGTAAATTGGATTCAAAGTTACTGTTTATCTCAAGTTGTCATCTATTGACGTCAATCAGAACGATGATTTAATTTATTAAAGCGCTAGAGTTTTGATCTTTTTGTTTAAATCATGCTCCGTTTGTTTTTAAGCAATCGTATAGCATCATTCACTTACAATCGATTGATTGATGATTGAGTAGTGACCAATATTGTGTTTATCTAATCCTTTAGTCCTAATTCAATTCTATCAATCAATTTGTAATTTGGTCACTAGTCCAAGTGACTCGACATTGTATGAACTATGTTGAGATTTTATGTAAGTGGAGGTAGTCGGCAGTAAACGTTTCTTGACCTAGGTTTCGTACTAGCTAGCACTCACCATCAGTCTTGACAGTACTGATGGTCCCTGTGGGATTCGACCGTATTACTCAGCTTCACTGTTTATAAAGTCATCGCTGAACTATTTGGGTGATGATTTTAAAACTGTATAAACTAGAGTGAATCATAATGTACTTGAAATGTTGTTAACAGTGTTATTTTTTACATTTTATGTTTTTAAAAACAATTAGTCCACAAATTTCACGTGTCGATACTCTATCAGAATCATGGGCAAATATGTGGATGAAACTGGCATCTAGTTGGTTAGCTTTAATATTGTATGCATGGACTATAGCTTGTCCACGACTGTGTATTGGTCGAAAACTTGGTGCAGTTCCATTTACACCACGTACACCACGTGCTAAAGTCTCACAAACTATGCCAATTGTTTAGTATGTTTGTGTGGGAGAGACAAAGAGGTCGGAAGCTGATCTATCCAATTTTTGTGTAAAGATTATTCTTCTCTAAACGAAAGATTGTCTTCTGTGATATTTTTGGTATGTTTTTTCTACCAACATATGTCATGAAGTGAATACAATTAGAAGACAAAATTAACATTTACCTTTACAAGTATTATGACGTCATATATGCATCATAAAGATCGCATTTTTCACAAAATATTGCATAAGTTCTTTATGCGTTTCCATTGAGAAAGAAATCATGTACCCTTTGCTTTAAAGTATGTTTATATTGAACTTTGAAGAATCATAAGTAATATTAAAATCCAAACTATAATTGTTTGAATCTTTTAATACAAATAATATAAAGAACAGACCTAATTCCAATCTTTTGTAAGACATTTTCATTAAAGAAAAGTGGACGAACCTGATTACAGTAGGTTTAATTATGATGTCCAATTCATCAGAATAACCCTCCCCAAAGTTGATTACATTCAGAAGACTGTCTTGACTTACAATAATTATATATGCCGTATTTGTTGCTGGTCAATAGGTCATTGGTCAGATAGACATAAATTGAACTCGTAATTAGTAAACTCTATCATCACATGGACAATATAAAGAAGTTCTCATTCATAATAAGATGTATTTACACTTTGATGACGACGTTAACTAAAACATTAGGTCTGTAGGTATCAATGTCAAGGTTGAGCTTGGTAGTTTCAAATAAATTTAGCATTGGGTAGAAAGTAAAAATTGTGTTTCTGACTTAATGTAAGCCACTTCAGAGTAAATAAATAACTAAATTGAATTAACACACGTTTACATAGGTATCATTACCAAGATTTGATTTGATAATTTCGAATAAATTGAATATTGGGTAGATTGTTATGAATAAATAATATATTTGTAATATCCCAATAAGTAGAAAAATTAGATTTCTGACGTTTCGTGACTTCGTGTAAGCCAATTCTTCAGAGAATAAATAACCAAATTAAAATTAATCCAAGTTTAAATGGTACAACGGAACAATAAGAATATTGTGTGGTCAATCAAAAAGTAGGTCTGAGTAAATCAATGTCATGTTATTCATAATATTCTTATTGTTCCGTTGTACCATTTAAACTTGGATTAATTTTAATTTGGTTATTTATTCTCTGAAGAATTGGCTTACACGAAGTCACGAAACGTCAGGAAATTTAATTTTTCTACTCATTGGGATATTACAAATACACCATTTATTTACACGTTTAAATAGTTAAAAGGAAACAGTGAAGAATGTTTTCAGTACAATCGAAATCATAATATGTCTGAATACGCCAATATCAAGTTATTCATGGTCAAAGTGAATTTGTGTGACCTATCACTGTATTAATTTGTGTGTGAGAATGTGGGTATGAAAAATGTATGCATTTGTAATATGAAGTAGTAGCGTTAAAATTGTGTGTATGTATGTGTGAGTGTGTAGATTGTGTGGAAAATAAATAAGGTCAAATGTGGTTGTTTGGATAAACAGTTCAGGTTGGATGAATATTCAGGCCCTCTTTGCAAATTGAGGGCTGGGGGACTTAGCATTATGTGAAACGCTTCGGCTACTCGCTTTTTCTCGTAGTTTGAAAACCCTTTCTGAATTATTTTTATAATTTTAATATCACTTTGGTAATTATTGAAAATAGCATGTACTGCTATTACTGATTGAACCTGTAAATTTTCCAATTCTACGGAATTATGAAGTCTTTTTGTGTGTTCCGTTGTGTTCCTTGTTACGAGTCGAGATCTCACGGAAAGACTCTCCACTATAGAACGCATCACAATCGACACAACCTAGTCTGTAGACGCAATTTTGTGTGGAGGTTAACAGTATCTTATCTTTTATTCAAACTAAAGCGTTTTTACAGTGTTAGTTGTCTTACAGAAAGCTTTAATTTTGTATGTTTTCAATATCCATTATAATTCTTCTTTCGTACATTGTTGGCAAGATAAATCCACAGTACCAATCCAAGAACTTCCATTATTATTATCAATAGCTTTATTCAATACTATATTTTCGGTACAATATAGAATTCTCTGAACAAAGTATTTCAACAAGTTTCTTTTCCTTGTTTCTTGATCGATCCTGACGACAAATTTTGAGTGATCACCAGTTAGATGTTACCGCTTCATGAATTGACATTTGGATAATGTACATTCTTTTCGATGTATATTGTCAGCAACCACGATGTCTCTGATTGTACTTTTTTGTAACTTGTACAGCGAAAGGTCGCAAACTTTTCATAGATGGCAGAAAAAAGTAGCCTAGATATTTAAGCAGGATTGTCATTTACAGAAGGAAAGTTTTCTTTTTATATGTTTTTAATAATCTTTTTAGGAAAATTATTAAATTTTAGGATGTTTAATATAATCTATTTCTTTTAGCTTACATTTAAGTTTATGTTGAGGGACTACCACTTTGTGCCCTAAAGTCTAGTTGTACATTGAGTGCAAACTTGTAGTAGTACCTACTCAAAAGGTTCTCGGTAATGAATTGTAAATACTTATTCATTTTAATTTTGAAGTAACTTATGTACTTTGCATCACTTATCGGACATGTGACAATTATCTGTACAGATTATAATGTTAAGATCTATTTAGTTGTCTGTTCACAGGAATATTTGAATTCAGCTATCATAAACAATTAAGCTAAGCATTTACGCATTAAGAAGAATAGTTGTCTGTAATAAATACAAGGTGTATGTTTACTAGTTATGAGTGACATTTTATCTGAGAAGGTATTTAACAATAATTAACTATAAATCATCATTTTGAATATGTAATATGATGTGCGTCAATAAAGATAAACTGCTTACTGACCAAAGATTGTTATAGCAAAAATGTCTAGCCTACTTATCAGTAATATAAACAGTTCGGTATAGATTTTTACGGACGTATTCTCAGCGCGAGTTTTTCCAAAATAAATTAGTTTAAATAGGTGGCTCACATTATGTCTGTGAGTAAAACTAATGGTTAGCTCTGAAAAATATCGTAAACATGCTTCTTAAGGAAATATATTAAACTAGACATGGGGAGTTGAATAGACGTAGTGAAAAAATCTTCGTTTGAAATTCTAAGTTTTGTAGAACCACATAGTTTCAGTCATATTATCCCCAGGGCTGAATAAGAAATAACTGATCGTTAAAAGTTACAGGGCGAAAATGAACGAACACATGAAATCATATACAAATAGCTGGAATCCAGATAGATTGAAGTGCCCACACTGAAAGTTAGTATACCACTGAAATCAGTTTCAAATATAAATAAATATTTACACCCAATCTTGAAATGTATTACTTTATTTATCAAGTTGATTCATGACGAAAATAAACAGGAAAGAAATGATACAATAACTTGGTATCCCATAGTTATTCGCGAACTTCTTACTAGTAGAAACGAGTGTTTCAACAATATAAATCACCAAAAAAGTAGCTAAATATCGATCTGTCGTTAATTGACTCTAATGAACCAGTGTTGCGTTACACAACATGCTCAGTACGTATCCAATAAACATATTGATCAACAAGAGTTTTTCAGTTGATCACGTAGTTTTGGACACAGTTGAACTGTTTAACTGGGAACTAGTTATTATAACTATAACAGTATACCAACACAGTACAAAGCAGTCAGTAATGTAATGAATCTTCTATGTATAATAATCTCTTATGTGGTATTTTTAAGTGTATCTATCTTCAACTCATGATCAACCACAGCTTAAGTTGACCTGGATACGCCACATATAGATAGAGTCACAATATGTTCTTCATACAAGTATACAATTTCTAGATATTTTGGGATAAACCAATAAAATAACAAGATAGTTACGTCCACTGTTTGTATTAAGCTTTCATTTTGTGTAATTAGGTTTCGGATATCACGAAAAATATAAACTTAACATTTATTAGGACTGTCAATTTAATCCTCTTACACTATGTAACCGTACTGGTTGATAATAAGTGTACTTCTACCAATGAAGATAATGATAAATCTGATAAAATGTATGGAGCTCAAATAATTTTGTCTCTCAGAACTAAGGAAGAGATTTGAGTGCTTTGAAACACATGGTTAGGTTACAGAATGGGTTGATGATTTCCTCCACAACGAAAGAGACAAAGAAGTAGCCAGTGGTTCATCACATTTATTAAACTGATGAGAAGCGAAACACTTTAGGAAAAAAATTCAGTCTTTTTGTGCGTGTCCATACATGCGCATGACAAAACCTTCCTATGTACATGCTACGTTGCATAAACATTTTGTTTCCCCTTGGTCGTTAAGTCTTTCCTCTCGTCCATGGCGAGACTCTAGTTTGTAGACAAGCCAATCAGAAGCGTTTGAGGAATTTCAAGGTCACGGCGCCAATTTCAACATCTAATGCTCACGTACGATAGGTTCACTAAGAAGTTCCTTTACCTGTAACTGCGGTAATCAAATGACTGCAGTACCGTGTGCAGACTACCGTGATGACATTATGTTTTGATGTTCTTTATGTTGGAGAAAGAAGTCTGCTCGAACGGGGATTTTCTTCTCTCGACCGCGACTGAGACTGAGACCAATCATGACGATAGTTGTAAATTGGATTATAAAAGCATCTGTAACACTGGCTGCAGCATTTGCAGATATTACTGAAACTTCAGCCGTCCAAAGGTATGAGTATTGTCGTGACATACGTACAATTATAATGACACCTTCACACGATTCATTCGGAAGAGTCAGGAGTATTGTGGAAATAGATGAAACAGTAGTGCACAAGCGAAAATACAGCAGGGGACGTATTATTAAGGAAGATTGGGTAAGTAGCACTTCCGTAAATATACCTGACAGGTACTTGGAACTTATGATCGATCAGCGCTAAAAGGACATTTTCAGAGGGTCAAAAGCCGGCAAGCAAGAACAATAGTACCAATTATACAGGAATACGTGCAGCCGGGCACTACGATATATACAGATGATTAGTGAGCATATAGATGCCTTCATAAACTTGGGTATGTCTATCATGTCGTAATGCAAAAGCGCATTTCGTCGACGCTAAAACCGGCGTTCATAATAATAATATAGAAGCCATGTGGTCCAGATTGAAGGAGTTTTTAAGACCGTATCACGTCTCCAGAGGTCGACTGTTATGGAGCCATATGGATGAGTTTCTATATCGTATGCACTATGATTTCAGAACCTCTGAACATCTATCAAACCTCTATAAATTTTTTAATCATGTAAAAGAAAAATACCCACTTTAATTTTTTTGTTTTTTACAATATATTCTTACTTTATACTAACTGTCTTCTGATTGGTTAATAATTGTCAAGGTCATTTAAGATTCGTTCAAAGTCTCGCTCTGTAACTTATTTTGTAATTCTTTTAAGAAATTTAGTGTTGAATTTTCGTGTATTATTCATTCATTTCACTTGTGCCTAATATAAGAAGAATCTTAAGAATATCCTGTAGGGCCAGCGAAATTCCACTGAGCCCTAGCCAAATCATTCGGTAGTTGGGTCATTGAATATCGAACAATTCATCAATCCTCGTCGAGGTCAAGGACAGCCAACGCACATCAGTTAGTCGTACCCCATGGAATGGCCCATGCGGCAGTGGTCTTACCTTCGCTTGTATCTATTTTAACTAATATATTTCTGTAATAACGTCCTCTGTGTTGTGCAGTCTTCAAAGCATCTATAGTACCTTGATACGTCAATGGGGTTGTTTATGTATGGTGCTGATCACGAGGTGTGAATTCGACACTAGCTAGTTCGTCACACCATTCCCGTCTAACTCGAGTAGGCTTTCGATCATTCGACATAGATCATCTACGTTGGTGATTCACAATCCTAATGTTTGTCTAGGCTGATTCAATCTACTTGAGAGAAGCTTTTTCAGATTTATCTACGAAATCGTTTTGGAGGTAGGAAATTTCACTTACCGTCAATTCTATTAATAATCAGACTGAAACTGTTGTTTCTGATTTTTCTGTGTGTATTCATGTTTTATTCGAATTCACTAACGTCGTTTATTTCTTATGATTATCTATCTACCCTAACAGATGTGTGAACTGTATCTAGGATACATCTTGAATTTATTTAATTCAGTTTTCTGTTAATGTCAATTAAGTAAATGAATATATACAAATTTGAGTGAGATACATATTTCATCAACTACATTATCGTCATATCATAAGGGAGTTAGAAACTAGACACTAAAGCCCTCGTAAAGTAAGATTAAGTAATAAATCAAACCAGGAAACTAACACTCGATAAGAGGAATACATTTAGTTTGACTAACTGAATGTCATATATGAGAGGATTTGTCGCGGGATTCTGATGATTTATTGTACTAATCATTTTGCAAGTTAGACCAAAGTGCTTATAAACAATAATTTTGTACAAAGGACTGTGAAGTAATTTCACGAGCATCATGATTCGTAGTAACGTAAGTGTCTTATATATAAAACTTCTATTCTTTTTCATATCTTTTACATCGAAATGATTAGCAACCCAGTTAGTTGAAAAACCAAAAATCTTACCTAATGAGGCATAATTACACACCTACCATTGTAGGAAGTAAACTTAGCTTGATCCCCTCAATTTTTCATCGATTGCGTTCAGTATTTTTGGACTCGTTTTTGTTTAACATCTTTCCACATGTCCTAACGTTAAATAAGAAAAGATTGACGTTTGGGTTACTCACAGGAAACCTAAACTGCGACATGGTTGTATTCATGGAAATTAAGTACTCCCCGGAAAAACATCCAAAATTGTGGTCTCATCTATACTTTTTAACGTTCTAATAGTGCACATGTAAAATCCTTCTGTTCTCAAGAAATCTTTTATAATTACTCTTCCTGATCTATAGCATACGTACTTTGCATTATACTGTAAATGTTTAGCCCAAACAATACGTGTTGAGATGGCGCGTAAAATTTTCATCAGAAATTTATCTCCGTTTGGAATTCAGGAGTTACTGATAAATCCTATACCATACTACTGTCAGATTTTCAGAGAAACCAAGCCGTAGGTATCTGTGAATTATCGTTTGACCACGTCTGCTTTTGATAGTCTAATGACATTTACATCCGACCCAGTAATTTGACAGAAGTTAGAGCTCTTTCATCAGTTCACTTATCCATGTTTGCTTTGCATACATACATTTTACAAGATATTAAATGCTAGAAAACTCTGTTTCATGGTTTCTGGTCTCATCTGGGGAATGAAATAAACGGATTCTGTTATTTTTTGACCCAACAAAACGCTATAAGATGAGAAACGATTGGTCCATTATTTCGAGGACATTTCCGAATAGTATTTCTCCTACATTGAGACGTGAATCCAATGAAGCTGTACAATATCATACTTTGCCTTCGAGAATATCCACTTCAAGACGCAATTAGCGGAGTTTACAATCTTTAAGCCCTCTCGAAATACTGCTTTATTATTTTTCATAATTATGATGATTAGAGATTTGGTTATATTTATAGAGAAGGGAATTAGTTTACTCATCCTGTGATCACTATGAAGTAGTCATGCAATTACTCCAAGGTCCGAGCCACATAAATCCGGTGGTACGCACGTTAACCATTGTCGGAGCAATAGGGATTATAATTGTCTAATCACACGGAATGATATCATTGTGTCTCTAGAGCAATCAAAATTGCCAAAAGACCACAAGGATTCAACTGTAAGGTCAATGAGGTGGAACTGAACACTCACCAAAATATTTATCAAGCTGATCGCTGGATGTTGAATCGTCCTCCAAACTTCGTGTAAGTCGTAGAACACTAAAACGAGTCGACTGATGAACGCTGTGGAACTAGAAACTCTCAGTCATTAATCTCTTTTTTTACAGATTTTGACTCTTGATACCTGAACAAGACGTTTACGCGATAAGATCTTATCTGTTCTGTAAATGAGCTATGTAAGTAAAATAATTGTCTCATGACGTGACTCCAAAGAAAGTCAGGCAGAAATATTACCCCCAATGAATTGTGATGTTTGAAATTCTGCAAAATAGTCAGGATAAATATGAATTTAACTATTAAAAAATGTATTGCAATCTCCACAAACCTCCATTCTAAAATAAATATCTCCCGGGCGGCCATATTGGTTTCGTGGTTAGATCACAATGAGGCCTTAATAAACTCTCTAGGTATTGGCTGAAAAATTTCACAAGCAATTTTAAAGTAAGAGATTTGATTCATGCATTTCATAGTTATAGTCTGCAGTGTAGAAGGACCAATTGTCATGTAAATCTGTACACAGTGAAGTTTCAAACAGGACTATCTTAACACAGCTTCTACTTTCACCCTATATGATTGACTTACCAGGTCGTAAAATCATCTGATCTATCGTTTTCAGATGATATCGACGGATTGAAACCAATAAACAGTGTGGCTGAGGTGGTAAGATCTCCTAAAGATTCTAATGCTCTGGTTGTTTGGACGAAGTGAATCCAAGGAACAGTACAATAATGTCAGACAATCCCTGTGATGATTTTCACGAGTACTCACCAAGTGAAACACTACTACCCAAAGTGACTGAACACCGAGATTTAGGAGTTCTGGCAATTAGTGATTTGATAGCCACAAGTTACCACAATGTATCTGTGGCTAACATTTGCCGAGTCTTATGTGTGCTTTATGAAGACTTTCGTAACATGGACAAGGATATGTTAAAAACACTATCCACGAGATATATCTTACCGGAGTTGCGATATAGAATACAAGCTGCGAGCTATCCTATAGATTATGAAACGGGTTTGTTATAACGAGCTCGAAAAACAGAAATTAAGGTGTAAGTAGCCATTCCAATATATCTTATAAAGATCAAGGAAATAGATTGAGGTGTTTTTAGTAATTAGAAGTATTCAAAATAATGTACTAACAAGGGATTCCTGAAATAGTGCAATTTACGTCAGGTAAAACTAGGTGAGAACAAATGAATGTAATATGGTTGGAATTCGAAATCTGCGGATCATCAATTGCAAAAAGATCATTAGTTCGTACAAATACCACAGTGTTTCACAGTAACAGTCACCAGTATACTATTGATGGTAAACCACTTCCACGAGTTCAAGAACATAAAGACTCAGGAGTAATAATAAGTCATGACTTTAAAACAACTACGCATTGCAACGCAGCTTCTGTCGAAGGTTTTCGTGCGTTATGGTCACTTTGACGAGCATTCAAATGCTTTTTTTGAAGAGGAAATGTTTCGAATTTTACATCCCACCTATGTAAGGCCACATTTAGAGTACTGTATCCAAGCAACTAGCGCATGTCTGGTAAAGGGTGCTAAATCACTTGTGAAGGTCCAGCACGTGTGACAAAATTTGTGGAGGGTCTTTCTAAACTCCCATACTATGAGCGTTTAAAATGCCTAAACCTTTTCCTCTTGTCGGAGGACGCGAGGTAATCTTATACTGGTATTTCGTATATTTAATTATGATTTAGGTGTTATTATGTCTTATCTTTTCGCTCCTTCCAGCACTAGGAATCTCCGAGGTCATAGCAAGAAGGTTCATACACCGCAATCAAATAAACTTAAAATGGGATCCCGTTTTTCTCATCGAGTAGTCAATGACTAGAACGCCTTACCCGAACAAGTGGTATCAGCCCAA
Organism: Schistosoma spindalis; assembly: GCA_946903255.1. Classification (NCBI taxonomy): domain Eukaryota; kingdom Metazoa; phylum Platyhelminthes; class Trematoda; order Strigeidida; family Schistosomatidae; genus Schistosoma; species Schistosoma spindalis. The sequence goes on along the minus strand of OX336417.1, from coordinate 32,950,562 downwards.
TCAGTGAATATTTTTAGGAAGAACCTGGACCTTCACTGGGTGGAAATCTGTCAGGATTAACACAGGTTCACCAACCTACTGTCCTTCTTACTGAGGACCGAACTGTCACTTGGACATATCTGACCTTCATACTGGCTGCAAAGTTCGAATTATTTGCGCCGTCATGACTTCAACGATCGAAAGACCGATATGGGATGATGTGGATGTAAGTACTTTAGCTAAGTATAATGTTTTTGATTCAGGAAGCTATGGTGGATGAAGTTATGCGCATGTCAACAGAAGAGCTTACAAGTAGAGCAAGACTGCTTGATTCCGAAATTCGTGTAAATCAACATGTCGTACCATAACGTTGTTTAGTTTATGCAATCTGAGTTAAAACACGTCAATCATGAAATAAACACAAAGCAAACAAAAGTTAAGGACAGTAAAAGCAAAATAAAAATGAACAAGGCACTCCCCTACTTAGTAGCAACCGTCGTTGAAGTACTATCTATTTTTCCTTATCTTAATTCCCTTAGTTGCTAGATGTAGAGCCTCAGGAAGATGAGATAGAGGAGGGAGCAAACGTTGATCTTGATTCTCAGCGTAAGGGAAAATGTGCAGTTATCAAAACAAGTACTAGACAAACATACTTCCTGCCGGTTATTGGTCTTGTACCTCCCGAAGATTTAAAACCTGGCGACTTAGTTGGAGTACATAAAGACTCATACTTGATCCTTGAAAAACTTCCGCCGGAATTCGACTCCCGAGTTAAGGCTATGGAAGTTGATGAGCGTCCAACCGAGAGATATAGTGACATTGGTGGACTTGATAAACAGATACAGGTAAGAAATTATCCACTCAACTTGATTTTTCAAGGAGTTAATTGAAGCCGTTGTTCTCCCTATGACGCATCGTGATCGTTTCGAGGCACTTGGCATTCAGCCACCAAAGGGAGTCTTATTGTATGGTCCACCAGGTACAGGAAAAACACTGCTGGCCCGTGCATGTGCAGCTCAGACCAAATCCACGTTTCTTAAACTTGCTGGTCCTCAGTTAGTGCAAATGTTTATCGGAGACGGAGCTAAACTGGTCAGAGATGCCTTCCAATTAGCTAAAGAAAAAGCTCCAGCAATTATTTTCATCGATGAACTCGACGCTATCGGTAAACGTCACAAATTTGAAAATTCATCTATATTTTGAAAATGTTTAGTCAAAATAACAAGTTCTGTTTCACTTAAGTTTCCTCACAGGTACCTTCTTAATGTTAGAGATCATGTTCTGGACTCCTATTTGTGATATTTTATACCAAAAATTCATCTTGATATTCACATTGAGTAAACGGGTTAAGATCATGAGGCAGTGTGAACAGGACTCCTATTAGACATACTAAGCTTTTATAAATTGACATGGTTGCAAACCCCACTGACTTTGGGAGTGCATTAGCAGTGATATTTTTCGACTAAAAGCGTCCACTTAGACTACAGACTGTTATAGAGACTGCAAAACTATTCATGTGAGCTTTTAGGAGCTATACAATCCCGCGATTAGTTGAGACATCAAAGTGCATGAATCTCCGGACCTTTTTCGGGCGTAAAGGATTTCTTTCTACAACACCTGTTATGTGTCTAGAAAGAACTAGCCCTGGTTCTAGAGTTAGGTCTCAAGACCAGTCTTATCTTATGGTTAAAAAAAAACACTTAGGTTGAACATTCACCAAACGTGTTATGGGATCATATGAAGTAGTATAGAGATTTTATTAATCAAGATTTATATATCTTAGTCTTTTCTCGCTCATTCTAGTAACAGTTTTGAGATGCTGGAGTTTCCTTCTATGAGCTGGATGGTTTGGTTGTGGAGCTTTAGTTATTTCGAACACAAGCTTCTAACGGAAGAACAATGAAAACTCCACAACTAAACCATCCGGCTTATAGAAAGAAACCACCAAAAAGTAACAGTTTTATTTATGTTTATTCATATATCTAGCAGTGCATACACTGATTACCTGGTTGCCATTGGATATGAGGTGTTTTATCTTCATACCACCGCAAGTCGGTTGAATCTGACAGAATTATTCATAGCTTTGGCAAAATCATTGCAAAGCTAGAACAAAAATGATAAATGGGTTTTCCAAAAATATTGAAGTATATAAAAACGTTTTCAAAAGGAACACCAAATTGTGGCGCATATATATTCGGTGCCCTCTTGTACCAATATTTATGTGTTCAAATAAAATAAAATAAACCGGACAATTTGTTAAGCATTACCAGGACATTATATTAGTAATTTTAACGTTTCGGAACTCCACTTAGCTGATCTATAAAGTGAATAAAGCTTCTATTTCTTGGCCACAGAAATCTATTGTTAATAAAATCAGTATGCTCAAACTGTTTGTATTTCGAACTATTTTATTTGTTCCTTATTGGAAGGGCCTTAGATCTTCACCTTTACTGTTCGAGCATCAACACCTTTTTTCGTGACTGTAAATTTTACACACCAATTATGTACTAAGAATGACTACATAAGACGCTAATGGTATTAAGCAACTAGTTATTAATTGTGCAACTATTATCCTATTACTCAATGTAACTGCTATCGTAGCGATTTTGTTAAACAATCGTCCCAGTGAATATAAACCAAGAGCAGTACAAGTTTCTGCGAATTAGTCACCAACCAATACAATAAAATTTGGTTTCTAATCGTAACTATATACTTCCTAGGGTTATCGGAGTGACAGATTTTGGGAGTTTGCTCAAGCTTCTAACCCATGCTAAATTGAGACTTATTTCTGCTTTATCCCTGTTTTAAGGAACAAAGCGTTTCAATAGTGAAAAAGCTGGAGATCGTGAGGTACAGCGAACAATGTTGGAACTTCTCAATCAACTGGATGGTTTTCAACCAAACCATGACATCAAGGTGATTGCGGCTACAAATAGAGTAGATATATTAGACCCAGCGCTGTTACGAAGTGGTAGAGTTGATCGGAAAATCGAATTTCCTGCACCAAACGAAGAAGCACGTGCCCGCATTATGCAGATTCACTCTCGCAAGATGAATGTACAGTAAGTTATTTAATTTATTCTCACCAAAACACCTCTTCAGAAAAGATGTAAATTTTGAGGAGCTAGCTCGCTGTACAGATGACTTTAATGGAGCTCAGTGCAAAGCTGTATGTGTGGAAGCGGTAAGTTTTACCCATTGTCATTTTTGTTGTATTTGGTGACTGACACTTTAATTTTAGTCTACTTTAGTTGTTTAGTTTCCATTACAAATTTAAACTGATTAAAGAATCCTAACAGTCCTCCAATTTCATTATTCAAAAGCTTGCTGAGAAAATTGTTCTTATGGTTTGATTCATTTTTAGTTGTGCTCTTTGTTTTAGAAAGCTAGTAATATGAAAGCTGCTATGTGTGCGTTGCATTCAGCCCAGAGTGTGGTTTGTGCAGTGTCGAACAAATCTAAGTTTATTTGCGGGTCTCTTGTTGAGACGTTAAACAACATAAAGTCGTAGATTAGACCAGGATAACAAACTTCGGTGAAACTAACCCAAGTCAAAGTCTCTCGAATAAACTAGTCGGAGGAATTGGGTAAGTGTGGAGAATAAGTATAGAGCGGTGAAACCTGCACTATTCAAATGAGTTAAGCCGTAAAAGCATCTGCGAAATGATAACGTTCTAGCTTAGCTTACTTAGACCCTGTAACTGCCACGAAGCACCACGCGAAACTTATTATAGTGGCATGCACGGATGTGATCGGCCGACCAAAATAATAAGCAGATCTATCTTAACTGATTTAAGTGGATATACTTTAAAGGAACATGGGGCGGCGGCTTATTGGTTAAGGTGTTTAAATTTCAGTCGCTAACGTCCAGATTTGAACCTCGCCCCGCCTACTTCGGTTTAGGCAACGGGGCAGTATCAGTGTGGTTCATTCTCAAGCACCTGATGAATATGCCAACTTATATTTGTTAATGTGAAAGAAAAAAATGTATGAAGAGATTAAATAGGTAACATTAGAGTAACAGCCTAATCCATTTTTAGATGGTAATCAATCGTAATTGAGTAATAAGTACGTAAGTAAAGTAAATGGTGGCTTTCTATCAAACTACTGAGATGCAGAATGTTTATTTTACTAGTTGCAGTGTCAAGGAATTCCTGAGAGTTACAATTGCTTTAAGATTAGGTGAAACTTTCAGATTAAAGTTGTCTAATCGTAGGTCTCATGAGAAAAAGCCAATTGAGTAAATAGAATATTGCAACTAATAAGTAGAATTTAAGATTTCAAAGCAAGCGGTTGCGTACTCACCACTAATCGTCTAAATGATTAATTATCGAGTCTTGAGCCATTAACCCTTTACGGTCTTACAAAACTTAGTTTTTGTTTATGCTTTAATCTGGAGATTATATATACACCTAACGGTCTACCTTTATTTCACCTGGAAATCCTATTAACGATCTGCAAAATGTTAGTAACTCGTCAGTATATTTTAACTATGATTGGCTCAAGTTCACTTATCGGTTTATAGACACTCAAGTTAATCTTGTACGAGATATTTACATGTCGCTGAGAAAATGAGTTTGCCATTGCTTATATTCCGAAACTTATTATTTTTTCAGGGTATGATTGCGTTGCGTCGAAGTGCGTCAGAAGTAACACATGAAGATTACATGGATGCCATTTTGGAAGTTCAAGCTAAGAAACGCACTAATCTAAATTACTATGCCTAACTACCATTAGATTATTGAAAGTGTGCTTTTTTATATTAAAATCACAGATGGTTTTAAAGTATACTGACTCTTGTACGGTCATCACAGTTCTTTGTGTTACGAGCAGCTGTTCGTGATCCTCCGTTATTTGTTAAAATATACCTTGTATTTATTTTACTTCAGGACGATGCTGTGTTCTATTTATTAACCTGGTGGATGCTGTTCAGTTGTTTTCCTTTGTTTTATCATTACTGTTAGTATGATAACTAATTTGTTTTTCGCTTTATGATGTCAACGCCATTATCTTGTCTTTACGTATTCTTAGGATAGTAATTTTAACTTGTTTTGAGCTTTGGCATCATGTTTTTTATCGAACCGGAGGCTCGTACGCGTTCTAACTGCTTCGTTAGCCTAATAATATAACTAATTGTTACCCAGTGATGTATCGAGATAAGGTTCTCAATGACACCCTAGATCAAACAGTTAAATGTGACAAAATATGTGACTTATATTTCAATTTACTGTTATACGAAGCACCCATGAATATATTGGTGTTTACATATAACATAACAGAAACATCATTTAGGGGTTCGCAATTGTTTGCTAAAATTTATGATTCAAATTCGAGTTGCATGTAAAACAAAAGGCATTCAAATTATCCAATTTATTAGTAAAATAAGTCTTAGTATAAAATTGTTTCGAAGCATCTTTCTTATAAGTAAATGTACAATACACATATTTACAGGAAAATCTTACTGTTTAGCAGTCTCGTTTGATATTTTGGAGATTTCGGAGACCCTTAAAACAATGTTAGAAATAACCAGATATCTTACTTCTAGAAACAACTTTATCTGAGCTTTTATAGAATTAGCTCTCTTCTTGTACATGTCAGCACGCCCGTTCAGGATAGAGATGCGCGAATCAATAATATTTAAGGCTTCAGCATGACTGCACTCAAGGTAAAATCCTAGGCCAATGTCAACTGCAATAGGTTCAACAGAATAACTATACATTAAATAGTGTTATGGTCTTACATCAATCCATTTACATAAATATTGCTTCCGACATTTACTTTGGTTTTTAAGTTATTTTGAGGGACATCGATATCCTTCATTTTTTCAATGAGGTTCTTCAGTTCCAAATATTCCGAAATTTGACCATACACTAAGTCCCCAGCATCTAAAGTTTTTCTGGATTTTAAATATAATTAAGGAACACTCAAGATACTTGAGGTCCGTTTTCAGAGTTTCATTAACATGCTCTTCAAGTTTTAGTATCCTTTGGTCCATTCTTCATGAGAGTCCCCCAAGGATCGGATTAGTAGTAGCTAGATAATAATTAAGTTCTGTAAGGATCAAAGAACTACATTGGATGATTTCGTAGGTATCACGTAAAATTATGAGCAAAACAATAATTGTGACGTGGATGAGTCAAAAGAAAAATTTCCAGATATTAGTTTATGTCCACCATGCGACTTTGTCGCCTTTGATTTACTCTTGCTGTCCTTCAATTAGGAAAAAAGCACTACTAGCATTACGAATTGAGAATAAAAACGATACTAAAAGTACTTTATTTTATATAATGAATGTTGTGATAATCGAATGACATTTGAAGTATCGTAGGATGATGGGGTGTACAGGTCAGTCGAGATAACTGTGGTTTTATTAAACAAACTTGTAGATTTTACTTCATGATGGCTGAGTATGTTGTTTTCGCTAAAAGTTAGTGAACGAAACATGTATAATAAGTTTTTTTTCGAGGTTCTAAAAGTTTCAATCTTTAATTTCTGACTCCGATACCTAGAAATTTCTTACGCGACAATTCTTTATTATGAACTCACAACGGGATTGTTAAAGTAGCAGGTTATAGAGGAAAATTAGACAGCGGATTCAAATGCAGGATGAAATTGGGTAAATGTCTACGTTTATGACAGACCTATAATAATTAAGGCAAAATTATAAAGCATATATTATGCATGAACGTCTAAGTGAAGTCAATACTGATGTCCAAAACAATAGGGGGAGATTTGTATTTTAGCTTGGAGAACAAAACTGAATAACAAACTTGACACCAACTACCACATAATATGGTTTAAGTTTGCAGTTACTCACAACCAACATATAATCTGGGACAAAGTGTATCATTTAAAAAACAGCGATGTAAGGGAATAAGTTAATACAATTTAATTTGGAGTAAAAATAATTGAAAAATGATGTTAATAAAATGTCAGATGAAATTAAGAAACAAGTCACATAAAACCAAACAGAAACCGGTCCATGGGATGATAGGGAACGGATACCTCTCTATCACCGACTCGGATTTTGGACCATAAAGCGTGGTTTGTTAACTTGGGCTTCGATTAGCTCCCACGTTCCAACGTGACATAGTTGGCTTTAGGGTTCATTGTCTCATTTACTTCTCTAGTATCTTCAGCCAATACTATGCCTAACCTATATAGGTGATTTTCTCATATATGAGCAATAACTTGAAGACATCTGTGACCTACACCACGCGTTACGTAACTGGATAAGACTTTGTTATCCCTGCCCAATAGTTCACCAGCTGATAAAGCTTTTTGGGTAAGTACGGTGGACAATGAATTAAACCAAATTACTACAAATGGCGAAGTTTCGTACCGCTAAAGACCAATTCTAATGTAACATCTTCCAATTAGAAGCGGACATCCACATATTCTTCGAGTCCAACATATCAACACAAGATGTATTTTATCAGCTTCCTTATTATATGGTTATATATATATATATATATATATATATATATATATATATATATATATAGCGTTAGGAGACAGGTACCCCGAACACTACTTAAAAGGGTTCTCTCGAAACACAACTACTAAAGCTAAATAAAAAACGGAACAGCAGACAACGTTGATGACGAAATTTAGTTGTTGTTATGTCAATGCTCCAAAACTTATAAAACGGCGAAACAACTGTAGGACACACCTATAAAGCATTAATAAACTTCGAACAGTCAAACTAATGAAGCACGAAACACTGAGATTGAAGATAGCAACATTCTATACCACGTTCTGAAATGAGACAAAGCCCAGTATGGCCATATTTTGTCTCTTCAAACTCAACAAATGATGAGTAGTCAGTTTTCCTTATTATAAACCTTTGTAAGTAACAATAAAAGATTAGTTTTTGTTAACGACAGTTGGTGACCGAATTCACTGAAACTGTGAATATGATCAAATCTACTATTTTGTGTGAATTTTAACGATATGTTGTTACTTAATAGTATGATTATTAGGAATAGGGAAATCTTTGCCAGCGTCTACTGATGCCTTGTAACGCGACAGTTGAAAAGTTGCACAATACTCAATATCCTTGTCACGACCTTGTATTGAGCGACTGACTTCGAATTCGCTTTTTCTTTCGGAGTCTTTCTAGGTGTTTTCTTATGTTCATAATAAACGTAGTTTGAAGCAGTTTTGCAAGAGTACCGATCTATGAAGCGACTTAGTCTTCACGTCACTCATTTTGAAATGAGTAACAAGGTTTCAAGGTATCTGCGCACACGTAACGGGTTTTCGAGCGATCATTGGAATCGTTATTTATCCTACGTGGAGTGATTTTTGTCTTTTCGCGTCAACTTTTTAGTGTATGAATATGTTCATGTCTTTATCTTAATGCACACATTCTCTTCCTATAGTCGGATTTATGATGATACATCTACAGCAGGGAAGAGACATTTGACGCGTGGGGCTTTGAAATACTGTCTTTCAAAACTCACATTATGAAATGATCCAAAGTCAATTAAACCAAATGTCGCGGATAATGAAGTGCAAAATATACTTCCGTGTTTTGGCAGAAGTGTTGTAGCGTATATAATCTAATCTAGCTACATATCGGTGTCGTGTATTGATCATAAAAACGTGATTCTTTGTAGAAACGGGGTTGAGCACCCTTAATTCATGACGCTTTCAGTATAACCAATGCAATCAGCTTGAATTTGAAAAATGTGTGAGCTATTTATTTATGGGATATTATTAACAACTACTACTAATTTTTAAGGATCAACTAAAAACGGACGAATAAAGACACTTTATTTAACAAAGTTCACGCAACATTTAGTAAGACTTTTATTTTAATTACTGCGTTTTTCCAAAATTTTTGTGAGAAACCACTGCAAAACAAGTTATTTCTGCGTGCTTTGTACCAGTCGTCTCTTTTCAGTTCCAGGTCTTCGGTGATGACTAATGAGGGTAGCCTTAACTTTCTACTGCAGTAGCTCTGGTCATTTATTAGTTATCTGTGAGTTTTTGGATCTTGTAATCTGAGTGAAGCTATTTTTTAAGGGTGAAAGGATTTCAGGAACCAATAAACCTCACAATACTGGGTAGGTTGATTAGTTGCAATCTGTAAACTAATAGAACCGAAATTGCATTACGGAAGAGTGAAGCAAAGATGATTGTGTATCGGTAAATAAATCTCCAAAATCAATGGCTGACAACAATAGTTTTAATGGATTCACCTAGCTGAAAGCGATTCATATTAGGTGTTACTGGTTAAAGCATTGTCAAACTGCAAATACCTGTGGCATCTTCAATTGCCATAAGAAGAGGCAACTGAATAAATCAACACGAATATATATGAATGTAAGATGATGATGATGTTAAAACAAACAAGTTATGGATGGCATTGATACATACGTCAACTCAGACAGGCGATGATAAAAAAGAAGCGAATCTAAGAGTACAAACATTAAACTTTCGTTTAATCAAGGAATAGTTTTGAAACTTAATCAGTTAGTTAGTTTAGATACTTACTGTCACCCAGTCGAAACCAAAACAAAGTGATCAGAAAGATGGCGGCTCTGAATATGATCATGAATGTACATTATTAGTTAAAGAAATATTACCACCCAGTTATTTGATCGACAACTGTTCGATCAGTGTTCAAATATCTAGATTACATCAACCAGATTAACTTGCATTCTTAATAAGTTTAGAAGTCAAAGTTTCAGGACTTCCGTTTATAGTTTCTCTTACTGGATCAAGATGTACCGTAACATTATCACTAGTTACGTTGTCCGAAGAGAGGTTGAATCTTTGAAGTACTGTCAATGCAGAGAATTACCATAAATTATCCTGCCTACTAATTCTTTTACCAAAGACTTGATGTAATCAGCTTGAATAAAGGTCTAGCTAAAATAGGGATTTACGAACCTTCTACGCGTATCACACATAAATTTGTGATGCATATGATAGTGCTATTCTGCCGATGTGAAAGTTCGGTCAATAACGAATTATTTCGTGAGTGATTCTCGATCAACTTTCATCGTCTAGGGGGGCACAGAAAGGAAATTCATTATTTGGAAATTGTCAAAGTCGCCTAGCTTAGTATGAGAATGTTATATATATAAAATCAGCTGACTGTGATTTGCTTGCTAATTCTTAAGACTTTTGTGCGGATGCTTGCAGACCATCTGGCTGATCGTCGTTCATATCACCACTGGCTTTTGTATCGTATTATTGAGAGAAAAAATGGATAAATTTGATTTATATTCTCTATGACTAAGCCTGGTATTTTTAGACCATCAGTTTGAATATGGTTTTCTCATCAAATAACCAATAAGTATTGAGTGGGCTTTAAGTTGATTTATAGTATTATTCAGTTTACGGCGAACCATTTAAGATAAACCTTTTTTCGCTCTAAGGAGTAATATTCACAGATGGCAACTGGTTGATTCCTCTGCTAATATAATAATTGGAGTTTGGTCATTCTGTATCTTCAAATAAAATATTTTACTGGATCATTTTATCTCTCATGCCGATCTAATCAATATTAGGTCTCATTGCTTTGGTCTTTGCTTTTAAAATGTTTGAAATTGAAAAGTAAGGCGTTTTCCTGTTATCAAATGGTATATTTTGAATAAGTCTGTAAGTGCTAATCATGTTAACTTGTAAAAAACAGGTTCGAATTTGTTTTTCCTGTTTGGCTGGAGCCGTAGCTTATGGATGTAAGAGGAGAATTGTGATTTTATATCTTCCTCCGTTCTTAGAGGTTTGCAGCAGAAACTGAAGTGGTGGCAAGAATTAATATTCCAAAAATTTTACAGTGTAAACCATACGTTCCGACTACCTAACGTTTCATCAATTATTGGTGGAAATGATAATCTTTATCGGAATTATTCAGAAGCGAATTAATTTTTTTACTGACGTGCCATTCTAGTCGACGAGTGCCTTCCCAAAATTGACGTCATTCCCACACGACTACAAATTACCAAGTGCATTTATGTAAAATTTGATACGAAAAAATTATTTTGCTAAATGGTTCAAAGTCATATGCCGGAAGAACTGATATCGTATTACGAACATGCGGTATGGTATATTTCTGTTCAACCATGCTTCCATAACAAGTTGCCTAACCCTGTTAACCCTACGAAACATAGGTCTTCATCCTGGATTTTCTGGCTGACTGGGTCCCAGAATCTTTTTTCCGATCTCTGGCGAGCCCTACTTATGATTTGAACGTCTGATACCGAATTTCCCACGAAATGTAACTTTCAGTCTCCTTTTTCCCTTAATTCAGAGCCTCTCAAATGATGCAGTATGGTGGCTCCGGAAAAATACATCACACGTACCGGGGTTATTCTTACTTTCCCCTTCAACTAGTAGCAGGTTTGGTTGCCGCCACAGTTGGATATTGCTAGAGGTCTCTGGCCAAAGGATCTGAAGTATCATGCGTAGATGACTGTTAATAAATACCCGTATTTCATTGATAATTCTTTTCGTAGTCCTTCAAGTTTCGGTTTCGTACGTTAGAATTGTCTTGACGTTCGTCCTGAAAATTCTGACCTTATTGTTAGCTGAAAGTTATTTTGAAATCCATGTATTCTTCAACTATTGGAATGCTGCCCTTGCTCTGCCTATCTGTCGTCTTAGGTACGCATCAGATTATCCCTGTTCATTAATGATCTTCCCCTGAAACGTGAAACTTTCCAGCACTTCCAGAGATCGTCCATGCAGTGTGATTTGGTTGGCACTCATTGTTTTGTATTTCGTGATCTCGATTATCCTATTGTGTACATTAAGGCTTACTGTTGCAAACTACGGTTACATGGGCTTTCCTGAATTTGTTTGTTGCTGTTCATGGGATACAAGAGCTAAGTAACCTGCAAAGTCTAAATTTTCCAGGTGCACCCAAGCTGCCCATTGTATTCAGTGCTGTCACTAAGGTATGGAGGTTTTTACGATCCAGTCAGTGACCGGAAGTAAGAGAAAAAGCAAAAGAAAGAAACTACTTCTGACAAAAATTCTTATTTAAATTTACCTAGGAGCTGACCCCAGTACACTACTTCGCGATTTTGTCTGCCGCAGGAGTTGTGTATGATAGTAATGATAATCTCAAATTTTTACGTCCAAGTTTTTGCTCGTTCCCGTTAATGAAGTACGGTACATCAATCTATTTGCAACTTACGGACCCAAATTAACTATAGAACCAAACTTTAATTTAGGTACCAAAGTTTATCCGCAATTTACAAATAGTCGACCGAAATGTCGTTCTAACAACTATAGAAACAAACCATCAGTTTTGTAGGTTCTCGGTGCAAAATCTCCCAAATGCCAAACCAAAGACAAAGAGAAACCAAAATGTCTAAAAATAATGATATAAACAAACAAATTCAGAAGTTGAGTGAAACAAGTACATTCAAAAACACAGTGTAATTAGTAATATTTAATATAAAGGTTTTAATCAGACAAACGTCTTCAGTTCTCCCATAACACTCCCGACCAAAAGAACCTTGGTTCTTTTCACAGACAAATAGGCAACTAGAATCCAAGTATATGCATTACATGCATTCAACAACAAATATTCAATATACCAACAATCTCGTGTTCCCTAGGAGTTACACCAGTATGCCTAGGGATTCGAGTAGCTACCTAGCATCTACAACTTCGAATATCTCTTACTCAGATTCCTTGGCTTGTCTTCAACTCCATCGGTCTTAATCTCTCATTACTAGGTATCACTTTACTTACCAGACCTAATAACCATTTTTTTCCCTAAGAAACCAGAACATGTCTTCACCAGGTTACTATATCCTATGTTGCCACAAGGAAACATATTCTTTAGACAAACGTCTCCAAAATATTTGTGCCAACACAAACAACTGCAGTACCAACCATTTAACAAAATGCTCCATCCTCCGTAGAAGCTTATATAAGGTAACGTAAACATGAATATGTAAACCTACTAATTTTTTTATTTACCGCGAACTCTTTGTTCCGATTCCAAATCATAACATCATTAGACTCTTCTAGTTCTTTTAGAAAATGAGTAACCATAACACATGGCTTCAGGCACAATTGCATATTCACAAACAAACAACTATCTGAGTCCACAGAACATAAAGCCCTTTTCCCATAATCGTTAGCCAAGAATTAAATCGTATCAACCGCTGCTTGGTAGTGTTGTCACGTAAATCCAATATAAACATCAGATCTCTTGTAAATACAGATGAATTGTCAACCATCTTCCCGTAACACATATACTCCATAACGTCTGAGAGAATTCGTCAAATTTCGTCTGTCTATGCTATTGAATGCTTTCTCGTAATCGAGAAATTCATTACTGAGTAATGATTGCTATTCATTATATCGCTCAATATTGATCTGTAGTGTCACAATTCTGTTGGTATATGATTCACCCTGATAAAGTGCATATCTGATTTGGTCTTCCGCAAACGTTTCAGTCCGTTTTGGCAACAGAATTTATAGCTTTGACTAGGACTGTTTGTAGTGTGTTGCTTTGGCGGTTACATTTTAACTAGAAGGTGCTTTGTAAACTAGGGTGGAATGCAGAGTAGCGTGGAGGGAGAAGGCCTGAAAAGAGACGAATAAAAAAAGTTAAATGGAAAACCGGAAAGCACACAAAACCTCCGTATCTCTCACAATCACTGTGAATTCTAATCATATGTAACTTGGTGAGTTTGTAGTATGGAGTCGAGTCTCGATTGACTATGAACACCACTACGAGAAGACTACGTGCCAGTTAACCGATAAGATCCCCGTATCTCAATATCAGAAGGCAGATGATGGCTGTAGTCGAGATGTATTTGCTGGCGATCTCGTGGTATCGAAAGAATACCGAGATCGTGCCAAAGGAGGACAAGCGTAAGTACTAAGCGTAACAAAATCCGTGCAAGTTCAAAGTCAACGGGAGAGTGAGTGAGTAATGGCTGTCATTAGTACAGTTAAACAAGCGAGCACAGTAAAACAATTACTGGTACAATTGGTTATAATAATAATTGTTTTCATTGAACCAGTCGCGTTCTGTTGACAAAAGTAAGTCATTACAAGTTATCTTACTTTCCAGCCTCCCGATCAATGATATTCATTCTAAGTATTTCGCAAGAAAGTATAGGACATAGTCACATTTTCCTCTGTATCATACTTGGGTGCTTTCGCTGGTATGCTGTCTGGTCTTGGTGTTTTTCTGTTCTTTGTTTCTTTGATAGCCCTGTTTGTTTCGCCTATTGTTGATGCTTCATGAAGCCCAGCACCTCTTGGTATTATGAATTTATTGCTCCTCCGAACTCCTCCCCCGTCATTTATCATGGTGGCTTCCACTTTTATTGACAGCCACCAAGCAATTATCTAAAGTTACGCCAGCTTTTTGTTCTTAAATTTTTCATGTATCTCCCGAACTTTTATTGACGCAGATATGATCGATCTGATTTTTTTGTATTGTGGTCATATTAAACCAATATGGATTTATGTATACGTTTGTGGGAGGAAGTACTACCGCCTATAATCATTTTGCTGAAAGCATATGGATCAACCAGTTTCTCCTCATTGTCATTCATTAAGTCTGTACTACCCCTCTATAACTTCATACCTAGTGTTTTCTAGTCTGTCCTTGGCGTTTACGTTAACCATCAGAACCTTTAGGTTTTTTCCCGGACATTTCTCCGCAATGGAGTCCAGGCTCTCATAAAACTCATTACCATTATCTTCAATACTATCATTGGTGGTCAAATTGTACTAAAAACATTCATTGTAGCATCTCTCTTATTATTTTGATGGTTACTTAAATGATCCTAAATCCATAAGATTTCCATCGTGTAGGCGCTCTATGTGCTTCTTTGGAAAACACCGATATGACTGCTCATCCCTGAGAGTAACTTTCTACGTTACGATCAGGGTAAACAAACACTTCATCAGAAGTTATTCTTTACTATTCGATTAGTGTCCAATGGATTTCACTTATTCCAAGTAGAGTCAAGCTGTTAATTCTCGTTTCCGCTGTTATTTGAGTAATATCCCTGGTCATCCACATTTTCAGAACATTCCATGTACCTGTCATCATTTATTTCCTCTATGGTTATCAAAAAAATCATTGGCTTCATGACTTATAAAGGACCTTAACTTTCACCATCAGATTTTACAGCTTTTCTACATGAAGAGCATTCAACTCCCTGTGAAGAACTTAAGTGGTCTGAATGACTTATTTTGGCGAGCGTTTTTACATAAGCGTTTGTACAGGATGGATTTGCCAAACTCACACCCAACTCTTCTTCTTTATTCAGGCTTGAAACCATCAATGACCCTAGAAAGGGTCCAGGTGGAGTTGTGTCGTCTAGATGTTGTCGGAAAATTTGTCACATGAATCCTACTACGAAACACTTAGTCCTAAAAGCAAAATTATTGATCTAGTATTATAAACCAAAATGTTTCTATTTTTCTCACTTATACGAACGTGAAAATTTACTTCGGTTAATATAAACATATATAAACTCACTAATGGGAAATCTGGATAGCTGTTGTATAAAAGATGTCGTTACTTTATAAGAAAGGTTATGAACTACCTAAAGATTAACAGTGCACTTCATTCCCAGAATATAAATGTTGAACGTTACTGAGATACGGCAAAATGTATTTAATGATTTCCAGAAAGAACCATAAGGCCAACAGTCCCACTTTTCTAACCGACACCGCTAGTGATTACGTAATGTGGATCGTATTCTGACAGTATACTAGCTGAGATAATTTCGAATATGTTTGTGATTATAAATGAAAACGGTAAAGATATTTGAATTATTTGAACTATTTTTCAACAAAACGAAAAAAATTATTTTACATATATATATATATATTGTTATAAACAACTTAGTAATTACGCCCAAGTGGTGTTTGAATTTTCCTCCACAGAATAATTTTTAAAAAAAAACAAAGAGAATGTTCGTAAAAGTTGAAGTTAATTTACAAGAATTCTTCACTTTCGTATATATCCAGTGTACCAATTGAACGGTGATTTGGATAAATATAAGGTCTGTGATGTTTAATTTTCTGGTGTTGATAATCTTTTAACTCTGACATTAATCTACTGTTGTAAATGTTCACTTCGGATTTTCTGTGAGGAGGAAGTAAACAAGCATTCAGTTGACTTGTCTCATTATGTTCATAGTAATTAGGTAGCTGGTTTGTCGAATAAGCATGGGCAATATCTTGACTGGACGAAACAAAATTTCCTAATTGATCACCGACGGATCGATAAATTGTTCTATTCGTTCCAAGATTATTTGGATTGGATAAATCTGATGTCATGAACTTAGGAGAACCATAAGCAGTGTTAAAGTTATTTATTCTAGTCCATGAAAGATTTTTAGGCATATTTGAGTATTTCGGAAGATTACGTTTCATATGTGATAATTGAGCTGTTTTCTGCATAAACTTTTGTAGGCCATACTCACCTTTGAATAAATAATTGAAGTACTGTAAATTAAAAAAAAGGTTAGATGAGGAGACTAAGTGAAGATATGTGAAAAAAATCACAGTCTCGAGAGGAAAGCCATAAATCAGTTATTGAGTATGGCATTATGGCAAGCTCAATACAGCTGAAGTTAACGATACTGATTCTAGGCTTCTAAATATTGTATTGTGCATACACTCGATCGATTCTTTACAGAGAAAATAACAAGTCATACTCATTAGTTCGAAGACATTAGTTTACTGTTTATACAAGTATATTAATTTATTACAGACGTTTTTCCTGTAATTCAACATATAATTTTCCCTAAAATGATTCATACTTGATCTTGTTCACTTTGCAGAATAATAAACTACTGAATCTACTCAATTGCTACATGATTTCAATGAAACCTTTGGGAGTATCCAAATATTCTAAGTAATTTATTCTAGGCAAGTATTTTCTAAAGAATTCTATAAATAGGAAATAACTTATCATTAGTTTGGAACCATCTTATTGAACTAGAGGGACATTTCATAAATGTCAACTATTTTCTTAAAATAGTCTTTAAACGAACTAAAACTGATACAATTTATATCTGCGTAAATGTAAAATTCTGTAAAAAAAAAGAACAAATTCACATTTGTATAATACATTATGAAGATTTTTTGAAACGTATGTACAAACTGTTATAGAATAATTTGCTGGATTGATCTAGTACACATTCTTCTGAGAAGTTCTCCTCAGAAGCCATACATAACAATGAAATCAAAACTAAAATAAACAGTAATATAAGTTCGTTGTCAATTTTTATAACTCTATTACGGAAATAAATTGTCTAAACAATTATTGACAAAACAAATATAACAATATAATTTACCGAATATCCTACAGTTTGATGACTATGAAAACGTATACATGTCATAACCAATCCAATTATTATACCCAATAGTATAGGACCAAATGCTATTAACCAACCAAGTAGAATAAAATTATTCTGAATCGGATCATTTAATGGTGCTCGACTGTATGTACGACATTGAAAATCAGGTGGTTTTTGTAAACTTGAAAATATATACCAAGTATAAATACCCTTTATTTCAACGAAACAAAAGTGTATATAGAATAATTAAGCAGAATTGAAAACTAATGGTAAATCAACTACCTTATATATATAATTATTGTGTGGATTATAAGCTTTTGTTTGATATGTAAATTACCAACATTTTCTCTTCTACTCCGAAATTACTGTAATCTTAACGTGACCTTTGTACACCACCTTTTTCACTCTAATGTTTTGCTTTGTATATAAGTGTATTTTTCTCATTTCTTGTACATTGTGGTCATGTTTCACACATATTTATTCATTTCCTTTTTTGAATAAATTGAATCAGGTATGAATTGAATAAACAGTTCCAGATAAATCGTTGTCTCTTTCCAATTGTCAGCCAGTGAGGTCATAGGTCAGTGGTAGGATAATTTCTTGTCTCTATACTCAAAGCCGTTCAGTTGCGAATCGAAACCATGTGTTATAGGTCTCAAGACTGTATCTAGTATTCTAACTGATAAATATCAGAACATCAGAAAATAAGTTTAGGCAGTCTCTAATACTCTTTCTATTTGAAAAGCATAGAGATAGGATCATACAAAAATCTCGTGAAATTATTTTGGGTCCTAGTGTGCAGAAAGATATTCTGGGCGTTCGATTTACCCGAATTCATCAACATATTTCGGAAGTGATATATCACCTATTTAACTTTTAATCTGAGGTCATATTCAACCCAATCGGTCAAGAGCCGTGAATATCATTTACACCATTCCAACATGGAAGATAGAGTACAGAAACAATTATCATGAAACTTGAAATCCAAAAGTTCTCAGTATCCTGCTCTACAAACAAACTTAAAAAGACAACATGAGTCAATAGGAGTAGCACATAATATATTTCCAACTTGATCTTGGGGTATATTGTAAAGCAAACTGTTTGACATCAGGTACAAAATAGCATTAAAAACGAGAGAGAATCGGACACTTTTTGTTCCAGCTTAAGATTCTCTTTTATTTCTAAGGAGTTTTCCAACTAAATCTGATGTTTAATGAAAGTTATCTTTAATATCGATAAAATATTTTAACGTAGACAATTTGTAAAATGCGTTTGACAATTAATAATACTTACACTGGAAATAGTAATGAGTATAGCATAGATACATATTATAATTGTTTTTACCATAGGTGTTTCTATTTTACTGCCTCGTAAATGAGCTGTAAATGAAATCGAAGAAAAAAGAATGAGAAATTTTTATTTAAAGTATTTCGATACAGTTCAGATGAACAATTCTGATATCAGTCAGTCCAAAGTTTAATCGTCATTTCCTGTAATTAGTTCTTTTCTTCAATATAAACACAGAAAGAATAATAATCTTCGAGAAATTCGGTGAATTAATAAAGGATTTCGTTGTCTCTTTCTTCCTCAGCTGCATACACATTAGTAAGCATATTTAGCAGAGATGGATGGTGGCTAGAAGTGGAATCCAGGATGCGCGTCCCGTACTATTTCGGACTAGTCAGATGAGTATACATACATTCTACTGTAGGTTTTCACTCCGGAACTCGAACCCAGTGGTTAAGTAAGTAATGCGACGGTGTTTGAAGCAAGTGATACTGGGTTCGAGTCCCGGAGTGAACATCCATTCTAGAATGTAGGTATGCCCAGATAACTAGTCCCAAATAGAATGAAACGCGCATCCTGGATTCCACAAATAACCACCATCGAACTCTGCTGACAATGCTCGTGAATTCATGGCAATATTGAGGGAAGATTTACATACATAGAAATAGACTGATCAATCATAATCCTAAACATCAATGGGAATATCCAAACAACCAATCTATGTGAACTAATGAGTTTATTTTGTCCAAGTCATAATTATAAATGAAAATTAAGGAATTTAAATAATTGAGATCATGCGTCAGTTGAAGCTAGACCACCTTGAAAAACCTCGAAGCACTGGACGGCCTTTTCGTCGGTTGAGAGACTCTTGATCAGTGCGCACCCACGAACCCAG
Organism: Schistosoma spindalis; assembly: GCA_946903255.1. NCBI lineage: Eukaryota > Metazoa > Platyhelminthes > Trematoda > Strigeidida > Schistosomatidae > Schistosoma > Schistosoma spindalis. The sequence goes on along the minus strand of OX336417.1, from coordinate 32,931,092 downwards.
GACCTATCAGTCTCACGAGTGAGGACTTAGCCTCTAGACCACTGAACTGGCATCTAACGATGCTAATGTCTAACTTCAACTAATTCACGAAATTGAGCGACACAATTAAGAAATGAATTGTCTTTCAAAGTATAGATCCAAAAAGATATATTCAGTAAACAGTTCCTTCATTAATAAATACACAATTACTGTTTAATTTAGTCATTTGTTAAGATATAGTCATTTTGAAAGTTGATTTCACCATGAACAAGTTTATGGTATTAAAATACTAAAAACACTTATATTTAATTTATAATTAATTGATTAATATTTGAAAAAAAATTCAACGAATACGACAATTGTATAGACTTGAAAAGAAAAGAAAAATTACGTCATCAAGTAACTAGTTCCGTTTTATTAAATTAACATGTGTTTTATATCAGAAGGGTTTTGTGAATATTATAGTAATTTCAATAGTGCTTCCAGGTTTTCTATGGTGGTCTAGCTTCAACTGACTTATGATCCTAACTATTGAAATAACATGTGCTTGTTTAACAGATTATCAATTAATAATAGAACATCTATTACATAATTAACATTATAGTCAGAACTTAAAGATTATTAGCTGATTGATAACCTTTGAGTATATCAATTCTACATTTTACTCTCATATGAATTATTCCATTCTTATTTTGTTAAAAAAATATTCTTTTTCTTACATATGTCACTTACATTAATTAACTATTAGTAAGATAGTACTATTTGATTAAATGGTTATTTCATTAAATGATATATTGGAATAGCTATTTCTATAATCTTCTAACATTTATGTAGTAGATTAATGAATGTACTGAGGTAACAGTTTGTTATACCTTATCAATATCCAATATATTCTCATTTATATTAGATCTAAACTATAATAATAACAAGTGGGAACTACAATATCAATGTGAATTTGTTAGGAAATTAGTAAATTCTGTATAACTGGATTGCGGTTATCAGTAAAATCAAGTATGTCTTTGTACCTCAGTATTGATACCCTTTAAACAAGTTACTATCTATGTAGATTCAGTATCTTAAAGGTAAATGAATTAGTATTTGAAGAGATAAACACTAAGTTCCAATTACGTTGTGAACATCAACAACGGAATGCATGTATATTCAGCTGACGAATCCCAAATAGGTCAAAATATATGTTCTGGATGTCACTGCTAACCAGGATCAAGATTTACTATGACTTATGACTAAATGGTAACATCAAGGTATCCCACCTAGGATGTATAAATGTCAATAAAGACTGACTACTTTTATTTTTTAACATCCATAGAATAAATTATCAAATCGTTTTGTAAAAATATTAACAAAAATCTTTTATTCGTGTTAAAGGAGCATGAGAGGAAAGTTAAGTCTATTTATTAATGTCTATCATTAACTAACCATAAACAGTGAGAAAACCAGCCACTTGTCCTAGCACTGGTATCAACATTAAACGATCAACAAACCAATCAATTAAACGTATCCAATAAAATCCAGCCTGTAAAATAAGTGATAAGAATTGAATTATAGATCAGTTCATGAAGTTTAATTATTAAGGCGAGACTATAATTTATGGATGAATTAATGAGATTTAGGATAACAGGTCCTGGATTTCGGCACGAAATTCATTTATCCCTTTGGCTAAATAGTGTTTTGGCATTTTAGTCGATGTCAATTCGTTATGAAAACTCTGAATCCAATCTCTAACCCTGACCATCAATTGTAAATCATAATTCTAATTCTTCACACTGGTTTATAATCGCTATTTAGTCATAGTTAGTAGGTGGACAGTCTCAAGGTCACTTAAGCATCTCTCAAAGGTAGTCTTGCCATCATTAAACAATACAGAACAGTCAATTTACGTTTTTTTTAAAGAAAAAGACCTGTAAAGTTCTCAATAGTTAGTTCCCAAAATGATTTCTAAACAAATTAATTAAACTACATTATTCTTGAAGTACGTCACCATTCAATGTTTACAAAACAACTATCCACTAATATGTTAACTGTATAGGTCAAGTTAAAGCGAAGGAATAGAAACATAAGTGATGGATACATGCACAGATATATAAAATGATAGTATGGTAATTATATTGATAAATATTACTTGTAATGCAAGCAAACCAATGAAATGCATACCATGAACATTATTTAACAATCCTTGATAAACACTAACTGAAGTCAAAAATGTGGATGATCTGAATATAATTAAATTATTTCGTTATCATTGTCCAACATTATCTGTGGAGTCATTAATAAGGTTTGCTTGGGAGTTTCATAATAGGATTAAATAATTATTCAGTGTAACTTGGTTCTCAATAACTCAACATGTGATATTAAAAATAATCATTGAAATTAGAACTCAAGGTAATTGACTGAGTATCAATGAATAAATGTGAAAACTCAGATAGATTTATCATAAATAACGAAACTTTTGCACATGTTCACATACAAATTATATGTTGTAATTAAATTTCATTAAATTGGAAGTATAATCCGAGTTACTGTATGACTGAACTCTTCTCTCAAAAAGTTCAATCTTGTAGTCCGAACTACAGACTGACCTTATCTAGACAAATATTGAAAACAGGAAGCTCTGAATAGCCATTTCGTCCTATAATGGTCGATGACCTCTGCATATTCGACAAAGTTGAACTCTATTGGTCACAGATTCTCACTATAACTCTGAAAATTTTCTTTCAGTGATCATGTGATGACTATCAGTGTGGAAGTAAGTTGAATTTTATTGGATATGCATGAATCGAATAACATAGACACTAGTGTAACCTTGCTTTTCAGTCATAGTGGATTATTTAAAGGAATTCCAAGGTATTCAATGATCATTGATGTTAAAATGTTATGTTTTTGTGGACGTGATCATATATTTATACTTTTCAGACTAACTTTTTTTCTGATTTGTAATTTTTCCTACACAATATAAACCAAGTTCATCTTGTGAAGATTAAACAGTAGTAACGAATTATTAACCAAAATACTCGACTCTCAACCACTAGGTTACAACTTTGACCCTCACTTCATTAACATCTGTTTTAACACTCTGAAAGTGTAGCTATCCTGTACATAAAATGTGTGATATCCACTGTGTTACTGCGTAACATAAGAATTAAACACTAATAATTTGTAATTTAATGAATGATGATAACTGCGATATGCTAATATGTGTTTTACTTAGAGAGAATGTAATTAAACGCCTGGTGATTTAGTTTTATGATCCAATAATGAAAGTTACTTATTTCGTTATCTAAGTTGGATGCTCATTGATTTGAAATCATTCCGGTATACCAGTAATCAGGAATGAATTCATAAAAGAGAATAAACCACAATTCCAGAAATACAATGCTAACTTATAAATCCTACAGTTATTAAATTTAATGTAAACACGTTTAACAAACAATCAAACACGATAAAACAAAATACGACAATTAAAGTGACTATGATAACTAATGTCAATAGATCATAACTCAGCTGTTAAATGTCCAGTTGGAAAAATTTATTTTAGAAGATGGTTCATTCGGTTAACTAGTCACATTCAATCTAACCAGGATAATCAACTGTGAATAAGTATACACATCTTTATAACCCTCAATTTTCCATATTGACATAGTATGGGAGTTAATAATTGTATCTTTGTGAAGGTATCTTAACGAAATTATTCACGATCTTTGCTCGAAATGGCTCCGAGAATTTAATATTCTAGTCAATAAATTAGTCAGATGAGAAGTTATATCATTTACATAATAAATCAGTAATATCACACAACACATAATATTTGAATGAAAAGAAATCCAACCTGGATAATAATAATAATCATGTAAAATAATTCAAATGAAAGTATCAGAACAAAATTAATCTAATTTTGATGACAGGCGAAAAAATCACAGGAGTCTTACCTGAGTAATTAATGGTACACCAAGCAACCCAAGTAACAGAATAATTAATATGATTGAGCATCGATATATGCGTTTATATTGATCTTCGTATTTTTCATTATTAGTAACCAAATGACCAACAATATGTTCTGTAGTACTTAATAATATTAATGCCTTCAGTGAAAACAACAACATAATAAATGATCGTTATTCTAGATGGATACAGGTTATGAACAGGAAATTTCGAAACCGGATTTCACATCATCTGACATTCGTATGTAAGGTATACTCGTGAGCTTGAGGGAACTGACGTTTTCTGCTTGGGTCCGAACCAGAGCACCCAGCTTCCCAGTCTGAGTGGTAAACACTGGGTTATTGGTACTAGAACGTAACTCCTGCAGCACTGAGATATTTACAATGATTGATGACTTTATATTGAACAAAATCATGTTTATCTAGTCTTTAGTGATAAATAAATCATATCAATCAAGTTGTAATGTGGCCACTAGTCTAAGTGACTCGATATGTTAACTACCTCCGACAATCTAGTATCACAACGTAGCATACAGTGTTAGATCACTTAGATTGTTCGCATTTCAACTTGAATAATATAGTTGGACTAGCACTAAGAAGTAGGTAAATATGAAGTTAATCGCTAATCACTAATCAACCAATTTCTAATAACTATCAAAATAATTGACGAGTGGTTCTATGGAGAACTATTGTGTGGATTTTGAACACACAGTTGTGAGTTCACTAGTGGTCAACTTCGCGAATAGGGTTTCCTGAAAGTTCTTGCAAGAAACTATTAGTAACTAAAAGTTAAACATTAACTTGTGTTAAAACTTGCATACTAAATGATTTTTTGAAAAATACAGGCCACTATCTTCTGACTCAGTTTCTCAATGTATTGTGCACACCATGTGATTAAAACTGCCCTGATTATAAACATGTGTAAGTTTACAAAGCCAGTTTTTTACCAGTAAATATCTCTAAAACAAAATGAACTTTACAAAGGTCATTAATCAATTTTGAATGCTAAGCATATCAAACACAAGGTCTAATGTAGCAAGTAATACAGTTGTACGTTATTTCACATTTCATTCAGTCAAGATAAGATGAAGATGTTCAAATACTTTTCATTTGCAATATTTCATTGTTGAGAATATAAAACGAAAATTATATGAACTATGTGCAACAACATTATGATGAATCAGTAAATAGGATGAAGAGGTTTTATTTTATGCTTCAGTTAATTCAATATATAGCACGTTCTTATTCTATGTCATGGATGATTCGGTCGATTACGCAGGATCACGGACCCAAATTAGAAGTAAAGGGAACATAACTTTCAAATATTCTGTTGAAAGATATAATTGTTTACTAACGAATTGTATGGTTAAAGATATTTGCCAGTTTTCAGTCAAATAATATGGTTTTCCCACTGTACTACTGATATCTGACATTTGATGTGTACTGTTGGTTTGTATGAAGATGTACACATGATTTTCAACTCCTATGTTGGGTTATCAGGAATAAAACCTAAATCTACTATAATATCACGACTAATGACCATTTTTGCTTCCAGGTAAGACAACTCATGAGTGTAATATCAATTTCAGTAAAGGTGGCGAAAACTGGGTACAATAAATAACGCTGGCTTGAAAAAATGGCCTCCAAAGAACGACCACTTTGTTTTAATTTAGTCAAAAAATATACGTGAAGCAATACGGAATCCGCCAAAGATCATGTTTGATATCAAATTATTAGTTATCAAATAAGTATTATCACTTTTCATCAAATCATTAAAATCAAGAGATATCTAGACAAAAACTGCAGTCAATAGCATCATTTTCAGATTAACTTATAATGAATCGATGAATAAAATTCGACTTCGATGGTGAGTATCTGGAGTTTGTGCTATTCTACACAGAGTTCGAAATCATTTTAGCATAAAGGTAAACTGTTTTTGAAAAGTCTATACAACAGAAGGAACTTACTTGATTTAACAAGATAAATAATGAAAGCCCAAGAAAATATGAAGCAACCAAAAGTCGAGGGCTTGAAAATTTCGAGAAAATATGTGGCATAATTATAAATGGTGCTAACCAATCAACACTTAAGTGACATCGAGTATATTGTGGATCATATGATGAAGCTGTAGCGTAGAGCATAATTAGTACTGGTAATTGTCCAAGTAAAGCTGATCCTATCACCACAGGAATCCAACCTCTGGAAATTAGTTGAAAAGTTTAACACATTTTTAAGCTATTAGATATATATTACGTTTATACTAATCAGTAGCTTATGTATTACAACAAAAACCTACAGAAAACAGAAAATTTGTAAAATATTGTGCCAACCTACACCTGAGTGATTAGTCAAATTTAATAGAGGACAGAATTCAGAAAAAGCATCTCTTTTACTTATGAAACAGTTAGGTTGAGACAACATTTTTCGAAAGAACCAAAACTATGATTTTAAAAATACAATTTTTCTTCGGATAGGTCGTTATGATCTTATAATGAGATCAGTGGAATATTAAGAACTTGCAGTTATGTAGTTCATAACAAGACATATAGTTAGGTAACATCACAGGTTTTACCGTTACATGTATTTATACTTGTAACACACAAGATTGATTAATTAAGTTTTTATGGTCATAATAAAAACGATGTATGTTATACTTTAAATCATCATTAATAAAACCTGATAGTGTTGTGGTAGATGTAATAAAAATAACAGAATATACGAAATGTAGTTAACAGTGAAGTCAACGACACGCTTTATGTCATATTTTGAAACCGTCGGCTAAATATACCTCCATCCCAGTGTAGATTTTTGCACTGATATATCAAAGAAGTTTGGCCTGTTTTTGTTAGTGTATGTGCACCTTTTGTTAATTAGCTTAATATATTCGAACCCATACAAATAATGATATAACAGTAATTGGAATCGGAAAAATCATTAAAACACAATGACAAATAAAATAAATGGTTTCATATCCAAAGTAGATCAAAACTTAAAAAAAACATAGTAAAGTTACGTAAAACTAATGATTAAAGTTTCTTAATAAGCGAATTTCAAATGTATTAGAGAAGAAATATGAAAGTGGGTAAGTAAAAAAAATGATCGAAACCTGATAAACTTGCTTACTGCGTTTTTTCTCATCATGAAAGATATAAAAATGCATATGAATAATTATTTTGAATGTAAAAACATTAAACGTAATGTAAAAGCCTTCTCTCAAATCTGTATAACTTTATATATGAAAGATGAGCATATAACCTTCGTTTGCTGAAAAATGTAATTGTATACGATAAGTTGCTTAAAATGATGTCGTACATGATCACTCTTGACAAAAATCAAAACGGACTGACACACTGACTTTGTTTGATACCTTTCTAACGCTCATCAGTTAATGTAAGATAGGCAGAAATTCACATTAGCGAAAAGTTATATATATATATCCTGAGTTTTGAACAACCTACAAATGTCGCATTTTACGTCCACCACTGACCAATTTACCAATGGTAGGGTATACTCCATTCCATAGATTATATGATTGGGATAAATGTACAAATGTGGAGAGAAATCCCTGAAAATAAACAAAAACAAGCAAGCAAAACAAATTTTAGACTGTTAGCAATAAAATTTTGATTTATATAAGAAATATGCATGCAGATACATATTACAAGTTAAGAATCAATATGTAATTGAGTTTTCGCAAATTGAGTACGTCAACTATTCTTCTTTAGAGAAAGTTGCAACGTTATGACCTATTCACTTCTGCCTCAAATTTTTTTTAGGTTGAAGAATTTTTACCTTGTAGCTTGAATAATTGTCAACGTAGAGATCACGAGTACAATTTCTATCAAACACGAAACTTTACCAATACATTTTGAACTATTATAATTACTTACACACAGATCGATTACTTATAAGTAACTCACGAAGCTAGGTGAAGGTGAAATGAAAAATATAGATATAATGAAAACAAGTAATTAATAGATATTGAAAATTCAGTGGAGGATGTTGACAACTAAGATCATAATAAAATGAAAGACTACATGAGTTGTCTTTTTTTACACAGAGCTTAGGTTTAAATCGCCAAGTTGTTAAAGCCTATGAAATGAACAGGTTTTTGATTCATACTTCCTTTAAATGCAATCGATTGACTGCGTAGATCATTTTGGTGAGATTATGTGACGGGAATTGACGAGTTTTTCCGTAATTAATTTATTGATCATTTTGTATTTGCTGTTTTAAAACTTATGAATAATAATAATTGGAGCTGGATATAGAAAGAGCTGATTTTATGCAGTTGATTTAGTCTTTTCTAGAGAAAAAAGTAAACTTAAGATACACAATGATATGACTTAAAAATAGAGCTTATTTTAACCATATTCATGAATCAGTAGTCGGATTAAGAAGACAATATGAAGCTAAGTAGAATAAAAATTTCTTTCTTTTCTGATATTCCATTTTGATATTCATTTAGCAACTACCAGACATAAGTTCATATTTCAAAAATTATTTACAGAAATAGTGTATTTTATATCTTTTACATAAGAATCCTTTAGACATTAGTGAAACCTTAGTATTAAGATTAAAATATTTATTTGATTTTTTTATAGTCATTTTGAGTTGGTTGTTTTCTAAACTGGTCATGAAGCAATCTACTAGTAATGGACTAAGAGGGGATCCTATTGCTATGCTATCCTTCTGTCTATGAATTACGTGGTTGAATGTAAACTGTTTTTTTTTGGGCTCTTTATTTTATCATCATTGAGATCGGACGATGTTTGTTGACGGGATTTCCACTTTGGTGGCCCGGGATCTGACTCCAATTTGATCGTATGGATGATTGTTATTGAAATAATATATGTCACCTATCCTCGTATATAATCATCGACTTAAATCACGTTAATCAATAATGGAACTAAATAAGCCAAATAACGAAAATGGACTTTTGGATACATATATTTTATATATGAAGCGAATGGGATAGAGCGAAGTGAAACGACGCGCAGTGGAGATGGCGGGTAAGCCGACTCCATTTAGTCGAGTGTTAATCAATATTTATAGGCACACAAAAATAAGTTACAGACATGTGATGAATAGAATAAGAAATGTATACACATAAATGCGCTCAGATAAAAACAGTCAAGCTCAAAATATGACTCAAGTAGGATGAATAGATTGGCCTGTTCAAAAGGCAGAATAAGGTATATGGGCTTAACATAGTAACCGACACTACAATGTACATCATTTGTATTAAAAATTAGATTTAAATTATCTTTATTTTATTAAGCGACTGACAGTCAAAAATAGTAAATTATAGAGTTATGTATACAGAAATCATTTCAAAATTTCATGTAATTTACTATACATCCAACTACAAAATGAATCTATCATTACATATTTTATAGTTCCAATATAGAAATTTAACACTTACTATCCTATTTCTCATATTAGTCACAATTTATTTCAGTTCTCAATTATTCTGATCAGTTTTTCATTGATTTAAAAAGAATGAAAATATAACTTTAAGAAATTGATATGTTAAGTTAGAATTAGGCTTACAGTGATTGATCAAGTATTGTTCTATCAAATTAATACATTAACAATTAATTTTGTATCAGAATGGGTTTTGTGGATATTATAGTAATTTCAATAGTTGAGATGGTGAGTCAATTGAAGCTGGACCACCTTGGAAAACCTGGAAGCACTGGACAGCCGTTTCGTCCTATTGTGAGAATTCTCAGCAGTGCGCATCCACGATCCCGCCCCCCGCGAGATTCGAATCCTGGACCTATCAGTCTTGAGTGCGAGCGCTTTACCACTAGACCACTGAGCTGGCCGGCATCCAACGGTGTTAATGTCTAACTTCAACTAATCCACGAAATTGAGCGACCCATCCACCACTGTCTTCAGTAAGTTACTATCTCACAACAGGCCCTGTTGAGCTCCACTGGTCGCTGCTTCTCACTAGAACTCCAGGAAATACCTCTTGAAGCCAGTGACTGGTGAGAATATGCTGATTAGTATCAGAAGGAGTTTTGTGGTGGTCCAGCTTCAATTGACTCAACTACTGAAATTAATTTTGTGTTTAGATAAATTTGAATCATACTCACTTATCTGCTTAATCATATGCAAGTATATTATTTTCTGGTCAGTAATTCTATTTCACAATATTTGTTCATTTAGTTACATTGTGTTGATAAGTAGGTTTTAATAATTAATTATTATCCAGTCACACAATTACACAAACATGCATACAATATTCCTCTTTTATGATAGACACTATGCAAGATTTCTATGAATTACAGTACCTGGTCTTTATTTTGTCAGATATCTAAGTTTCCATTAACGCTTATATGTAAATATCGATTTACAATGTTCAGTATATGTCAAATGCCTGTTGTTTTAATTTGTCGAACAGAATATAAAAGAATTTTAAGTGAATATATTTTCAATGAATGTACAGTGAAATACAACACGAGAAGGTCAATTGTCTTTGTCCTCTATCAAAAAAGCATGCATATCATTATCAGTAATTCCACGTCTATAACATAGTAACATTACAATACATCCCTGTGATGGTTTTAATCTAACATAAGTATCACACTTTCATATAGTTATATCACAAAAAATAGATATGATAACTCATTCAACAAATAGCCAATTTTCTTTAAATCATTTATATATGCATATTATTTATCAACTATTCTAAGTAAATACAATATTAACAATGTCTGTATTCAGCACTTGTGAGTAATTTATTTACATTCAAACAAATATACATACATTTATTTCCATTGAAAACAATTTAAATTTATTTGTTTAAATGTTTATTGTACGTGATACAGAGGGTAGAACAAAATGATTATTTTCTCATAAACACTTATTAATTATACTTTATTCTTCTCGAATGAATTTCTTAAATGAATCTAATATTCATTTATTTCAATTTGATTTCTTTCAATGAATAAATAAAAGATTTTTTAAATAAGTTCACTTAGTTACTATTTAACAGAAAAATGTTTGTTTCTGTGTAGTGATTTTATTTGTTTGATTTCTATTCATATGCTGTTGAATTGTCATTATATATATATATATATATATATATATATATATATATATTTGTACAAATTTGAGTATTCATGATGACCTTAGTAACTTGGTTGGATTAATGTTATCGGTTAAATGAGAAGACTGGGTGAACATAAGAACCATTCTGATAGATTTCCATCAATGGTTCTGGGAATTTATTGAGTGAACTATTGAAAAATTGGTTCGTGAAGATTGTTCAATGTCAAGTTAGTTTTCATCATGAACTATATTCAGTTGAACAATCAAAGTGACTTTGAAACAGGAAATGATGAATAGGGTTAAGTTCTATGAGCTGAATAATTTAATTATAGAGCTTTCATTATCACTCTGAACAATATCACCAACTATTACTATAGTCAGAAGTGAGCTTATGAAAACTATTCTATCGACCTTAAATCAATGGTTTCTGATGAACTCGTTTGTAATTGTTGGTGAAATCATTTCAAAATACCTAATTCCACTAGAAGCGTCCTTAATGACAATGAAATTCATACAATACAATCATTCTACTTAGAGAACATCTTGTTACTTAAAGCATCCACCTGAGCTACAAAACGTGTCTACCGTTTTAAAACACGAAATTTTTATATTACACACTGTTGGGAAGTTTTGAAGTAAACAAGACAACTGCTCACTGATTCTCATTGGTTCTTCAGCTGATATGTTTCTTATGTGATTAAAATATATAAGTCAGTATTTATGAAATTCAAAAACGAAACTTACCCAAACTAATGGTTGAACTTGAAATGTATCCACACCATCAGGATTATTCGGTACGGATGTAAAAAACAGTCGATAAAATTTGGTATAATAATCAGATAACTGATTAGTTGAATTAGCATATTTTACGCGTATTGTAATAAGTACTCCACTTAATAAACATACAGCCAATGGTGATAATATATAGAGTAACTAAACAAAGAGAAGAAAACAGATGAATGAATGTTATATAAATGACACAAAATGTTACAAGCACATGAAATCTAGTACCTTAACGAAAAATGCGAATCTGGATAATAATGGTTATTTAGGGGTGGACCTGGTTGGAATACATAACACTTACTCACTCACACATACAAACATGCATACATACGTATAGAATATTAAAACACTTATTCAAATGTCGAGACTTAAGTAAATTCATTGAGGGGAAATAAATATATGTAAATGAGAAAGTTAGTTAGTCATCGTATGAACAGGCGTTCATGACATCATCTTTTATGAATGTTTGCAAGTCTCATGTTTTATAATAATCCACTTATTAATTTAAGTTTGAACTGTCCCAGACATTGTTTATTCAAACAAATAACATTAGCAAGAATAATAATAAAGTTTGAAGTTAGAAACTTAATACCTATCAAGAATGATTTATAGGAAGACGAAGAAGAGTCAGACGTTAGTTTCGTCTTGAGACTTATCGCCTTCCCGATAGAAGAAATAAAACAAACATTTGAAACTAAGAAGCAATGGACAGTTATTTGGTTCTAGTATGAGACCGCTCATCAATCAGGATAGATGATCATACCAGGTATCAAATAAAGGACCTTTAGGTCACATATTTGTCCCCCATACAAGCCATTTCTTACCTAATGAGTAGAACATAAATTATTGATGAAAGGGACACTAGTCCGTGTATGTCAGTTGAATTGTTCCAAAAGGTAGTAAGTATAAGAACTAGATTAAGAGTGCCTTATTCTTGGATACTCATGAAATCATTGAAATAAAATTTACTCATTCTTTGTTTGGAAACTTTTGTACAATATACTTTTCAGAACATATTATTGATAATTCATTTTATCAGAATATTAATAACCTATTTTTAGATAACTTGGACAGGCTCACAAACAATGTTCTTACTCAACAATATAGTTGGCATAATGTTACAGACACCATTTAAACAAAACGGTTTAAATTTGTCGATACAAATAAGCATATTTGTATATATATATATATATATATATATATATATATATATATATATATATATATATATATATATATATATGCATTTGTATTTTACATGAAACAAGCTAATTTGTTATTTGTTTATTATGATTGCGCACATAAAATACTGCTACACCTTCACCGATAGATATAGATGAAAAGAACATGTCTGCTTATAGATTGACAGCCTTTATAACAATATGTAAGTTTTAATACATATAGACAAAAACATAAAGAGTTTGTGCTGAAATAATATCAAACAGGTATTTTCATAACTTCAGTATTTTTGAAAAAATTTATCTTTAAGGGAAATAGTTTGATTGAAAAGTTTGTGAAGATTAATTAAAACTCAAGTTAGTTTCAACAAAGGAATAATATTTTTACCTATTGAATATCAGAGAGAAACTAACAGCCGTGTCATCCAATTTTAGGACTCTTTAGCGATGTTGTGAGACCGGGGATCTTTATGTTTCGAGGTGTGTTACTTATAAAGAAAACTTATGTTGCATTTAAAACCAGTTGATATTTATTGTGAGGGCTCTGGCAAAAGGTGCACACCAATAATATTGAGACGGAATAAGGATGACCATCAAACAGGTGCGTATTAATAAAGGCGAGCATCGAAAGAGAGATAAAATTTTTAAGCGTGTAAAATCTGTTCGATTGACCTTCTATCCATTTGCCTCTACAACCAATAAAAAATGTAGTATTTTAAATATCTAATGACGAGTTTGCTTTCGAAAAATACGATAGATTTCCTAACTTGATAACAATGTGTTGGTTGTATCACACCAGTTACATTATCTCATGTCTATTTCGAACAGCAAGGAGATAATGTTTTAAGAAAGATCTTCGGTGTACTTAAATCTTTTGTCCTCTATAACAAACTTCAAAGGACTTTTATTCTGTCGATTATTGACGTCTGTGGTAGTAAGAATCAAACGATTAGGTTTTATTTAATATTGATAATATGAATAAGCGGAGATTACTAGACAAATTTAGTGTAATCATTATTATTGAGTAACATCTGATTAATAAGTATAAGTGTAAGTTAGATTATCGGTAATTCCAGTTCAAACAACACTCAGATTTGCGTTCGAGAAGCAAAAGCATTTAAACAGTTTATTTAAATTGGTTAGTTTAAACTACAAATCCAATTACATTACTACAGTACATTATACACGAGTTTTCTGCAGAGGCGTTTCAAATTCATCATTTTGAACCTGGATTATGTGTGCAAAAGCATCACTTGCAAGCTGTTGTAAATATCAATGAAGACACTACTATATTAATTTTAGATTTCCAGCTGGACACAATATTAAAATTCTTTTTCCATCTGTTCCACTATTATTCAGTACAAATTCCGCCCTGCTTACATTTGTCTTGAATGCAGGGAGTAAATTTAGTACGTTGAATAGACTCAGATTTGGTAAGTGCATCTGATTTTCATGTCATTTGCATTGAATGATGCATTTCATCAGTTTAGAAACTGAAATTCCGGCTGCTCCTGGAATAAAATAATCAGAAGTCTACGTAGTCACTATTTGATGTGCAACTTCTTCCAGAGAAGTTTCTCGACCGTTCATATCGTCGAGTGCCTTTTTTTCATCTATTTTAGCTTCATTTGGAATATGATTGTGTTTTGTCGGTTGTTTTGTAATAATTACCTACATTGTATGACAGAGCGACCTACACTTCGTCGTAAACTATTATGTATATTTCAAAATATTCTTCTTGTTAACTACTACCTCTTTCCAGAGAGTGTGGCCATTCACCACTAAAATGTTTGTGACCTTGTTGCTCATCATATACTCAAGTTTCAATCCAATGAGGTGTAACAAAGTTTGTGTAATTCGTTGACTTTATGTACAGCTATCTTATTTTGAACTCCAATTAAATATTTTATTTTAGACCAAAGAGATGCAAATTTACTCTATATACAACCACATTTTCACTAAAATTACCTAGCCGTAAATCAGTCTACTACCTTCGTATTTCCGGCCATCTGAAATTGTTTAATGAACTCTTATTCTATTGGAAATTCAAAATACACAAATATCCCTCTACAAAGATTATCTCCTTGCTGTTCGAAATAGACATGAGATAATGTAACTGGTGTGATACAACCAACATATTGTTATCAAGTTAGGAAATCTATCGTATTTTTCGAAAGCAAACTCGTCATTAGATATTTAAAATACTACATTTTTTATTGGTTGTAGAGGCAAATGGATAGAAGGTCAATCGAACAGATTTTACACGCTTAAAAATTTTATCTCTCTTTCGATGCTCTCATTTATTAATACGCACCTGTTTGATGGTCATCCTTATTCCGTCTCAATATTATTGGTGTGCACCTTTTGCCGGAACCCTCATAGTTGGATATCACACAAGTTAGATATATGGCACAAAGCTGTAAGACTCCTAATTTTTAGAGTCTCCCAGAAATTTCTCTGTAATATATTGTTGTAAATAACTCTATTCAGTTCAAACTGTGCGACAAAGAAATTCAAGTTTTATATTTGTTTTGAATGATGACAAATAGTGAAGTTCGTGACTCACACTTCATACATCTTGATATTAATTGGTTGGAAATCGCTGCATTACACTGAGTCTTGAATCCAGTAATCATAGCTCTAAGTATCAAGGCAATTTTCACTAGATATCATAATACCCATCAATTAATATCATCTCAATAATATGTCCGTTTTATCGATTTTTTAAATAATCTAGGCTAATCAAATAATTTTTGAATATCAACAGCAAAAAATGCAATCCCTTACAATTCTTAAGGATTGCAGTGTAAAAATAAAATTAAATCAATTTAATAGATTCAGCAAATAAGTTATAGCTCACCATACCGAACACCTTTGGACCACCAACAGTTATGAAAAAAATAGAAATAAATGCTCCTAAATAAGGAATTAGAATCAGACCACGAATCGTAAACCAGGAAGTAATTTCCCATCCAGATAGAATACTATCACTTCTCATGAGTACGAAATTACTAACATAAAAAATAAAAACATTTGGATGTAAGTAAGTTCATTAATTAATCAAAATCTAGTATTAAATTGATAAAAGGATGATTTTTATAAACTTTATCATCGAAATAGATTTTAATCCATAACCTTGATTTGTATGATTGACCTCAATCTCATTGATATGCAGTAAAAATTGATGAATGAAAAACTTGTTGAGGTACTATTTTAATTAGCTTTTTAGATAAATCGGACTTGATTTTGCTGAACATTAAGTGAATACCACCATAATTTCATGAGTAACTAAAATATAACCGCTAATGTGCAATACGGAAGAATACATTTCGAAAAAGATTGAGATTTTACACTTCTCATGTTGACAAAGTTTGGTGTCATTATTTAACCTTTACAACCGTGTTTTTAAGTTGATGAATGAAATGTACAAAGTAACTGGCTCGTTTTATTGATAATTATGATGTTAACAATCATCTAATACACTTTATAGATTATAGTACAGTTGGACTTTGACTCAGACATCTAAATGTTAAGCGCTCGCTGCAAATTCTAAAGGTCTTGAATTCGACCCCCAGTGTGATCGCAAACCTTTACTGACAAGGAATCTCACATTATGATCAGGTATTTGTTTATTGTTTCCATGTTTTTAATCGTCATTACGTACGAGATGCTCCGTTATGTAAAATGCTACAATTTTACTTCTATTTTGTTTCTCTTTAACATGACTGTAATCATCTTAAACTCGTTTGGTTTCATCTGAGTTCAAAATTAGAAAGAACACTTGAGAAACCGTACCCATGATAAATAGAAATACTGGCATTATTGTGAGTTTTTAGCTTTAAAAATATAACTACATACCACAGTAAACTCTCAACTGCTTTGACAAACTATATACTAACTGTGATTTTAAACTGATTTGGAGAAAACCGATTTAATACATACTTCTCTTGGCAATTAATCCGACTATTGATATTTTATCTAATCATAGACTGCGTATACTTATTTGACCATTTACCACATTATGCTTCAGGAGAAACGAAAGTAAAGTGTTCCACAAAACCCGACTTGATCACTGAACTTTTTATTCAAGTTCACAATCTTCACAGGTAGTTTACATTTCACAATTTTATAAAAACGTCTGGTGAGCCGATTTAAAACTTAATAAAAAACAAACGACTGACATATTATGATATTGTTCCTCTAGGTTCTTTTTAGAAACATCCACTAAAATTTCTATCATACTTAAAGTTAACATTTATCAACTCACAAGCTAAATAAGTTAATACTTAGGGTATGAACACCGGTTTGATTGGAAATAGCGACACATTAAACCCAAAATAACTATTTAAAAAATGTCAAGAATAGAATAAACTTCGTTTATATGACTTTGGTAACTACAAATTAGATTAGTCAACTGCACAGAATCATTATTCTTACACATTTGTAAGTAATATTACCGAGTGTTAGTGCCGTTATTACTTAACATATGTATTGTGAGAGAGGGGTTCTGGAAGCTACTACAATTTGTAAGAAGTTTGTTATGAGAAATTGAAAAAATGTTGTTGCATAACCCATGAGATACTCAGAATTATGCATATTGTTATAATGCTCAACGGTGGTGTTTGAAAAGTTCTAGAAAAAACATACTAGTTTAATACATAGTAAGGCATATATCCTCCATTTAAATTCTATCAAGCAATTAGTACAGATTTCATTAGAAAACAGCTTAAAAACTACGTATTTGCTCATTAAGTTGGAAATTACGTTTCTATGTGTGACTCTATGAAAAAACCCGTAAAGTTCACTAATTAGTCAGATAAAACAAAAACTTAAAGATATATTGAGCAATGTAATAAAGTTTTGGTAAATTTGCATTTCATTTTGCATCCCGCTTAGATTTTATTTGCCAGTACTCAAAAAGTCATAATTTAGCAGTTGAACAAGAGAACAGACTTACGAGAATACTTCTGAACTCTCGGTAAATTTTTGGAAGCCAAATATCTTACTTCAGTATTAGATAACGACAACAACATCGGTTGCCTTTATGTAGCGTTTGTATAAACTAATGAATCTTATGTACTTCATGACTACCTGATTTTGAATTCTAAACGCAATATGTTCATTTATGCTCATCTAGTTCTATTTGCAGTAAATTGTACTATTTTGAGAATTCCTAGTTCACATAATAAATTGATTACTTTTAGTCGTCACATTTTACCCAAAAGAACACCTAATTTTTTGCAAACCAATGATATAAAAGACATATTTATTAAATCAAGACGACGTTTTCAAGGTAGCTCCTCTTACTCACCGGTGCTAACTGATATTGTTTCGATAAAGTAAAAATCACCACTTAGACATATATAAAGAAAAATAGCGGGTAACAGGTATTTTTTAAATTCATCTCTTTTTTCCAGGTACCTCATGTACAAGCTTTTAGTACCTAATTTTTAACAATCATCCCTTACATTTAAGATGAAGTAACCACCAGTATATTAAGGCTTTCCAAGAAACCAGAAATATTCATTAGTTTATGTGAAAAAAATAGCCGTCGTTAGTTTGAAGAAAAATCATTAAAATATCTGACAAAATATCGGTTACGCCACAGTGTAAAAGGACAAATTATGAAGATGCCACAAGTATTTGGAATTCGACAACACCCTAACAAGTAACAACTTCTATAATTAAAACATGCCCACTCAGTAAAATCAATGGTCAGAGGCGAAGATGTTCGAAGATATATTTGATAGATTACTAATATATCGAGAAGTGACTGATCTAAACTGGCTAGCGGTTGCAGGACAAAATGAGCACAACGTTCCCACTCAAGATCTTATGTGGATGTGTGACCGAGCGCCTTCAGCTAGGTGAGTCCATTAAAGTTAGTGTGGTCGGCATCAAATTTCGAAGATTTACAGAGCTACTGACGTTGGGAATTCGTTTACAGCTATAACTACTCTGCCACCCTTAAATTCTACTAAATGGGTGTTATGTCGTGTTTAAACTTAATTATATCTATATATACCTTCATCTTTTACATCTGTATCAAACAAATGATTGGAACGTTTCATAATTCAGACTCTTAATTACCGTTTCACTTTGTTCTTCTCATGATTATATACACATGTAGTTTGAACGACTTCAAATTTTCGGGTCTTCTAGTGTGTATTTTTAAAGTCATTTTCGTATTGCAAATACTTAATACAGAAAAGTCTTCCTAGTGTCCATCGTTGCCTTATATCATGTGGCTAAGCTGACGACCGTAAAACGATGAGTAACAGCGTAACAAGGTCGGCCATTATCATGCTCAATGTCTAAAATCTACCAAAAGTCTCTGTTTGATAGAACCAAAGTACTTACAGTATAAATTTCTCCTCTGGTACTGGACCTGCATGTACTGTTCTGTAGTTGCTAAATACATTTATAAAAGCGTAAATTCAATTCTTACTCCTTGCAATCACCTTCGCTCCAGGAATCCGAGCATGACCCCCATATATATGTTCCACCGATGCAGTTCCTGCCATCACAATTATAAAATGTGAAAAACAGATATCCAAAGGATATAGCAAGATAGTAGGCCCCAATGATAAATTTAATGAAGTTAGCTAAGATGACGATGACTGAAAAGACTGATAATAGTAAATACGTTATTCGAGAAACTTACCATTAAATATAGGAACATATCTGTCAAAAAGTACCAATATGCCCTCACGATAACGGCTAAAAAGCCTGAATTGCAGATATGTTACCGGAAAACTATAGATCGTATGAAACATAATAAAGCATAGGCATGACCAACCGGAACCAAGGTATTGATCTAGAGGATACTTCGAAAACATAGTCATCGACACAAAGCATGAGGATAACAATGAAGCCTGAATCAAACCCCACTGATACCTTGGTTCCACCGAGGTGCCATAATCTATGGAGTTGGGATTCATTGTTTTATTTTCGGAAACTAAAGTAACACTTTGATTGAACGCATGACCTAAGAAATATACTTTGAAGCGCTAAAATAAATTCAATATCCAATACCTCGTCACGAGCTAATATAAACTAACAATTTTTTGTGCTTGCTTTTTTGTTTCGGAATAGTTACAAGTATTTGTCAGTGTCCGATCGGTCGTGGTTTAGCTACTCGACTGCACTAATTCTAGTCAGTTTGGCATTTATTTATGGATTTGTATGTCTTGTGATTAGAGTTTGTTTATCTCAGAGCAGTAAAATTTCGGGATACCCGCAGTTACCACAATACTAATCAGAAAGTTGGTTGATTCCACTGTGGTAATAATAGAGTGATAATTCTAATGCTAGAAGAAACTGATTGTTTGAGGAATAATAAACTAACTAATTGATAATTTGTAATAAGACAAAATAGAAAGGATGAGAGGGGGAACATAGATGATGATAAGAGAATTGGAAAATAGTCATTGATATGTGATAACGATGGCTGTGGTAAACTGTGTGACATGCATCAGAAAATACTAGTCCAAGATGGAGAGGGTAATCCATATGTGAGTTCTTGTTTGTCAGGAGACGTTTTAAATCTATCTACTGAAATAGCCGTCGTTATTTCAGTTGAAACAGGATTGCATATGAGAAAGAACTCAATGAGGGAGAGTGGCAGTGAACACGGGTGTTTGCTCTCTGGCTTAGAATCTATCTAGTTTATCCCGTAGTCCTCTAACGCAGCTATCAATGCAGCTGAAAGTTTGGTGCTCTTCTGCCGCAGCATTTGTCCTCTGTGTTTTAAACTGATTGATGTTAATAGTGTGTTAAGAAGTTCTGTTCGAACTGACTTTTGTAGGTTTTCTGTTAGTATAGCAGTGGTATCTGTGTCCTGTACCATAGGTTGTTAATAATTTCAACTGACACCAAGACGTGTGATCCTTTCTGCTGTTACCTTGCAGATGCAGCTGTTAAGGTTATTCTCCGTGCTGTGCCAGGACTCACTTAAGTTCTCCCGGTTTCTTACGCTTATAGGTATGCGGTATTTATGTGGTAAATGGTGCTTATGTCTTTCGACATAAGTAGTATGTAACGCCAATCAGCAGAGGAATGCATGGAAGCAGAGGGCCAAGAAGTTCGCGTTGAAGAAAATGAAAATGAATTGTGCATTGGAAGAATCATACAGAATTGAAAGTACAGTTAATGGAAGACTTGCAAATGAAATATGTCATGTATATGTTTTATATTTGACGGAGGTATTCTGTAATTTTATATTAAATAATTAATTAACTGTTCATTACAATCAACGCCGCTATTGGAAATCGTGTTTACAAGTTTCATACCGACTACCACCTATCAGCCAAGACACTCCATGAGCTCTCATGCTGATTGTCTCTTGAGTATTTTGTGATCGCCTGGCTGCATCTGTCACGGGCCACCGCCTATCATTTACAACTCGAATTTCACAGGATTACCCAATTGACAGTCTCTGAGTGGTCAGTAAAATATTCTCTGTAACGTGTGTTGAATCCAAAGTTACTATTATTATAAGAGGGTTATATTTCTCTAAGTTTCGTCCCTTTTAAAAGTGGCACAGCTTAGCCGGAATGATGCCCTTCCCTGAACATATACAATATTTGTCTCACCGCTATTTACCAAAAGCTGTTCAACGAATTTCTGAGGCGCTATTCGACAATGGAACATCAAATCACGGAGTTTTGCCTGATGTTTTTGCCGTCTATTTTTAGAGTTCCCCAAGCCTCACCCACTGTTTTTTATGGTTAAAAGATAGAGTCATTATAAAAAGCATTGAGTGAAAGGGAAAATCATACACTTAACAAGAAAAAGATGAGCTAAGTACGCTTTGACGTTCTGGAGGGTATTTTGTAGACCTTTGGTTCTAAACTAAAGTAGGTAGTTATATGGAATACCACATTCAATGTTCAATAGAAATTTACAAAGATGATTCTTCAAAGAACTTTTAAAAATCTTCATTGACAAGCGAATGCTATACGTTTTGTAATCCTAATAAAATGCCGAATTCTGTTTAATGTTTTCTACATTGTACTACTGGTGAGTACACACCAATTGTATAGTTCCATTGAATTTTGTAATGATGGTTGCGTTTTCTGTGCTTTTTTCACCGATCACGGAAATTGACCATGGAGTTTAACACTTTGATACACACGTTCTCCCTCAAGTAATATTCTTTTCTAAATATGCGTTAATACTTTGTGATTCACCATGCATTTGTGCTTTTGAAAGTAATTTCCTCAGCTCCTGTTTATGTGTAACTATTCCCCCTTGCTTATGAGTTTATTTCTATAGCCTCCTTGATTTAGCCAATACAAGTCTGATTCGACAGCATAGTCACGAAAACACTTGATAACCTCTCTACTGATGATATACACAAACAGTCCTTCCATATTCAACTTTATCTACATCTTAGGGGACGTGGAGTCCATAAAAAACTACGTAAAACCAGTTTCATCATCTACTGGTGAGGCTGAAATCCCTGTCATGTTTGAATATTAACCTCTTTCGATAGAACAATGAGAAGACGGAGTTGATCTGTAAAATATGATGTAATCCCTTAATACATTTCGAACAGTCTGGTCACACATATACTTGTCAGGACATTTTTAAATGAAAATTAATAAAGGTCAATCAAATGAAAGTTCAATTAGAAAAGTAACAAAGGGGAGAGAAAGAATAAGAAATTGTCGCATTGTCGTAGGCCACAGGATGACCTAAGGATTACTAAGGTTAATTCAAGGTTACGACAAATAGTTTTTGTACACATAAGGGGGTTTTAATTTACGAATAGCCAAGGCTTCAATAAACTGAAGAATGTATAGCGCAAATACATCACATTTTTCAGTTCAACTCCGTCTTCTCATTCTTCTATCGAAATTTATAAAAGGGACCAATTACTTTATATTAACCTCTTGACTTAGGATTTCGGTCAATCTCTGTAAGTGATTTTAGCACATTTCATTTCCTGTAAGTTGGTTCCCACTTTTCCATGTATAATCTGCTGCGTGAATAGTAAATTCCCTCATAAGTAAACAAATGATGCTAATTAAAATGCTAGAATCCTACTACATATCTTCTTTAGTGAAGTCACACTATGCATTGTAAATCGTTCAATAAAAATTTACCTGTAAATCTCAAACGCTTATATCGTTTGAGATGCGTTTTCTACACATAAGGATGTTATCCATGGTTATGTTCTAAATGCTTCTCACCCTACAATTCCGAGATTTCGTACGTTGTGACATCCTAGCTCGCTTCTTCTGTGAGCTAAATTATAGACAAACCTTAACGAGAGGTAAATTTATTGAGAACTATGGGAGCAAAAATACGTGAAGAGTAACAGTTCAATTACGATTGTCGAACATTTGCTTACGTAGCATCTTAATTATGTACGCAATTACGACAAGTCAGATAATAATTTATTTTTCAAGCAAAATTCAAAAATTCTTCGTAGATACTGGGAAAAAGAGTTTATTACCAATAACTTCCGACTGGTCTTGGCTTTCACTTAATCACGATCTCTAGGTTATTAAACTTTTGCATTGACTGTAGAACAAATTCTCAAACACATGTGAATTTTGACACAGGTTCGTAGACGTAAGTGAATCTCGGACCGACATCCGACCAAGTACTGATCTACGCAGAATTTTCTATTGAAAGCCTCTCCAGCCATACATAAAAATTACATAAAACCTTATTACAAATCACTCTACGAAATTTTCTGAGCATACAAGCTAACTTTATATATATTGTGTAGTACAGTCCTTCATGAAAATAGAAAAAAAACATATTGTAGAATTATGGTGTACTTCGTTATTAGTACTGCTCTAATAATAGACCTAATCCTAGAATTGTAGATTTGTCGTGATGTGACTACCTAACCTATGAGATCATACATAGAAGTCACATCACCGTCATCATCACCAGCATATAATGGAGGACAGATAGAACAATATAGTTAGTACGAACAGAAAAGATAAGCTACACAAGAAGGACCACGCCTGCAAGGCTGAGCCATGCCATTTTGTCTGTAACGACTGAACTGCCAATATTCGGTCTGAGCTCAGAACCAACGAACCAAAATTTATTGGATTAGACTAGATTACGTTCTTCTGTATAGCGTACGAAGCGGTTTGAGTGGCTCATTTTAAATTATATCAAAACACAAACTCTATGTCCAATTTAAACGGTTCTAATTAAGGAAATAGAACAAATATCAAAATACAGACATAGGTTGAAAAAATCTCTTTCGGACAAATAGTTTTTATCTTCTATCGCTTTCACTGTACAGAAGAGCCGCATCCTTGCGCAGTCCTATAGATTTTTAAAGAATTGCTTTAAGTTTCGTAGGTCAGTGATGATTAATTTTAACATTAAACTGCTACTAGATTTTTGAGAATTAGGCGATTTGTGTTTCGAATAAGGTGGTCAATACGGTTATAGACAAAAATTGTCCTCGAGAAGTGTCCTGCTAACTATAACCTTCGATGCTAGTTACATCATATAATTACCTCCGCAACTAAGTAAAATATGTCAGTCCTGAACTTCGGTCAAGGGAGTTCATTTAGCTAACAGCAAAGTGATTGAACGATAGTGAACGTTTGTAAAGTCTCTTTCAGCTTTGTTAAATATATACACCGGGTGAACAATAATTATTGTCAGCAATCTTTAACACCCAGCTGATTAGGTCAATCCGCTTTTCTGAGCTCAATTCTTCATATGATCTTTAGTTACCACTCCATACCAAGTCCTATGATTAATGCTACGAATCATAAAACTAAGTAGTCCGAAAATAAAACCGTAAATGCAACAATAGAGTTGACATTGTTCGTTGAGTTATTTCATGCCATAACCCCCTGACCATATATATAGCTTAATTCGTTCGTGTCAAAACTATTTTATATGTGTATCTCGCTTGTCTTATGCAACTCTCAACTTCTGAAAACGGCTTTTGCCCTGCAAACGATTATGGCCTGAGAATATTGTCACTGAAATTATTGTCCATGACCGTTTGCCCACCTTTAGATTCTGTGATCGGCAGGAAGGTTGCATAGATCGTATTCCGAATAGTATATTAGTCATCAGAAAAGCAATAGCGACGGAAGATTTTTAGTAGAAAGTTTGAAAATAACATGAACATGTATAACAGTGGATATAGTCTAGTTTAATTGTAATTCTTTTCAACTAATAAAATATGCATGGACCTATCTTTAATCAGAGGAAATCTAACAATATTATGCAAATTTAACTTAGTACACTTAACCTTTCCCACCGTTTTAAATAATCTTAAGCGAAAAGCGCATCAGATTATTCGTCTACACATCTAATATTACAGTCAATCATTTGTGATTACTTAAAATTTAAAACATATGGCCAATAAGAATCTGTGGTTTTAAATATAATATATCATAAGAGGGGGATAATGGGCATCTCGTTTTCAGAAACTTAACTAAACGTGCGATACTGATTGGTCATCAACTGTAGTCTGCTTGAGCTTCAGTTCTATACTTGCCATTCGATTAAGTCTCTATATGATTGCCTAACCCACTGGTCACTACATTTTGATGTATATAAATGATTTAGATGACAAGTCTGGCTACAAGTTAGTAGTCAGACAGTTAAAATCTGATACTCAAAAGTCGTTGGAACCAGTCAGGCTAGTAAAATAGATAAAGATGAGATGGTGCTAAATAGTTTGTCTTCAACCTAGAGACTAATTTATTGCTGAAGTAGCAGTTTCCCGTAGGCTTCAGTTTTATTTCACTTTCCTGAGAGATGCTGTAGATAACAGTAAACCAGAAGATGTTTACGTCGGAATACATAAAGTACGATATCCCAAAGATGACCGAGGAAGTAAAAGCTGAGGGTTGGGAAAACAATAGATTCAAATAGAGTAGAATGCAAATAGGTTTGAGGCTTTTTTGCCGACTATCTAATGGAGAAGTGGCACCTATGATGACCGGTGCATAGTTATGGACGTGATACGCGATTGGGCACTTTCAGCTAGTAATGTTCGATAATGCTAATAAAACCCGCCTTGATATCTAACGTCTACAGCACTTTATGTCGAGGAAATATTTTGACCTACAATGTGATGGAGACTAAGGAAAGAGGTAACATTATGGCATCATCACTTATAAGTAGGCAGTCTAATTGATGATAAGCAAATTGTTTTCTACCATAGACAGTCTAAATTCAAAACGTTGAGAGAAATCTGATTTTTACTCATCACTACGAGTGGAACATTATATGAACAACTCGTTTACTTGGTCGCATATACCACAAAATGTCACATGGGACAGACACAGTTTACTTGAGACACATGAAAAACGAACAGAACGTCGTGTTATTTTTATCACCCGGATTTTGTTGTTCAGGCCATTCTTAACATAGACGCGTATAAGTTTGCAATGGGCATAATCCTGATGACGATTTCAAGAATAACACTTCCCACAAGTACGCGGAATGATTGAGAAAAAAGATAAGCAAAACTGAGACAAAATGTAGTATATATATATTCCTATTGGGATATAATTTCATGTGAACATGAAATTATTGTTCATCTTACTTTATAAATATATTTAATTCATGGAAGAAACACCGTCGGAGAAATGCAATCTTTCAGAAAAGGTAGCTGTTTGTAAGTCACGTGCTAACTTTTCAATGTTTTCAGGATTGTAGTTTTAATCAATTGTCTTTGTTTAAATACGCAGGATCACTTAAAGCGCCTAGGCTGTCAGCTGCCTAATTCGTTCTGAAGGTATGTATCTGTGAATATTTCCCAAGTTACATTGTGTGAACACTCAAACAGTTATGGGTATTACGGATCCGTATGTGATGAACTATTTCAACGTAAAATTGACCTCTAGGATTCGTTGGCGAAATTTGATGCCGAACTCAATAAAGTCATCTGGTTTGCATCAGTTCATCTGAATGATCTAGGATACAGGCATGTTCTCTAGACAGAAAACGCTATAGATGTAAAGTGTTCAAAATTAAAGGGAAAAGAGAAAATATGGCTTGAAGGCATATTAATGATCTGACCATGTGTGGCTTAATTTTAAATTCCATTAGACGTATAGGAAAAGCTTTTGCTGCGATATCTCGTGTTTACAAAAGCTTGGGGAAATGTACCCGTGTAGTTTCTACTCCATGCAGTTACCAAACTTGGGTTCGAGCCCTTGGGCCTCATTATTTGGTCTGCGTTCTCTGATCCTACCCAGATTTCTAACTAAAGTGGAACAGACAGCATTTAATTCTGTTTCCAAAGTATTGAGTGCCATTTATAAGTCACTTACATGACATATTTGTGTGAGTACAGCAATCCCGGAGGTGTTTCATCCTCTATATGTCTGTCTCAGCGATGTGTGGAGTCTGCGATCATATTGATTAGTGCTTTGAGGTAGTCTGGCCCATCTTCGCGCACCCAATATCCTTATTGGTGTCTGTCCAATATATTTTGATCTAATTGAATTTTGTCGTCCTCATAACTAGTAAATAACGTGGATCAGATCCATAATAGGACAACGCCTAGTCATCTCAATAAGATTTCCAATTATTAGGGATGAAACTGATAAATTTGTGATAAAACTATTTAATGTAGGTAGTTTTAGAGTGACATCCTGAATTGATTCGTGTGTGATGTTACTATGGTGTATTATAAGAACTTAACTAATATGGTACTATCGTTTATCGAAACACCAACATGGGCGTAAAGGGTTACCAAAGTGTGTATGAGTCACAAGTTGGATCCGTGCGTCAGCAGGAATACTGCCTGGGTACCCAGTACGAAGTAGATAGTTCTTTTAAAAGCCAGTCCTAGAGACTTTGACTGAGAGACTTAATCCACAACAATAAAGCAACATTATAAGATGCAGTCCCACGATAGTCGGTGATCGAAAATGGACTTATGCCATTTGTGCCTTCAGGACCATAAACCATTGCTCACTATTCGTTTGAAATCAGGGTTTTCCAACTCGGTGACACTATCAAATTACAGCTTTGGTCGTGATTATTTATTTAAATACATAAATATTGATACAAGGAAGCACCAAATAGATATGCGCCGCATAAATCATTCGATTTGTGTAAGGGCTGCGATATTGCCCGGGTGCCCAAACTGAAGCAGGTGGTTTTCTTAATGGGGCACACACGTAGCCTTCGACCTAAAGGTCTGATCCGCAAGGCAGTGAAGCAACGTCAGGAGATGCAGTCCCATGATGACCAGTCGCCACCAATAGGCTCATACGCCATTTGTTCCTTCATGATGCTGGAACCCATGTGCACTATTGGTTTGGAATCAGGGTTTTTCAACTCCCCTAGGTGAACTCTCCATCAATCCGCTTTTCGTCCTCAATTTCGTAAATAACACCCCTGCCGCGAGAAGGCAGTGAATAGGACTTCCCTGACGGTGGTCGTATGCACGTGTCCACGTAAGAGCATTCGGAGAGGAGAGCTAACTCCCCACTCTCGGCCGTACCAGGGCATTTGGGGTCAAATTATCCCTTCTAGCAAAGAAAAAAGAAAGTTTACGTATATACATAATAGTAGTCAGGCTGGCGTTGCTAGTTATCACCTCATAGTTTTCGTTGCTAGCTGAAATAATCGGTGTTGGGGTTAGGTATCAAGAGTTTAACTGGAGTTTTGAGTTGGGTTTATAAATTGGGGTCGATGTTTTCAACAATGACTGATATCTATAATGCAGTGCATTACCGCCTTTCTTTTTACAAACCTGAAATACTTAGGGTTGAGATTTAGTGACTAAAATTTGATTACTCATGAATCTCATTAAGCACTTCAACAGACAATCTGCCTTAGAATCAGGTGTTTCACGTAACTTAGCGTAAGCACCATCTGAAATTCACTTTATTGTAATGTAATAGATATTTTCAGTGACCTCAAATGTTTTATGAATAAAATCTTGCCGATTTTCACTGGCCTAATAATAACACGCTACCTATCACTGCACTGCGAAAATAATTGCGGTGTTAACTTAATCCTAGTGCGTTCATTCAAAGTCGTAAGTATACTACACTTTTACCATAAATGTTGAAAAATGTATACATGAAGCTGGTTAGAGTCGTGTGCTGTGAATCTAATGTAAGAATATAGGTATACTATATCTTATGACTATGGGAGCCTTCTCTTTTCCGTGTTCTAGTATTCTTTGGATTTTCATAATTTGTCTTCAGTATTCAAAAAAGTACTAAACTGAGTAACCAGTATCCTATTCATTTACGTGTTTTAATCTAAATTTGTAGAACAAGACTAAACCTATTCTGTGCATTGTTCCCTGCATGTGATTAGTCAGATTGTCGATATCAAAGTGAATATAACTACCAGTGTCCTACATTTGTCTCTACCTGTTTCTACTGATTGAGACTAGTTGGTTTGAAATGCCCCTGTCTTTATTAGCTTTTCAGCATTCATTATGAACACTTTTTATTTTAATTTAGAGGTTGGTTAGGAGCTGGTTGTAGTTCGGTATCTTAGAGAAGGTTCTAGTTTGCGCAATGCCAGAAACTGTTGCTGTGAAAAGTTTTAAAGGTGAGTTGCAATTACCAACTCAACGTAACGTATCAGATGGGCAGCAAGAGGAACAAGAGTTGGCCTCCAAAGCTCTTCGTATACAAAATAAACGATTCTACTTAGATATCAAGCAAAATAAGAGAGGTCGCTTCGTGAAAATAACTGAAGTCGGCAATGGAGGACAGAAATCGCGCATCTTGATGTCAATGCCTGTTGCTCTGGAAATGAAAGAAAAAATTAACAAACTTAGTGACACATATAGCCAACTTCCATCTCACAATCGCGAGTCACTCGCACAAGATGGGCGCATTGCGTCTGACATTATTGTTCGTGATAGCAGGCGCTATTATCTTGATCTCAAGGAAAATGAACGTGGTCGTTTCCTGCGTCTTGCTATGCTTTCTATGGGCGTTCGTGTTCAGATTGCAATCCCAGCTCAGGGTATGATCGAATTGCGCAATGCATTGACTGATCTTATACAAGGCTATTCAGGAGATATGGAAAATGGTAATGTTTTTTTCTAAAACCTGATTTTTATGCACTTTTTTTATGTTACGTATGTTTACCGTGCTGATTTGCGAAAATCATATCACTTATAAAGTGCTCCCAATCACTATCTTCTCGTCATTTTTCCATGTTTTCATATCAGTGTTTTTATAGTAAACGACGTGTCTGCGATTGCACAAGAGTTGAATTATCTGAAGACACTGACTATTAGACTAGACTGTATGGGTACGTTCAAACCATATTGTTGGGGGCCGCGTTTAGAGACTGGACGACACAGCTCAAAGTCGTTCTCAATAGCACGGGTACATTCACTCGTTATCTTCCCGTAGATCCTAAGTCTGATTTTTTTTCATTCCATTAATCCATATTTTCTGAAATTGTATGTTCGATGCCTAATCCTATTACCACTAATACTGTTACTATCTCTGTAAAACAAAACAATATGTATGAGAAATGTATGTTTATTGTAAGAGATTACAGAGTATTTACATATACATATCTGTTAATCTTCCATTTGTATCTTTCGGTGTGTTCTGCAGTCCGAGCCGTCTTCTCGTTTGGTCTTCACGTGTTATGCTAACACCGTGCTTTCGATCCACTAAGACTCTTCACTCTAAAAATTGCTGCAACTTTGATGCCAGATTAGTGAGAGGTAGTGTGATACTAGTAATAATGGGGGAAACGAAAAGGTACAACCAGAAGAAATCTTTCAGTTAAGGAAGATACAACCACTTTTTATGAAGAAAGTAAAAGAAGGTTACAGCAGGATCGCCACTGGCTTCTATTCTGAGCCATATCTGATAACGTCTATAGCCACTGCGTTACACCGTGTCTCGGACCCCAACCAGGGAGTCGTGAAGGACCAACAGAAGCCAGCCCTTTGCAGCTTTCTTTCATACCACGACACCATGTCATATACTGACCACCTCTCCGCTTTTTCCAACCAGTCCCAGAGTCGGCAAATAATGCACGACGAGGAATTCTCTGGGCAACATTCGTAGAACATGTCCAAGCCACCGAAGTCGGTGTTTCAAGATGGTGACACCAATTTCATTATCGTCTCTGTGACCGAACACTCGATGTCGAACCTCTGCATTACTGACATGGTGTTGCCACTGGATGCCAGCAATCCTTCGGAGACAACGACGATCGAACACAGACAGTGGTCTAACATCCTCAACTCGGAGAGGCCAGGTTTCACAAGCATAGAGCAAAACTGCTCTCACCGTCGCGTCGTACATCCGACCCTTTACAGCCAGACTAACATCACAAAGGCGCCAAAGATGGCCCAGATTGGCACAAGCCGCTCTGGCTTTCACTATACGTGCATTGATCTCATCACTTACGTCACCACCAGCACTTATGCAGCTACACAGATACACGAACTTCTCGACTACTTCTATCTGCTCACCATCCAGAGTGAGTACAGGATTAGAATCCTGCCAGTCTTGTAGAAGTACTTTGCACTTCGAAGGTGCACAGCACATACCATACCTACGGACACTGATTGCCAACTGATGAAGTGCGGATTGCATGGCTTGGGCATAACCGCACAGTAAGACAATATCATCCGCATACTCAAAGTCGAGAAGTCTTTCTCCAAAACAGATCCACACCACCACTACTTAAATCCATCAGAGCTGTTTCCAGAATGTCATCGATGGCGAGGTTGAAGAGGAATGGTGAGATTGGGCAACCCTGCCTAACCCCAGTGCTCGAATGGAATAATGGAGAGAGGTGGTTGTATGCCCTCACTCTGCCTGAGGTGTTTGTGTATAGGGCTTTTAGGATGTCAATAAACTTCTCAGGCACCCCCTTCTTCAATAGACAATCCCAGAGAACAGTCCTATCCAAAGAATCGAAGGCAGCCCTGATATCAAGAAACACTACGATTGTTGGCCTTTGATAAGTATGGCGGTGTTCTAACACTTGGCGGAGGGTGAAGATATGATCAATACATCCTCGACCAGAACGAAACCCAGCCTGCTCCTCGCGAGTTAATCTTTCTCGGGTTCTGAACAACCTACGAAGTATGACGGAAGCCAATAGCTTGGACGCGCTAATGGGATATAGTAATTTAAACCGACGTACACGAGTCGGATTGTGCGTTGCGCTTGACTGACTGGATTATTTGAGTAAATTGCGATCCACAACCGTATAATCACATTGATAATAACGATAGCAGTCTTCGTTATCACCTGTTACAAGTATATTCACTTCTGGCTCTGTAGACGTTTTGTTTTCTGCGGGTTTTATGGATATAGAATCACACCAAGAAATTCGACGTTTTAAATTCGGTAGCGATAATCTTATAACTTATAGAAGTGGAATTGTTTGTTTTAACTCAGCCTCAACGACTGAAAATTTAGACAATTTTATTTCACTGGAAGTAATCAGCTAACATACCAAACATTTTTTGTGTAAAGTAAACAGTTCGGCGACTTGAATTTCGACAATCTGTTATTTATCTGAACAACCATTTAGTGTCAATCTTATCTCCTACCAGAAGGTCCACTTAGAATACGCAGATGACATAGTCCTATCTGGTGAAGACGCTGACAAAATGCAGAGTATTTTGATAGCACCGAGCGACAATGCCAGGATGTTTGGGATGCACTTCTCCCCTCCAAATACAAGTTTTTGCTTCAGGACTGGCTTGCGTCAACACCTGAACTAAGGATAGGAAGTGAAGCAGTCGAACGCGTTGAAAACTTCACTTATCTTGGTAATCGGATCACTCCAAAACGTGGCATCAGGCTGTAAAGTCACTAACTTCTAGTCTGAGTCATGTTAATAGATGCAGACTACCTGGTTGGGGTCCGCGTGACTATCTTAGCCAATGGCTGGAGACTGGGTGTCATGACTCAGAGTCGATCACAATGGCGTAGGTGTATACACTTTCTGTCTTCCCTTAAACTATGAAGTTAAAATTCATATCTTTCTACGAACTAATTCTTTCTTCCTGTACTATACCCTTAGATAAAATCTCCCCTTTATTTATTACACCATCGAGTCAACTGCTATGAATCCGGCGTTCGTGTTGCTGTGCTAATGAGGTGTGGCAACTTGGATCGATGCATGTATGTGCTTGGTCCTGCTTTGTAACTGACTGACTGTCGTTAATCTTGGCACATCGGTTGCGGCTCATTTTCGATGATTTTCTCGTTGCTGGACTACGTCATATCGCTCAAGTTCCCTACCAAGATGTTAAATGATATCCGCGTCATTTTTGTTAACATAGGGTTCCTTTTTAATTAAAGTAGTTATTATCAGTTCAGGTTTATCTTCCATGTTCGTAATGGTCGTCTATCTAGTGTGTTTGTTATTGCACACCACATTCCTGCTAAATATGAGGCTCGTTTTCAGACTACGTAATAAGAATGACAGTTTATTATTGTATAGTTTCAAAAGAGAATTTTCATATACCACTTTCACTGTCAAAGATAACAGTACATTTCTTGTTTTATTAATGCTGAATATCTACCAGAATTAGTATTTATTCATATTCACATCATTTAAACAATATGAATTCAAGAAATCTAATATCATAAACTGCATTTTTTTTCTTACAGATATATTTTCAGACTTACCTGAATCTAAAGTACTCTTTGTAGGCAACAAGACATTTTATTTCGATGTTGGTTCTAATAGATTTGGTGTATTTCTGCGTATATCCGAAGTTCGTGCTAACATTCGTTCCTCAGTCACAATACCTGAGCAACATTGTACGCGATTTTGTGATATTATTACTGAGCTGGCAAACAAAATGTCCAATCAAAAGCTAACTAATGGAGTGTCTGAGAATGGAAACAATTCTGACCAACCAGAAGAAAAAGCTGAAGATGATGTAAAAGAAGATACGAATGGGGATTCGTCGGTCGCATCTTAATGCGTTTTATATGATCTCAGAAATGTTGTATGGCATTGATTGTGATGGGGGCTAATGGTGTTCATTACCCGTTTTACTTACAAATGTCCTATTTTATCTCCCTTTTATGGCCATCCAATTAGGCTGGACCGTTTTATATAATAATTGTTTTATTTTTTATGTAAATTAGTTTTTTTTAGACATACGCACATTAGTTTGCATTTATTTAACTTGTTTTTATGCGCATGTGCTTAATAGTCATATGTATTATTATTTATATTTGTGTGACTTGTTCTTCTCCATATTATACATAATATGAATATTCATTTTTTTCTGCAGCTTTTATGTGACTTTAATATATATAATATAATTTGTCGTGTTAGTTTTCTTATATTAATACTGATTTTTATCGAGTCTGGCTCTTTTGGAACGTGAGTGGTTAGGAATAAAGTTTGACTACACGGGTAGAAATATTACCTTACGCACATGCGGTTGAGCTTAAATCTCATTCCTCTTGGGACTAAACTTCTTTTAAGCACTAGATCCTTGCATAATCTCTGTTGACTACAGTTTACCCACACCCCTTGCACAACGTTTTAACTATACTGGTCGACACATTTTAAATATTTAATCTATAACCAACATTCATAACACAGTGGTGATTAGTCCCATCAGTTAAAAAGAACATAGCACCTGGCGTAATACAAAGGTAGCTTGCTTTGGTTATTGTGATACAGTAGTAGATTTATGCCATTGGAGCAACTGATTTTATGAATTTGACGTTCAGTTTGTCGTGCTAATGGGGTATGGCAACTTGGACCGATGCTTATACGTGCATGCAATGCAATACGAGGCCGACCCGTGGACGGGGTTGAGCAAGCTCACAGCACCCGTCCGGAAGTGAAAAATACAGGTAATTTCATTGGCCTCAGTTTAGAGACCGTTGCAGAAATTACACTGCAAAGAACAGATACTACACATGATCTTAGCTCAGAGAGCCGAGAAGCATGCCCCCAAATGTCCTGGTACGGCCGAGAGTGGGAAGAGTCCGCTCTCCCTCTCGAAATGCTCTCATATGGCCACGCGTATACAGCCCCTGCCAGGGAAGTCCTACTCACTGCCTTCTCGTGGCAGGGGTGTTGTTTACAAAAATGAGAGGACGAAAAGCGAATGTCCGGCGCTATAACCGGATCCCAAACCAAGGTGCACATGGGCTCCAGTATCCTGCGGGAACAAATGGCGTATGAACTAATCGTTGGTCACCGGCTACCATGGGACTGCATCTCCTCACGATGCTCCACTGCCTTGTGGATCAGATCTTCAGGTCAAAGGCTCGGGGTGTGGCCCCCTAAGAAAACCACCTGCTTCGGTTTGGGCACCCGAGCAGTATCACAGCCCTCACACATATCAAATGAGATATGTGTGGCGCATATATATTTGGTGCCTTCTTGTACCGATATCTATGTGTTAAAATAATTATACGTGCATGGTCCTACGTTGTAGATGACTGACATTATACTACAGCTTGGAGGATGACGTTATGGAGAACAGCTATGCTCAAGTTTTCTGTTTCTGAATTGATTCCTCACACCCGTATACTTTATAACACTTCAGTTTGTCTTTCTTGTTGCCTGGGGCTTCGTGATTTTCTGTTATTTGTATTTACTCTATATTAGTTTGGTCTCAATTTCCATGAATTTGATCAATGTCTGTATTCGTTTTAACTTGTAAATTGTTACTACATCATTTGCATCTAAGAAAGCCATAAATGAAACCACATGGTTCTGTAAATCCGTCTTAATTTGCGTAATTTAGGTGAGTTGCAATCCTGTCAATAGTCGTTTTTGTTCTAAATGTTAATCAGTCGTATTGCAAGTCTTCGGTGTAGTGGTCATCAGATATATCCTCGCATGTGCTTCCAACCACAACCTGCGTCGACTGAACTGCTTTTCTTCACATTGATTTAATCACAAACGTGTTGTCTGCGAACGAGCTTGTTGATTCATGTCAGTTTGCCGTGTCTGTGCGACTGAACGCTTTGGTATTTTGAAAATAGTTGCCTTATTTCTGAAGCGCGTATTCAATACCCAAGGCGAGTGCAATATTAGAGAATAACTGAGTTATAGCGTATGAGAATCAGTCTCCTGGGGTTCATTGACTTTTCTGATAGGTTCTTTAGTTAAAGCCCTACCAATGTTTATTCAGTGACTTCATCACTTGAATGATGATCGGACGCCTCATAAGCCAGTTATCTACTCTAAAATGCATCATTGTAATAGACAGTCTTTGATGAACACTACTTATTGGTGTTTTAGAGTTGCTAGTTACAAACTTATTAAGAACCATACAAGGGGAGAAGTCGAGTTATCCACTCCCAACATTTGCAATAAGTGCAGACAGAACGGTAACTCGTATTATCCGGGTGTTCGTTGGGCTGCAATACTTCATTCGCATTAAGCAATAATTAAACGAATGAGTTTGTTAGAAATTTATCAGATGGGAGGGTTATACGTTACAGGATTTACTTCGATGACAGACGACTACGAAATCCCCAGAGACAATTTTCTTTTGCAGATCCAACTAACCCCTGAAATAATGACTTCACAACTAATAGATTCCTTCCTGAACGCAGCACCTCTGTGTTCTCGTAGACTACTGATGCTATTGCTATTATTCTTAATAGCTTATTGGAATGATTTGTATTTCCTTAGGCTATATGGATATTAGTCAGTATACGGCTTGATATCATAAGAATGAGGATTGGCTTTTTATATAAATGGAGATGAACGTTATTACTCGTAATTTCCTTGGACAAGTTTTAATTTCTTTTCGACAGGTACGCAAAGAAAAAACTAGAAATAACTGGAATAAATGCATTTGGTAACATGAATGAGAAATTCCACAGATGCGTTCATAAATCTACAATTTATAGTTTGTCACCAAGGGAAGGGTGCTTTTTCACGAAGAGCTCTCGAACCAAATTTGTTCCATTCGACTGGTGTGATCCACAAGTCATTTATCAAGTCAGAAGTCAGAAGCAACCTAGCACCAGACCAAGAGAGGTCTCCAGGTTCAGAGTGATGAATGATTTCAACTGTTGGTATGTGGCTTGATACGGTTGTTGTTGCTTGCTTTTCCCGTGCTATTGTGATTAGCTGCTCAGTCAACCATCTTTCCATTATTTGATTATTAACACCAGCCACCCCTCCACCAGTAAGAATAATACATCCCAACAAACGTCGGCGTAGTTCGTCACTTACAGAGCTTGAACTTTGAGAGTTTTCCGGGTGCAAGACCAGAGGTTTGAACAATAACTTCTGACCCTAATTGAGAACCAATTAAGTTTGCACACTGACTGATACTCCACCAAACTGCCTCTGGAAGGGATTCAAAGGAGTTAGGTTTTTGTGGAAGGGGGTTGCTTACTGGAGCCACCTGTAGAGAAAATATGGTGAAAGAAATGCTCGAACAACTATTAAATACAAGCTCCATTGATTAACTTTGTAAGAAATTATGTGAAACATATCAGTCAGTAAAACTACTTGACAGTCAATAATTTCCATAGGAAAAGTTGGTTTGGATAAAATTCATCAGTAACTGATGTCAGATCAGGAGCTAAGGTTCAATGGTCTGCAAAATCATGGATTCAAATCACATTCAACTTATTGAACTCTTAACAGTTATGGCTACAGATTCACACAGTAATCTTTGTTGATTAACTTTCTATAATTGAAAGTTCGCATTTTTACTTAGACGTTTAATGGAAGGATGTTGTTAAGTGGCTTTATGCAAAAATAAGTTCTAA
Source organism: Schistosoma spindalis (assembly GCA_946903255.1). Lineage (NCBI taxonomy): Eukaryota > Metazoa > Platyhelminthes > Trematoda > Strigeidida > Schistosomatidae > Schistosoma > Schistosoma spindalis. The sequence goes on along the minus strand of OX336417.1, from coordinate 32,893,442 downwards.
TTGTTTACTTCCTGATTCCATAGATTTGCAATAAAGTTATAATTACGAAACCCACCCTTTATTTAAATTGTTTATTATAATTTTCTTGAATCTCGAGAATCACATACCACGTTTATTTTCTTGTTATATTTCTCTTTATTTATAATTATCATTACAGCATATTGATAATACCAGAGATGGGACTAATTTGTAAATTATGGAAATCTTTAGTACGATATGGCATATTTTGGAACGTGTAGAATGGTTTAAACATAATGGGTGAAGTTGTTCTGATCAAATAACACATTGGTGTTTGGATATCCAAAATTACATAGAAGAAAAAATCAATCGCAGTAACGGAAATAAAACCACGTTTTACACGTTAGAAATTGTATTGGCATTTTATTCTTAACTTTCCTTCTCTTTTATTTCAACTTATTATACCACTACACCACTATCAACCTTTACATTTACGTTCATAATCACAAGTTTACCATCTTTTCACTTATGTGGATTTCATCTTTCTAAACTATCGTTTCGAAGTATGATATAACTAAGTCTGATGTAACTTTACGCAAGATTCCACATTTTTATTTGTCTGCTTCAAATGTAAATTGAGTTAATATAAAACATTGTTTTTTACCTGTTCCGTAACATCTATTTCTGTTTCCAGTTGTTCATTATTAAGTAGAATAGTTGATTGATGTTCATTCGGTAAACCACGTTTACGACGTTCACGTGCTGTCAAAGATATATACATATCATCAAAAGGATCATCCGGTTCTGATGATTGTAGTGAAGGTACTTGATATGTACAATAGATTTCTTTTGATGGAACACATGAAGAAATACAAGCAAATGGAAGTATATGTGATAATAGAACTGTAGATGGATGAAGAGATGAAACATCATATTGATTTTGTTTATGTGTCCATTGAAGTGTTATATTATAATAATCATTATTTAATAACGATTCGTTAGTTTTCGATTGGATTTCTTCATCGAGCTTATTTTTCTCGTTTTGCTGACATAGTAAACTTATTGTACATTGAACTGAATTCTCCATAAGTGTGCGTAAATCTTCCACGTCAGAAAGATGTTCATATTTTAAATCCCTAGACCAAATCAGTTTTAAGTTTGTGTATGTATAAATAAACAAGTTACACACTCGATCGTGAAATCACATGTAACACGATATAAAACATTACGGATTACATAATGACAATAATATCATAGACCACACATGGCCTAAGACATACGTACTGGTGTAAACCGACCCAGATCACATCAGTACAGGGGATTAAAAAGATGGAAAGCAGAGGAATCGCAATAATAAGACTAATGTTCGTATATTTGATTAAGCAGAAAATATAATTCAGAAAGAAATCTTATTGAAGGATGAAATGGCACTAAACTGAAGACTTGGGAGGAAGGGAAAGAATGAATACAACTGCATGTCGTGTGACTTAGATTTTCCAACTACCTATTAAAATTAATGAATAGGCTACAACTACGAAGTTTAAATTTCCTATTCCACTAATCCATATTATCTCAAACCATATCTTTGACGCCTAACTTTCGTGTTACCACTAATATTCCTACTGCCTCCACTATTCTGGGATTTACACTAAAAACTTCATCTTCCTGTGCAAATGGGGTGTATCTACGTTACGTATGACTGACTGATTTCAAGTATGTTATGCTTTTTCTTGGTTAGACTTCCATCCAACTGTTTTTAAACACTTATGGTAACAAGCATATAACATCGAGAAAGATGGCTGAACATGTATAACATGTTTTAATTGCCTTATTCAATGAGTTTATAGAATTATTAATCGGTTGACTACTTCTACCTAGTAAGTTATGCTTCACGTCTACACTAATACTCTGTGATCCCATTATGCAACGGAACCTAACAATGTTCCAAAACGAATTTGCGCTAGGAGGGTGGGAGAACTTTCTTCAAGTAATAAAATCTACAACGTCACTCCGTTTCTAGGATATCATTGACGCGTATTTTGAGGAAAAATAGCACAAAGAATGATAAGCTCATCGTTGGTTTGAAACAGTGAAGTGGTTTTTTTTACAATGTTTTCAATATCCTAATGAGACTATTAATGATAGATAATCTCAGAAGACAATTCTGAAACGTGGTTCAGCTCAACAATTAATGTAACCGGCTATGAATCACACGTTTATTAGCATTAAAGACATTACCTAGCTGCCCAAACTAGTGTAGGTAGCGCTGAATTGAACATATAACCCAGGTAGTTTAAGTTGAGTGTGTTAATGATTAAATCGCTGAACCACTTCTACTCTAAATATTAAGATAATTTTGCATTAAAAAGCCCAACCAATCAGTGTAAACTCTTCTCTTGATACGTAAACAGATATAGTACCAATATTGATGGATTTTGTCAAATATCCGAATTTCTTGAATCTTGTTTAATTTTTATGACGGTATCTGAATAAAATCTGGGACAAATCAAAAATATTAAATGCCATATATATATATATATATATATATATATATATATATATATATATATATAATTGACTGATCACTGAGTATCAAACTATGTCATGTTTGTCTAGTCCCTTGGTCCTGATTGAATTTATCACAATATGGCTACTTGTCTGAGTAACTGGACATCGTGTGGACTATGATGAGATGTTGGGTGGCTATAAGTAATCATTAAGAAACTAGGGACCTGTTTCGTGCTAATTGACACTCATCGGCAAGACGTTAATGGGATCTTGAGGAAGTGATGATTACTGTAAGACTATGAGCTCGAATACGCAGATATAGTTCTGTTTGGTGAAAACGCTGATAATATGTAGTCTGCTAACCACCCTAAGCAACGATAAAAGCATGTATGTGGTCCGACTCTCTGCCTCTAAATACGAAATGTTGCTTCAGGGCTAACCTGCATCAACACGTAAATTAATGATAGGGAGTGGGGTAGTTGAGCGTATTGCCGCTCCATCAGTCCTGATGAGCTGACACGGCCTGTATTCAGAAAGCTCGACTGGCTTATGCTCACATGCAAAGCAGGCGAAATATTCGTCTACCCACCAAATGATAAGTTTACTGCACAATAGTTTGCTCCGTTCTACTTTATAAATGTGAAACATGGCCGTTAAGAATAGACGATAATTCTAGGTCAATGGTATTCGACCATAGGTTTTGGGAGCATTGCTTGTGTATTTTGGGATCACCGAGTAAGGAATACGTGGGTTAGGGTACTCGGTAAAGATGGCCAGTCGATTTGTTTTTGTAAACGACGCTTGTTGAAATACCTCGTGCTGAGAATTCTGTATTGTACCAAAATATAACAGTGAATAAAGTTATTAATAATAATAAGTCTCCGCCTGGAGCCCCTTTCCGGGGGCTACTGCCGGTCCCAAGCCCGGATAAAGGAGGAGGGTTGGGCATGGGGTTAGCGACCCCATCCCGTAGAAAACTAACTCGCTTAAAAAATGCTAACCAGAAAGAATTATTCAAACCATTTAAACTCTGCCCTGGGAGTCAGAAGGTCTTCGTTTAGAAGAATTATGACGCCTCACGATGAAAGCCGAGTTTCTTCGGAAGTCACGAGGCCGATGCCCCTTCTGACAACCAGAGCAACCATTTATTTAGGTACATGGAATGCTCGCACAATGTGGGAGACTGGGAGAGTTTTCCAAATTGCTGCAGAAATGAGGAGATACAATTTAGAGGTGCTTGGGATCAGTGAAACACATTGGACGCAAGTTGGACAACAACGACTAGCTTCAGGGGAGCTGCTGTTATACTCCGGACATGAACAAGAAAATGCTCCACATACACAAGGAGTTGCATTGATGCTGTCCAAACAAGCACAAAATGCACTTATAGGATGGGAATCTCATGGACCAAGGATCATCAAAGCCTCCTTCAAAACCAAGAAAACGGGGATTATAATGAACGTCATCCAATGCTATGCGCCTACCAACGAATACAACGAAGACGCTAAAGATCAATTCTACGATAGGCTGCAGTCAATCGTCGAGAAGTGCCCAACAAAAGACCTGACTATTCTAATGGGAGACCTAAATGCCAAGGTTGGAACTGACAACACCGGATATGAAGAGATCATGGGACGACACGGACTCGGAGAAAGGAACGAAAATGGTGAGAGATTTGCAAATCTATGTGCCTTCAATAAACTGGTCATAGGCGGGACTATATTCCCACATAAACGCATACACAAAACCACATGGACTTCACCGGATCACACCACACAGAACCGAATTGACGATATCTGTATCAACAAAATGTTCAGGAGGATGATGGAGGACGTGAGAACAAAGAGAGGAGCTGATATAGCATCAGATCATCACATGCTGGTCGCCAAGATGAAATTGAAACTCAAGAGGCACCGGACAACGGGGCAGACAATATCACAAAAATTTAATACGGCTCTTCTTCGGGATACTGACAAACTCAATAAATTCAAGATAACCCTCAGCAACAAGTTCCAAGCCTTTCATGATCTACTCAATGGAGAAGGAACTACTATGGAGAGCAACTGGAAAGAGATAAAAGAAGCAATCACTTCAACATGTCATGAGGTTCTGGGTCAAAAGAAGCACCATCACAAGGATTGGATCACGGTCGATACACTGGATAAGATTCAAGAAAGGAGGAACAAGAAAGCAGCAATCAATACCAGTCGAACAAGAGCAGAAAAAGTCAAGGCACAGGCTGAATACACAGAAGTAAACAAGCAAGTGAAAAGGAGCATCAGAACTGACAAACGTAAATATGTGGAGGATTTGGCATTGACGGCGGAAAAGGCTGCCAGAGAAGGAAACATGAGACAACTGTATGAAACAACAAAGAAACTCTCTGGAAATCACCGTAAACCAGAACGACCAGTGAAAAGCAAGGAAGGCAAGATAATCACCAACATTGAAGAACAACGAAACAGATGGGTAGAACACTTCAAAGAACTCTTGAATCGACCAGCCCCACTGAACCCACCCAACATCGAAGCAGCACTCACGGACCTCCCAATTGATGTTGGCACACCGACAATTGAAGAAATCAGCATGGCTATCAGACAAATCAAGAGTGGCAAAGCAGCAGGACTAGACAGCATTTCAGCAGAGGCACTGAAAGCAGACGTAGCGGCAACTGCAAGGATACTCCACATTCTCTTCAGAAAGATCTGGGATGAGGAACAGGTACCAAAAGACTGGAAAGAAGGACTTCTAGTCAAAATACCAAAGAAAGGCGATCTCAGCAACTGTGACAACTACAGAGGAATCACTCTTCTTTCAATACCAGGAAAAGTCTTCAACAGAGTATTGTTAAACAGGATGAAGGACTCCGTAGACGCCCAACTTCGAGACCAACAGGCAGGATTCCGTAAGGATAGATCGTGCACAGACCAAATCGCAACTCTACGGATCATTGTAAAACAATCAATTGAATGGAATTCATCACTCTATATCAACTTCATCGACTACGAAAAAGCATTTGATAGCGTGGACAGAACAACCCTATGGAAGCTTCTTCGACACTACGGCGTGCCTCAGAAGATAGTCAATATCATACAGAATTCCTATGATGGATTAAACTGCAAAATCGTGCATGGAGGACAGTTGACAAAGTCGTTCGAAGTAAAGACTGGTGTTAGGCAAGGTTGCTTACTCTCACCCTTTCTCTTTCTCCTGGTGATCGACTGGATCATGAAGACATCAACATCTGAAGGGAAGCAGGGATACAGTGGATAGCTAGGATGCAATTGGATGATCTCGACTTCGCAGATGATCTGGCTCTTCTATCGCATACACAACAACAAATGCAGGAGAAGACAACCAGTGTAGCTGCAGCCTCAGCAGCAATAGGTCTCAATATACACAAAGGGAAAAGCAAGATTCTTCGATACAACACAACATGTACCAATCCAATCACAATTGACGGAGAAGCTTTGGAAGATGTAAAAACCTTTACATATTTGGGCAGTATCATCGATGAACACGGTGGATCTGATGCAGATGTGAAGGCACGGATTGGCAAAGCAAGAGCAGCATATCTACAACTGAAGAATATCTGGAACTCAAAACAATTAGCAACCAACACCAAAGTCAGAATTTTCAATACAAATGTCAAGACAGTTCTACTGTATGGCGCGGAAACCTGGAAAACTACGAAATCCATCGTCCAAAAGATACAGGTGTTTATTAACAGTTGTCTACGCAAAATACTTCAGATCCGCTGGCCGGACACTATAAGCAACAACCTACTGTGGGAGAGAACAAATCAGATCCCAGTGGAGGAAGAAATCAGGAAGAAGCGCTGGAAGTGGATAGGACAGACATTGAGGAAAACACCCAACTGCGTCACAAGACAAGCCCTCATATGGAATCCTCAAGGTCGAAGGAGGAGAGGAAGACCAAAGAATACATTACGCCGGGAAATGGAGATAGATATGAGAAAAATGAACAAGAATTGGATGGAACTAGAAAAGAAGGCCCAGGACAGAGTGGGTTGGAGAATGCTGGTCGGCGGCCTATGCTCCATTGGGAGTAACAGGCGTAAGTAAGTAAGTAAGTAACTGAGGTGTTCGGGAATACGTAACGATGCGACTGACTGGCTTGAACAATCCAGTCTCACAGTCTGAGATATTACCATTCAGCTATTTGCGTTCTTAATAGCTTCAAGATTGCAAGTACGCCTTGTTGATATATATATATATATATATATATATATATATATATATATATATATATATATATATATATATATATATAACCATTAGAAATAAAATTGCAATAGACAGTTATATGATTCTATCCGGAGGTTATTTTGGTACCACGCTTCTAACAGATTTCGGAAACAAACCCAATAATATAAAGTTTGTGGAGGATATACTGATCCCCCCGACCGTTGTTGCTACCTTGACGTGGTGGTCGGGCTTGCCTATCGTGATGAAGCAACTGAGTTACACTGGCTGGAATAACCGTTCCTCAAGGTCCTATCATGCCAGGCAGGTCGGTTGAAGAGCGGTAAGACTAAAAGCAACAAGTCCAAGGTCCGAAGGCGAAGTCATACTGCTAACTGTACAGAGGTGTGACAGCAGTAAGGTGCTTCCTTCAGACAACCAGCATGACAGCGATGCTGCCCTCCCACAAGGAGGGGTGGGGTTAGAAAAGGTCGACCCTAAAAATGCACACCTCGCCTTATCCCACGGATATCCGTCTCTGGTGGTAATGTCTCAACAAGTACGGAGCTAACACAAAAACTACTCATAAAAAGGTCGTGTGTGACCGACCTCAAGCAGCTGTCCCTTGGGCACTGCGGTCACGCTCTCAGGTCACTAAGACCACCCTCTAACCCAATTTCCTTTTCAGGTACCTCCAGGAGAACCCTTCCTCATACCTCTAACAGCACTTAAGACCACTGTATTCATAATCAACCTCCCTCTTCAATTCCTATTATTCCACCTACATCGACTTTCTATACTAAACTTCCTCTTTTAGCTTCCTTCTCAAGTGTCACCACAGCCAACGATTCTAGTGCTCAAAACACTGTCCCAGGCCTACTGAAACCTCGCTCCAATCTACACATTGGAGCCTTCAACGTACGCACACTATGTCAAATCGGTCAGCAGGCATCCTTGGCTAAAACCCTAGAATCTCGTACAATTGATGTATGCTGTGTCTCCGAAACACGCATACAGGATCCCAGTGTGGTCATTCACTTGACCTCACCTCGGCAAAACGGAGAGCCGACGAGATACACCCTCCGTGTATCTGGCGACCCGACGGCTAGTTCTCGTGGACTGGCAGGTGTAGGCATAGCACTGAGCATGAGGGCAGAACAAGCGCTATTAGAGTGGATCCCTGTTAACAGTCGTCTATGCGTTGCTTGGCTAAACGGCTCCGTAAGAACCCGGAAAGATAGGGACACACGTTGTTGCCTTTTCGTCGTTTCTGCCTACGCTTCCACTGACTGCAGTTCGGATGAAGTGAAAGATGAATTTTACAGAAAGCTGTCTGAACTTCTTCAGAAAGTAAACGTTTAGACATAGTACTCGTAGCAGGTGACTTTAATGCCCAGGTAGGTAGCTTAAACGAAACAGAAAGACATTTAGGTGGGTATTTTAGTATTCCGGCACAGCGAACAGATAATGGTGATTGTCTGCTGCAACTTTGCTCAGACAATCGTTTATTTTTAGCAAACACAAATTTTAAGCATAAGGAGAGACATCGTCTAACATGGCGACCCCCCTGCACCAAACCAACGATGGACTCAAATAGACCATATTGCCATCAGTCATCGTTGGAGAGGGTCGGTAGAAGATCGTCACTCATTCTTGAGTACCTGCTTGGACTCCGACCATGCTCTAATACGAGCACGCATCTGCTTACGCCTCACTGAACACAGAAAAGTCACACTAAAAAGACATTAGAATTGAATTGAGTAATGAGAAAACCAAAAGTCGGTTCCAGGAACAACTGAGGTCACACTTAGGTAGTTCTGAAAACGAGGCTGACCCATATGTTGCTTGAAAAGTTATACAAGCAGCTGCGGAAACAGCAGTGCCATCAACTAGTGATTTAAACCACAGGGTTACAAAGAACCAATGGATTTCTTCAAGGTCTATTGCACTGATGGATTCTCGTAAACTCATCCCATCAGGATCTGAACACGACGAAGAGCGGAAACAAATCAGATCTAGGTTAAGCAAAAGTCTAAGGAACGACCGTGAGCAGTGGTGGGCAACGAAAGCAAAAGAGATAGAAAAAACGGCGGCTATAGGGAACACAAGACAACTCTACAAACTAATAAAAGAAACTGGAATTAATAAGTCAAGTGTAAGTCAGACTATTTCGGAAAAAAACGGCACTCTCATCTGCTCCCAGTCCAGACGTTTAGAACGATGGGCGGAACATTTTAGAGAACAGTTTAGCTGGCCTTCAGCTACTCTACAACTACCCTCCATTCCCAGACAGTGTGAATGGAACATTGAAGTAGGTCCCCCTACTCTAATGTTAGTTCAAAAGGCTATAGTTAATCTAAAACGAGGAAGGGCAGCTGGTCCAGATGGATTGGCTCCAGAGGTCTTTAAGGATAGTGGTCTAGTTTTAGCGATTAGGTTGACTAATATTTTAGCTAAAATCTGGGAGTTAGACGTTATCCCATCTAACTGGTCACAATCACTTATCGTCCCAATATTTAAGAAAGGATCAAAATCATCCTGTGACAACCATAGAGGGATTAGTTTAACTAATATAGTATCTAAAATACTAGCCTCGATAATTATCGGGTGCCTAACTAAGACTCGTGAACTACAAACACGTGAAAATCAGGCTGGCTTCAGACCTGGTCGTGGCTGCATCGACCACATATTCACCATTCGTCAGGTTCTAGAACACAGGCATACTTATCGGCGTCCGACAATGGTGGTCTTCCTTGAATTAAAAGCAGCGTTTGACTCTGTTGACCGAGAGGTTCTGTGGCAGTGTCTGTCATTGAAAGGCGTACCTCAGAAGTACATAAACCTTGTGAAGGCTCTTTATTCGAACACTACTAGTCGAGTTAGAGTTTATGGCAAACTGTCATCTGCTTTTGTAGCCTCAAGTGGGGTCCGTCAAGGCTGTCCACTTTATCCATTTTTGTTTAACTTTATCATAGACCTCCTGATGGAAATAACATTTTCGTCGACTGAATTCTCGGGTATTATTCTCCTACCAGGAGGTCCACTTATCGACTTAGAATACGCGGATGACATAGTCCTGTTTGGTGAAGACGCTGATGAAATGCAGAGTCTTTTGATAGCACTGAGCAACAATGCTAGGATGTTAGGCATGCGCTTTTCTCCCTCTAAATACAAGTTGTTGCTCCAGGACTGGTCTGTGTCAACACCTGAACTAAGGATAGGGGGTGAAGTAGTCGAACGCGTTGACAACTTCACTTATCTTGGAAGTTTGACCAGCCCAAATGGGTTTATGTCTGAATAAATCTCAACACGGATTCGAAAAGCTCGCTTGGCCTTTGCCAACTTACGTCACCTATGGCGAAGGCGAGATATCCGTCTATCAATTAAGGGACGAGTATACTGCGCGGCAGTTCGTTCCGTTCTACTATACGGCTGCGAAACGTGGCCATTGAGAGTTGAAGATACTCGTAAGCTACAAGTATTTGACCACAGATGCCTTAGAAATATTGCTGGTATCTGCTGGGATGACCGAATAAGTAATAGTGAGGTTAGACATAGGGTATTAGATGATGGTAAATCAGTTGATGAAGTTATGAATCTTCATCGACTGAGATGGTTGGGCCACGTGTTGCGTATGCCTGAACACCGATTACCACGACGCTTAATGCTCACTGGTGTTAGGGATAATTGGAAGAAAGTTAGGGGCGGCCAAACCAAAACGTGGCATCAGTGCTTGAAGACACTAACTTTTGGTTTGAGCCATGTTGGTAGATGCAGACTGCCTGGTTGGGGTCCGCGTGACTATCGTGACCAATGGTTGGAGACTCTTGGTGACATGGCCCAGAATCGATCACAATGGCGTCGGTGCATACACTCTCGTCTTTCCTTAAACTAAGTGATTAAAATCGCTTCATGTCTTTCTTTCTACGAAATAATTCTTTCTTCCTGTATTATATCCTTATACACAATCTTTCTTTTATATACTACTACCTTTGATGTGACTACTTCTATGAATCCGGTGTTCATCTTGTTGTGCTAATGCGGTATGGCAACTTGTACCGATGCATATATGTGCCTGGTCCTACGTTGCAGCTGAGTGATACTGATCCATAGATTATTATGGTTGATTTCAGTTGTTGTGAAACAAACGCACATAAAGCAGGATGATTGATAACTTTATATCAAAAGTCTAATAATATTTCAAATACCAACAGGTACAGATGGATCCAGTTTTAAATATTAAGACTAGATGTAGGATTACGGTTCTGTATTATATCCAAAGAATGTAGTTATGATTTTTTTTAATTTAAAAAGATTTCGGAGTACGGCAGACATGTAAAAAATCACTAGGCAAGCCTCTCATTATCATAAACTTACACGATGCAACCATCCTTGTTACAAAATCCATTAGGTAGTACAAGAGAATGGAATACTCGTAGGACATCACTTCGTCCAACCGGTAAGATGATGCGAGTTTCTGTATGGGCCACTCCATCTTCTACACAGGATACACTGGTTTTCTGTTCACCTATATTGATAACACAAGCAGTGGGTAAGCCAATGCCATAGGTAGCGCAGACACTAGCTTGATGTACAAAAACACGTCCAAATTTTAGTCGATTGAGTAGTAAATGAACTAGATAACGTATCTCATTTCTTTTATATACATCACTGATCACTAGAATTGCTCTATAATTACTAAGATTTGATCGCGGAATACCAACCTAATAATAAAAACAGAAAGTTAAATATATAGAACTGTTTCTTATTCGAGATCAAATTTGAGATCTAAACGATAAATAAGGATTTAGTGAATAGTCATTTAACATTACTTCCCAATATTACTTATTTATTAATTATTTATTTTAACACATAAGTATAGGTACAGAGAGGCACCAAGTACATATGCGCCACACGAATCTCAATTGATTTGTGTGAGGGCTGTGATACTGCTCGGGTGCCCAATGTTACTACCACTATAACTCCTAGACACTTTAACGGATGATTAGAACGTTCGAATATGATCAAACTAATAACTTAACTCGGTAATCAAGTATAGATTTTTATACTCAATCTAAAGCAAAACCTATTGTATGAGGGGTAATAATAACCTTAAAGTACTTAAACTTAAGTAGGAGTGTTGGAAACTCAATCTGTAACTTAATTAAATTCAAAACAGCGTAAACTAATTTAGTTTAGAAAATAAACTGGGAAAGAGCACCAAGATACAATGCTAATTACTGTTCAGTGAATAATGAGTACATACAACTAAATACTTTCAGCAATGATTTGTAGGTAGAATTGTTCCGTATCACAAAAATAGCAAAATATTCTAAAATAAGAAAAGAGGCATAAAAATCCCCAGACATTTCAGATATTTCACATCAATAAGTGTCAATAAGAATCAAAACTCAAACTTCGGGTATCCTAATAACTTTTAAATAAGCCAACAGTAAAAATGCTTTACATACTCCCTGATATATTCCTTTGTACACAGACATGTTAGTTCTTTCAAAAAAAAACCTGGATGAGTGATTTCCTTAAGATGCAATAAGAATAGGGTTTTTATCTACTTATCTTGCCATCTTTATTTATTCGAACACATAAATACTGGTACAAGGGGGCACCAGATACATATGCGCCACACAAATCTCATTTCATTTGTGTGAGGATTGTGATACCGCCCCGGGTGCCCAAACCGAAGCAGGTGGTTTTCTTAGGCGACCACACCCGAAGCCTTCGACCTAAAAGTCTGATCCACAATGCACTGGAGCATCGTAAGGAGTTGTAGCCCCATGGTAGCCAGTGACCGAAGATTCCTTCATACGCCATTTGTTCCCTCAGGGTACTGGAACCAATGTGCACCATTGGTTTGGAATCAGGGTTTTCCAACTCCCCTAGGTGGACTCTCCGTGTCCACCAACCCGGTTAAAGTGCCGGATATTCGCTTTTCTTCCTCTCAATTTCGTGAACAACACCCTTGCCACGAGAAGGCAGTGAGTAGGACTTCTCTGGAAGAGGCTATATACGCGTGGCCATGTGAGAGCATTCCACGTGGGAGAGCGTACTCTCCCCGCTTGGTCGTATCAGGGCATTTAGGAGCCATTCTTTACACAGGATCCTTTTTTCCTCTTTAAAACTTAAAGTCTAGTACAAAGATGAGTGCCTAATTATCGAGCTGTAATACCACAATCAGCATCTACCGTTTGCAAAACGTTAATGCTACTGATTAGACTATCAAATTATTAGGAGCAAACATTTTATAAGCTTTACATCAAACTAAGAATCACTAGTAAATTTCAAGATATTTAGGTAGTTAAATGAATGCTGAAATGGATTTCTTCACTGAGAGTTGACGAAACAATCAACGGATGAAAATATAGAGAAAACCAAAATGGCAATCTAGATCTCATTATCAGCATTTTGTTTGAAGACTCATCGAAAACTTATGAGATAAGAGTTACGGTTCCGATGATTTCGGTTTGATTACGAAACATGAATTATCATCATTTGAAGTGCTATTAAAGTTGAACAATAACTGCTCAATTCTCGACAGTTTGACGACTAATACATAACAAATGAATCACAAATATGTAAATATAGGAATGATTGTTACTTCTTTAAAACACAAGTCATTCAAAATAATTTTTTTCTGAATATTCAGCTTTTACAATAAATAAACGATTAAAATACATACATGTTTTTCCAAAGCTGTAGACCAAATATCTTCCAGATCTTGCAGTATGGAGGTGTAGTTTGCAGATGTCGATAAAAATCCAAAACGCATAGGCCAATTAATATGATAACCGTCTTTGAGACCACGATTAAAAGCATCATTCAATGCATAAAATTCCTGATCTAAAGGTGTATTGGACTCCCATTCAAAAAGTTTAATATCTTCAATTTCAGTGTGCTCCAATCTAGATGGGGTGACAGCAGGTAACCCACTTGATTCGGCTGTGTAACTCAAATTAAACAATGTATTTACAAATGATCTGATAGTGTTTACTGATTCTTGGAGAGAGGATAAACCAAAATCAGCTTTCTGTCGATTGATAATAGGCTCAACACAAGATGGAACGTTAGGTTTAGGTTTACGGGCAATGCAATGTGGAAACCGTTTCGGCAATATTTCTACAGCACGGCCGATTCGTAAATGGAAAGAACCAGGCTCAATGATGACCACATTCTCAGCAAGGGTTGATTGGTTCCTCATATTAAAGAATGAAAGGCTGTAGTATTTGAGTAACGAAAAGTTTCCACTGAGTTTAAAATAAAATCAAGTTCATAGACTAAAGTACCGTGAAATCTTTTATGAACGGCATGGTGAAATAATCAGGAATTTGTTTGGTTCCATGTTTTTCAGGGGTCAAATAACGAATGTAACATATATTAGACACAGCTAAGTTAATACTAAACAATCTGTTGATGGCATTTATGCAAACAGGTCTTTATTGTAAGAAAAGTTCTCTAGGATTCTAAATGCAGAATAAGAGTGAAATTATGAGTGTAGTCCACACTTTTGAATCCAAGCTGAAGGTCACTAGTTCAAACAGTTCAAGGGGTTGTTTCAGTTTCAGTTTGGAAAGGACAGGAGGCTTGATGGCCTGTGTTAGTCCTGGCAATTGTTTTCTCTCAGTTGATCCAACTTTCTTTTGAAAGAATTTACGGATGGAGCTTCAACCACGTGTTGAGGCAATGAATTCCATCCGTTGATGATTCGATCGGAAAGTCGATAATCAGCTGAAAAGTAATTTGTTCTGGGCTTGTGAACTTTTTTGGAGTGCCCTCGTAAATTCTCTGTTTTGGAAGGCAAGAAAAATGAGGGCATATCAGGTGCAAATTTATCACTAAGCAATTTGAATACTGTAATCAAGTCGCCTCTAGTTCTACGATGTGACAAAAGGAATAGGTTTAGCTTGGCCAGTCGAACATCATACGGAAGCTTCGCTATTCCGGAAATCAACTTAGTTACTGTTCTTTGGACCTTTTCCAAAAGCTCACTGTCTTTTTTCAAAGCAGGAACTAGCCGCTTGTATGCAGTACTGAAGTCTAGGACGTACGAACACTGTAAACAAAGTCAAAAACGTTTGAGCGTCGATATGGGTAAAAGCCCTACGTATTGACCATAAAGTTCTAAAAGCTTTGGCGGCTATTGCACGGCAGTGTGCAGTAGTCTTTAGATCTTGGCTAACGGTGACTCCTAAGTAATTATGTGTCTGAACAACTGGTAGCTCAGTGTTATTCATCGTGTATGTATCTGTACCTTGATGACCGATATGCATCACAACACACTTGGAAGTGTTTATCGGCAGCTGCCAGGTATGAGACCACTAAGCACAATTTCCCAGCCAGATAACTTTGAGTTTATCCGTACTTTTTGCTGGCGTCCAACTAGGAAGTCTTCTATCCACATCAGTAGATTGCCTCCAATTCCGACAATTTTTTAGCTTATATAACAGCCGGCTGTGCGGAACTTTGTCAAAAGCTTTGCTGAAATCAATGTAGGCTACGTCTACAGGTAACTTTTGGTCTTTAAGAGCGCACCGGCTTTCACGAGCGACTAATAAGTTAATGAGACAAGAATAACCATTCTGAAACCGTACTGTTTCTCCGAATGGATCCGGTTTACATCGAGGTACTTAAACAGCTCGTTCCGAATAATCTTTTCTAAGATTTTAACAACCGTAATAGTTAGGCTAACGGGTCGGTAGTTCTCAGGTTTATGTTTCATACCTGTTTTGAAGACAGGACTTACTATGGCGTTCTTCCAGTCTTTTGGTAAACGACCCTGCGTTACGTATAGTTTAAAGCATATACTTAAAGGGTTCGCAACGATGTTAGATAATTCTTTAGTAGCCTAAGATGCAATTCATCTGACCCCATGGATTTACCTATGTCAAGCTTATTTTGCAGACCAAAGACATGGAGTTCTTTAATGGTCACGCTATCCAGTGTATGTGTATGGGGGGTTAGTATGCGCTGACAGGAAGTGTGCTTCTATGGTAGTTTGAGAACACTTGAACCTTACCAAAGTTATCTTCCATTAATAATGCGGCAGTACTGTCTCCCCATAGTTCAGGAATGTTTCCTCTTCTTTTCGTCCTTTGGTTTATATAGGAATACAAGCGTTTAGGACATTCTATGGATTCCTTAACAATTTTTTCCTCGTACAGCTTTTTAGACTTACGGAGGGTCGAGGCACAGGTATTCCTGGCTTTTTGATACTGAGATTTAGTCTCATCAGTCCCCAGTAACCGAAATCTATCCCACATTTTTCTCCTACGGAGAAGGATGCGGACCCCCTACTGAACCACGGTGGGGAGTATCACGGCCCCCTTGTTACAGCCCAAGGAATGTGGGGTGCGGTAACTTTTAAGCACAAATTTCGGAATGCGTCCCAAGCCGTTTCGATTGAGGACTCTGGGTCTATTGTCCAATCTACTAATGATGCTGAGTGCATGAAATCTGGTATGCTTGCTTTCCAGAC
This sequence comes from Schistosoma spindalis, assembly GCA_946903255.1. NCBI lineage: Eukaryota > Metazoa > Platyhelminthes > Trematoda > Strigeidida > Schistosomatidae > Schistosoma > Schistosoma spindalis. The sequence continues at coordinate 32,877,281 of OX336417.1, read as the reverse complement.
GTTGATCTGGATTGAGCTGACGCGTTCTCGTGATTGACAGTTATATGGAAGTCAAAAGTTAAAACTGCATGATCACTTTTACCTAGGGGTGGCATGTAAAAGAGGTTCGCAACGTCATCCTCATAGTGAGTTTGCAGAATTATGGTCTACTATGATATTAGCACTGCTTTAATAATAGACCTAATCCTAAAATTACAGATTTATCATGATGTAACCGCCTAATCTATAAGATCTTACGTGGAAGTTACATCATCGTCTACATCAACTCATTGCGTTGTAACAATTACCAATACGTGATAGAGAACAAGCTTAGGCCACGGATAGAATATATTTAATATGAATAAAAGACACAAGATAACATTCAGCTGGGACCACGCCTGCAAGGCCGAGCCATGCCACCTGACCAACTCGTATTAATTAGATTCATTATTCCCGCCTTCTCCAGCGTTAAATGTTGAATGTCCATTTTCCATTTTGTCTCGTGCTAGGGCTCAATGCCACTACATTACTCTCCCACCAGAATCAACGTGACGTTGAGTGGGATTGTCGCGCGCCGAAGGTTACCAAGGATAATAAGAACCCTCCGAGTATTGATAAGCTGAAAGATAAATCAAAAGGGCAGCAGCATCTGGTCGGGAAATACTTGTAATAATTTTAACAGTATTTGATTGCATGTTTAACATGATTAACATGAAAATTTAGGTAAATATTATTCGAGCTAAACAAAGTGGGATTATAGTAATAATAAAATGACTCCGTGTAGGGATATTTTAATGAGTCGCCGTAATAATAATAATAAAACGTAAGATGCGTGTTAATAGCCGTTGGTTAATAACTTAACTTATAGGTAGTTGGTATTTTGTGTTTATAAATATTAAAAGCAATCCATATTGTAAAAATGCTAATATTGGTATTAGTTTTGGTTTAAATTATGAAAGTAAATAACGTTTATACCTGTAAGCTGTCCATTTGAGTTGATTTCCAATTGGATCTGTATTAGTAGGCTAACTGGAAGAACAAAAGTGTTACCGTGGAGAAGAATTCCAATTAGTGTTCCAGTTAGTTTGATACGGTTTATTTAGTTATGGGGAGATTTTCTCGACCTCATTTTTACTTGACCGTGATAGAATTTAGTGATACTACTAATACATATGAATGGTTATCAAAAAGTAAAGTTTTTTAAATATGTGAAAAGTAATAATCATGTGGATTTCGGACAGATAGATAAGAGCAATTCGTTAAACATGAGTGTATTCGTAAGAGGCATGCTCTAGACTCAATGTTCTGACTTGCCATAGACTATTTATTTATATTTATACCTACCGGCTGATGGTGCATACAAGTTAGTTGCAAGTATGCAGTTTAGCATGAGGCGGAATACGATTTGATTGAGATATAGTGATTATAAGTTGTTGATGTAGTGCCGCGAGGTGACTTTGGCTAAATAAGTTTTTACAAGATGATGAATAGTGAGTGATGCTCATGTGATTATCACGAAGAACATAAGTTGTAACCAAGGGGAGTACACTCTATGATAATTAGAAGTAATTGAATTATAGTATGAACTAAGGATCCCAGGGATAACGCAATTGAACCAAGAAGTACTACACAAGCACTAACGAATGTACTGTATTTAGAATTCGAAATCAAACATTCAACAAGTACAAAGGAGTCAGTAGTTCATTCAAACACCACATCCGCCACAGCTTAAATTAGAGTCTAAGTGTCTGTAACCAATTGAACGTCTTCTCTTCAAGTTCATACTGTCTCTGTCCGACAATGTATTGGATAAAGACTCTGTATTATCTAGAATGCACTCATTAGTATTAGAATTAACAACTGAAATCGGAACAGACTCACTTGATTTCTGGGATTGTGAACAATCACCATGCCGGTTGAATACTGGAACTACTACCTAAGATATGAACCATAGACTATCCTCCCCCACGAAATAATGTCGGATCATCATATCCCCAAGTTATGAATAATGTTGCTTCATTTAAAACATCTTTCTCAATTTGACTAGAGTAAACATTGGAAGTGAATTTATGATAAGGACAAACAACAGTTGATATGGAATTATCTGAATTGTAATCAAACTCTAACTCATTTAATACCCGTGCTTCGCATTGAACAAGTTTCTCACAAGAAACAAATGCATCATGAGAACAAACAATATTTGATATGACATCAAGATTCGATTCTTCTGAAATAGTTTCCTCAAATTTATTAAGAATGTCATTGCAGAGTAAAAGATCATTAGAAAAATCAGCATCAATCAAAACTACATCAGATTTTCGATCATGATTAAATTCATCCGAAATATTCTCATCAGATTTGTAAGAAATTTCATCAGAAATATGTGAATCATATCTGGTACAATAACATGAGAAATCTGATAGGTTGATTTATTAGAAATTGTTGTCTCGCAAGAATCCTGAGTTTCATTTAACTCTGAACTGCTATATGACTCTAAACTGTCTTTTGAAATCGTCGATAGAGATAAATGATCATTATAAATACTCAACTTAATAGAATCAGAATCACAAGACTTAATATTAGTTGCAGCAAGATGAACAGTAGTATTACAAACTGACTGAGTATGTCCAACATCACCACATTTAAAGCACTTACAATTACGAAATTTACATGGATTAAAAGGGTGGAACTTGCCTTAAGAAAAACATTGACTAAACTTGTGCCCGTCTTCGTGAACTGCACAACCTTGAGTATCCACTGGGATGGGGTCATGTAATGTAGTGGGATTTTTTTATATCCTCATAAATTATTTTACGGAATCTCCCATTACCGCATTCGAAATTTGTATACTTAGCATAGTCTAGAAGTAGTTCCTTGAGAGTTGTATAAGGAAGAGAAATGGGCTTTTCCGGTGAAGTCAAAATTTTTAATAAGCCATATGCTTCTTTTCCAATGAATGTGAGAAAATGTGCCACAATATTATTATCCTCATCATCTTTCTTGGTCATGCTCCAGATTTCAAACCTTTCCAAATAATCTTCAAAAGCTTCAGAAGTTGAATGAATATCTAACTGTTCCATCGCAGGCTCCATCGCGACGCCAATATGATAATTAGAAGTAATTGAATTATAGTATGAACTAAGAATCCCAGGGATAACGCAATTGAACCAAGAAGTACTAGACAAGCACTAACGAATGTACTGTATTTAGAATTCGAAATCAACCATTCAACAAGTACAAAGGAGTCATTAGTTCATTCAAACACCACACACTCCCAACTCATGTCTATGAAAATGGTTTGAACCTTATTCAGTGTTGGGGTAAATTCGACATTGATGTTTTCAGTTTGCAGGAGATTTGCTCGATTGCTCATACCGATTATTTGCATGCATGATTGTGTCGCTAAACCTCGAATTAGACTGACAAGGTTTTGAGATATTTATTGAATGAGCAGCTGATAGAGAAACATACTGAAAATCATCTGAAATGGGTGAAGATACCGAGAAAGCAACACTATCTAGTGATAATTACAAGTCAGTTTGTTGACCGATTTTGTTAATAGTTTCATCAATTTTATCAATCATATTACGTGATTGTCAAGTCATGACAATGCTTTATGACGATATCCTGAAACCATTATTTTTAACTAGTTATGGTATTGATTGAGGAGTAGCCAGTTGAAAATAGGTATTATTGTTTTATGTGCTTCCGAAATAGCAGAAATTTGTCGCGTTAAAGAATCCGAGCTACCTAATTTTATTATGAATCGCAATTTAAAAACATTCGTTTTATATAGTGTTAATTTTAGTAGTAGGCTCAGGAGTTTTAATTCTAAACATTTGTTTGGTCAACAACTACCTGACATTTTAGTCATTATGCTTGTGCATTATGATAGCACTTAAATTCGGTGACATTCTTATCTAAATTATGTTCCTGTTTTTAGGCTACTAATATGATAGACCAATTCATAAACCCAAAGACGTATAGCAATAATGACTATGATGGGTTTATTGAAGATGTTACAGGCGATTCACACGACTTTTCAATTTAAAAGACACCGAGAAATAATTCAACGCATGTACGGACCAGGTTAACATGCAGGTTGGTGAGGCGTGACAATTTAAAAATAATAAACATGTCCGGGAAAAGTTTTAAAGCTAAGAAAACTTATGGAGCATTAGGTAGGGGTATGACTCTTTGTACAATTTCAATAAGAAGTTTCTACATTTAGCCTAGTGACACATGTGACAAAAGCAACTGGAAAATATATACATGTCGAGTGCAAAAATCCATCCAGTAAAATAGTTAAACTCACCTGGATTATTTTTGAAAATTAGATTATTCAGTAGACGACATATGTGAATCTATTCGTGAGGAGTAGTAATGATTGGAGGCGCTCTTCATAAGGCTTGAATTTGAGTCCCCGAACTGATTTCGTTAAAAATATACTTCATCTTACTTGGTTTCTAATGACGGCAACTACATCGTGAAACGTCTCATGTAGGAATACTTTCAAACTGATATATTTTCAACAGCTTGTGTAGAGAATCAAAATTAAAAAATCTCCAATTTTGGGGACAAGTTGAGAGCATTATTACGTTTTACAGTCACGACAGAATAGGGAGAACCGTTGCATTATATCTACAATCTGTGACAACCGTTTAGGCACTCAAGTTTATTGGTGGCTAACCGGAATTCTATAATTCTTCACCATTCATCGACTATTAACCCGATAATACTAATACAGAATTACTAGTGAGACAATTATAAACGTTAAATACTCCAGTTTCTCTTAAAGTTTATTAATATGGATCTGTACTGAGTTGCCTTACATTTTTCAGATCTAAAACCTTCAGAATTCTACTTTAGTCGGGGAAGTTAAATGGTATTATTAACCCGGATAAATTGGTTACTACTTACTATGTACTCAAAAAACATGTAGTCTTAATGAGCTACAATAATAAAGAGTCCGACTCTATGCACCCTCCTTTCACCAACTATACGATGCAGACACCAGATTAATATCACTCCTAAACTGAGATTTGGATACTAAAGTGAAGGAAAAACAATGACATTACCAAATATTTATAGTAAGATGATACTTGATAGAAGGGATATATCCCCTTCCTGCACTAGAGAGTTTATACAAGGAGTGGAAACTCCAGATGATACTACAATTATCTCAAGATCTTAGAAAGGAAGAGGATGGTTCAACAAAAAGAAAATAACCTCTATCGCACTTCTACAGATGTAAGACACTTTTTAGCTTTCTCAAGGTTAAAGTAGCATAAACTCGACCAGCTGGCTGGAATCAGTTTGGTTTAAATTTACCTCACATTAGTTATTGAAAAGCTTGAATAGCTGAAGTGATGCATAATCCGGTAATATCATTTTCTATAAGCTGCCATAGCCGTCTAGAAATTCTAATATGCCTGAGGAAAATCCGCCTAATGGAAACTGGATAATTTCTACGATAGCTCTTTTGACACAAAGGCATGCATTGCGGAAAATAAATTCTCGAAATAAATAGTTCTGACGGTCTTGGATCTTTATGCTGACTTCATTAATTTCTCTGGACAAACTCCCAGCTGAAGGAGTTAGGTCACACATTCGTACCAGATCACCATAACGTATATAGTGCTCCTACATATGCTACGGATGTCCAGGGTTTGATTACACTTTTGTCCACAACACCTGTATTATCGAATGGTACCAATTCATTTAAATCAAAAGTCACAATTGAATTAATCCGAAAATATATTCAAAAAGATTGTTGATGTCTTGAGAGGCATTTGGTCTAAGCTAAATAGTAGTTGCCGAGGATGCGTAGTACGGTGTACACACGTGTGTGGATGCGTGGCCGAGAGCCTTCAAATAAAGTGTGTTCAATAAGAATAATGAGGTCAGCATCAAAGTTGAAGACTTACAGAATTATTTATTTTTCGGCGCGCGTCAACGGAATCCACGAGTACTAATGACGTTGAAACACAAAACCAGGTTCCTATAGCTACAATGCAACTAAAATGGCACTTGAACTTAAAAATAAATCCCAACTCAGCCTTCCTGGAAGCTCCAGACATGTAATCAGCGCACCTTGTCGTAAATAACCTTGTCGCTTTTCAAAAAGATGTTATGTACCGAAGCAAATTTTGACTTTAAATTAAAAGAGCCGCATTTTTCAGTCATTTTGTTTTTTTGATATACTTTGTTACCGTGGTATAGTCCCACACAACCTGCGCACCAACTTTGTTTTGATATAACCGCTGATTGTGACAAACCAGAAGAAGCTTTCTACTTTGTCCAGAAGAACTCATAAGTTTGGTTCGGCTTATCGAACCTGAATTATCGGATCGTTTTTGAATCCGTACTAAATAATTGATGTTTAACCGTTAGAACTGCTGCGAAGTCAGCGAAGAAACGGCGCTAAAGTTGATTACTCTGAGTTTCACTTTTATTCTTCTTCCACTATTAATAACTGATATTTTCGCACTTCAGTTTCCTAAGGAACAACGAAAATCATGTCCTTAAGTTATCAAATCTCACTTTTATCACCCAAATCTAGATTCCAAGAAACGAATACATCGTCAGTTCGGTCAAGTATAGCAAAATTTTAGGTAAGGGGAAAGTTGAGATACAAATTATTTGATTTTGGATTTTGAACATTTCGATAGTGTTATCTTAAACAGTCCGTCCTAGAAGTTATAGGTCAGGCGTGTTAAAGTTCAGTTCGTCGTTCAAGATGCAAGATGTTCTTAGATCTCCTGTTAAACCTCAGTTACATGGCGGTGTCTTACATTATTCCCTAGTAAATGATCAGAAAAACGTCTTACCATTTAAGACTCTAGCCACGAGGCCCACCTTTCCTCATACACTGGATATTTGAAACACGAGCTCAATACTATGATTTTATATTCCAGTTATAATATTCAGCACTCATCGTTGTTCGTTCCCGGAAGTTGCTTATAAACTGCTCAAAATAAAGATGCCATGGATATCCAGTTTTTGGTGACAGTTTTGTCTGTAACGCCTTTTTTATTCGAGGATTCCGAAGCGAAATGAGTGGGAAGTTAGGAATAAAGGAGTTCGAAGGTATGTTTGGGAGATAGTCGGTGTGATCTACGCCGTCTAGTTGTTGTGAAGGGTACGTAGTGCAACATTACAATGGTGATCTAGTACGGATGCGTGACCAAGCTTCTTTAACTGAGGATTTATGCACCGAATAATAATAATATCAAAGACCTACAGAAATATCTATTTTAGGGATCTATTTACTGCGGTAACATATTCCAGTAGTTTATAGCGACATTAATTAATACGACCTCTTTATTATAGTAACCAATAAAGTTAGGTAAAAATATCTCATATATTGTGTAGTGAAACGATACGGTAATTCCATCGCTAAATATGCTGGAATTTCCTCCGAACGATCAGTAGTTTGTTCACTCAACCAGGGCCTTTAGGGTTTTCTGTGAACTTATCTTATTTCTATCATTATATATGATACCCTATACATCAGTGTCGTCCAAAGTATTGTGCAAATATATATATATATATATATCAACTGATTCATGTTATGCTGTATTGTAAACTGTGACTTAATTATTCACTAACTTTTTCAATTCATCATAAGAAATTCCATGCTAAGCAATGAAAATATGCCGCCTATATAAGAAATGCACGATCTCATTCCTCTGGGGATTGATATCATCGGGCTTGTCAACGTTTTAAGTCGTCATATAGATCTTTTCTTTCTCTGCCGAGAATGCTCCCATAATGAATGGGTCAAACACGTTAATTAATGAAAAATTTTCAACCTACTGCGGATCCCGAATCAACTGAAATATACAACACGGGATTTAGTACATTTAATCGGAGTCACAGCACTTGTACAAAAATCATTTCAGTAGTAGTGAATCTATCTAATTTAGTACTTCGAGGGAAATTTTGTAATACGTTAAACTTCAGTAAGATCATGTTTTATAAGCGAGACTGGATTCTATTTTCAAAGTAAAAAGCAGCAGAGTGAATATTAAACAAAAATAATATTATTCTTGTAGTTCCTTCGTACTATTGAAACTTGGATTAGTTTTAATTTGGTTATTTCTTCTCTGAAGAAGTGACTTACAATAAGTCACGAAACGTCGGAAAATCTAATTTTTCTACTCACTGGGATATTACAAATATATTATTTATTTGTAACAATCTACCCAATGCTCAATTTATTCGAAATTATCAAATCAAATCTTGGTAATGATACCTATAAACGACTGGAGTTTCAAATGACTTACTTGATCTAATTACCCCTCGTGGAGAAGCAAGGACAATCCAACAGGATTCTCTAATCAGCTCTGTCTTTGAGACTCCTTTCCAGTTATTTCCAAGTGCTATACATTCTTTTCATGTCTGCTTCCAATCCCCGGCCCAATGTGTTTCTTGGTCTGCCTCTTCTTTCCCTTCAGAGTTTCAAGTTAGGGCTGGTCTGTTGATACAGTTTGATGATTTCGCCAATGTGTGTCCCATCTACTTCCAAATTCTTTGCTTAAATTTCTCTTCAGATGGAAGCCAGTTTGTTCTTTTCCACATAAGGTTACTGCGTATCGCATCCGGTCAACGGAAATTGAGTATCATGCGTAGATAAATGCTTATGAGTACCAGTACATTTCTGAAGATGGTTAAAGTAGTTCTCCAAGATTCAGGTTCGTACAGTACAACTGTCTTGACTTTCGTATTAAAGATTCTGAACTGATGTTATCTGGTAGTTGTTTTACGTTTCATATGTTGTAGGAATGCTGCTCTTGCTTTACCTATCCATGTCCTTCTATATGCATCAGATTGTCATTGTTCATTGATGATGCTCCACGGGTACGTGTTTTTCCACCTCATCCAAAGTTTCTCCATCAAGTGTGATTGTGTTGGTGTTCTTTGTGTTGTATTTGAGGATGTTTCAGTTTCCTTTATGTGTGTTGTGGCTCACTTCTGTAGAGGCTGCTGATATACTAATTGTCTTCATCTGAATTTGTTGGCGAGTATGAGATAGAAGAGCTAGATCACCTACAAAGTTCGAATGGCTTGACTGCGTGGAACCTATCCACTGTATTTCGTTCTTCGCTCGAGATGTGGAGGTATTCATGATCCAATCAACAATCAGAAGAAATAGAGTGTGAGCAAGCCGCTGCTCTCCCACTATTGACTTGTCTGATGGACATCCTGATTTCTTCGATCGTTGGTAGAGTCGCATCTATAGGAAGGTCTGTAGGTGCTGCTTCCATATCCGGTGGATTCAATGGAGTTGGTCTATTCAAGAGTTTCTCAAAGTGTTCCGCCTATCTGTTCTTCTGTTCTTGAATTTTAGTGATTGGCTGTCCTCAGTCCTTATTTTCCTGCCTGTTTCTTCGTCGTGTCATATATTTCTTTCATATTCCCTTCTGTTGCCGATTTTTTCACTGTCAATGGCAGACCTTTCACGTATTTCTGCTTGTCAACTCTAATGCTCTTCTCCTCTCACTTGTTTGCTTCGGTATACTCACCTTGTGCCTTGACTTTATCTGCTCTTGTCTGGCTGCTGTTAATTGCTGTCATCTTGCTCTTTCCTTCTTGAATCTTACCCAGAGTTTCGAAATAGATCCATTCATTATGATGACGCTTGTTGCAGCCCAGCACATCCTGACAAGTTGAAGTCAGTGCTTCTTTGACCCCCTTCCAGTTGTCCGCTATAGTAGTTTACTGTCCGGCTTGGTTTCAGTGAGCTTTGCTGATTCTGAGTACTGCAGAGTCGTATTTCCTAATTTCAGTTACTATTTGACTGGTCCTCTAGGTCTCCCATATTTTCCGGATATCCCATGTACCTATAAATATTGTTGATCTGGTTGTTAGAAGAAGCATCAGTCGCGTGACTTCCGAAGAATTTCGGCTTTCACCATGAGACTTCATGATTCTTCTAAAAGAAGATCTTTCGTCTCCCGGGGTAGAGTTTAAGGGCTTTAAATTATCCTTTCAGCGATGTTGTTTTCTACAGGATGGGTTTTGTTGACTGCATGCTCAATCCTCCTCCTTTACCTAGGCTTGAAACCGGCAGTAACCCTAGGAGAGCTATCGAATCGGTGTACAAAAAATTTTTTTTTGGTAAGTATCAAAGGAAATTAAAAAAGACATATTTTCGATCATTTGAATTATTATATCACAGTCTTAATCGATTATGAAGCAAGTAATAGGAGAACTTAAAGTAAATAAATTATTCAGGATTACCAAAGAGAACCTCATGAGGTGCATACAATTTATTCAACCCGTTTAAACGATCTCATTATCTTTCCCATTTTACTGAAAAATATGTTTATTTGCATGAATCTAGAGTAAATTGAATTTTCTATCTTTATTCACTGAGACAACGAAAAGTGTATAAAAAATACTGTCTTTTCTCATCATAAATCCAGTAAATAATTAGCTTTCATTTGGTCGGTTTATTTGAATTTAGGCTGATGGAAATGTGTATATGAAAACTGAAGAACTGAAATATCATACATTTTTACTACATCATAAAAACTCTGTTATTGACTGACGATGTTTTTAGAAAGTGAGAGAGGGTCAACTTTGTATAAAGTTGAACGTACCTGTTGTTTAGTGAATCCTCGACTCGAGCCAAAGAGCGGTTTATACCTTCTTAGTTATTACTGATTTTCTTGTTTATAGTTATCTTTGCTCATACAACAGACTACTCGATCCTCTACTACAGATGAACAAAAAGGTCACAGTACGATTATATTGGTAAAGATTTAAAGAACAACCAATAGTAACTTAAATTTGTATTCTTTAATAAATTACTACAAGACAATACATTCGATAAAACTGTTCAGTTTAAAGTATGTCTTACAGCGTGGAATGATATTAGTCAAATATGCACTCAAAAGCAAAACGATTTGATTAGCTATTTTGCCATAGTTCAAGACTACTCAGTAGTGTCCACCCATTATTTTATGTAGAATTGAACCTAGATTCTTCAAGGTACAGTGAAATACGCATGTTCTTTACTCTCAAAGTCGAAATCCAGTAGATAGTCAATTGGTGATTTCGTTAGACCACCGTCTAATCATACTTACTTCACCCTTAATATGGTCGAATTCCACTGGCTATGTCCAACTCAGTGGATCTATGCCAATCTTGAAATTTAATTAACAGTTAGCCAGTATAATCATTAAGATTGGAGAACTAATGAAAAATATTATTAATTGTATGCCGTTAAAACTTTATTTGGATATGAATCGAGATTTTTTCTGTTAAATACCCAGGATTTAACGTTAGAACACTGACAACCATTGAAAAATAACACACTGTTTAAGAAAACATGATGATCTTCAGTTTTATCCTGTGCAGAACCATGAAAGCACAGTGCGGAGGAGTTTCAAGCCTAAATAAATTAGCTATCCAGTTCTTCTTGTTTTTAAATGTTTCTCTAGTTAATGTTACTCCATAATAAAATTTACCTTTAACATGAATAATCAATACAGTCTCCTTATCTTAATAAGTAAATATTGTATTTGTTTAGTCAGAATAAACATATGAATAGAGATAAATGAAAAAGAGATTAATCATTTTGCATTGTTTGTTTTTATATTACTGAAATTAATAACAACAATATTGGCAATAATAATCATCATTTATTCAGTAAATAAACCGGTTCTTTTACGATTGAATAATTCAAGAATTACATATACTGGATGATCATTGGTTTGGAACATACAGCTACTAGTCATTTCAGACTGTTTTAACATAAATATCGAATTTAAAACTACCCATATACAGTTTAATTTGAATTCTAATCAGAAACATTGATAATATAGTATGAAAGTTAAAGTTTCAATCGTTTCGTCATAGATTCAGGGACTACTATAATTACTTTAATTTATTCAGCATAACAACATAATTAGTCGTCACATTGAGTACAAGAATCTGTTATTCATGCCAACGTGTATGAACCAATTAACACTATGATTAGTTTTATAAATAATAGCAGCTCACGTGCAATTGAGTATGTTCACATTTAATATGGTTAAGCTCTTTTGTTAACTTATTTAACGGACCGAGTCATTTGTACAATGACAACTTATCTATATCATTGTAGCTTTATTATTGTTGCATTTGTATAAATATGTATGCTTGAGCATTACTTACTGCCTACGCATATCATTCATTCTTTCAGTCTTACTATTAGTCGCTTAATTGATACGATGATTCACTCATTTTACTATGTTCATTTACTCTCCGACTCGTTCATCTGACTCGCTTGCTCACTTGCTTTTCTGCTTGCTTTTTGGCACTACTACTACTGCTTGCATAAATTACCTGTAATTTTGGTTATCTGTGAGTGGTGCAATAATAAATTTAATGCACCGTTGGGACATTATCTAGTACCGGTTATCAGGACGCACTGTTTACGAAGTTTAAGAATTCTATGGAATATCGACCACTACAAGATATTCAATTGAAAACGCAATGAAATATGAGTATTTCTTTGTTAGTGAATCTTAAACAAACATTGTCTAGGTGTGAACACAGTCAGTTATGGGTATGAATATGGTCATTTCTTAGTGTTTTTTTTTCAATCACAGATTGACATCATCTGGGTAGCACATGAAAACCCAAGACTCCTAGGCGTTTGTTAAGTCTTAGTTTCAGATTACTTAACAATGACTATCCACAATTCCAAGTGGGATCCAAGTCATGCATGTAAAAGTTTACACAAAGCAAAATATCTTTAAACTATTGAGTTGAAATTAAGTAGTCTATATTTTCTAGACTATGATATTTTTTGATTACTATTGAATAGTGACTAATTTCACCTCTTGGAAATTTTTAATTCCAAATCGAATCATCTCCATAAATCCTATATTCATTGGAGAAGCTGTAGTTAAATTTACCGGCATAATTCGATTTCAGTGTTTTCAAATGATAAGAAATTCCTGTTAAAATTCATAAAATTTAAAAGGTAAAGAAAGAAAGCGAAAAAATAGTAGAATATGCTTCTTTAATTTGAAACAAACTTAACCTGAAGATATCATCAGTTATAAAGGTTTATATTCATTATCTTATCGATATTTAAAAATGAACTGGATCAGTTTCCATTACCAAACTTGCTTCTTGAACATGTACTTTCATACTACTCATAATTTAGAACTTGGACATATTCTTTATCAGTATCTAGCATTGTGAATTAGGATTCCCATTTATGCTGTATTCTGAACATTTAAAGAAATGAATACATAGTATATCAACTCTGGTATTCCGAGAATATGACATTTATTAGTGTTAAATAAGACAAAACATGCATCATGGATTCCACGACTAACCACTGTATTAAAATCCTTAAGAAAATTCACAAATATACATGCTTTTTATACAGTTAGTATTAAAACTCTGAATAAAAGGATAGCACTGATTTGTAACGAAAAATAGACAGGTAGTTATTCCGGCGAGGTTATAATTTATGGACCAACTAATTAAATTAAGGATAGCAAATCTTGGATTTGTGCCTTAAATTCATTAATCCATATAGTTAAATAACATTTTTGGGATTAAAGCTGATGTCAGTTCATAATGAAAATCCTTACATTAATTAATAACCATAAATTCTAATTGTAATTCTTCTTAATAATTTATAACCCTCTTTCGACCCTGGTAATTAAGTGAGTCATCCCATAGTCACTTTAGTGTCTCTTAAATGTTGTTCATAAGGAAAGCCTCAACGTTATTCTTTAAACAGACTATTAGTTATCGTTTCTTGGGTAAACTATTTACATAAAAAAATTAAATGTCAGAAGGTTAAACTAATTCTATGATAAATTTATAGTTTTAATAACACTTTTATCGTAGAACTAAGAATAATGGTGAATCACTTGAACAGAATAGAGAAGAAGAAATATTTGTTACATTGTAAATTTTGGACTCATCAATAGACTAAACTCAGTATCCTTTTTCTTGTTCATTGTCTTTCACTTCAGATAATTTATGATCAAGCATGATTATTATTCATTATAGTTACTAAGCATCTATTCTAATATACAGCCCCTAAATGCCCTGGTACGGCCGAGAGTGGGGTGAGTCCGCTCTCCCTCTCCAAATGCTCTTACATGGCCACGCGTATATAGCCTCTGCCAGGGAAGTCCTACTCACTGCCTTCTCGTGGCGGGGGTGTTGTTTACGAAAATGAGAGGACGAAAAGCGAATGCCCGACGCTATAACCGGATCCCAAACCAATGGTGCACATGGGCTCCAGTATCCTGAAGGAACAAATGGCGTATGAACCAATCGTTGGTCACCGGCTACCATGGGACTGCATCTCCTTACGATGCTCCACTGCCTTGTGGATCAGATCTTCAGGTCGAAGGCTCGGGATGTGGTCCCCTAAGCAAAGCACCTGCTTCGGTCTGGGCATTCGGGCAGTATCACAGCCCTCGCATATATATTTGGTGTCCCCTTGTACCAATAATAATAACTTGACAGAATATTTTTTTGTCAGTAAATCATGACTATATCTTCTTTAAGTATCTCATAAGTCCAGCAACACTGTAACAACTTTTATTTTAAATTAAGAACTTTGTTCTAAAGTATTCTGTCAATGAAATCAACATGACGTAATCACTATATTTCACACATATCTTATTAAAATAACCATATTTTACTTTCATTGATTCTCACTTCCTATCATTTTTCAATACATAATTCACAATACATAAATGTTGAACATGGAACCTAATTCTCAACTTCTAATTACCCTACTCGATTCAACTATTTTCCATGGTGAGACTATAATTTATGGACGACCTATGAGCGACGATAAAGTGACCTTGAGAGTCTCCACCTAAAAACTAGGACTAAATTAGTGTTATAAACTAGTGTGAGGAATTAGAATTATAGCGTATAGTTGTTGGATAATGTTAGAAATCAGATTTAGGGTTTTCATCACGAACTGACATCAGTTATAATGTCAAAACTTTATTTAACCAAATGAGTGAATGAATTTTGCGCCAAAATCTAAGACCTGTTATGGTAAATCTGATTGGTTCGTCCATAAATTATAGTCTCAGCGTTTCCATATTAGAATGGAAAAAAACAAATAAAAAAATTCATTTTAAACATTTGATCAGTGTTATTGTTTTATTAAATCTGTTCAATTGTTCAATATTACATAAACTTAAACTTGATAATTAACATTTGAATAACAAAAACAATAATTTTCACAGTATATATTCATTATGATAATTAAATAGATAAAATCAAGATTGAAAGTGTACACTTACATAAGAATATATGCACATACACACATATATTCATACATACATACATACATACACAGACACACATACATACGCAAAGATACACAGAATCAAGACATTTAACATGAGCACTTCAGCAACAACAAAAAAACAACAACCAACTATTTCTCGCTTTAACAAACTTTAAAAAGTAAACAATTCACAGAAAAAAATTGTTTTTTATATTGTATGAGACGAAAAACAATACACCAATAGAAAGAGGAAAATAGATCTGAAACTGATAAATGACATTTTGTTGTTTTCTTTCTCAAAAAATGAGGAATAAATAAACAAATAAACATTCTGTAAAATCAAATATACATTTTACGTAATAACAATAATAATAATAATAAAATGTGTAAATAAATATGGAAAAAATAAATTTTCTTCTTTTTTTTTTTAGAAAAAACATTAGAAGGATGTAAAGGTATTAATTATTTAAATGAACCAATTTATTCATCTTAATTGTTGTTAATACATTTCTCATTTTGAACAAATAAACAACAATAAATAAACAAATATTATTTTAAAAAATAAACAAAAACAAATCAATGAAGAATAAAGAAGAAATATTGATATAGTTTGTATATCACTTTATTTATGTCAGTATAATATATTGTATGTTATTAAAACAATAAACAGTGATGATTATTTTTAAAGGTGAAAAATGATTCATTTAAAACAAAACCGAAGAAGCAAGTGTAATAATTATTCATTTGAAAAAAAACCCCAGCAAATAACAAGAACAACAACAACAACAACAACAGCAGAAACAATAAGAGAAGTATAACAGAATTAATAGGTTATGATCAAGTGTACAATATGTGATAGACAATTATTGAACATATGACATTTGAATTATTGAATTCGAGATAACTGATCACCCTCCCCCTCCACATACACAGATACACACACACGTACATACACAAACACAAATATGTAAACATAAAGAAAATATTTTTTAAAATTTACACATAAGAAACTTACACCAACACAATAAACATACATGTTAAATAGATTGATCAATATGATTTTATTTATTTATTTATTTTGTTTTATTTATTTATACAATAAACATAAAATAAAATGAATGAAAATTTTTTTCAAAATGAAAGACAAACAAAAACAAAAACGATTTCAAATCCAAAGTGTTAATTCATTGTTCATAATTTGCTTCAATAATAATCATAATAATAATAGAAATGTTTATTTATTTAAATTACACATCATTTACACAGAATTAAAGTGTAAACTAATAACAATAAAGGAAAAAAAAAGAGGCAAATTTTTTTTAAAATGAAATAAATAAAAATAATAAATACTATGATAAGGAAATAAAATTTAATCACAAACACCTGGTGTTGTAAATTGATTACCATTTTCAGTTCTATTCGATAATTGAAACCATGCTTCAATACGACGATATGGTGGTCGAAATACAGCTAACCATAATTCACGTCTTTCAGCTTTAGCACCAGCACCTAATGTTAAACCACCAATAAAATCATTACTTGGACCATGATCAAAATCCCATACTGTTATTTCAAGTGTTCGACTACCAGCTTCAGAAGCATTTAAATCATAGAAAAATGTCTAAATTTCAATGATAAATAAAAGAATTTTTTTAAAAAAAAATCGTTAAAATTACATAGATTATTTTTATAGATGCTATGAAAAAATCAGTCAACTTTTCAAGATTCAAGTCCTATTGACAAAAAGAGCTAATGGGTTAATAAGAAAGAATTTAAACAAGAAAAGTATCTGGACGGGACAGTAAACTCATTTCTTTATCGTCGTAACCCGGTTGAACAAAGGAAATCTGATCAAAACTCTTGGTTATCAAATGCGTACTATATGTTCTACTGATATAGTTGAAGAAGAGCTAAACGCCTTGAGTAATACGCTAAGGAAAAACTGATATCCCGGAAAGTTTATAAGTATATATAGTTTATTCATAAAGAAATAAAATAAACTACAAAATCTAGCATCTTAATCAGTAATATGATAAAAGTGTAGTTTAACATTTCTAATAAAAATTACTAATTCTTTCTTTGTTAACTATATACCAAATTTTCATCAACTGATTAATGAAATGTTTAATTACGTAGGTCATAGAAGGAAAAAATATATAACGATATTGGTCAGTAGATAATCAGGGAGAGAAAAAGAAGTGGAAGTAATAATTTAATTGACAATTTGTACTAAGTTACAATTTCTCTAACTCTTCCTGCTTTAAATGTTTTGTTACAGATGAGAAAGTGAGTGATAGAATAAAAGTGAACTTAGACGTTATCATACACTCTCTTCGATAAATAATAAATGTATGAAACCTTTACAAACAATCCAACTAAAGATACTAATGACAGATTGTTAGTTGAATATTCTAAAGCAATTCATTGAAAAGTCATGAATTGTAAATTCAAAGATTTTAGTGACATCATAGTTATATGCTGACTGATTATTGATTAGTAATTAATATAGTTTTGAGTCCTTAGTCGCGATCGAGTTCCTTCTGAATGATTTAACATCACAAGCAATCTGTTTGGATGTAAAATCGTCGTATGTTCGTTGACAGGATACTTTCGATTTTGTACTATTTGACACACAGAAGAAAGAAATAATTATTCCTGAGATAAATGATATTCAGTTTTATGGTAAAAAAATAGTGCCTCTGATCTATTCAAGCCGTAAGATGAAGTCCTGTTAAGGTGACATATTCACATTGAATTATGCAGATTCCCATCTGACGTACAGCATCGTTCCCATCAATATTTCAAATATACCTCATTGATGAGTACCAAACTTCACAAAATATGAATTTATATCCTACTACTGACATCTGTAAACAATCTTTTATTCACATAGTTTCTTCAGTCGACTCTACTCTTCACTGCTTCCTGGTTTTCTGTAGTTTATCAACTGATATTTACTGGTTCATGATCACATTTGTCAATTTCTCCTAATTTTTATTGTTTATAGATATCCTTTTTCTTTTCAATATTTCGTTATAAATAAATAGATTGAAAAGAAGAAAATAATAAGATTAAGTGAAAATTAATCCTTATTGTGTTTTTAGGTTAAATCGTTGACATGGTAACATGCGATGATAGATAAAGGTATAACTTATTACAGTATATAAATTATAAGGATAATTTTAAAATTATATGTATGTATATACATATTCAAAGGCCCTAAACTAGGACTTTAGTATCAGAGAATTAAGCAATTAGTTCCTTTTAAAAACCTAGATAGAGCAATGAGAAGACATAGTTGATCTGAAAAATGTGATGTATTTACGCTATACATTTCGAACCATCCAATCAAGGGTTATGGAAAATGTGCTTAGATGGCATCAAAACCAATTAATGTAGAAACTCATGTTCATCGATAGCGAAACATAGAATTGACATCAATACAGCGTTTAAAACGTTGTATAGGAATTTTTAAGGACCGATTCTCATATTTAGAGAAGCTTTGGCTACTCGTAAATTTATACCCCCCACATGTATACAAAAACAAGTTGTCATAACCTTGAATTTACCCTGATAATTCTTAAGCCATTTTATGATCTAGAGTGATATGACAATTGCCTATTCTTTCAATACGATGTTGATCTTTTTTCTCCTTTATTTCTCTGTTTACTTGAATTTTCATTGAATTGATTTTGACTAATTTTCATATAAAATACCATAGCAAGTATATGTCTGGCCAGATTGTTCAACATGTATAGCACAAATACATCAAATATTTCAGATCAATGCAATCTTCTCATTGCTCTACCGAAACATGAAAATTAATGAATAACAAAAAGTTCATTTTACTGTAAGATATTTTGATATTGCTGTAAAGATATAATTGACTCTCAACTCTATAATTTTGATTCCAACCAGAATTATCGATTTAGACAAGATTAATATCAGAAGGGGTATTTTTGTGTGGATATTATAGTAATTTCAATAGTTGAGATAATGAGTCAATTGAAGCTATACCACTATGAAAAACCTGGAAGCATTAGACGGCTGTTTCGTCATATGATGGGACTCCTCAGTAGTTCACATTCACGACTAAACATCCAAGATTAAACAGTCACCGATTTCTGAAAATATTTATAATTAATAATCAGTCAGATAATGATGCATTTCGATAACTTACTTCATGAAATTCTGGGAATAGAGTAGCTTTTTTGACTTGAGTTTTCTGTTTTGTTTTCTTAGTTTTATCTGGTCGAAGGTATCTATTTATATGGAAAATACGAATACATATATAACATAGATATGTAATAAAATTTCGAATGGTGTGTATAATACAATTACTGAATTAGTTTTAATTTAATAAATACACAACGAAAACTTAATAAAATATTCAATGCTAAATGCATGGAATTAGAAATATTAGCCAATCAAAGTTAAGCACTTCTTGAAAGAGCTGAAGGTGTTGAATTCAATTACTGTCAAAACAGTAAATCCTCACTGCTGAGTAGTCTCAAATTGAATTGAATCAACTAGGTAATAAATCTTGGTTTCCAATGATTACCTAACTAAAGACACTTTTTGTTGTTTAGTATGAGTTTGGAATAAAAATACATTAGCAGTTTGAAAGTTATTTATATATATATTCAAATAATTGAATTCGTGAGTCAGTTGAAACTAGACCACCATAGAAAACCTGGAAGCACTGGACGGCATTTTCGTCCTAGTATGGGACTCTTCAGCAGTTAGACATTAACACCGTTGGATGCCGAATCACTGGTCTAAAGGTTAAACATTTGCACGCAGGACTGATAAGTCCCGGGTTAAAATCCCATGGAGCGGGATAGTGGGCGCGTACTGTTGAGGAGTCCTATACTAGGACGAAACTGCTATCCAGTGCTTCTAGGTTTTCCATGGGGGTTTAGCTTTAATTGACTCATGAATTCAACTATTAAATTGCTAAAGCCTCCACAAAACCCTTTTCCGATAATATTCAAATAATTTGATGCAAACATCTTAGGATCTACTAGTATCTGTTAATAAATGCTGCTTAAATGCAGTTTCAAATTGTATAATTGTGTCCCTACAACATATACATATTGCTAACATGAAGTATATATTAGTACCTTTATCGTACAGTAACTTAATAATCCAACCAAGATAGACTGTACGAAATGTTTATTTGACTGGTTGGATGTAAATCTACTAAATTATTATCTACGAAATATATAAAGTATGAATTAAATCATATATTATATTATTTAACAAAATATATTGAGCCGGGTAGTAAGTATGACAAATATTTCTGACAGAAAACGAGACATCCATTACTCTATTCATTTTTTTAGTTACATCGGTTTTGACGATTTTATAAACAGAAGTGATATTTAACACTGGTTAATAAACAACCAATGTAGATATCTCAACCGTGCAAGAGGTCAGTTATGGTTTGATTAGCTTTGTTAAAACATCTTAAACTATAAGGCTGTGTGACGTTGGTTTGTACTTGACAGGAAATATTAGATATCTCAACGTTTCTGACACCCTCAAAGTAAGAGGAGCATTCCTACAATTGAAGCATATACGGAACTCAAAGCAACCAATATCAAAGTCAGAATCATCAGTGCGAATGACAAAACAGTCCTACTATATTGAGCTGAAACTTGGAGAACTACCACAAATATCGAAATTGTAGAGGTATTTATAGACAGTTGTCTATTCAAAATACTCATTGAGAGAGAACAAACCAGTTTCCGGCTGAAGAGGAAATTAGAAAAAGACGTCAAAAGTGTATTAACATACATTAAGGAAATCATCAAACTGCATTAAGAAGCAAGCGCTAACTCTAAATCCTAAAGGAAAATAGAAGAAAGGAAGATCAAGGAATATACGGCATCGGGAATTGGAAGCAGACGTCAAAAGAATAAAATAGCAATTGGAAAGAACTGGACAGTTTTGTCCGGGATAGTGTTGGGTGGAGAATGCTGATGGTCAAGCTATGCTCCTCCAGAAGAGGCAACAGGCTTAAGTAAGTCAGTAAGTAAGTTCTGTCACCCATTTCTGTTAAGTATCAACTAACATAAAATCTAGTTACTGAGTTTACTGTGGTCTTGTATCAATCATATGAAGTAAAACATATTAAACTGAACTAATAATCTTATTAAAATATGGACTATAGAAACACAGAAGTTTCTGATATTGAACTTTTCAAAAGTTATTATGACATACAAGATATTTCTATAAAGGGAATCATTTGAATTTTCACAAACTTTCTAGCGTTTAACTCTTTCTTTCTCCCTTTCTCCCTCTGTGACTAAAATGAGTATATATTTCGTGACTTTCTATGTACTCATTTAATTATACGAAATGTCCCTATATATTTATTATTTCTTATAAATGCGTTATTTCAAAATAAAGAAAACATAAAAGAAAAATCATCAGTTAATTATTTAAGATAAGTACATCTGATAATAATTCTGTATTGTTTACTAAACTCTATCATTCATTGTATTTTTTTTTATAAAAAAAAGAAAAAAGAAAGGAAAAGTAAACATTATGTATTCAACAAATGTATTATTATTATTGTATTCAATTAATAAATAACTAGATTAATATATATATCTAACTAGAAAGTCATTAATTGAAAGCTGACATTTTATAATACAATCATATTGTTAGTTTTAATTACATTTTGATTTTTTGATTTTTTTTAAAAAAATAGAGAAAAAAGAATAAGGTCATAAGCTTAATTTTCTCTATAAATTGTTATATTTCGTTTTTTTCCTCTTTTTTTTTTTAAAAATAAAAAATTTATAGAATCTTCAAGTTGATAAAGAATACTCTACTAACCTTTAAATTTTATTTGATTTATTGATTTGTATTATTATGAATTTATTATTTTATTTTATTTTTTTTTGTTGTTGTATTTTTCTTTAGTTTTTTAAATAAATTCATTTTTATAGAAATAATATTTTATTATTAAATTTCTTTTTGTTTTATTTATTTATTTTTATTTTAATGAAAAGTGGACTTATTCTTTCCTTGTTTCTCTCACTCTCTCTCTCTCTCGCTCAGTCTCTTTCTTTCTCTATTTTTTTCTTTTTCTTTATTAATATTCAGAATTAAGTTTTATTTTCATTATGTTTAATTTACTTTATTATTTTTTTTGAAAAAAAGAGAAAAAAAGAAAAAGAAAACTGTTTATAATTCAAGCGCCAACAATAGAAATGGATTCATTTTTTTAAATATTCTGATTTGTTCCATAAATTGTAGGTCAATTTTATTCAATGTTCAATTTAAAAAGCTTTGAGTAAAACATTAAATTTCTTTGCATATTATAGATATAGAATATATATATATATAAATTAGAGGAAATAAATGATGGATACATATAAATAAAAGTCATTTGCATGCAATTTACAAAAAAAATAAAACAAACAAAAAAAGTTTTTCTTAGGGAGGAATATAATTGAGCTTATTTATTGGTGTCATTTTAAATTTATACCTTTATTATATTAGTCAATCAACTGTTATAAACTATTCTTATCAAGGAATGAAGTCATATAAACAACTACTGTAAAACAAGACAAAAAAAAGATAATGAACGACTGTTTTATTGTAATTTGTGATTTGCCAGTAGTGTACATACACATATTTCTACAGGTTCGAGATTACAATTCAAATGATTAGATAAGTAAATTTGTCATATTCTAGTGAAGATTAAATTATGGGTAACTTCTAAGAACTGTTAATGGAATAATATTATATATATATATTTCTATTGTATAACTGTTCAGTGGCTAGATTATCTATACTCCTCTCATTCTAAGCTTCATTTTGACGTATAGATCATTATTATGATACGATGTACTGTTCTTAGATTATGTTTATCTTATTAGTTACCGTTTTCCCCGTTCACAGTCACTTTTTGGCTTGATCTCGTATAAATATTATTTCCTTATTTTATGGTATGATGCCGTCTGATTGGCTGGTATATAAACCAAGTATGTTTGAAATAAATGATTCGCATAGTGGGACCTGTTATTGGCGTTGTAGACTCAAGCGTACAGGCTAGGCGAACAAAGGATCAATAATGATTCTATGCTGCTCATATCAGTCTGACGTCATTGATTTAGCACAGTACTAAGATTGAATAATTTGTATTTCGTTTGGAGAATAAATCACGTGATAACTAGCCGGGATTAAAGATACAACAAAATTAGAATCACTAGGATAAAAACTAGGATTCAATTGCCAGAATTGTGAAGTTGTGATCAGTAGAGTCAATCAGTCTGAAATGAGTTCGTCCCTAATCACTAACATATAATGATGTTCACAATATCCAAGGAATGTCTGAGTTTAAAAATGGTAATCAATGAATTTAAATTAACTAAGTAATATCCATGAAAATCCGAAAAGACTTGGTTAATACCAACTTTTTAGAGCTATGATTGGAGCTGATGACAATCTACAAGTTAGTGTTGTATTCTGGAGGTGAATCATTTTTCTAATTATATGATAGGTTTCAAAAAATAAGCTAGCCATTTTGAAGAGTTGTTTTATCAGACTTTCACTACTCATTAATATAAACTTGGAATTTAATTTATAAATAATCTCTCCTTCTATCACTAACAAGTTTTGTGATTCTTAAACTCATGAGAAAGTACCAAGACTTAAAACACAAAACGTAACTAATAATAATTAACAGTTTCAACACGTAACTGACCAATATTACAACATGAATTACTTCAAATGACATAAAGCTGATTATCGTCTTTTAGGCCACAATATTCCACATACTATTTTCTCATTATTGAATATTCCCCAATTATAAGAACAACTTTAAACAGTCTGATAAATTTCCAAAGTTAACGACAGATGTAACAAAAATACATTCAAAAGGTGTGCTTTCATTTACATGAATTGTTCATTCATTTCTGTCGTGTAAGTCAATAAATTTCGAACCCCGCGAGCGGGATCGTGAGTGTGCACTGCTGAGGTGTCCCATACTAAGACGAAACATCCTTTCACGCTCTCCATGGTGATCTAGCTTTTATTGACTCATAAATCAAACTATTAAATTACTACAATCTCCATAAAACCTCTTTCTGATAAATTTCAAAACATTAAAGAATTTAAATACTATCCTCAACTGGAGAAATTAAGAAAAAAAGCTCTTAACCTTAGTTTCATCCCAATCATCATTTGTCAGTAAGATGTTTGGGTAATCTCGTGGAATGCGGAACCCATTGTGAGATTAGAACTTTCAATACCGTATGTTTAGATAGAAGAAGTTATTACTAAACTAACAAGACAACAAGAGCTCATTTATCCCAAAATAATAATTCTCAATGTTTCATTAGGTTAGTAATTTCATATCAAAATCAGTCAAATTCAAATTCCTACAAAAAGCAAAAGTAATAGTCATTCAAATTCGAAAATCAGAAAAATGTGTGCTTAGCTAATATATTCAGCCCCTTCTCTTACTTTGGTCAACCTCTGAGCCAGTAATTTACTTGTAATCTTAATTTTAGAGATACCTTATTTGAATAGTGTACTTACAACCTCAGTACTTTTATATTCTCATAAGTTAATAACTATTATGATAATAATAATTCAAAGAAATGTAGGTAAAAATAATAATGGGAATAACATCTGAATAAGATTAATTTTGTTGCAAGATCACAATGAATCTTCTTAACATGAGGATAATTTATTTAGTACTCAACCCACTGCATTATACTTTTTTTATTACCGAATTTATGGACTATGTAGTCATCCACATTTAATCTGATTTGTAATTACATTATTATTTCTTTGTCACTTTGCTACCCATATCTGTTCTGATCAAACTCACAGTTTCATTTAACGTATAGGCTCATTTAAGTTATCATTGTGTGTTAGTCATTTCAACATGAACAATTCTATTTTGATGGAGTTTTGTTCTCCGAGCTGGATGGTTGGGTCGTGGAGCTTTCATTGTTCTTCTGAACGAACAAATAATCCTGAAGTCATAATCAGAGACAATGGTGGCCAGCAATGGAATCTAGAATGCGCGTTACGTTCTATTTGCAACTCGTCAACCAGATAAATGTATAGTGTTTTACTGATTGATTTCCCGTCGAATTAGCATGTCACTACTAACTAACCATTAAGTAGTGACTAATATTCATGGATTTCTAATAAACTTTTTTAACTACATAGTAATAAATACAGTTCAGTCACTTAATTCGGTGATCGAAATTTAAACTTTAATCAATGACAATTGATCAATACTAGGTTGGTAACGATGTGATATTCATTAAAATTTAGTAATCAATTAGTATCCTATTATTTATGATAAAATTTATATAAAGTTAACAAAGGCAACTGCTTACAATTTGACAAAAGGATCAGAGAATCCATTAAGATCCATTGGAGCTAGATTAGCGCAACGAATTACTTCAACATATAATTGTTTACGATCTTCTAAATAGCCAAGACCTAGTTGTATTTTACCACGTGTTGGGCATGCTAAATCAAATTCACCACGTTGTATCTAGTAAATAGGATAAAACTTTATTATCATTAATTTGATTTATTGTAATAAATTATATAAATTAGTTTATTTAACATTTAAGCGAAAAATGTCTTGAAACACGTAAAGAGAGGAAGAAATCAAAAATAAAATGTTCACTTATTGATGATATTAGTTTAAAGATCGCGCTACATCACAAAATCATCGATCGAAATTCTTTGTGTTATCTTTGGAACTTAAACGTTTTGAAATTGATCCATGGTGTAAAGTAGTCAAGATACAATGTGTAGAGGTCTCAAACCTAAAAGAAACAGGTGTTTTAATTGATGCCTGATTGTTGATCATTCTAGAAACTATTCAGTAACATGTTAGTTAATGGTTTGAACCCAGAGCTTGCTTTCATTTTGTGTTATAAACGACACTATGAAATACCATTTATGTATACAAAACTAAGCGTTTCTTGCTAATTATCTTTAAACATATTCTGGTATCACTTCTTTTGCTTTATGTAGACTGAAAATTGTTTCTTCACTTCGATAAACTTGATTGATGTGCTGAATATTATTTGGCACGCAACGATTTGTAATTTTAATTAGTCTCGAAGCAATGGCCAAATCTACGGTCACTAGCCAATGATTAAGTTTAGTTTCATAGTTGATTTGCAGCTTATGCAGTCATATGTGTTATGTAATTTCTATCTTTAACAACCAGATATCATAAAGTATTATATTTCTAATCAGAATCAAATTATGAACAATTGATAAAGCGTAATATGTAACAATCATATGTTTCTTTTAATACGAAATATATCTGATTTTTATTAAAAGCCATTGAAAAGTTTACATCTATTCTATAAGATTTTCAATAGCTTTATGTAATTATTAATTTAAATGTGTTACGTAATGAATGTTTGGAATGGAATGGCTTATTTCTGATCTTGACTCATGGAGTGTCAATATTTTCTAATAATTTATTTCTAAACAAAATAATACAAAAGTACCAGAGTGAGTTGAAGAATGCTGGTCGGCGGCCTATGCTCTATTGGTAGCAACACGTGTAAGTAAGTAATATAAAGTACAATATCAATGAAGTAAATACAAAATGAAGCTTGTAAGAAATAATAAATTCACTACATTCTTTGGATAACTATTATGTACAATAAAAATAATAAAACTACCGGTTTATGTGGACCAAGTGGAACAGTAAAATCGGTTAAACGATTAGGAATTAGTTGAGATAATTGTAATCGATATTCTCCAAGCCAGTCAGAACCATATAAATCTTCATCAAGTACAGCTAATCTAAATTATAAAATAAGATTTAATAATAATAATTAAATATTTAAAAATGAGGTTAATCGTCCTTATTCAATGTTTAATAAAAGTGTAACATCTAACATTTCAGGGCATTTTTCTTTTCATTTAATAGGTTAATGTTACACATGAGAGCATAATTTTCACTAGAGGTTTTATATCAGTTATTGAAAATTATTTGTACATATTTTGTATAAAGAATTGTAAAATATAGATACAGTTTTTGCTATGAGTCCATAATCTCTCAACTATGAAATTATGTAATGACTCATAGAATTGTAGTGTGCTGTGGGTTACTTATATCCATATAAGTAGTATATAACGGTAGTCAAACATAAAATGTATTTCAGCAGAAGGTCGATAAGGAAAGAATGGGAACGGTAAGCAATTGGTATGAAAATGCATTACCAATGAAATCTGAGACAATGAACTGATATTTGCAAAAGAAACGGTCAAGTTCGAGACGATGGATTGATATTTTGCAAATTAACTATTAACTATATGCTTCTCAGATTTCATTGAGATGCTCTGTAATTTTGTGTCTTAATACTTTCGATTGTTTCCACTAGTGTTCTTAATCACTACAGTAGTACATTACAATTTCACAAAATTTGGATATGTGAACCATAGAATTTTGCTTCAATCGTTTAAAAGTGTCTGGTTGTTATAAAATTTTGTCACTGTTTTTGGTTCTTTAGTAGATAGTAAGTAAAGGGAAGCGGAAAAGAGGAAGTACAAAGTACACATTACGTCGGAAAATAGAAACAGATATAAAAAGAATGAATAACAACTGGAAAGAAATGGAAAGGATTTCCCAGGACAGGATCGGATGAAGAATACTGGTGGGCGGCATATTCTCCTCCACGAGGAGTAACTGGCGTAAGTAAGTAAATATGCAAAACTATCTGAGAAGTCTAAAACTAGGACAAATGTAAATATCTAATTCATTCCAACTTCCAAAAGCTTTTAGTTTATATCAGTTACTAATAAAAAATTATCTTATCTAACCAACAAAGAAATAGATACAAGCAATACATGACAGATTGAAAAAATAAATGAATGATTTATTGATGATAATGGTTGATAACAGTCAACAATAAATTTGTCAGATTATATATATATATATATATATATATATATATATATATATATATACATTATTTTATGAATAGATTGGTTGACATTTATCCTTTATATTCACATATACTAAACTTCTATGTACTGAGGTCTTACAATGTCTCACAATTAGATTATCAATTCTAAAAGAAATAAACGTATTCATCAGTCTATTCTTTCGAATAAATAATTGACTATAATAAATTAATAAGCC
This sequence comes from Schistosoma spindalis, assembly GCA_946903255.1. Classification (NCBI taxonomy): domain Eukaryota; kingdom Metazoa; phylum Platyhelminthes; class Trematoda; order Strigeidida; family Schistosomatidae; genus Schistosoma; species Schistosoma spindalis. The sequence continues at coordinate 32,848,869 of OX336417.1, read as the reverse complement.
ATATGTTAAATTAATATAGATATTTTAAAAATCTATATTGATAATAATAATGATTGGGAATTAAGAAATCCTATTAATTTTCCCATTAGTTCCAAATCAGTTTCATTAGGATTGTATGTACATAGAGTGAAAAAAAAGAAATGCCAATCGTGATTTATAACTCTTAAGGGTTAGCTTATTACCGTTTACGAATATTCGTCAAGATTAGAACGATTAGTTTGATAGAAATCGGGCGCCAAGTATAGAGAAGTCATTATATGTGAAAATTATATTTGACATAATCTCAGCGATTGAGATTTAAAATAATTCTATTGTTTCGTCCAGCTAACTTGTCTAGACTTGATTATTACCCTGAAGAAGTCTAGACAAGTTAGCTGGACGAAACGTTAGAATTATTTTAAATCTCAATCACTGAGATTATGTCAAATATAATTTCACATATAATGACTTAGCTTATTACCGTTTAGTAGTTGGTATAATCATGATACAACAGAATGGAGTCAAAAAATTTAAGGTATATTAGTACAGTTCTGAAGGTTTTAAAGTCAACTATATTTATAGATTTCAAGTTTAATCAATAGTGTTGTCATATAATTGATAATAATTGTGGGGGGTGCTACTGATGTCAACAGATATTAGTAGTATGCATCATCAATCGAAAGTGAAATACCTGGAAGAAGAAGATTAAGAAAATCAAAGAAAAGAAAACAGGAACAAAGAATGATTGATGTGGAGACGAACGAACAATGAAGTCTGAGACGATTGATTGATATGCATAGTTCTCAGATTTTGCTAAGATATTCTATAATTTTGTATTCACACATATTTAATTGTCCCTATTTGTGTCCTCATTCACTACAAATTTAGTATTGCGTAATGTACATGCTTCTTGTAAGAACCTTACTGTTAAGAAACATCAGTGTATCAGTGAATGATATACACAGTTGTTTATAGAAAAGACTATACTTTCCATGATGAATCTTAGATTAACCTTTCCACATCTGACGAGAATCTCGGAACAAGATTGACAGCTTAGAATCAACTAGACGATTTGAACTTCGTAAATGACCTGGTCATTCTATTCCATACATACGAGCAAATTCAGATGAAGACAACCAATGGGACAAGAGAAAAGCAACAAAATAAAACATGGAAAACGCCAACCCAATCACACTTAATGGAGAAACTCAGGTCACCATCATCGATGAACAAGGAGGGTCAGATGCAGACCTAAAGGCAAGGATTGGAAAACCTGGGACAGCATTCCTACATGTGAAAAACATATGGAACTCAAACTAACTATCTGTAAGCCGACATCAAAGTCAGAATCTTCAATACGAACGTCAACATAGTTCTACTGTACAGAGCTGAAACTACCGCAAACATCAATAAAAAGGTAAAAGTATTTATAAACAGTTCTCTACATAAGATACTCAATATCCATTGGCTGCATACCATCAGCAACAGATCACTGTGGGAGAGAACAAACCAGCTTGCAGCAGAGGAGTAAATTAGGAGAAGACGTTGGAGGTGAATAGGACATACATTACGGAAATCACCAAACTGCATCACGAGGCAAGCACTAACCTGGAGTCCCGAGAGGAAGCGGAAAAGAGGAAGGCTGAAGAACACATTGCATCGGAAAATAGAAGGAGACGTGAAAAGAATGAACAAAAACTGGAAGGAGCTTGAAAAGATTGTCCAGGACAGGGTTGGATGGAGAGTGCTGATGGTCGGCCTATACTCCCCCATGAGGAGTAACAGGCGTAAGTAAATAAGTAATAACATACAGTGAGCGGTGTTCATTTTTCAGGGAAAGTTTATAAATTAGTCCAAGCCATAAACAAGTGTCATCGTTTAAATTTACACTTTTGCTATTTCTGTAAAACTGAAAATTATTTAAGAAATTATATATTATGGCTTAGCTGACAGATGTGTTTCCTATGTGGATTACGTCGATATAGTCTTTATGAACACAAGTTTTAATATTAAAGATGAAACATGACTAACAATGTAATCCAGAACACAGATAGATCCACGTAATAAGTCCCAAACAGAATAAAAACCACATACTCGATTCCATTGTTAACCATGTTTCATCAAAAGAAAAAAACAAAATTGAAGTAAAACCACTGTTTTTTCAACAATGACAGTTTAACATTTAGTTTAAGGTATTTTATGTGTGAAAATACACTTGAATCTTGTTCTTAATTTAAAATGAAATTGTAATCGGTCACTATTGACACAGAATACACAATCATAATACTTTCAGCCTACTATCTAAAAAATAATTTAATCTTTATTCAATAAAAGATAGATTTTCATCTAGAGATGAGGAAAAGTATGGAATCCCTTGATTACAGATTTTTGTTTAAAAAAAAAGGCGTAGAAAGTAACATTCATTTTCTAGAAATATCCTCATTCAGTTGTGTTGAATTAATGATTGACCTTAAACAAACAAACAAAATAAGCAGATTGATTGAATTGTAGAATTGAGGTTAAATTAGTAATATGTAACAAAATCAGTAATTTATTCTTAATTTTATAATAAGTGAGTTCATTTTTGATACATTGAATATAACGATTCGTTCTTTTCAGAAAATTTTTAATTTAATTAAAGGCATATTACTTTTTTTTAGAAGTTGTTTAGTTAAACTCTTTTCTTTTTTTAATGGTAAAAAGATTAAAAGTAGACCACCATAGAAAACCTAGAAGCACTGTACAGCCGTTTCTTCCTAGTAAAGGACTCCACAGCAGTGTGAATCCACGATTCTACCACCCGTGGGATTCGAACCCAAAACCTATCAGTCTCGCATGCGAGCGCTTAACCATTAGACCACTGAGCCGGTTGGTATCCAACGGTGTTAATGTCTAACTTCAACCAATCCACGAAATCGCGTCCAGGTTTCCATGATGGTCTAGCTTCAATTGACTCATGATTTCAACTATTGAAATTTCTAAAATCTCCACATAACCCTTTCTGAAGATAAAAGATTAATTGAATAGTTCAATAAAATAATGAAGAATAATGAATGAATATGAGATCAATAATCAATTTTGTTTTACTGTTTATGGAAAATATAAATTATTTGTTGATTAGTTACATAACATAGATACAAATATCAAGTTTTAATTTGATAACTTAAAGATTATTTATTGAATATAGATAATAACAAATCATTGTATAATGAATGAGGACATAAATAGGGACAATTAAATGTGTGTAAATACAAAATTATAGAAAATCTTAGTAAAATCTGAGAACTATGCAATCAATAATTCATTTGTAGCATATCAATCAATCGTCTCAGACTTCATTGTTCGTTCGTTTCCACATCAATCATTCTTTGTTCCTGTTTTCTTTTCTTTGATTTTCTTAATCTTCTTCTTCCAGGTATTTCACTTTCGATTGATGATACATATTACTTATATCTGTTGACATCAGTAGCATACACCAAAATTGGTGATATGGTAGAGAAATACATGTTAACAAGAAATACTATAGACCGATTATTTCATACTCAACAACCATATACTAAAAGTTTATTTGATATTGTTTGTTTGATGTTTAGAACTGCAATTGATTAGTCTTATATTTGCATGTGCATACCTTGTGCGGATTGCTTTGATATTGCCATAATTCACAAGCTTTATAAGCAAAGATGGGTAGTGGTTAACAGTGGAATCCAGAATGTGCGTTTCGTCCCATTTGGGACTCGTCACCTGGATGTAACTGTATCTCAGAGCTGGTGTTTACTCTGAGAATCAAACCCACTACCGTTCGCTTCAAACGACATTGCGTTATCCACTTAGCTTTTGAGTCCTGATAGCCACTAGTTTGTGCAATAAGGTGAAGTTTAAATTCACTTGGTATTGTTTACTTGAATCTTTCCATTGATGTATACCAAAAGTTTGTATTATTATTTCAACAAAAGAGATATTCAATGGGATATTTCTTTTCAAGTCATGATGAATTTCTAAGTAATTTTCTTCATGAATTGATATGAACAACTGAATTGTCGAATATCAAAGGCTGCCTAGTAGTTGCATAATTATAGTTTAAAGAGCTACAAATAACAATGTTTAATCTGGATGTAACATATGACAACAATTATTTCTAGTCAAATGATACATAGCTATGTTTAATGATTGTGTTTTTTCTTAAATGTTAAAGATTTAGTGATTTATCAATGAGAATTTTATTTAGTCTACAGTATGTTAATACTACTTAAATAGTTTATTTTAAAAGACACTGTTTTGTACACGTTCTTTAAATATCTCATAGTTGATGGATCTTTAAAAGAAAATATGTTACTTGATTATATTTTTAGTGTTAAAGCTATTCTATGAAGATATTATCTAGTAGACCGGATAGAAGTTGGTCTAATAGCAGTTGTAGCACTGGCAGTAGTATTAGCAGTAGTGGTAGTAGCAGTAGTAGTACTAGTAGCAGTAATAGTAGTAGTAGTAGTAGTAGTAGTAGTCAAGCTTTAAATATATAATAATGGTTCAATAAAATCCATTTAAAGCAATAATGATAATTAATGTGAATTTTCAAATAAAACTAATTTATTCTGAATAGGAAAGATTTTTTTAAAGAGCTACGTAGGATAATTAGTTTTTTTTCAATTTGTTTAACCAATTGATACTCTCAAGTAACAGTGAGCAAATTTAATACAAACCCTTAAAGATATAAATAGTTTTCTTAAATATATTAGATACACCTTGTTAATAAGAGTTATATATTGTATAATCTAAATATAGTACTTCTTATAACTATCTAATAATGAATATACAAGTGAATATGTTCCTAACTAAACAGTAAATACTATACACATTCTGAGTATTAATAATGTTTACTTAAAATCTATAAACAAATGTAACGGAAACAATAGAACGAAACAATCGTCCAATGCTTCTAAGTTTTCAATGGTGGTCTAACATCAATCAATTCATGATCTCAATCAAAAAGTTATTCAAATCTCCACAACACTATACTGATAAAAAAAAGTACACACACACGCACACATACGCATACAATCCCACCTTAATGTTTTTAATTGAATATTTTTTCCATCAAATGGTTCAAAAGTTAATGCTTCATTCCAAACTGGATTTAAACATTGTGGTCGTGTTGATGTACGTGGTGTTGTACTATTATGACTTGTTGGTAATAATTGACATACAACATATGGATCAGATAAACCATTTGCATCCATTGCAATTAAATTCTAAAATAATATAAATCAAAATAGAATAGAATTGATATACATTATATATTGATTATGATTTGAACAAATGAAATTAATATAGTTACAATGTTTTACTAGACAATCATTTACAAGCCTCTTCAATAAACTAATTCTAATTATCATATATCAATGAAGTCAAATACACTTTCTTTCCCAATAAACAATGATTGAATTATATTTACATAGTAAATTTGATTTTATTAATGTGTACACTAATTACTTATTACGTAACATACCAAAATGTTTGCATGCAATAATATATTTTCATGCATAAATTACCTACAACTTACTTTGGTAATTTTATATGGCCTAAGGCCATAACTAGTTTATTCTAAACTTCAGTGTTATTATAAATATAATGAGCTTTTGTTGAAGTATCTACTGGATGGAAAATAAGGATAAAATTGTCTGTTTACATGCTAGCAACATTAGACAGATGTATTAGAAAAATGTATTGTAATAACTGCCTAAACAGTTGAATGTATGTTGTTCTTGTTGATTATGATAAGTAAGAAATTGTTATTTGATACAACTATATTTAATAGTTAATAACCGCAAAATTACATCCAATGATACATTATTCTGTCTATTGACATTATTTGTCTGTAATTGTAAGGGTGCTCGATATCTTTGTGTTTGCGCCACAGGATTGAGCTATACTATTCAGCCTACATGGTGTCTGGCTCTCCTATGAAGCGGAATTGATTCCTACTGCTCGGGTTATAAAGTTTGAGCCTGAATTGTATCTGAATCTCCTGAAAACCAATGTAAAAATTACACTGGCCCAAAATGGTATATTATATAACTAACAGTGTAAGGCTTCTCTGGTTAGATTTTATTTATTGAACAATGAACCTCTCCAATTTATTTGAAATTTGTTGTTTCCTATTTTAAATTAATATAATAGTATTGACGAACTATTCTGCAATGTCGTATGGTCTTCTGAGATCTTGGGACTATGTTTTAAGTATTGTTCATTTTTAATCATCGTTACATTCAACAGTATTTGTGTTTCCACTACGGATATGTCATTAAAATTATAATATTTAATTTTGTAGACGGAGTTTTGCTGTTTTTCACTCCGTTTCTTTTATTTTTTTAATTAACACATCCTGTTTTGTTTCCCTTATGGGATTACATACAAATTCACTACCAGTTTCCCAATCATTAATAGTCATAACTAGTTAGAGAAAGCATATTAATGTAGCTCCACCCATAAAAACAATTTCAGAAAATTTGTACGAATATACTAATTGCCATTTATTTTTTTAGTTTAGATCACGAAATGAAGTATTAGATAGCTGTTCTATGTTAATATGGGACTAAGCAGTTTGCATCTATGATCCGTAATTTAAACTATGAAAATTTTACAATCTCAATAAAACTCGTTAATGATATAGATTATTTGTTAACTTCAAACGTCAGTTAGTCAGCTACAACGTAGGACGAGGCACATATATGCATCGGTCCAGGTTGCCATACCTCATTTACTTGAATTAGATTCTCGTTCCATGATGAATAAAAGCCAAAAACATTACTTTCCATAGCATATCTTGAACACATCCATACAGTTAATAAAATCCCAATTTGAGTATAACTGAACGGAACAAAATATTTTTCGAATATATTTATTTTTGATGACTTGAACTTTCATAGATTTCAAATCGAAACCATCATTAAAACACTTAAAGCAGTGAACTCCTCAGTAGTGTGCATCCAATACTCATAGGTTTTCAGTGGTGTTTTGTGAACATTCTACAATTTCACAAAACCCTATACTGATGATTTTAATTTTGATTATTCCCATGAATAAGTTTGAACCAGATTGTCGAACAGTATGTATACTGGGTATCACGCATCCTCTAAAAAATCAATCTTAATTTCATATAATGATCCAAGATCAGCTACACAAGTTGTCTTCATCTGAATTTGTTCGTGTGCTAGGTCATCTGCAAAGTCCAAATCGTTTAATTGGTTCTGAGCTGTCCATTATATTTCGTGTTTTCCCTCAAATGTCGAGGTCTTCATAATCCAGACGACCATCAGATGAAAAATAATAGCTTAATACATAAAGATATCAATCAAGATGTTATGTCATTTCAATGCATATGATTTTTAAAAGAATATAATTTCGTGCTTAACTGATTCCATATACTGTAAAACTGTCTTTCTTCTCATGTAATTCACAATAGCTTTTATGAAAAAAATCAACTAACGACATACAACATACATAATTATAAAATATATATGAAATTTAATCTATAACAAACAACCTACTTTAGCTTTGTGAATAGCTACATGAAGTTGTTTATTCAATGTGTCATGATATAATGTGAAGTAGAGCACACCAAATGGAGCTAATAGTGATTGAATGAGATAAAGACAAAAAGAATGGTATTAGTTTAGACGGGAAAAAAGAGTTGCTCAATTCTATATGAGAATTTCATCATATTTATGTACGGCCTACTGACTATATGTTTTTAAAAATTATACTTCTTTATGCTTTTGGTTGCATTCATAGTTGTGAACAATGATTTAATAAATAAAAAGTATTTATAGTTGAATAGTAACATTCTAAACTGTTGAAATCCTAGAGGGATTGTCAGTTCGCTCAAGGTTATGGATATGCCTTACTAATGAGTGTCGAATAGCATAAAAAATGAATCCATGATGTCCTACCTCTTACATCCGACTGCCTAATATCTGAACACAGTGCATGTAATATCAAATCATTTGGACTAGTGGACAAACCACACGTTGATCGATAAAATTCGACCAATAATAAATGACTAGACAAACATTACATTAGTCACAACCTAGTGAGCATTAAATGACATTTATTATTCTATCGTTAGTTGTTTATCAGCTATGCATAGCTTAAACTTTTAATGACTGGTAATGTTATGAATTCAAGTATTATATACTTGTGTTAATAAAAAAAATTTACCGACTATCTGGTTATTACACTCACAAAAACACTTATTCTTATCATTATCATTCTTGCTTACTTGACTCTCTCTTACTGGACTTGGATTAATCTCCACAAATAAATCTACTAAAAATGCACACATCTCAAAAAGAGACTGACCAATTGCAGTGTTTAATATCAATGGGAAGATACAAACACTCATAAATCATTTATTTACTCGTAAATTTATATACCTGATGAGAAGCTTTGAAATAGGGTCAATGATACGTTTTTAATTCAACTTGACCGACTATCTTAGGTTGTTCAGTAAATATTATTATTTACATTATTATCATCCTTACATTATGTATTTATGGATTTCAATCTTCATTCAAATTCTGTCATTTCTGTGATGGTTAAGTAATTATTTCTTCCTCTTCCTGCGTTAAAAGACAAGCTCTCACCTGGAATCCTCAAGGCCAAAGGAAAAGAGGAAGACCAAAGAACACATTACACCGGGAAATAGAGATAGACATGAGAAAAATGAACAAGAACTGGATGGAACTAGAAAAGAAGGCCCAGGACAGAGTGGGTTGGAGAATAGTGGTCGGCGGCCTATGCTCCATTATATATATATATATATATATATATATATATATAATCGTTGATGTATGTGAAGTAGAAGGCTTTACATCAGTTAGTCATTCAGCAGCAACATAGAACTTCAATATAGACGTCTTCAAAGTTAAAGGTCTAGTCAGTAGTATTATTACAATTAGAAATCCTCAAAGACATATGCACGAAATGTTTCAAATTTTGATATAAAGAACATCTAAACGTTTGAATATTTCAAACATCAACCACCGTTTTTCACACTAATTCTATTACGTAATTAAATTAATAAGCTAAAAACATACATCATCTAATCAACGTAAATTCATTAATATTCGTTAGAAGTTAATAGACGCTTGTGGCATCTGAATTTTCTCCATTTACCTCGGATTCACTTTAGCATTACAAGTTGATGTAACTTGTTAGAATATATTTTAGTTGAATGTTATCTCTGTAAATGGTTTTACATGAAATGAGACATTTTTTTCTTCAAAACATCTAGAAAAAGTATGATTATAAAATTACCTTCTTCATTTGAAGATACGGTTGGACGTCGTACTACAGACGTGGCACCCGATGATGATGAAAGAAGATTGGATGGTTCTTTTTCACCTGTTAAACTTACAACCTTCTGTGTAGAATTGGCATTAGTGAATGAAGAAGCTAATGCTGAGGCTGTCGAATGATTAACACTTTTATTAGATACAAATGACGGATGAAATGATTGTGCTGAAACAGGTGACTGTGGTCTCCATAATGAACTAGTATTTATTGAGTCGGATAAAAGACATGAAGCCGGTGAGATATGAGTTATATCTTGACTATTTGTTGTTGCAGGAACATTTGTATATGTTGGTGAGCTTGATTTGGGTACATCAACAGTACTTTGATCCGTTGGAGTATATGAAGAATGTTCTGGAGATTTCGGAAATCCCTTAGATATTCCACGTGTTTTCGTACTTGACGTAACTATGGTATGAAAAAACATCATCTTCATTGAGCAACATTCAGTATTTTACAATAAAATTTGTTCGAATACATTTGAATTAAGGACAAAATTTAATGACAAGATATGTTGAATGTTTATGAATTTTTATATGATCGAACGTATTTTTGTAACATTAAGGTGAACTGAATAACTAAATTTTAAGCAACTGTGAGACTTTCTGTCTGTTTATAAAACCAACATAGATAAATCTAGAGAATAAAACCACCTAAATAAATGTTCTAACAACTGACTGATTCATATAAACACAAATTTTCGTAAGTCGACAGAATGCTTCTTAAACTTTGTGCCAAAACTCACTAGCTTTGTTCTCAAAGTTGATTAATCTAACAGTACACTTTCAACAGCATTCATCAATATATGTCTTTTCAGAACTTATAACTAGAACATATTATATAAAAGCTAGTTGTAGTCACTTTGTATTTACAATTGATTAATGATTAGGTAGTAACCAATTTCATGTATCTAGCTCTCTCGTCAATTCTAGAAAGTAGGTAACCTAAGTGACATACACTATGTTTAGACTTTAGATGGATGGAGTTAGTCAACAAGAAACTTCGGAACTTGGTTTCATGTTAGTGATTAATACCATAATCCTACGGAAGGTTAATTGCGAACTGAATAGCTCAGTGATAATATCTTATATTGTGAAACTGGGCGACGCTAGTTGTAATGTCACAGGAACCATCAGTTTCCTCAAGTCTACAGGTAAACCTTATTGACAAGTCCCGATTAGCACAAAACCTATGCCTAGGATTCTTGTCCACTGTCTTCAACCATTGAATAAGACAATTTATATGGATTTATTATTTCATCTTATATGAAATATTTCAGTTTTCCCATGTGACTTATTTAAGAATAAAAATATTAATTACTACTTCCGGTTGTAAACGTAACACCTAATCTAAAAAATTTTAATGGGTATATGATGAAATACTTTTTTTGTGAAGTTGTTAATTTAATATCACGTTTTAAAATTTATCTTTTTAAACGATTTGATTTGATTTGAAAAGTAAAGATAATGTTACATAATAACAGCGAAGTTTACACAATATTCTCTGTTGTCAGTGTTGTGACTTTTGATGTACGTTAAATAGTGCATGACTTATTCTCCAATCAGAATATGACTTATACAATCTTCTAACTATGCCAAACTAATGACGTATTGACCGATATGAGCAACTTGGCATCCTTATTGGTCCATTTTCTTGCCTAGCCATGTCTGTTGAGTCCAGAACACTAATCTTAGCCTCTGCGATACGAATCATGTATTTCAAACATAGTGAGTTTATATACAAATCAAACAGACCACACCACAACATAAAATAGGAAATAGCATTTGTACAGGATCTAGCCGATCTGGTTTTTCTATCGCAAACGCAACAACATATGCGGGAGAAGACGACCAGTGTAGCAGCAGTAGGTCTCAACATACACAAAAAGAAAAGCGAGATTCTCCGGTACAACACAGCATGCACTAATCGAATCAAATTTGACGGAGAAGATTTGGAAGATGTAAAAACGTTTACATATTTGGGCATCATTATCGATGAATACGGTGGATTTGATGCAGATATGAAGGCGCGGATCGGCAAAGCAAGAGCAGCATATCTACATCTGGAACTCAAAACAACTCTCAGCCAACTCCACAGTCAGAATTTTTAACACAAATGTCAAGACAGTTCTACTGTATAGGGTGGAAACTTGGAGAACTACGAAAGCCATCATCCAGAAGATACAAGTGTTTATTAACAGTTTCCTACGCAAAATACTTCGGATCCGTTAGTCAAACACTATCAGTAACAACCTACTATGGGAGAGAACAAACCAGATCCCAGCGGAGGAGGAAATCAGGAAGAATCGCTGGAAGTGGATAGGACATACATTAAGAAAAGCACTTAACTGCGTCACATGGCAAGCCCTCATCTGGAATCCTCAAGGCCAAAGGAAAAGAGGAAGACCAAAGAACACATTACACCGGGAAATAGAGATAGACATGAGAAAAATGAACAAGAAATGGATGGAACTAGAAAAGAAGGCCCAGGACAGAGCGGGTTGGAGAATAGTGGTCGGTGGCCTATGCTCCATTGGGAGTAACAGACGTAAGTAAGTACAAGATCTAGCCAAAAGTGGCTGTGATTGTGAGAGACAGTAATTAATAAACTGGGTATAACTTAAGAAGTGTAAATTGTATAATAATAGTCTATAGGCCAAAATAAAGCTTATAATAAGAAGAATATGAATATACAAAATTTTGTTCTTGAATAATTATACAATAAGAAAATATGTATAATATTTGTCCGTAAATCTTTCTCAGTAGTTACCTATAATTTAATATTCACTAGGATACAATAGTCAGTAACAAAGCATTTACAATTACTTTCATTTTATTATATTGTGGCACATACTAATGCAAACATTTTTTCACTGTAACGAAAAGTTATTTCTAAATTGTATGTTGATTCTATTTGGAGTTTAAATCACTAAGTGATCTTAGACTAACACTGAAAACTTGGAAGCACTGGACGGTTGTTTGGTCCCAGAAATGAACACTAGAAATGAATAATAACGAACTTACATCGAGGAATCGAACCCAAACTTTTCGGTTTTGCGCTAGAATCTTTAACCTCTAAACCATCAGGTTGTCATTTAAAGGTGCATATTTTGCTTATGTGTTTAAAGTCGTCATGTTTGTTGGCTTCGTTTCTGAAAATAATACTTAGGATAAATTAATTTGTCCACTATCTATTAATAAACAAATCGATCATATAGTGTCGCAATTTGACTGAAGTGTTTGTGATCTTAATTAATCACCCATTTTATTGCGGTTAGACAACCTCTAAGCACAGACAGCTTTAAACTTGTAAGTTTAATACAATTGTTTACTGAAGTGCTTACCTTTCTCTATAGTATTTTTCTTTTCTACATTACATTGTATTTGTTCAGTCAAAAGCCACATGAGGTTAATAATTAGAATAGCTCAGATTATCTAGTTATTTTGCCATTACGTGTTAGTGCTTGCTTTGAAAGGATAACCTCAATGACATTTTCCTAATTCATATTTCTACAATAACATTTACTGTCAGCTTATTGGTTGTCATCGTCCAAAGTCATTGAATGTTACGATAAAAACTTCTGTTTTTTTTAATTTTTGGCTTCTGTATGGAACATGAGGTCATCCTAAAAGTCCCATATTCCCCATTAGAGTGTGGATTTTTAACGTTTAAACCTAATTGCATGATAGGCAAGATTTAACAGACGATGATGATGGTAAATACTGCCAAACTATATAATACTAGATTGGATATAGTTATGTTACACAGTAGTTTTTTGATAATCTGGGAATATACTAGTGATTTAGAAACTTTTGAATCAACCAGTTTCTTATTATGAATATAAATTGTTGAGAAACAATTACAAGAGTGGGTCAATTTTCAAGCTATGAAAATTTGGATTCATCAGGAAGCATATGCGCACATCAATTTAGTGAGCTGAATAAGAATTATATATTGCAAACCTTGGATAAAATTGATAAATTTTATGTTCCAGACGATACATAGATCGTTGACTAACTCATCAAAGGCGTCAGTTTCCTCCCTCAAAATTATACCACCAAAACTCTAGAAGATATTTCCAGGACTCTATCAAATCACTTTATATTGCATTTCAAATCAGAAAATTAAAAATCTATCCCTGTAAGTCTAATAAATAGAATGAAATGTAGATCATTACTTTAAAGATTGACGACATTTAAATATGACCAGCGAAGCTCTTAATGTAGATTTGTTTTCTAAGCATTATGTATCCTCTGATAAGTTCGATTTTGTTCATTACCTTGTAGAAGTCTAGACCACTTTATTAGAAGGAACATTAGAATAATTTAAATTTCAATCTTTGAGATTATTTAAAAAATTAAGTTTTGCTAAATACTCAATGTCTAATTTCTATCAAACCATTCATTCGAATACCGAGAAATATTCTCTCAGATTCCTACTATTATATTTAGACTATAAAGATATGAAGCCAATCTGAAAAATAAAATTGAATCACAGCTATTTCACTATAGTTGATATTCTTGGTTTATTTCAATAATTTTACTATTTATTTGAGCACATAAATATTGGTACAAGGGGGCACCATATATATATGCACCCCTAAATGCCCTTGTACGGCCGAAACTGAGGAGGGCCCATCACCCCTCTCGAAATGCTCTCTCACGGTCACGCGTATACAGTCTCTGCCAAGGAGGTCTTACTCATCGCCTTCCCGTGGCAAGGGTGTTGTTCACGAAATTGAGAGGACAAAAAGCGAATATCCGGCACTTTAACCGGGTTGGTGGTCACGGAGAGTCCACCTAGGGGAGTTGGAAAACCCTGATTCCAAACCAATGGTGCACATGGGCTCCAGTACCCTGAGGGAACGAATGGTGTATGAACCAGTCGTTGGTTACTGGCTACTATGGGACTGCATCTCCTTACAATGCTCCAGTGCCTTGTGGATTAGACTTTTAGGTCGGAGGCCCCGGGTGTGGTCGCCTAAGAAAACCACCTGCTTCGGTTTGGGCACCCGTGCAGTATCACAGCCGACACACAAATAAAATGAAATGACAGCATTTATTTCAATAAATCATCAAATGACTAATCCAACTATTATTTTTACATGTATTGAACACTATAATTAAAGAAAACTAGTTACATAATTCACTGGAATAGTAATCACTATGCATCAATATGAAATACACAAAGAGTAACCGTAGATAATAACTATTACTATTATTGTGATGTATGCTACTTATGTTTGCAGATATAACTAGTATGTAATACCAATCAGAAGTGGAGTGTCTACGAGCAGAAGGTTGAGAAGTTTGAAATGAAGACACGAGAGAAAGGAAATTCTGAAAACAATCACGATAACAACAGAAATGAAGTAATCACAAAGCTTGTAAATGACAATTCAGAGAAGATATGTAAAGGATGTGTTTGATGTATGATTTTTACACTTTGCTAAACCATTGTATTGATTGGGCACTGAAAAGTAAATTGGTCTTCTCATCTGAGTCCTCGTTTATTACATTATCATTCGGTAAGCAAGTTTTATTTACCGAAGAATTTGATAAATCACTTGATTAATTTGCATAATTTACATGATTATTTCAATATTCAACTTTGAAGAATGAATGAAATAATTAACACATAAAAAGCCTTTCCATTTAATTGTTCTAATGAAGATCTTAATTATGCTCAATGGATAAACTATTAACAGTAGGAAACTTATTCATGTTTTATATAAAATCTAGTTTAATTCTAACTTACCCTTGACAACAAAGTTCAATTAAGTATATTATGAAGTACACCAAAAGATGTTTTATTGTTACAATCTACTATTTTTCGACCTATACGATGATTAAACCATCTGGAATATTTCGAAACTTTTACGTAGCACCAAAATAATAAACCATAAATAGATATCAGATAGATTTAACCAGTTGGTAATCGATGTAACTTGATAACCAGTGAATTTAAATCAGTTTTTAATAAAAACTGGTTATATAACTTTATCAGGATTCTCTGAAGAGTACATAGAATACCAAGTCTTCTGAGACATGAATTAAAGCTCTGAATATAATACTATCTAACTAATCTCGATTACGAATTGTTAAATTTCATAAAAACAGTAGTGGAAGTCTGTTGATAACAATCAAAGGTATTGGTTCGATTAATCTGGTTTTATGTAATCTTAGTTCCTGTAATTATTCTTCTAATAATTTGAGTTTAGTGATGATAACTTAACCTGGAAGTGAATATTTAGCATCGAACTAGTTTTAAAATAAAAGTTTACCATACAACTGCGGAAATTAGCTGTATTCCTTGATCTAAAGATGACATTCAACTTTATCTATCAAGCGGTCTTGTAGTGGTGTTTTTTACAAATAGGTGAATCAAAAATATTTGCTTCCCTACTGACTGCAATTGATAAACACGACCGAGCATGATGACGTAAAGGGTGACACTTTGAGATGATGCTTATCTGTGTTACGTCCAAATGTATTTATGGCTATTTGACTAAATACCTCTATATGTGATTTCTATGGTGTATTCAAATATTTATTGTTGTCCAAACAAAGTAAATTCTCTTCCGCTAATAGGTTTAGAAACCGGTAATAATATATATCCCTGATGAAGTTATAGCAACACTCCTACGATTAATTTTGATTATAATTAGATTTTGTTAAGTTTTTTATTAATTTATTCAACAGATACTGTTATTCGGACAGTAACATTTCGTCTCTTTCTTTGTATTATTATGATCACTAACATATCTGTATAATCGTGTATGTTTGATCATATGCAACAGCCTCCGCACATATCCTTTTCTAGCTTAAATGTTAATCGCTCAAATATCGTCCGATAAATCATTCTCTTTTTCATGTATACATGTGCTCAAATCTTATTAATCGCCTTTGCTTTGCCTAGCTGCGCCTAGATTCGATTTGACTGCTAATTCACCACTGTAATCGCTCGCGCACACACATTAACCTTTCTTTGCTCCAAATTGTCTAGATGTGTTTAACTTTTTTGTCTGTACTATCCGCTAATAAACTGTAGTCGCCGCTTTTTATTGCCTTCTGAATCTAAACACCATTAGGATCTATATAATAACGGTTATCAAAGCTAAGCCATTATAGTGTCATTATATTTTTTCTTAAGATAGGTGAAATCATTAAATATAAGTATTCATTAGATAATATTAATTCAAAAGCTTAGCAATCTGTGTATGATATAATTTATTTCATTCACTTATATGTTATTTTTATCTTAAGACTAATAACTTCATTTCATTTCCTCTTGGGTTAGCGACCAAATCCCGTAGAACACTAACTCACTATAAAAACGCTAACCAGAAAAAATAACTCAAACCTTTTAAACTCTGCCCTGGGAATTAAAAGGCATTCATTTAGAAGATTCATGATGCCTCATGGTGAAAGCCCAGTTCCTTCGGAAGTCACCAGAGAAACCATCAATTTAAGCAAATGGAATGGTCGTACAATGTGAGAGACTGGAGAGTCATCCAAATTTCTGCAGAAATGAAAAGATACAACGTGGATCTACTTGAAATCAGTGAAAAACATTAGACGCGTGTTGGGCAACAAAGACTAGCTTCAAGGAAGCTGACGTTATACTCCGACCACGAAGAAGAAAATGCTTCACATACATAAAGATTTGCAGTGATGCTATAAGCTTTTGAAAAAAATGTATCATACGTAAAATATTTACAAAATGAATTAAACTTTTCACTTTAACAATTCGATAAAATTGTCATCAGTAGTGGTATTTAAATGTATGATATAAACTATAACTTACCTTCATTTTGTGGTGTATCTTTAATTGTACTCGGTAAAGATGAGCTATCAGCTTCTGATCCTTCAGGTTTAGAAGGTCGCCCTTAAAAATAAACCGTAGATTGTTATAAAAATAAATTTTATTTAATTTTTAAATTATTTCTTATTTTAAATAATAAATAAATCAGAAGGGGATTTGAGGATATAATAGTGATTTTAATGGTTGAGATCATGAATTGATTGAAGCTAGACCACCATAGAAAAACTGGAAGCACTAGACGGCTGGTTCGTCCTAATATGGGACTCCTCGGCAGTGCTCATTCACGATCTCGCCTCGCGAGATTACAAACCAGGACCTATCAGTCCCACAATAGTATGAGACGGCCATCCAGTGCTTCCAGGTTTTTCCTGGTGGTCTAGCTTCAATTAACTCATGATCTCAACTAGAAAAATATTAAACTGACAAAATATATTTTTATCAGTAAATCATGACTATATCTTTCTTAAGTATATCATAAGTCCAGCGAAACTGTAACAGCTTTTGTTTAAAATGAAAAACTTTATTCTAACTTCAAACAGTGGAGTCCAATCAGGTCTGTTGTGAGATATCAACTCTCTGAAGACAATGGTGCACGGTGGCGCAATTTCGTGGATTGGTTGAAAATAGAAATTAACACCGTCGGATGCCAGACCAGTGGTCTAGGGGTTAAGTGTTCGCGTGCTAGACTGATAGGTCCTGGGTTCGAACTTTGCGAGGCGGGATCGTGGATGCGCACTGTTGAGGAGTCCCACAATAGAACGAAACGGCAGTCCAGTTGTTCTAGGTTTTCCATGGTGATCTAGCTTCAACTGACTCGTGATCTCAGCCGTTGAA
Source organism: Schistosoma spindalis (assembly GCA_946903255.1). NCBI lineage: Eukaryota > Metazoa > Platyhelminthes > Trematoda > Strigeidida > Schistosomatidae > Schistosoma > Schistosoma spindalis. The sequence goes on along the minus strand of OX336417.1, from coordinate 32,830,878 downwards.
ATAAATAAATTCTTTTGGATTTGGTCAGTCAAATTATCATGGTAAGAATAGATTGAAATGTCGTTTAAAGTTGGTTCTCTTACCTTTGTTTTTCAATACTTAAATAGTTGAAACAGTGTGTCATTATTCAATTTGTTTAATAACGCTTTTAAGTTACAGCTATTCATTATGATATCTCACAATAAAAAAATTTCACCGGGTAACTGACTAATATCGAGGTTTTGGTGGAGTTTTATTCGCTGAGCTGAATGGTTTGGTCGTGAAGCTTTTATCGTTGTCTCTGATATAACGGGATTAAAAAGCAAATATAACACTCCTTTACTCATTGTGATTTTTGCTCAACATTACTTCCGTATGTTTAATCGATTTTGATAATTATTCAGAGTAATATTGTAGTAAACAAGAACACAGGTGGGGACAATCGAATGTATTTTGAAACAAAATTACAGAATATCTTAGTAAAATCTGAGAATCATACAAAAAATATTTCATGTCAATCAATTGTCTCAGACTTCACTGTTCCTTCATTTCCACATCAATCATTCTTTGTTCTCGTTCTTATTTCTTCGATCTTCTAAACCTTTTGCCTCCAGGTATTTCACTTTCGACTGATGATACATACTGCTTATATCTGTCGACATCAGGAGCACACACCTCAGTATTTGTTTGTTTTTCGGTGTCATATTTTATTAGATATAACATTAATTTGAGTGCGGTGTTTATTCGGGATACGAAATTCTTGTAACAAATTAACATGAACTATGCTCAACGTAGTATGCTTGGTATAGTGGTATGTGATTTGGTATAACTCTGTGTATTTGTCACATATGTGATTTCATTCTAATTAATAATCAAAATGGGTGCATAATCAATCAAATGAGTGAGTTTTCGACTAGGGTCGTCGTCGTAGTTTGTACCAGTCTTTGTGTATTTATTATACGCGTCGTACAAATAGGAGTAGTTCCTCGCTTTTCAAGTATAAGTGATGAGCGATTTTGCCATAACAATTGATGACGACCAATCTTAACACTTCTGAATGATATCATCAGGACAAACTTCTACTTGATGAAAGCTCCACGACAAAACCATTCAACTTAAAGAACAAAACTTCATCAAAATCATCTACCTGAGCTAAAAATGTTTCGACATTTTAAAATGTAAAGCTGGATAGCACTTGTTTGAGTTACACAACAAACAGGAATTCTCTCCACATTTCAGATACTATTTGCTAACGAACACCAACCAATTTAAAACCCAGGTCAAGTACAGTTTTTCACCTGATGCCATTAACCACCCAAAATTCAATAGCTAAATTATTCATAAAACATATTCACACATTACTACGTGGGTAATCGAATATAATGGTGATTCGATTATGGAAATGTCTCAAGGAACCTCAATATTATTCTTATACATGATTAATGTTATATTCTACAAATACGAATTCTTATAAAATTTCACAGTACAATTCATAATCTTTACCTTCACCAAAGTTATGTATAAAATTTAGAAATCTTAAAGTCTAGATTGTTTACATGTAGCCCATTTTACCCTGTTACTAACATCAAAACGTTTACCGTCTTTAGTAACATAATTTTTTGAAAAAAATGTTGTAAGGAAAGAAAGTATTAGATTGAGTCACTGAGGTTAAGAAAATCACTGCGAGTAGTTGGGTGTTATGAACGTTATGATCTATCATGCAGTTTTGTTATTTTATTTAAAAACGTAACTGAATTTATAATTATTACTATTATTATTATTATTATTAATGGCTTTATTCAATATTATATTTTGGTAAAATATAGAGTTCTCAGCACGAGGTATTTCAACAACAACAACAAAAGAGAGAAAGGAAAATGTTGAAAAAAAACCGGGAACTGTACGATTTTCCAAATTAGAGATATGTTTAAGAATACAGGTTATTGACTAGATTAACTCTAACAACTTGTTCATCACAGAGTATATTTGCTAGGTAAGGTATTATAGAAGTTTTTTACTTTTGCTTGCGTGTATGAATTTTAATGTAATTACGTCTCGTTCTACCAGAAGATATACAAGGAGAAAGATATGAGTGAAGGGGATGGTTAGCATCTGATAAGATAACACCTGCTAAGAGTTTGCATGACTTTAGATGTCTATCCACAACCATATTAATTATGACCTCGAAAGATTCACGACACACCTTACTAGCTTCCTTCAGAACCCTCCACAATACAGTAAAGTCTTTTCTCAAAAGTCCGGTAAAGAATAATGGAGAACAGTAAAGAATAATAGGTAATATGCAGGAGTTGACAAATTGTAAGATTAAATGACAAATATTCCCAAGAGCATGCAGTCACTTTATGTAGTAAGTCAAACGGCAAACTTTCTTTGGTAACAATAAAACATGAAAAGACCAAGACAGATCAGAGGAAATGGTAACACCAAGATATTTGACCTTCGACACTGTGTTTATCAAAGAGTCTCCAATGGCACAAGCATTATAGGATTCCAAAGTGTTGTTTAGATGCCGTTCATGTCTCATGTAAAAGTTAACAGCCTGATATTCATATTCAGTAACGTTTTACAGGAAAACTTATATTAGTACCTTTGTAATATAAAGATAATAAATTAGTGATGAGAAAATTATGACTAAATAGATTGTTTTAATGAACCGAAGATCATGATTAATAGTTTAGACAGTTCTATGATTTAAAGATTATTTGGTTTTTTGTTAGAAGGGGAATATGACTAATAATAACAAAGGAATACTGAAAAGGTGTTCGGAAATAGTTTTTAAATCTCAAAGACATACAAGAATAATTTCCTGAAGTATAAGAACTTATAGAATACCTAATAAATACTTTGGTACTTATGTTCATAGCTATGATTAAGAATACCACATTTGGACTCAATGTTCCCATTTTATTTATAATAAATATTCCCTAAGACTGAATACTTGTATTCAAAAGACACTATTTAATTTTAAATGGATTATTCGACACTCTGAAGATAATTTTAAAATCAACGGCTGAGTAGTATATCCACACTTGTATAAATAGGGAAAGATCTTATCTCTACATTAGGTGTAATAAGATATCAAAGTTTTAACAAGAATTTTTGTATCTGATATAGTAGATGAAAATTTCGAGAAAAGGGAAGTCATCCAAACATTTACTTATTAACAGATAGCAAACAACAAATATCATTTTTACTCTACTTTGCACATGTCATCACCGTCAAGTGTTTTCAAGCTGATCTTTGTGTACAGTAATAAAGTGTGGTAAACCTCTTATTGACTTAGTGAGATGGTAAGAAATTACTTTGAACTTTGTTAACTACATAATATATTTATCGCAAAGTTAAATGTTCTACTGACAATTACTAACGACGTTTGTGTTTAGCGATATAAATCAGGCTTTACAATTACCTTATTGGTTTACGAAAGCACATGTTAATATCAAATTCACAACAGAATGTGAACATAATGATTAATCCTATTACTTAGACCTGAAAACGTAGAAATTATGGAGCAACTGAGACGATAACATTGGGAAAAAAACAGAGACTCAAGTATGTCGAAAGACTACCCCCAGAGATCGAGTTCTCAACTTTGGCAGCAACAACCCAAAAACTCACAAAACCGAATGCTTAGAAACTTTAGTCGATGTGATGAAAACAGGCTGCACCCCACAGTTCGGCAAAATGAAGAAAACCTGATGACTATCCTTGAAAAAACGATTATCCATGCAATTTCATCAAGAAATATTAACCTATTTCATCGGCAGAAATGAAATATACAAACTAACTAACAGATCATACTACCATATATAAAAAAATTGCAACGAGATTACTGAAGCCGTCTGGAATAGGTGTAGCTCACAAAGTAGCAATATCACTACAAATAATCCCATGCAAACCAAAGGGAAAAATGGCAAAAGAAGTAAAACAGAACATCATCTACAGAATAAACAGTTCTGATTAAGAAAAGCACCATAACAAACAAAGTCGACAACCACTTCATTTTCCCTGTACGAACATCAATTAGCGGTCAAACTCCACGTTATTATCTTCGCTTGTATCAATGCATGTGGACAACTTTGGACTCACTTCCAAGTGGGAAAATGCTGAAAGCTTGAACAGAGGGAATGTTAAAAGCACCACTGAATTTTTCGAAGCTTAGCACTGAGGTCAATCAATAAGTACATCAAAATCGATCTAATCTATCAACCAATAGGAAAAATTATGGACAAATATAGGAACAAAACTCAAATCGAAGGGAAACACAATCAAAGTAAAGAGCTAGACAATGACAGGTTAATGATCAACAATAATCGATGAAGATCGAGGTCGACAGGAAAAGCTATGAGTCGTATGATGAGAAATTTGAACATTGCACTTCTACCTGAAATTTGTGCTGATGATGTTGTTGCTCCACTATTTGACCATCCATCTCAGAGGACGAAACCCCATCAAATAAAAGAAATTTGTCATAAAGCACGGTAAAATGATTGTGGAAAGTCTCAGACAAATAACTGTTAATAGAAAATCCGTCTTCACCCGGCTTACATCCACAGATGAAGAGATATCAGGCAGGATCGATCAAAGGATTAAAGTAGCCCTAAACGGAAGCTATCCTGCAGCTAAACTATTCTCTGTGTATAGCACCAGATATATCTTAAATCAATCAAAGTGGATCATTACCCATCTGATGTCACCTTCTAGTGTATTTACGAATTCACATGTATGTGTGGAAGCAAGGAAATATGAAAAGTTAAAAGAAGGACATATTTAGGATTTTCGTAAATAAACTCCGTTTAGTTGTATCTGAAGGGAAGTCAAATATTTACAGGTGCGATTACTAAACATACAATAGTTAATAGACACAATGTAGACGTATCATAAGCCTTTAAAATAATTAAAAGACAATGTTCAATACTTTTAATCTGCTTTGTAGATCTCATTTCCATCATGTGCTTTTGATTTGACCACTATATATACAGTTACATTATTTTAACGCTTGTCAGGTACATTATGTTTTATAATTTAAAGTTAAAACAACCTCACTGACATTCACTAATGACGTTAACTTTAATTTTACATTAAATAGAGGCCTTCATGATTAGTTATTTGTTAACAATATGTTATCATTCGTTATCTCTTTATTATTATTATTATTATTTACAAGCAACATTTTACATTTGTGAGATAAGTAGCTTCTTGGAAAATCTTAAATTGTCATGAAAGATGACACTTTCAATCTAAGGTGAAAGGATACATCAGTAGGGGTTGTATGTAAATTCAACTCATACACTGATGTTGATATTTTGTTTTTTTCTTTTTTCTTTCGTTTTTTTTTTTGGAATAAGAAAACTTATTGAATGATGTGATTGTTAAACTACTTATAAGTTAGGTAATTTGCAAAAATAAGCAATTATTATAGTTTATTTGATAGACTCCTAATGCTACATATATCTATGTTCTTTATGAAAACCAATCTAATTCTACCTTAATGAGGTAGGATATATTGGTTAAAATCATTCAACATTCAAGTGTTCTTTTAGTATAGCACATATTTTTTCATTGATATAAATGATTCATTATTAGATATTACGATAACCATCATCAAAAAGGTAAAAGTATTTATAAACAATTGTCTACGCAAGATACGAAATCACCAAACTGCATCACGAGGCAATCGCCAACTTGAAATCTTGAAGGGAAACGGAAAAAAGGAAGGCTGAAGAATACACTACGTGGGGAACTGGAAGCAGACATGTAAAGAATGAATAGTAACTGGAAAGGATTGTCCAGGACAGGGTTGGGTGGAGACTGCTTATGCTCCCCCAAGAAGAGTAACAGGCGTAAATGAGTAAGTCATCAGCATGTACTATTTGATATTAAAAGACAAAAATGACCTGACTATCTAAATGAAATCGATTATACTACACTGTCAGTTCACCGAATTTAAATGAGTTAATGAATATGTAAAATACGTATAACCACTAAGGTTATTACGAAACATTTTTACGCAAGTATTAAGCTCAATAATGTGGGCTATTTTTAAATATTTAATTCATAATGAGACAGTTGGATATAGGAGATTACTTAATCTAAATGAACTATTTTCAGTGTGTTATAAAAGGAACATAAATACAGATTTTTATGACAAAGTTTTCTGAATTATTTCCGAGGTTTGCTTCCGTGATATTGTCACAAAAGATGGAATTTGATATATGATTAGTTTTTTACCAATCAACTTTAAGGTGATGACTAAACTACTGTAGGAAAAATATCGTTACGCTAAACAGTCAGCGAGTATTAATCATCACCATAATGTCTAATCATTAGTGGTGGCCATATTTTTTTTGGATCAAGTTTATGGTATACTGGCTATCTCAATTCGACTAACATTGAAACAATATTAACTCATTTAATCTTATGACCATTTATCAAACCCTCTTGTTAGATTACTATCAGCACAAAAATATCAGACAACATAATATTGTTTACTGCACACTAATTGCTTGGCAAAGTTACGTTCGAATAAACAATATACTACTGTATTTTAGAGTTATATGAGGTGTCTAAGAAACAGGTATACGAAGCGAAAAACGGCACTAATAAAGAATATAGATAAAGCTCTAATAAGTTGTTGGTTATATTGTATGATAGGTAAGGAATATGTTATACGTGACATTACTAATAATAACAAGAAAAAGAAAAGCAGGGATTTATCTACAGGGGTCGGCGTTAAGTCATTACATGTAAGTTCTTTTTAGTGGCCCTATATATGACTACAATTAATTTGTATGAATGGTTGTTATCAAAATATACATCCTGGCTATCCACGTATATAAATATCGACTTAATCCACGTTAGTGAATAACGGAATTAAGTAAGTCAAATACGAGAATGGATGTTTGTATACGTATATTTCGTACACTCATTGATTTGGACAGACAATGAGAGGGACGAAGCGATGGATGTGAAGATAAGAAAGCGAAGTGAAATGACGAGCAATGGAGAAGGCGTGTGAGATAACTCCATTTAATTAAGCGTGAATCAACATTCATAGTCACACAATAATAAGGTACATACATGTGATGAATAAGATAAGATGTACATAGATATACGCTCATATAAAAACAGTCAAAGTTGATAAGTGAATAATTAACAAGGTCAAAACCTGACTCAAGAAGAATGAATAAGATCAATCTTATGGCCTATTCTGATTTTATGTTTAGTAATCGAGGATGATTGATGTTTATCCTCTGCTCTTATTCGGTCACTCGATTGTATTTGCTTCTGCAACCATTTTGGGACATATTCATACACCTTAATTTTTCAAAATATATTGCGCTAATATATCATCACATAGTTCTGATAATCTTCGTCTTCTTATTACATTATCGAAATTTATCAAAGGGACTAATTGCTTTAACTAGAGAATATAAAATTGTGTATACCTTAGTACATAATACCAAAAACTTACGGTTTGGTTTTAATTGTATCCATTGTTCTGTTTCATTATCAGTATGTTCAATATGACTTTCGTAATTTGTATTCATTTGTATTGGTTTTACAAGATCTGTTATATCATTAAATATTTGACAATTATTATTAGCGGGTGTTGATGATGGACTAGATGGACAACTTGTCATTCGACTACGTGGAAGACTTTTATAAAACCATGCACCAGAACGTTTCCAAATCTTAAAAGAAATATATATTTTCACTTAATAAAATAAGAGTGATAATCCATAATTAAAGTTGATACAATAAACCGTTTTCATAAAAGGTATATTTACTGTTTCTTGTTACGGATTTGTATGATAATATAAGTAAAAATGCTATATGAGCAAACGATAACTATGCACTGTGTTACTGAGGTGATCAGTTTATTAGATGAATTTATGATTATGTAATGTTATTAGTATTTACTATAGAATTCTCAATATGGTTTAACTCTCACTAGAATGTTGGAAATTTATATTAGGGTTAGTTATAGAGGAGCAGTCGTTTATTATTTTCGTAGGTGAGTTATAGAGACTAACTCACTCTAAAGATAGTTTTTGTTATGAATTGAAACAATCAGGTTTTACTGGACTAGATAATCGGTGAGAAGTACCACACTTTTTGACTTGGAATTTCTGAATCTGATTCAGTATAGAGTCGTTAATAAATACTGTCTAAGATTCTCAAACTTATTTTGAATGATTTTAAAAAGTTTATCAGTTATTGCCAGTTAGGGATGGAAACTAACTTCAAATCGAATGAATCGCCACAAATCTCTAATACAAAATAGACATATCGTTGAAAAAATGGTCTATTGTCTGTGAAAAACATTTTTGTAGGACCTAAATCAATCTGAAAGACACTACTTAGTTTTAAACTACAGTTTTTCTAGGTTATATAGACTCATTATACAATACAGACTATATTAAAGTCCTTCTTTTAATAGTCATTCACTGATTTATCTTCATAGTTTTCCTACAATAAATCGAATCGTTTCACTATTATGTCTACAATTGGTCTGATGAAAATGTTCGATTTTCCAAGGTCTACCAATTGATTGAATGGTTTCTCAATAGTTAAGGTTATAATCTTGTTTAATTGTATAAGAAATGTGTAATATTATAATTAATTTTCACTGCTCGGCGTATAGACAGTGACTTCGGAAATACGGTACAGCAAATATTTCTCTCATTTCAATGGGGGTTTTTGTAAAATTTCAAACATTTAAAAATCCATATGTTAGATGCAATATTGTTATATGAAAATATTCAACAACCAATGTATATGTTTTTGATAGAGATCATGAATCGATTGATGTTAGACCACCACTGAAAACCCGGAAGCACTGGACGGCCGTTTCGGCCTATTGTAGGACTCCCCTACGATGCCCATCCACGATCCCGCACGCGGGGTTCGAACTCAGGGTCTTCAGTCTTGTGTGCGAACGCTTAACCTCTATACATCGAGTCGGTCAAGCCCTCGCGCACGAGACTGAAGACCCTGAGTTCGAACCCCGCGTGCGGGATCGTGGATGGGCATCGTAGGGGAGTCCTACAATAGGCCGAAACGGCCGTCCAGTGCTTCCGGGCTTTCAGTGGTGGTCTAACATCAATCGATTCATGCTCTCTATTAAAAACTAATAATAATCTCCACAAGCCTATACTGATAATTGATGTATAAACATTTAAACGAGTAATAAATTAAATTTACTTCTCTTGCTTCATAACATATTTTACAAACAAATGAATGATTATCTCCTTGACGTGAATTTGCTTTAACTTTAACCTTTTCAAATAATTGTTGACTATGCAATGCAGCTGAGTTCAATGTACCCATTAAACTACTTCGACGATTTAAAAATCGTGGTTTATTTGTATCAGTTGTTAATCTTTTTAAACTATTTGAATTATTTAAAGTTGTATTTCCATTTTGTCGAGTTTGATCCATTGTAAAATATGTTTGATGTTTTGATGTATTTATTAAACTTCCACTTCCATATGTATTTGACATCCATTGAAAATTAAGCAGTGAATTACGCTTTGTGATTGGCTGTCGATATAATGGTGGAATAACTAACTCTACACAACATGTTGTACATACATAACGACCACATTCTACACAAACTATTGGTAAATTACTTAAATGACCAAATTCTTTATGACATAATGCACATTCTTCGTTTTTTCTAGAATCAGCTGTTTGTTTTAGACGATCAAGCTTCTGGAGCATTGCTCTGAAAACAGAAAACATGATAAGATGAATATGAAATGATCCTTGAGAGAGTTTATCAGAAAATAAAACAGATGAAAATTAGAATTTCTCCTACGTCTGCAGATGGGAATATTGTTGGACACACATAGGTGGACTAATCCTACCAATCAAACTTGTAGTGTGGCGACAGAGATTAATGAATGAATATTGCTGTGCATTCTATTTCTTATTAGATGGTTGTTAATGTAGGTCACTTCTTCGAATTAAATTGATTTAAATTGGAGGGATGCAAAAGAATTCTGGGTATGTAAAGTGTGACGTTATCCATTCCTATTCAGTGTTTAAAAAGTTCGTGACATTTAGCATTTTCGTAGACTTTTCCGTTCATTTAACGAGTGGGTATTTCACTTAAGAGTGTAAACTGCACTAAAGATTTCGTTTCAAGCATTTAAAGTTATGTAAATCTATCTGCTACAAATACGTCATTGAATTATATCTTGACGTCCCAGATGAAAACACAAATATTTTAGAAGTTCGAGCTAGAAATGAACTCTCCACTGAAAATTACATTCATTGGTTGCACTAACCCGCTAAATAAATGGAAACATTCCAAAAAATGCTTGGAATTTAATACATATTGAACGTCGAAACTGGTGGATGTCCTTATACTAGCTGAAATGTCATGACAATTCAGTCAAGATAATTATGTATGAGACATACTTGTGTTCATTTATTTGTATGCTAGTAAATATGAAAAATGTTAAATTCTTAGCGTAAAAGAGTAGAATTGGATTGTGCATGTTAACTGTGTGAACATTTTGATATTTAAATATTGTTATTTAAATAAATGGACGAGGATGGATGGATAATCAAGCCTTCTATTTTATTGAGTTCAATGAAGTTAAGAAATATATGAAAAGCTTAGGCCAATCGCCTTATTTATGGTTGAAATACCCATTAGATTTATTTTATTGATTAATATAGATCTGATCATTGTTAAAAATAGCATGCAATTCTGTTTTGGATTCGATTTGTAAGTTGTCAAGTTCTACAGGACTATTAGATCTTTTAGCATAGTTTACTAAAAGTAAACAATCCATTCAATACTCAGTTTATTTGAAGATATCACAACAAATCCTGGTACTGATACTTAACAAGTGTTTTTGTATTATTACATGTCATGTAAATTAACATAAAAATACTTACTCAACTCTAGCTTTTTCATTTTCAGCTAATAATTCATTTCGTCGGAGAACACGTAGGATTTGTTCTTCTTCATCTGTTGTTAATGGTTGAGCTCGACGGCGTTGTGCTGATTGAGCTCTAGAAGACCAACCTGTTCCAAGTCTATGAGATTTATAGAAATATATATTATTGACATAGTTATTTTAATTATCATATGTATAGTTGAAAGATTGTGTTCAAAATAAGATAACTGTCATTATAAGAAATATTAACAACTCAAAGCTATTAAATAACTGTCTCATTATCACTTTTGAATTACACATCCTTTCGTACTCATGAAAATATAAAATTTATGGTTTATTATGAAGCTGTTATAATTTAGTTACTATGCTAGAATTTTAAAATATCAATTATATGATCAATAAAATAGTTGAATAAAGTTTGAGTTTTTAATAAGGACTTGAGTAGTATTGCTTTGATTAGTTCAAGTTAATTAGACGATATTAAGATTATGAACCGATTGATATTAGACCACTACTGAAAACTTGGAAGTACTGGATGGCCGTTTCGTTCTATTTTGGGACTCGTCAGCAATGGGCATCCACGACCCCGCTCATGGGATCCAAACTCAGAGCTTTCAGTCTCGTGTGCAAACTCTTAACTTGTAAACCACTGAGCCAGCATCTAACAGTGTTATTGGAAGATGGTTGCGCGGTTTTGCGGATTGGTTGAGGTTAGACATTAACATCATCGGATGCTGGCCGGCTCAGTGATCTAGAGGATAATCGTTCGCACACGAGACTGAAGATCCTGGGTTTGAATCCCGCGAACGGGACCACGGATGTGCACTGCTGAGGAGTCCCACAAGAGGATGAAACGGCCGTCCAGTACCTCCAGGTTTTTAATGGTGATCTAACATCAATCGATTCATGATCTCAATAAAAAATTTATAATAAATCTCCACAACCCTATCCTGGTAATTAGACAATATGAGTAACTATAAGATAGTCAAAAACCTAGTCACTGTAATCAAAATAAACCAATACTTAGACTACAAACTTTTAAAGAATAAAAAATTTTTAATTCGATTGTTTTTTGTTTCAGCTTTAGGGTATTTTTTTAATCATTCAGAACTTAAAATGAACAGTTTGATTAATTAGATATGAAAATTATATTGGAAATAATCTCCACAATTAAGATTTCAATAATTCTAACATTTCGTCCTGCAAACTTGTTTGAACTTCTTAAGTATAATTAAATCTTGAATGGATATTAGATCATAAATGTTGAAATTAAGAACCAAGAGCAATACAACGAATCTATCATTTAGAATAACAAATAATAACAATAGAATTGTCATATATATACCACTGGTTGATTTCATGAGTCAATTGAAGCTAGGTCACCATGGAAAACCTGGAAGCACTGAACGGCCGTTTCGTCCTATTATGGGACACCTCAGAAGTGTTTATTCACGATCCCGCCATCAACGAGATTCGAACCCAGGACCTATCAGTCTCGCACGTGAGCGCCTAACATATATATATATATATATATATTTGCATGTAAGTGAACTGAGGAACCCATTGTAGAAATAAAAGTAACGATATAAAGGTGAAAATGTCAGTAAATAGGTAGAAATAATATTGGAACCTAAAAAACTCTATTTTGCAATTGTTTTACCTGTAAGAATTCGAGAATATTTGATAAATAAATTTTATGATAGTCGTAAAAGCCCAAGTAGAAAATATTCTCAATTTTGATTTTCTGTAAATATAAAACTTAGGTTAAACAGAGTTTCTAACCACCACCTTATAGCTTAATATAAGGCCTGCGATGTTGACTCACCTAGATTAGTAGTTACTTGATCGATGGAGCTCGATCCACATCAAGAAAGATCTGATATACATGATATTGGTCACGAACCAGTGATCAGTCAATCGTAAATGAATTAGTTTAAGTTATTCTTCATAAAATAATATGGTTTTCATTAACTACGATAGATGAATTCTTAAATTTAATTAATCTAAGTATTCTTTTCATGATAAATGATATTATCAAAGTTTATATATCGCTTCTATTTTCTAGCTATTGAATTTATGGACTGATGGAGATTTTCAATTTAAATGAATATTTCTTGTGTTGCTGAATCCTCTGAGCTAAATGGAATGATTGCTAGGCTTGTAGTGTCAGTTAACATGTTAAGCTCATATACCTTATTCTGGCTATCGAACAGGCTAATCTATTCATTCTACTTGAGTCATATTTTGACTTGGTTAATTATTCGCTTATCAATCTTGACTGTTTTTATATGAGCGCATTTGTGTATACATTTCTTATTCTATTCATCACATGTCTGTAACTTATTTTTGTGTGCCTATAAATATTAATTAACGCTCGACTAAATGGAGTTGGCTTACACGCCATCTTCACTGCTCGTCGTTTCACTTCGCTCTATTCCATTCGCTTCATATACAAAATATATGTATTCGAAAATCCATTCTTGCTCTTTGGCTTATTTAATTCCGTTATTGACTAATGCGATTTAAGTCGATGATTATATACGAGGATAGGTGACATATATTATTTCAATAACAATCATTCATACGATCAAATTAAAGTCAGATCCCGGGCCACTAATGTGGAGATCCCGTCAACAAACATCGTCCGATCTAAATGACGACAAAATAAAGGGCCCCATTAAAGGCTTACATCGTTGTTCATGTAAAAGTAAAGTGAGAAAAAATTGAAGATAAACTTCCGATTATCTTAAATCATGAATAGATGACATTTTAAATGGTACAATTATTAAGGTATCATAACAATCGGTAAAAAAGCAGCATAGCTGGTTGAACTGTATCCGTAGGTATGTGTTGGAGTGATCCAGAAAACGTCTCGCAAAAGACAAGAAAGGATCAGGAAACACTAAGAAGCATTTTATCCGATCAGCGTTCACTAGAAGTTTAGCCAGAAACATCAAGAAAGTGGAAAGTCACATGTACAGTTTCTAATTGGCTGATTACTATACTGCTACTATGTTTAGTAGCATTCCAGAATCTTCGGGGAACCCAAGGACATCTGAAACACTATAAAACCCTATATTTTCTGTACTAAAACGAACCGTTGGAGTAAAGTGCTTCTTACATATTTTGCGTCTTTTCTCTCGTGTTCAGGTCGCTGTGTAGTTCTATCTTGAAGGTTACGAGAATGGCTTAGGAACCGAATCCAGCGTTCAATTAGCAAGACTTATCAGTATGTATTTAGTATTACAAAATATGAATTGGCTGATTCTGCATGAAGTAACTAACTTAAACTTACAGTTTTCATTTAAACATAAAAAAACAAAACATGAAATTCAGTAATGTGATCATTCATCAACGAAGTTACTATCTAGTCATGCTATCGTATAAACATCTAGAAATTTCAAGTATTGACACCAGAAGAACCGACGAACAATGAATAAAAATAGAGACGTAGTAGTAAGACTTTAATGTTAGATTATATATTATAAATGATAACGATAAAACTTTAGTATGTCCACAAATAAAAAGAGCTTGTCAAGTTATTCGACTAATAATAGACTATTACGTGAGTGATGATAATTGAATTTTTTTGTTAAAATGATCAACGATAACAAAAGAATTAAATTAGATGAAGTAATTTCATAAATATCTATGAGAATAAGATCATCGGGATATGGAAAATAAGTTGAGAAAGGTACACTTTCAAATATAAAATCAATGAAATAAAATTACATTCAAACTATAATACAAGTAGAAATGGTCATAATAACATTTTTTAAGGCTACTGTAAAGACAACAATAAGACGTGCTTCTTTTGTACATACAGGTTAGGCTACATTTCGTGAATGATAAGAGCTTTTGTTGTTTTAATTTGTTGAATACGAAAAACTCTTCGTAGATTTGAAGGAATTCTATAAATAACATTAACATAAACATATGAACCAGCGGACTAACTGGAATCGATTAAATGTATAGAGATAGAACTGAACTCCTTTCTCTCAATTTTGTAGAACAACATTAGAATATTTTTTTGTAACCAAGCTGAAAGAAAGCACTGGCTACGGCCTATGTACTTTATTTTACAAGAGCATACGAACTGTAAGATTCACATAGAGTCAATCAGACGAAGGAACTTGATCTTTACAGGTACAAACAAAATTTATACTAGATTATGTTAATTACATCACCAACACATAGAACCTTCTTTTGAGTTCTATCAACAATCAATTTCAATGTACATCAAATTTTTGGTCACCTCTAACTTCGAAATCCGTACAAACATTTTTCTTTGAAACTGAATTTCCGGATTTTCTGTTCCAACTTTCTTTCATATTCTTCTCTACGAATAGGCTTGGATAGCCGTTTGCTGTCAATGATTTTCTCAAGAAATGAAGTTCCTCCTCAAAGCATTCTATGCAACAGATCCTACATACTTGATAACGTAATTTGTATACGATTCCTTTTTCTGCTTAACATAACCCATCTAATGAATTTGGTTAGTTAGCTGTCCCATGTTTGTTTTGTGTAAATAAACCTTTTAAGGAATGTATCAATTACCATTGTCAGAAGCACCTCGAAAAATCACATTTCAAGACATTTTATTTTCTAATGTGAAACCTAGACATAAATAACAGGTATCGAAAGAGTACAAACTGTCAAATAAATTGTTGTTCTCATCGTAAACGACGAAATTGTCGTCCATACATCTTAAATCGATTAATGACTGAATTAGGTAGGTCGTGAAGACGTTTTCTAGGATTGGACTCGACAGAGATCTTATCAAGATTACATCTTTTGTTGAAACTGAACTAAACATTAAAAGTATAACATAACGGTCCTCATTTCAGGTGGTTAGTCAGTGAGCCAACATCTATATTGTTGGAATCAATATAAATTCGTTGGAAAGAGATCACACTGAATTTCATGTTTTCAAGTTCAAATTAAAGAAACTGACACACCAGTTAAAAGTAACATCACCGATTAATCGAGTTAGATAGATTTTCTACTATTTGTTTCATTGAGAGAAACTAAACCATCATATTTCTCCATTTCATTTATTTTAATATGAGATCATTGACAAAACCAGATATTCAGACTTAAAACATTTCTACTCCTTCAATCTAACCAATTAGAATGAGTTAAAATCGTTAATTATTACATGGAAAACTCATTTCATTTCACTAGAACAGTCTAATAAAATAGTTTCCCATGGGGCAATGTAAATTGTCATACGACAATTGAGTATATAAAGTTTGGGTTCATTTATAATCAGTCTGTTGACATACTGAATCAATTAAATAAAGGACATAGAAAGAATTTCTGTACATTACAAAGTCGTATATATACACAAAGAAAGAGTAGTAATGAATTTTATTTTGAATCTTCTCATTTACTTCAATTGTCTATTTAAATATTTCATTACTGTATAATCAAGTAAATGCGTAAATTAATTGTTTACTAATTAACAGTACATTTCTCTTCTTTACAGTAAACTAACAAGTAATACTTAATTCACTTAGTGTTGTTTTATGTGTATCTTATCATTGTTATGTAGAAGTGCAATTGATCAGTCTCATGTTGGCATATGTGCATCCAGTGGAGATTGCCTTGATATAGCGTTAAGTCACAAGCTTTTTGAGCAAATATGGATAGTGGTTAGTAGTGGAATCCAGAACGCGCGTTTCGTCCTATTTGGGACTTGTCAGCTGGATGTACCTGGGTAACGCAATGACATTTGAAGCGAACGGTACTGGACTCGAGTCCCAGAGTGAATATCAACTCTGAGAGGCAGTCCCAAAATGGGCGAAACGCGCATCTTAGGTTCCATTGCTAGCCACTATCCATCTTTGCTTAAAAAGCAACATATTTGCACTAAATAACAATTTCGAATGATTTCTAATTTCAATTTTATATTTCAGTGAGAAAAAAACTGGGACAAAACAGTTTTTTTGGTAGTTTCTATTCAGACATATTAGACTGTATTACCACTGTATATCAGATAATATATTATTAGTTTATTCTACTATTGTACAGTTCGATATTCAGTAATAATTTTATGGAAATAGTTAAGAATTCGAGCGCGAGACTGAAAGTCCTGGATTCTAATACCATAAGGCGGAATCGTGGATGTGTACTGCTGAAGAGTCCCATACTAGAACGAAAAGGCCACCCAGTGCTTCCAAGTTTTCCACGATGGTCCAAAATCGATCAATTCATGATCTCAATCAAAAATTTAACAATCTCCACAACACTATACTGGTATTTTCGAATATATGAACATGAATTAGTAGTAGTTGTTAGCATTCTATACAAATTTATGCTTCAAAGAGTTTAGGAATTACTTCCGTTACATTCAAAATCAATGTGATAATTTCATGTTAATGTGAATGTTTAAATACTAAACATCAAAGACAAACCAGAAATCAAAGAAAGGTTCAGTATTTAAAATACTGGCATATTTTCTGACCATGTGTTACTACATGATGATATCTAGCATCAATAAGTAAGCAATTAGGCTAGATGTTCAAAAAATTGATTCATAAAAGTTGTTTATATCTTATTTTCATTTGTTAAATAGTTGGATTCGGAATTTTTACAGAGAACTTTATTTAATATACAATTTCTATCTACATTGTGATTAATCCCGACCGTTGTTGCTACCTTGACGTGGTGGTCTGGCTTGCCTATCGTGATGAAGCAACCGAGCTATATTGGCTGGAACAACCATTTATCAAGGTCATACCATGCCATACAGGCCGGTTGAAGAGCGGTAAAACTAAAAGCCACAAACCAAAGGTTCGAAGGAGAAGTCGTACTACTGACTGCACAGAGGTGTGACAGCAGTAAGGTGTTTCCTTCAGACAACCAGCATGACAGCAATGCTGCATTCCTACAAGGAGGGGTGGGGTTAGAAAAGGTCGATCTTAAAAATACACACCTCGCCTTATCCCACGGATATCCGTCTCCGGCGGTAAGGTCTCAACAAGTACGGAGCTAACACAAAAGCTACTCATAAAAACGTCGTGTGTGACCGACCTCAAGCAGTTGTCCCTTGGGCACTGTGGTCACGTTCTCAGGTCACTAAGACCACCCTCTAATCCAATTTCCTTTTCAGGTACCTCCAGAAGAACCCTTTCACGTTGTGGGCAACCGGGGAGTGATAACCGTCCTCATACCTCTAACAGCACCCAAGACTGATTGACATTGTAATTAATAGTGTGGTGTGTGCTACTTATGTAGACATAAGTAGTATATGACGTAAGCACTAAACAGAATGTCTGGCGGCAGAGAGATAAGAAGATCGAACAATAAAGAACGAAGACAGACGGCAATTTGTATGAAAATGCAAGAACAAGGGGATTCTGGGTGATTTGAGACAATTGATGAACAATTTGCAAATTAACGATTCAATATATGGTTGTTTGATTTTACTAATTCTTTGTTATATACATTGGATCGTCCGTATTGGTGTTTTATTCACTACAATTGTATATAAGTATTTTTACTGTAATCTACTAAAAGACAAAACAAAACTGTTTAATTATAGATAAGTATGATCAATGATGAGATTCCATCTTTAGATTTGAAATTAATTGAAATCAGTTGTACTGATTACAGTTATAAATTTAAAGTTTACAAACATTTGATCGGTTTCGATCATCATTTATCTAACTAACTACATTTTCTAAATTGGTACATGTTATTGTTACTATTTTTTCCTACGTAAACATTGGTGAGTTCTGAAATATTTGATTCTGTTTCATATCTCTTGTATACAAGGTTGATATCGAGAAATGAATATAGTGGAATAGTCTTTTAGATAAACAAGGGTATTTTTCGATTTTACCACCTTACTAATAATGATAATAATAAATGTCTTATTCCGCATCATATATTTGATGAATATTGAATGATTTTCAGCATAACCATTCAATATTGTAACAATCTTCCACATTGTATCCATTGTATTCATATGTGTATATGACATTTTCTATATTGATTAGCTGCCATTCATCTTAATCCATGGTCATGCTGTTGTAATTAATTTTATGATAGATCGTAAAATTCCCATAAACGCTATCGATCATATGAGATTATTATTTAGACTTACTCATATTAAATAACTATAAAATAGGAAGTTTTATAGTGACAGAATATTGGACAAATTGTCTTTATAACATTGATTCAATCCCAATGAGTAGAAAAATTGTATTTCTAACGTTTCGTGACATAATATAAGGCAGTTCTTCAGAGTAAATAAATAACTGACATTAAATTAACATAAGTTTAATTAGTAACTCTCCATACAATGCTCAATTTGGTGTTGATTTAATAACTTAAGTTTTATTTAATGTCTATAACTCAAAGCAAGTTGACTTAAGTTGGTAATTTCGTCCATTTAATTTTAAATTATTGGCTTAAAAGATTTGTTCCCGTCACAGGAATCAAAATTCTTGAATTCGGTTCCGTTTAATTAAACTGACAGTCCCTTTTGTTTGTAGAGTTCAACTTATTATTAGTATAAGGGATTTTTGGTGACTGGATTTAGAAGCATAAACCGATTCAGTGGCTTAAAGTTTAAACAGCTCCCCTCGAAACCTGAGTTTTCTGAGTTCAATTACTGGTTGGGTTGTATATTCTCACTGCAAAAAGAAGCCACTGTGAAACAAAACACATGTCCAGTGATTCCTAGTTCTCACTCTATTATTTGATAAATATTGAAAAAATGACTGTCATAATGCGTAAATTTTAGTTTTCAGTGTTGTCACTTAATTATTAGTTTTCTTCGGTGTAAGGTGTTGAGTGAATAGCGCCATAAGAGTTTCATAAGTTACGATCCACCTGTTTCTAAGGACTTCCCTGTCAATATTATTATAAAGAACTAATGTAGATGTCCTGTAAATTATGGGAATGAATTGTGACAGATATTATCTATCAATTAAACAGTATATCTATATTACATCCACCTATTCTGAATATTTTGTAACAGTACAGCTACCTCGAGGATATCTACGTAAGACATACATGTACCAACAAAAACAAATCAAATTTTTTTCCTGAATATCAACAACCAAATAACTTAAACTCATATTAATAATGATATGAACATCATACTAATTGAAAAAGTTCATGGTTATCCGGAATTAGTTGATTAACAGATAACGAGTTATTGTTTAAAAAATTGGTACCGAATTACAGTTTCACGGTGAACATCGACACTGAGATGCAGGTGAATTTACCTGACGAGTACGTTTCAAGTAAAATGAAAAATCGGTTCTGGATTTTGCTACTAGTTACAGCCTATTTATTCTGTACATGTATCTTAAAGTTCAAAAATATTCTGAACGCGATCAAATGTACAACTGCAAAATAATTCAGTGGAACTATAAATATAACCAATCAGTTTAATGTATCAATGAATTAAAGTAAAATGTATGTGCGGTTATTTATTGCATTCCATATTCATACTAAAAGTTGACCATAACATTTAGTAAAGGTTATCATAACGTAAGATAACAAAAGCATCTTTTGTATTCAAAAGTATATTAACAGTTATTTAACCTTCCCATGATAAAGTTAGACTTCTATATCACCATACGAACTAACGGCCGTAATTAAAAAGAAATAATAAGCAACTGTCAAAGTTACTAACAATATATTATTAAACATCTAGTAACTCTATAAAACTTATATTTATAGTTACGAAGATGAGAAGAAATATCTTACAGCTTATAGTGGCTGTAATTGTTATGATAGATCTTGACAATTACTACTGTGTATTGTTTTCAACCAACTCAAACATTCGTTTTTATTAGTTGTTTGAATATTACCATTGTTGTTTACGACTACAATCGACCACTACCTTTCGGCATATATAGATCCTGTGAGGATTGCCTCAATATCGCCATTTATTCGCAAGAATAATATGCCGATTTAGTTGGTGGACAGTAGTGAAAACCAGGACACGCGCTTCTTCCTACTTTGAACTCTTCAGCTAGAGTTGTTTGCATCACAGAGTTGATGTTCACTCTGAGACTTAATAACAAGATCGAAGCAATCTGTGCAGAGTGCATGTATGCCTAAAGAGACTAGTCAGTCACAATCCTAAACATCAATGTGAAAACTCAAATAACCAAAGCACATCGTGCAAATCAGAGGCAATCTAGACTCAATAGCTATGTAAATAACACGATGACATTTGAAGCTAACGGTACTGAGCTTGAGTCCAGTAGTAAACACTAAATTCAGGATCCAGGTACATCCGGTTGATAACTTCAAATAAGATGAAATGCGCGTCCTGGAATTGACTGATAGCAACCACCAAACTCTGATTACAACTCAACTATAGTTCGTTTTGATTTTAGTTTTTCTTAAAACAACAATTTCGCTGAATAATATCAACAATTTTAGGAAATGTGTTGTAAAAACAAACTATTGTTGGGGGATATTTATGAACTAGAAAGAAAATACTTCCTTTTAAACATTTTCCATCTAATCGAACTGACGAAATAAAAAGTATTTTTACAATATACATTATTTTCATTTCATTAATTGGCAACCATTTAAAACAACATTGAATGGGCCATGATAAAATCATATAATAACTCAAAACAATTCATTTTTACTAAATAAAACCCAGATATATATATTATAAGAAAAGATGGATAGTGGTTAGTAGTGGAACTTAGGACACGCGTTTCTTCCCATCTGGGACTCGTCAGCTGGATGTACCTGCATTTCGGAGTTGATGATCACTCTGGGACTCGAACCCAGTATCTTTCGCTTCAAACTCCATGACGTTAACCACTTAGCTACTAAATCTTATAATGATTGTGAATTAAGACAATATCGAGACAATATGTACATATGCCAATGAGAGACTGATCAATTGCATTAACTAAACATAAATAGGAAGATTCAATGAAACAATATCAAATGAATTAAAATAGACAATATACGCCCACTCTCATTTGACTTATCAATAAATTGTAAGCATACTGTATTCATTATTAATTAGTCAAATTTCCCACGTAATTCCCTTATTTGTTTAATTAGATAATCCATGTATTTTGCCAAATCATCTATCAGTAAATCAATCTACAAAATAAATCCTATTACTTATATGTGTTTATATAATGCGATAATTAGTTTTACGTTATTAGACGATTGTGAAAATGGTTAAAAATAGTTCAAAAATATGTTCTCACTTATTATAATCCATGATTGTTTTTTTTCTTCCAATTTATAGTTTTTTTATATTTTCTGTTTACCCTTAGGATAACAAGTAGAACAATTGATGGATGTTTTGTTCAATATTACGTAAGTTTAAAGCTATTAGCCCCTTTGATAAATTTTGATAGTGTGATAAGAAGATGAAGATTATCAGAACTGTGGGATGATATATTAGTGTAATACATTTCGAACAATTTGATCACACATATACTGGTTAAACAACATTTATATATAAAAGTAAAAGGTCAAGTAGACTGGAAATGGAAGGTAAGAGGAGACAAGAATAATAATAATATCAGAAGGGGTTTTGTGGATATTATAGTAATTTCAGTGGTTGAGATCATGAGTCAGTTGAAGCTAGACCACCATGGAAAACCTGGAAGTACTGAACGGTCGTTAGGTTTCATTGTGGAAATTCTCAGCAGTGCGTATCCACGATCCCGCCTCCCTGGAGATTCGAACCCGGGACCTATCAGTCTCGCGTGCGAGCGCTTAACCATTAGACCACTGAGTCGGCCGACATCCAACGGTGTTAGTGTCTAACTCCAACTAATCCACGAAATTGAGCGACACATTCACGATTGTCATCAGTGAGTTACTATCTCACAACAGACCTGGTTGAACTCCACTGGTCACTACTTCTCACTAGAACTCCAGGATATACCTCTTGAAGCCAGTCACTAGTGAGCGTATATTTCGTAGAGATTGTAATTATTTTATTGGTTGAGATCATGAGTCAGTTGAAGCTAGACCACCATAATAATAAGAGTAATAATAATAATGTGAACACAATTTGAAACGTAATCATTCTGGATATCATTGTCTCGTCTTACCCTCCATTTCCAGTCTACTTGACCTTATATTATTCTACATAAATGTCCTTAACAAGTATATGTGTGATTAGATTGTTCGAAATGTATTGCGCTAATATATCATCACATAATTCTGATAATCTTCGTGTTTTTATTACATTAACAATATTACGTAAGTTATTAATATTCTAAAAGTTGAAACATAATCATAAAAATAAAATATACACAAAATTTCCTTTATGGTAACGTTTGGTGTAATGAAACAGTTTTGAAACTATTACATTGTCTTGAAATATTAACTGTAAGTAGTTATCATAAATAGCTTTCATATAAAAGTTTAGCAAGCGCAACATCAAGCTATTTAAATCGTTTTTCATCAGAATAACTTTGATTTATGCGTTGATAAGTGAAACACTATCCAGATTAAAACCTAACATGACATAACATTCTAGTTTAGAATCAAAGCGTGGGTTGTCCAATTTTCCAATGTTTATTTTGATATTGTAATTTAAACTTATTGCCTATTGTAAGTCAAAATGAATGGTGTCTAGCAGTTAATTCCAGGATGCATGTTTCATCCTATTTTGGACTCGTCAACTGGATATACCTGCATCGTAGTGTTGATGTTCACACCGAAACTCGAACCCGGTATCGTTTGTTTCAAATGCCATCACGTTATTCACTTACCTACTGAGTCAAAAATACCCACTAGTTTGTGTAATTTGTTAAAGTATTAATTGATTTACTAGAATCTTCTCATTGATATTTAGAAATGTAAATGATTAGTCTCTTATTGGCATATATGCATCTTATTACTTCAAAAAGATCAATGCATTTTCCATTAAACTATTCATTCTACATAAATACCTGTTAGTTCAACTGATATAACTTAGTGAAGGTTGTTCATCAACCTGATTGATACATTTTAATGAAATATGTAGAAAAAGATGAATATTAAATGTAAAGAAGATGGGATCAGAATGACTAGAGATATAAAGAAAATGAAGACATGAACTTTAACTTTCTCTCTCTCTCTCTCTCTCTCTATATATATATATATATATATATATATATATATTTCAGTTATCAGAAACATTCATAAATAATCCATTGTTATTTTTCTTAATTAAATAATAAATACATAATGAACTTACCTTGCACGTAATGCTAATTGTCTATCACTTGGACAAATAAATGTTTCCATTGTAATAAATTATAAATAAATATTGAATATGACTATTATTCAATTAAATTACTTTTTTGTTTTCTATTATCAGTATCTTTGTGATTTCAGTTAATATTCTATTAGAAAAGATAAACAATGAAAAAAAAGAAACAATAATGATTAGAAAAACAAAAAAGCAAAAACAGACAAACAAACAAACAAATTATATGTTAAATGATTACCGAGATGATTTGTAATTTAGAAAATTTAAGTACAAAACAAAATATTCCTTTTCAGTGATTTGTAAAGCTTTTTAAACTTTTAAATGTTTTTCTCTTTTTTCTTTCTTTTCTGTTTTCTTTTCTTTTTTGTTTTCTTTTCTTCTTTTCTTTTTTTTACTTTCAATCCACAGCAGTTAGAAATGAATTGATTAAAATATACTGATAAGTTCGCATATATAGTTCAGAATTGTTTGGGTAGTATATGTATTACGGAGATCCAATGCATCAACTGGGAACATTTAATTTTTTTAAGTGGACAGCCTGTTAAACGGTGTAATTAATGTCATTTCCTGTGCCAGATCGAATTAATAATAATTATCTACAGCTAGAGAAAGTTAAACGAGCACGGAACAACATATGAATTGATCTGTTCGATTGTGTTCATCAAAACAAATGTATTCATGAAGTTATTTATATTATTTAAAAGAAATAATTAGTATTGCCAAATACTATTAGTTAGAAGGGTCAATGAAAAATACTAGGACTTTTAATAAAGATTTAAGTAAATATGGTTAATATATACTATATTAATTATTGAATTCATGAGTCAATTGAAGATAGACCATTCAGCTCTTCCAGGCTTTCCATGGTGGTCTAGCTTTAACTGATTCATAAATTCAATTATTAAATTACTAAAATATCCACAAAACCTCCCTTTGATTATAATCATCATATTCTAGCTGATGACGGTCTCCAATAGATATTTCCTGTAGTTCTAGTGGGAAGCCGTAATCGATGGAGTTCAACCGTGTCTGTTGTGAAATAGTAAATCATTGAAGACAATAGTAAATAGTGGTGTGATTTCGCGGATTGGTTGAAGTTAGACATTAACACTGTTGGATGCCGAATTAATAGTCTCTAGGTTAAGTGTTCGCGCTCAAGACCGATAGGTTCTGGGTTTGAATCTCCCGGAGGGGGATGGGATCATGGATGCGCACTGCTGAGGAGTTCCGCAATAGGACGAAACGGCCATCCAGTGCTCATAGATTTTCCATGGTACTCTAGATTTAACTGACAAGTTATAGCAAATTGACTAACAAATTCAATAATTAAATTACCACAATGTCCACAAAACCCTTCTCTGAATTTACTATGTTCATAAGATTCTATTATTCTACAACTTACAATATTACCGTATATTATTCATTATATCTGCTATCCATTCCATTCTGAAATAGATTATGATTTATGTAATGTGATTGTGAGATTGTTTACATCATCTCAAAATGGAATTTATCAATTAGTAGCTAACGATATTCGTTTTAACAAATTGAACACTGTTTATTCTTATTTATCATAGATTCAAAGGTTGATAAATCATAATGGATATTTTACTGATGTTTATCAAAATATGTTTACATAAATTATTCAATTTGCTCAATATTTACGAATTAAAGAACTTAGATTGGTTAGATATGTGTCTTGAGTATGCCGAGACCATTAGGGGACCGTTTCTTTTTTTAGCGTAAAATGATAAATTCCTGGATTTTATTAGAAACTTCTGTTTATTAAAATATTAAATTATATAACGCATAACATTTAATCATCTATTACGATGTAATATTCTGACCAGTATTTAAGACGTTTAAAAAGAAGCTCACAGTCAACATATCTAAATATTTTAATAGTTGAATTGACGAATCAACTAAAACTATACCACCATAAAAAACCTGGAAGCACTGGACGTCCGTATCGCTTTAGTATGGGACTCCTCAGCGGTGCTCAATCACGATCCCGCCCGTGGGATTCGAACCCAGAAACTATCGGTCTTTCTCGCGGACGCTCAACCTTTAGACCACTGATCCGGCATCCAACGATGTTAATAGATTACATCATGTAGTGAGATTCAGATTTTATTGTGTTAGACCTTTAATGATTTTAGCAATCTATGGGTATAAACATTGATATAATTTGAAATCGATAAAACTTAACGTACTAATATTTACAATGATCACTACTGTGACAGAGTATCATTATTCAAATTGAATTTTGTTAAAATTGTTATATCTGGAGATAGAATATCTTCGGCTCTTTCTGAGCTATTCAAGACTTCCTCGAGTTCACCCGTGAACTATCCTCACACAAATATACATAATTAATTTCCAACTGTATAAATGGATTCTTCTTAAATTTGACTTAGAAAAATGTAACACAAACTTTTAAAAGAATTTGTATTAAGTAGTATTGAAAACTGTGAGTTAAAACTCTGTTTTACACTATTTATATTTTAAAAAAAAATTAATGTAAGTGAAGAAAAACACCTAAATGGGGGGGATATATTTAAATACAATACCGGATTTCTGATATGATCTACAATCCAGATATTTTATTATATAAAGCGGAACATCTTATTCTCTGATAACAGATCATAATTAAATGATTAGATGGATATCAGAAAACTGATATAAAGTCAATTGGTTGGTTATAAACAACATAGGATCATTCAATAAATATAAAATCAATACAAATTATCATAACTTGCATGAGTTTAATGAGAGAAACAAAACTAAAACTAGATAAGTTGATGTGTTAATAGTACTACTTATATAACTGAATACTTAAAACAATGAAATTAAAGAATGAAAAAAACCTCCATCAAATAATGAAGAAATTTAAGATTCAAAGACGGGAACATAATGTTCAAATGCCTTTGAACTATGTTGTCGTGAGTTTCTGATCATTAGAACTTCCAGTAGAAGATTTATAACACTTAAAATAGTTTCAACTAACATTCATTGAGCTTATTCACTAATGCCAAGGTTTCGGTTCAGCTACTTTTAAACTTCCTTCGTCAATAACTAGAATTATATATCAGTGGTTGAACATGTAAAACACTATAATGATTATATAACATAATTTTTATCATAATACACATCTGCACGATTAGATTTATATTTACGGAAGAGAAGCATCATTAACACTTATGTTCACTAATATTAGCAATACCTTCGCCAACTACACTTCTGTTCTCTAATTCAACATGTATTTCACTTTTAGAAGCTAATGATTCTATTTATCAGTTTAGACTGAAATAGATGAACATGGAATGAAATCTGTAGACTAGTGATTGAACGTAGATTCCTTCATATATAAATTCATCATTATATAATACCAGTTTGTACTTATTAACTAGCTTTTAAGCATTGAGATCATCTTGTTATAATCCTTTTGTTTGAGTGATAATTAGTCACTTCATTATCAGCATTATTATTTATGGCACCACTACTAATGCTCGATGAAATTATAACTTTTTTTACATGTAAATCTACATTCATCTTAGTTACTAAGTGTAACATTATTGTTTTCATCGTTTATTATTTTAAGTCTGTTTTTATGATTCCGATCTTAGAATTCGTTACAAATTAAGACCCCTTAAGACTGATAAGAACACTCTTCAAATTATACTACTTTCATAGTTTACAACACTTATTAATCTTAAATAGAAAATCATTTGAGAACAGAAGACAATGAAAATGTATTTCATCCAAGTGTAGTAATACTTAGTAATCTAAATCCATAACTCGAATCGAGAACATTTAGATGTCGTGATGAGTGTCCATCCTCTACATCTTTGAATTACCATTTGATGATTGAGATGTATAACTTCAATCAATTCGCAACATTCCATAATTGTTTAATAGTTCTATTGTCCATGTAAAAGTGCTCATCTAATGTTTGTTTTCCTTCTTTCTTTACCGTGCTTTAAAGCGAAACAAGAATATTCTATTTCGTTCTATAAAAGTTTACCATTGTAAACTGTGTGCGTAATTTAATTTTTCTTGTAACAGTTTGTTCTCTAGAACAGTTAGTAATATGTTATTGGAATATCTTCATGGTGGTCCAAGTAGAATTGAAGTTTCTTCAACAGTGAATGCATATTATAACAGTTGTAAAATTCATTAAAACAATTATATTTTATTTCTGTAAACAGAATCAGTCGGTGAATAAGAACACTGAATATAAGTTTACGTTTCTTTTGACTCCGTTTTTCCCTAAGAAAACGTTTGAAGACTGAATAATGTAATAGTTGATTAATTAGGCAAACAGAAATATTATTATGCTTATATTTTTAGACAAAAAAATACTTCAACTACTTCTATCTTTTACATACTCTTCCGCTATTTCTAAATATTTAAGCAAAAAATATTTTACTGTTAGTAAAGGGTTATGGAGATTGTTGAATTTTATTGATGTAGTTACCCATCAAAGACAATGTAAGATGGTCGTACAAAATCGTTGAATAATTGAAGTTAAACATTAGCAATATTGAATGTCGGCTCAGTAGTCTAAAGACATTGCGTTCGTGCTCGAGGTCGTGAATCCACACTGCTGAAGAGTCCTATACTCAGAAGAAATGGTTATACAAAGCTCCAAGATTTTCAATGGTGGTTTAACTCAGTTATGCTCTGGATTTCAATAAAAACTACTATATTTTCATATGTTTTAAGAACAATGTTGAACTCAAGTATTTTGCTTGTTGAGATTTGTAAGTGAGACAGATCTTGACAGAAACTCATCAAACTCTTTTGTTACTATTATTATTATTCAAAATAGATAATCAGCCCATGTTTTGTCAACAGACATATTGTGCATCAAGGAAACAAAAATGTTCATGCATCATCGAAAATCTAAAAGACAAGTAAACGATTGCGTCACATCCCATTGTGCTTAATAGTTTAAATCTGTGTGTGGTCATACATACATAGGGAGGAGTAATCGTGATCTCAAAATAACGGTGTGTGAACATGTACCTGAATGATTGTAGAAAACAAATAAAACCGAATGACTCAATAAGAGTAGATGATAAACACCCATCATCCTGTATAGCCTAACACATAATTGAAACAGCTCATAAGAGTGATCATCACTCAGCTTTTATGGTGTTGTGCAAAGATGTAAAAGGGTGTATACTAAAGCTTAGCCATACGAAAATTCAAACCCCGTTAGTGTATCCAAAAACAGTTTATTTTCATTTTAAACCTACTCTGGTTTATCATCCAAAGTGATGAGGTTTCGAATTGTTTTCACATTATTTCTTTATTTTCCTTGTATCCTATTTCCCTGCATTTTTATATATAAATGTTCTTAACAAGTGTATGCGTGATTAGATTGTTCGAAATTTATAGCGCTAATGCATTATAACATCTTTGTCTTCTTATCACACTACCGAAAGATATTGATTACATACATTCTCACTTTATTTGAAGTTTACGAACTCCTCCTTTCATTTTAATCACTATATTGTTATTTATTTTATATTCTTATCAGAAGGGGTTTTGTGGAGATTATAGTAATTTCAATAGTTGAAATCATGAGTCAATTGAAGCTAGACCACTATGGAAAACGTAGAAGCACTGGACGGCCATTTCGTCCTAGTATGAGACACCTCATCCGTGAGCAATCAAAATCTGGCCCCCCTCGAGATTCGGACCCAGGACCTGTTAGTCTCGCGCCCGATCAATTAACCACTAAACCACTGAACCGGCGGATGCTCACTGCTGAGAAGTTTCACAATAGGACGAAATGGCCGTCCAGTGCTTCCAGGTTTCCCATGACAGTCTAACTTCAATTGATTCATGATCTCAACTACTGATATTTTATACTCATCAATTTTTCTGTTTTATACATTATATTTAATAAATGTATGATCTATAACATTTCAGCGCATTTTTTTCCATCCATAAATATATCATATAAATTACTTGAGAATGGTTTATACTGTATAATTATTATGGATTATTGTATAATGGATAATGTAGAAATTTACAGACATATAAATCTGCTCTCTCTATCCTCTATCATTTCTATTATGTTCTTATTTAATTAATTTGGGTAAACATTCATTTTGTTTTTCTTTTCTTTTAATTATTTATTCATAATATAATTTTGATTTCATATATTCATGTTATTTAAATTAAAACAAATAAAAATAATAATAAATAGTTAAATAATATTGTTCAAGGTCAAGTAGAAAACAACCTTCAATCATATGATCAATCAATAAAATATTACATAATCTTAATGAATAATACATTTTAAAAAGGAAAAGAAAAACAAGTTATAAGTGATTGAATAATTAGGAAAAAGAAATTTAATGTCAACAATCAATAAGTGAATGGGAATCTATGTGAAATGAAGTTGTCAACGTTTATGTCATCCTATTGGTAAGTTAATATTTGACTTGAATATGTTTACAATTATAAAATCTTAACCTAGAGTAAATTATATTTCATTTTAATGAAGTTTTTTCCTTTAAGCTGGATGGTTTAGTCATGTAGATTTGATCATCATCATCATCATCATCATCATCATCATCATCAACATCATCATCATCATCATCCAAATCATCATCATCATCATCATCATCCAAATCATCATCATCATCATCCAAATCATCATCATCATCATCATCATCCAAATCATCATCATCATCATCCAAATCATCATCATCATCCAAAGCATCATCATCATATGACTCATAGCTTATCCTGAAAGCTATAATATTAATATTGTAGATGTTATTTCTTTGATAAAGTTCATAAATTTAATGGCAAAATATTTAAAAAAACATAAAATAACTCAAGCCATACTTAATGTTGAGTGGCATGCAATAAGGATCAGCTGATTATATGTTAACAATGATATAATTACTATTGTTGATCAATTTTTTTGTTTTTCAATAACATGAAATTTATAAGTGTTTCAATATCATCGTTTTACTTTTAAAAAACAAACTTTAACTACGTTATTACATAATATAATTTAATTTCAAAAGGAGTGCTTGTGGATATTATAGTAATTTCAATAGTTGAGATCATGAGTCAACTGAGGCTAGATCCCCATGGAAAACCTGGAAGCACTGGACGGCCGTTTCGTCTTAGTATGCGACTCTTCAACAGTGCGCATCCACGATCCCGCCTCCCCCCCCCACGGAATTCGAACGCCGGACACATCAGCCTCGCATGCGAACACTTAACCATTAGACCACTGATCTGGCATCCGACAGTGTTTATGTCTAACTTTAATCAATCCACGAAATTGCGCCACCGTCACCGTTGACTTCAGTGAGTTGATATCTCACAACAGACCTAGTTGAACTCCACTGGACGGCTTACACAAGAACTCACTCGAGACTGACAGGTCCTGGGTCCGAATCTCGCTGAAGGCGGTATCTTAGATGCGCACTGCTGAAGTGTCCCATACTAGGACGAAATGGCCGTCCAGTGCTTCTACGTTTTCCATGGTGGTCTAGCTTCAATTGACTCATGATTTCAACTATTGAAATTACTATAATCTCCACAAAACCCCTTCTGATAAAGTCTCATTACACAAACATTATTAGAATATATAAAACTATAATTCATTGACAGATGCTATCAACAGATGATTTAGTAACATTGTAACACAACCTCTGAAAAATTTTATTTTAGAAAGAAAATTCAATCTAGTGAGGTTAATTATTTTCATGTTTCTACCCAAACTGTAATGAGTTCACAAAATAAAAAATAAGCTGATATGCTCCAATGTCTTCATGATGTACCGTGGAGACACTTTAATTAAATTTACTACAAGTTAAGTAATTCATTACATTATTAATCATTGAACAAAGTAAATAATTCAGTTAAGATAATACTCGAAAGTATGCTACTTATATTGACAGAGATAAGTAGTATATAACATTAATCAGAAGTAGAATTGCCTAGTAGTAGAAGATTGAGTAGATTGAAATGAATTGAACAAGAAAGTGATACAGAGAATAATTGCAATAATAAAATACTTGAAGTCTATAGAAAAAAAAACGACTCAATAAAGATGTACAAATAATGTATTTAATGTATAGTATTCATATTTTATTAAATCATTATATGTTTTTGTGTTTAACAATAAATTGAACTTCATCATTTGAATTCTCTATTCACTTCATTCATGATGAAATGATGCATGAAAATGTGAAAGCTTGTATTGGAATGTATGCATGATTAATTTATAATATAGTATCATTAGAATAATATTAAATAAGACAAAGAATACTATAAGTTGATAATATTCAAAAAATTAAGTTAATTAACTTATTCCAATAAAGAATGGTTAATTCAAATGCTTCATAACAATAATACATGTATATTATAGATATAGATTTCATTCCTAACTGAACATTAAATGAACTTGTTATAACTTATGGCCTAAGCGCCCTGTTTATTGTATAACGAAATGATACCACTAATTAGAAAGCAGTGAATTATCGATCGGACCAATGTCGCCTAAAACCTGTGTGAGCAGCCTAGAGTCCTGATGGGTCCTGCTTTCCACCTAGCCCAGCCAGTTAAGTCCAGAACATCAATTTCAGCCTCTGAAATATCAATCCTATATTTCAACCATACGGGGTTTATATACCAATCAAACAGGCCACAACGTACCATAAAATAGAAAATAACATTTATACAAGATTTGGCCAAACGTGGCTGTGAATATGGAAGACATTGAATAATAGTCAGGGCATAATTCAAGAATGGCAAAACGTATAATAATGGTTCATAGGTCAAAATAAAGCTTATAATAAGAGGAATGTGGATATGCATGGTTTAGTTATTTACCAATTATACGATAAAAATATACGTTTAGTATTAGTCCATAAATGGATCCGAAAGTTACCATTCATTATGCCTATCGGGACCCAACAAAACTAATCTATTAAATAACTGTAAATAAATACGGGTAATAAAACAACCTAATTATGTAATTACAAACTACATCACAAGGCAAGTGGTAACTGGAAATCCTGAAGCGAAATAGCGAAGAGGAAGGTTGTAGATCACAATACGTCAGGAATTGGAAGCAGACATGAAAAGAATGAACAGTAAGTGAAAAGAACTAAAAACAACTGAGTAGAACAATTTCTATTAAAATTTTGTTAAAAATCCCTATCGTTTGGACGATTCATGTTGGGTAGTTATTATTTCTAATGATAAATTCATTTATATGTATTAATAGTGGTCTAGACCGTTGCTGCTACCTTGATGTGGTGGTAGGGCTTGTCTATCGTGATGAACCAATCGACCTATATTGGATGGAATAATCGTTCCTGAAAGTTCTACCATGCCAGCATACCCAAGATCCGGGGGCGAAGTCGTACTGCTGACTGTACAAAGATTTTACGGCAGTAGGGTGTTTCCTTCAAACAGCCAGCATAACAGCGTTGCTGCCTTCCCACAAGAAAGTGTGGGGCTACAAAAGGTTGACACTAAAAATGCACACCTAGCCTTATGCCACAGATTTCTGTCTCCGGTGGTAATGTCACAAAAAGTACGGAGCTAGCACGAAAACTGCTCACAAAGTGAGTGTGTGACCGCTCCATGTCAGTTGTCCCGTGGGCACTGCGGTCACACTCTCAGAACGCCAAGACCACCTCTAACCCAATTTACTTTTCAGGTACCTTTAGAAGAATCTTTCCACGGTGTGGGCAACCGGGAAGTGATAACCGCCCTTATACCTCTAAGAGCATTCATAATCAATCTAATAGCGGAGGCTGGATCAATTAGTGAGGAACGAAAACTGAATGATACTACTTTTATTCATTCTTAAACAACGACGTATAAATAAAGAGCAATGTTGAGTTTTGAAAACTATTTTGCACTCTGTATAAGTGTTATAAAACCAATCATCATTTTAATTTATACGTATTGGTTGTTTAAATCTTCCAATCGATCTTTTTGACCGCATATGAGTATATATATTCTTTAAGGATTGCCTTAATATCTCCACTAAGTCACAAACATTTTTAAGTAAACTTGGATGGTAGCTGGCATTTGGATCCAAGACATCCGTCTGGAAAGTTCCAAACAGGACTAAATACATGTCCTGGATTTCCCTGCCAGCCACTATCTACCTCAACTTAACAATCATTAGTTTGTTTTAAATTTGTATTTTATTTAATAAATAATTTGAATCGTATAGTTGATTATATTTTATTCATATTACTTGTATGTCTCTAAACTATCAGAATGAACTAAGATGACATGTTTAACCTATTTGTCTCAGTAAACCTTATTTTATTTGAGTCATATTGGTTATTCAATGTCATTCCATTTAAGCACACTGTCAAATGAGTATTTAAACAACAAAATAAGAACAAACACATCACTTGTATTTATTGAATTCAGATAACCACGAGAATATAATCCAAATCACAGACTGATTTTCATCTAGTCAATCAATAAAAACCAGATAGCAATCAAGGTTTCAGTGGTTCACATCTATAATTGAAATAGAGAAAACTCTGGAGATGTAGACTTTATAGTATGCGCTTATCCGTCATAACACTGAACTACTGATTAATGATCTATACTTATAATTATATGAGTGATAGATATTAGATTGGCGCCGAGAATTGAAAGCACACATGAAAATAAATTAAATAACAATTGGGAAAAACTGGAAATGATTACCCAAGATAGGGTTTTATGGAGAGTGCTGTTGGGCGGCCTATGCTCCTCCACGAGGGGTAACAGGCGTAAGTAAGTAAAATATGTTAAACAGAAGGTAAACATCATAAAACCAACCTTTATAGACAATTCTATTAGAACCATAATCATATGAAATAATTCTGTTTTATTCACTTATAATAAAATTAAAAAAATGTTAGAATAAGACATAACTGACAAATAAATCTATGGATAAAAATACTCATGGAATAATAAAAAGAAATTCTTTATGGGATGATGGATTTTTAGCTAAAAATAGATTTTCACTCTAAAAAAAAATAAACACAAACAAATTTTGTATATAATGAAAACGGAAAGGATTAGATTAGTTTTATGAGGGGAATTTAATTGATACAATACTTTAACATTCATGAAGAACTAATCAAAGTAAATTTTTCTAGTAGTTTTTGGAAGACTTTCTTAAAGTTCTACATGGACAATATAAGACGGGAGGGGGGTAAAAAATCTAAGACTATTGTTGACACTCAAGATTTGAGAATACCTAGCTGAATAGTGAATAGATTTAGAGACGCTAAGTGGTAAGGAGTCTTAAGTTGGAAGAGAATCACTATCTAATCCTCAACGGGTAAACATTAGTTCTCAAGATAATTACCACCACTAGATGAATTAAATGAATATTATTTCATTAAGAATGTCAGTCAAATTACAGATATGCTTGACATAATGAAAATTTAAATTCACTTGGTGTTGTTTTACTTTGCTTAAAAAGCTTGCGACTTAAGGCTACATCGAGGCAATCCACACAGGGTGCACATATGCCAACATGAGATTGATCAATTACAGTCCTAAATAAAAATGGGAAGATACATGTAAAATAACACCAATTGAATTTAAACTTCACCTTATCGTACAAGCGAGTGGCTATCAGGACTCGGTAGCTGAGTGGAGAACGTGCTGGTGTTTGAAGTGAACGGGTGAACAACTCTGGGATGCAGGCACATCCGGCTGACGAGTCACAAATTAGACGAAACGCACATCCTAAATTCAACTGATAGCCACTATCAATCTTTGCTTACAATGAAAATCTGTTTTCCAGTCATATGATGATAGGAGATAGAAAATAACATGGCGATTTATTCCATAATCTTATCAATAACATGTAATAGAGTTGTGTCACTTCTTCAATATTTGAAGCCCTCAGCGGTGAGCATCCACGATCCCCACTCGCGAGATTCGAACCCAGAACCTATCAGTCTCGCGCACGAACACTTAACCTCTAGACCATTGAGTCGGCCGGCATCCGACGATGGTAATGTCTAACTTCAACCAATCCGTGATCCAATGATCCCTTTAGAATGGATAGAAGCAATTATAAACTAATGTAAATAACAAAATTGATAAGTAAATGAATAGATAAATAAAGAAATATAAAAATTGATTTTCATGAAAAAAAAGAATTTGTTATGACTAGATCGTTTCCGATGTAAAAAAAACAGTTTATAGAAGATTTCCGAAGTGAAAAAAATATATTCATGTCGTCGAAATAAGTATTTTAATAACCAACGGTTATGAGAAATTTCATACACATAATTCCCTTCATTATCTTAAAGAGAGCAAGAGCGAAGATTGGTCCAGGTATACGATATTGTTAAACTGAAACCGAATATCTTTTGTACACATAATTAACACTCATTTGAATTCTGATGCTGGTAACGGTAGAATGTCAGAATGCTAGCAAATTATGTCTATGGTTTCAAGAAGTAGTATGTTTGTAAACAATGATGTCACATCGAAGGAAACCATAAACTTACCAGCAATATTAATGTGATTCATGCTGTTAGCAAATCCAAATGAATGCTTTAATGTATACGTGGCTAATCGTTGACGAACTGGTTCTAAATTATCCGCTAACCATCGTGCAACTTTGTGGTAAGGTGAATTGACCATTAACAGAATAGGTTTTAGTGGAACAACTTATTTATGTATTTTAGGTAAACTATACATGTGGGGCAAACGAGACCCATGAGGTCGTAGATATTTTAATTGGAATTATCAATCATCTTCTTCAGGAGATCCCTGAGTACTTTCGTGATTCTTTTCTCAGTTGAATCAATTAAGTGCTCGTTACTTTTATCTAACATTAAACTCATGCACCAATTTTCGTTCTTGCTCTCTTTAGAATCAACGGTTCGTTATATATAATGGTTTTGAATCGGTTTTGAATAAGTGCTTTATAGTAAGTTTTCTTTTCTTACGTTATGCAAGACTACGTTTAAAGTACATGCATAAGGTAAAACAGCTTTAGTGAAAATCTGTTTTGTATTTTAATGTAATTCTAATGTAATTTCTATCAATAATTATATAATCTAGAAAACATTGAAGATCATTCTTCTTCATAACAAAAAGAATCTTAAATTAAGATTACTTAAGTGTCGTTTCCTATTCATTGTAATAATTACATTTGATAGATTCAAAGATTCATACAAAGTCATTTTCTGATAGAAACATTCTATTGTCAGTAAGACCAAGTTTCAATTAGAATTACTCATCGTTATAGCTAGAATATCTCACCTGTGGGTAAGAACATGTGACAAGTGATACATGTATTTACAAATAACATCAAACGAAGATTCCATTCAGTTACATATTGGTCATTGAATACTATTATATACGCACATTATACTCGTTATAATTTTAAATATTATTAGTTTTATAGTTATCTATAGTTAGAGAACTGTTTTTGTTACCAAAGGAGAAATATTTTTCAAATAAATTTCAGAAGATTAACTTTTTTTCAAAATTTCATGGATTGTTTGAAGTTAGACATTAACACCGTTCGATGCCGGCCGACTTAGTGATCTAAAGGTTAATTGTTCGTTTGCGAGACTGATAGGTTTTTGGGTTCGAATCTCGCGTATTGGGATCATGAATGCGCACTCTTGAAGAGTCCCATACAAGGAGGAAACGGCTATCCAGTGCTTCTAGGTTTTTGATGGTGGTCTAGCTTCAATTGACTCATGAATTCAATAACTAAATTACTATAATATCCACAAAATCCCTCTCTGATTAAAAACAAATATCTTTTTCCATAAATATTTCTTTTGTCACTTGTTTTTTATTTCATTATGATTGAAATTTTACTTTTGAATGAAATAAATGTCAACAAATTTGTTAAGATCTTATGTTTTAAACAAGACATCACATGCAAATTCCTTTTTATTCATTTAGTTAATATAAATTCACGTACACCTTTTTATTATTTTACATTGAATTTTTTTTTAAACTGTCATAATGAGTAAATGAAACGATTCAATAAGAATGCTTATTTTAATATTGTTGGCTTTTAGCATAAACTAAAGAACTATGTAGAACTGTGTAGCACACTCTACAGGAAATTTGTTTATCAAGACTATACTAGTGACATGTTCACACAAAATGAAATTCGAAAATCTAGAGTCTTACAGAAACCATAAAATGTTTCGTCACTTTAATCGAAAATGGTAGTGAATAATGAATACGTTATATTCCCCATCTCCTGTATGACTGAGATCTTTACAATGCTTAATTGTCAAGTAGTAATTGATGTGGTGTTTTTTTTCAAAATCTGATTTCAGATTGAAATCTTAATCAAGTTGCAATGTACCTAGTAGTTTCAGTGATTTGCAATCGCACGGAGTATGTTCAGACATAAGGTAGTTATAACTATTTATTGGACACCATGAACCTAGTTAACACTCGTTAGTAACGGTACAGTTACAACGCAAATAAACCAGCTGTACAGTCTAAGATGTTACCACTGAGGTGTTTGCAGACCAGCTTACCTTCTGAGGGTTCGAAATATTCATGCTAATCAATTGTTGAGTAATAACTAATGTTATGTTTATTTAAATTGTAATGCTCACTGAATCCTGTTGATTAGATTGTACTTTTAAGACAGTTCAAATAAAGCTTTTAATAATCCATTTTTGTACAAGTTACATGGGACATTATATTATTTGATAAATGCTATCTCAATTTATACACTTATCAAGTAAGAATAAACCACTTCACTAAAGTTTTATTTGATAAACTGGCGACATTAATTTTTTCTTTGTCTTTCCGTAAACGTATATACTCTTGTCAACTATTTCGTTATAGCCTACTAAATGATATCCTTTATGATTTACGTTATGTTTAGATATATATTCGTGACATTATTTGTTAGTATGAGTTAAAGAGTATGGTTAATATTTGTATGACAATCTTATGACTTGTATTGTGTTGAATTCAAAATAAGTATAGTAGAATCTAAGGCGACTACAAAAAAGAAAGCCCAGAACATAGCGAAACTTCAAGGGGAATAACTAAACCCAAGTATTTAGATAGAAGACAGAAATTTCAGTATAATTTTTTAGGACTCAAGAAAAGGCAACATACAAACATCATACACTTGAGTACTTAAGTGTATGTTTATGGTTGTATAGCAATTTAAGATGGAAGTCATGTTTATGGGAGATTATCCTATTTTATTCTCAATAAATGTTCTGATGATGAATACTTGACGGCAAAGTATGATTTTAAAAGGGAATTAACAACACTCGAAATGATTTACATAGAAATAACAATTGCACAATATAACGAAATAAATAAAGTTAAACACTCATATCACAAGATAACATCTCAGTTATCTAAACTTTAAACAGCTGGCCTTAAGTTCTTGTATTTTACCCTTTGTAGGTTCGTGTATCTACACCGTTGAAAACTCCCTCACAAAGATGGAACAACTTTCAAGGCCTTCTTTAGGTTTCAGTTTTTGTCTATGATCAATAGGTAATGTAAAACTGAACAGTTCAACAAAACTACTCAACCTTCTACACTAAAAAATACACATTTAATTAGTTAATCAGATTAATGTATAGGTACTATCTTGCTTAAGGGAATATCTAAGTTTATGATGAAAATTTGTAATTTACAAATGGATATATTTGTCAATAAAATGAAGTTACTACTCATAACTACTTATTTATGCTCTTCATATTTTATTTTTTAATGTTCTAAATGACAGAAATAACGAAAACAAAAGATAAATACTACTGATAAGCATTTATACATATATGTTTGATTTCGTGACTAAACAGTTGTTTAAATAAGTTTAATACCTATTAGATAGCAACGTTTTTTTTTTAAATTATGTCATATGCCAAATCAAAGCTTTAATAATGTTTGTATGCAAACGTGGAAAACAGTATAGATTCATGAAATTTATGAGTATTTAAAGCTCCAGCATTTAACCACTTTCAATGGGAAGAAAAAGCATGTCCAAAGAGGTGAATAGTCAATGGAAAATAGAACTTTTTGAATGTTCAAATATCCGATGTCATTCGGCATTCAATGTTTTACTATAAGTAGTTATTAAATTGTAAAAAATATGTAAAAATGTCCATAGTTTCATGAATTAACAGTATATCAAGATTACAACACTTAACTTTAAAAATTTTTTTTTCTGGTTGACAGACAATCGAATATTTATAATCAGATAGGGGTTTTATGGATATTATATTAATATCAATAGTTGAGATTATGTGTCATTTGAAGCTAGACCACCATTAAAAACCTGGAAGCACTGGACAGCCGTTTCGTTCTATTGTGGGACTCCTCATCAGTGAGCATCCACAATCCCGCCCCCTTCGAGATTCAAACCCAGATTCTATCGGTCTCGCACGCGAACACTTAACCTCTAGACCACTGTTCCGGCACCCTACGGTTTTAATGTCTAACTTCAATGAATTAAACAAATTGCGCAATCGTTCACCATTGTCTTTAGTGAGTTACTATCTGAAAACAGACTTGATTGAATTCAATTGATCACGGCTTCTCATTAGAACTTTAGGAAATACATCTTGAAAACCTTTACTAGTGAGCATATGATGATTATAATCAGATAGGGGTTCTGTGAATGCACACTGCTGAAAAGTCTCATACTAAGACGAAACACCGTCCAGTGCTTCCAGGTTTTCCATGGTAGTCTAGCTTTAATTGAATATTTGTCGTAGATGTCAATTGTCAATTTGGATTAGTAGGTACAATCAATTAAAGTATTTTAATTC
Source organism: Schistosoma spindalis (assembly GCA_946903255.1). Classification (NCBI taxonomy): domain Eukaryota; kingdom Metazoa; phylum Platyhelminthes; class Trematoda; order Strigeidida; family Schistosomatidae; genus Schistosoma; species Schistosoma spindalis. The sequence continues at coordinate 32,789,944 of OX336417.1, read as the reverse complement.
TTCAAATATGTCTTATAAAGAGTCCATTATCATTTCTAAAGATCTAAAACACCAAGAAATATTCACATCATGTTCAGCTATTTAGTGTTTTTCGGTAAACATCAATAATTATTGCATTTATGTTATTTTCTCAATCTGATTTGTCAAACATACAAAAATCTCAATAGATTTTGACATCATTTTTAGAACGTTTCCAGGTTGAAGCCTAAGATGATTGAGGCTTTTTATGTAATAACGAGTGAATTAATATCGAAATAGTTTGAATATAGAAATTTTTTCCGTTTAGCGACATATATGTATACATATACTGCTTCTAAGATGGCTGAATTTCATCAGTTAAGTCTCACCAGTTTCATTATTAATCAAATAAAATAATAATTTATGTGAAAAACCAATTTATTTACATAATTTATTATCATACAGATAGTCACATATAAAATAAAATTAGTTAAGTCTCCATTTCAAAACAATATTTATGGTAAATAACACTTATTGATCATTGAATATTATTCAATTTTCAATTTTTGGATTAAATGAAACAAAATTTCCAATGGGTTCCACTTAATTAATTTGTTACATTAAGTGCTTTTTAAATGATACATACTATTCTTATCAATATATATATATATATATATATATATATATATATATATATATATATGTATTCATTGTTCAACAATGCTAGTTACCAATGTATCTACGACTACTTACGCCTGTTACTCCCAATGGAGCATAGGCCGTCAACTAGCATTCACCAGCCTACTCTATCCTAGGTATTCCTTTCTAGTGCATCTACTTTATAAGTAGTAAATTATTGTTTAACAAGAGGATTAAAATGTGAAAGCTTAATATGTACAACCAAACATGCCGCTACTGAATGATTTAAACAACAGTATTTATTAATATATTTAAAAAAAAGAAATCAACTTCAGTTTTGTTTATTACATTACTACTGACTAATAAAACTTAGCAACAAAAAATGGATGATTGTATTAGAATGTAAATTATATCATTGATTGGAAAACAAAACAACTATTCATAAAACAATGAATTAGCTAAGTGTTTTAAGAATAATTCAATCCATTCTATTCATTGATTATGTTAATTATTAAGCGAAAATAAAAAAAGAGTTTAACCAAATAAAACCTTATTGTTATTGAATTTTGGGGATTTGTTGAGATTGTAACATTTTCAAAGTTGAATTCATGAGTTCATCTAAGCTAGATCACGTTTGAAAGAAGTAGAGGCAATGGACTGTCGTTTCGATCACATCAGTGAGTATCCACAAACCCTTTATAAGATCCAGTGCTTCTAGGTTTTAAATAGTGGTCTAGATTATATTAACTCATTTATTTAACTTTAAAAATATATACGAATTGAAATTAATGGTTACAGTTACGTATTACTAATGTATCATTGTTATTGTATTTGTGAAATTATTGAATAATTGGATATTGCCATGTAATCTTAAGTGAATACATTTCTTTTGTGAGAAAAGAAAAGCAGTTTCTTGTAACTGCATTATACAAGCCATTCGGAAATCTGGAATCTTTATCTAACATTCTATGATATTCTTAGTGAATATTCAATGCCTCAACTACTACATTTTCATTTTCTGATTAACAATAACAACTTTCATGCTTTTCTTTTTTTTTTCACCTGAGTTATTATGTTCAGTAAATTATTATTATTATTATTGAAAATTATCGCTATGAAAAAAATGGGTACTTCTTTGATTACGCAGCTTTCAGAACGAATTTACCGAAAACAAGTTCTTCGTTAAACAATTATTTCTTACTATATATTATCAATAAATGATTTATGTTGGTTTGAAAACATTTTAATCTAAATTTCAATGTATGAAGAGTAATTAGCATTCGGCATTTTAGGTCTTACCATTAAATGAATTCTATTTACTCAGTGTAAGATACAGTTCTGAAGCTAAATCACTGAAAATTGTGATTCTGTGTGTCGTATTTTAATGATGAAAGACAGTAGACAGAAATGATCACTTTAGTAATTGTAGTAACAGAGATTCAACTTCTGTGACAACAGCGAGTTGTTTTTTTCTACAGGCGTAAATGCTAAGAAGAGATATACCACTAGCTATTACAAAACCACGACTAGTCAAACTTTTGTATTCATTGCCTCCTACCAGATATGTAGGCCGATATTTCTTTCGGAATAGAACGATTTTTCTAAGCCCACTTCAATTCAGATGAATAGTTAGAGGGCTTAAATAGTTAAAATAATATGTGTAATACCGATTTTATTCACTAGTATACGTTTGGATACAGAAGAGAATTCTCAGCGCAAAGTCTGAGAAATCCCCGTTTTACAGCTATTTAATTCCTGAATATATGGAAGAATATGTCTAAGAATTCATTAATTAGTAGTTAGCTGTAATTTACATTCATCCATGAATGTCTGCCATCCATGACATCTCTTTCCATCGATGTATATGTCCAATGCATTAACTATAAGAAAATTGCCTCTAATTTCTACAAATAAGCGGGAGAGAATTAAGATATACAAGCCACAGTAGCGATAATTTATTAGCATTTTATGACTGCATTGGTGTACATAATTAGCAAATATAACCAGTGAATTTAAACAAATCTAGAATATAAACTTTTATGACAACAAGTGTACGTTTTAAAAAATAGCGACCTCAAGACCTGAAAAATCCTCTGCCATATATCTATATTATTAAAAATGGTTACAAACATTGTATATGATTTTTCCTCTCATCCAGAATATGTGTTTATCCCGAGAATAAATAAACTTGTAAAGTTTGCTCAAGTAAATTAGTGGAAAACAAATTCAGGTTCCATTATTTAATATATATGGTTAAATAAAACTATTTGTCAAACAAGTCACTTCATGAACAATTACAGCTTTTAAATCAAGACAGCAATAGTTGCTTGACTTCTGAACCATATCCAAAATTATTAATGATTCATCTAAGTGATTATATACATATATGACAAATTCCAAACCCATATAAAGAGTACAATATTCAAACTACCTTTCAAGATCCTAAAAATAACCTTATATCAGTATTTATCATTACCATGCTTTTATTTAAAAATTACTCATCCTAAAAATTTCTCATAAAAGACAAAAAGTGGTACCTTTCTTCAATAACCATTCCTATCAGAAATATTTCATTGTTTTATGCTATAGTATACATATCATTTAATGTAGTATCAGTCAAATAGTGTTAAACAATAAACTTATTCAATAACTACAAACTTCACCCCCATGTGATGAGCTCGCTTTATCTAAATAATTGTCTTTTCAAAGATGTCAATTACAAACGTTGTCCAAACGCATTTATCATTATTTCACAGAAAGTAGATCATAATAAAACAACAAGTTAATGAGTCATTACCAAGCTTATCGAAAATTGTTTAAAAATATTTTCAACTGTTAAGTATAAGTTATGCAATTATCGAAACGTTTTATGAAGAAGATAAAGGAAACATATATGAAAAACAGATGTAGAAGATCGACTTAAATAATGGAAATATCGTAAATTGATTAAAGTTGGATATTTATACATTAAAATTTCAGCTCAGAGGTTTTAAGATTAAGCATCCGCGCGCTATAATGTAATTCATGGTTTTGATTCTAGTGTGCCGGGTTGTAGATATGCACAACTGACGAGTTCCATACTACGACAAAAAGTTCATCTAATACTTCCAAACTGTCAATGGTGATCTAGCTAAGATCAACCCGTGGTTAAAACTATAAGAATGGAGACAAGATAAAAGAAAGAAATGCACATGTCAAAACAATTTACACGATTAGAAAATAGTTTGGGACCATGGCGAATTAAGGAACTGAACATAGAGAATAGGTTTAAAGCAATGAATTACTGAAGCCTCATTAATACACATATTAATTATTTAATTTTCTTCAGAAAAAGTCTGTTTAGTTTTGTAAATAACTTGATTAAAGATCTTGATGAAAGTAGATGACCAAAGTAGACCAGAATTTTAACAATGTAACTACTGACTGGTTCCCGATTCGCTTAATTTTCAGGTATATGTTTAGAAAGTACACTTTTTCTTCAATCAATAAAACATGTAACATAGAGGCGAATAAATCGAAGAATGCACATTGACAGTTTATCCTTGGTTTTTAGTAACCTTTTTATCGGTTAAGCAGTATTCTAATTCAGTATGAAATACACGGTAAAATGTTATAACTACGATTGTATAGCATTAACAAATAACACCATCGTAAGGAATTAATGACCCGAGATCTAAATCCAATTGGATCGTATGAATGTTATTGAAGTACACATGTCGTCTGTCCTCGTATATAATGATCGACCTAATTTTCATTAGTAAATAATGGAATTAGAGAACTCAAATACCTATATTTTATACAATCATTGATCTGGACAGACAATCAGACGTACATAGCAAAGAGAAGAGATCAAAGCGAAATGACACGCGGTGGAGAGAACATGTGAATTAACCCGATTTCATCAAGCGTTAATCAATATTTAGAGCCAGATAAAAATAGGTTACAGACATTTTATATGTAGAATAAGAAATGTACACATATACGCTCATATAAGAACAATCAAAATTGATAAATGAATAATTAACAAGATCAAAACGTGACTCAAGAAAAATGAATAAAGTGGTCTGTCCAAAAGCTAGAATACATTGTGTGGGCATAACATAGTAAATAACACTACAATGAATAGTATCTTGTCTGATTTGTTTTATATTTTGATTAACAGTAGATTGAGTTTCATTTTTCATGTTTGTCAATTATATTTTTTATTTTAAAAGAACTCATACTAATTTTAATCATATTGAATTAAAAATAAGTCAGTGTTGATTTGACTTTTTCTAGACAATATAATAAGTTTCTTTCATTTCTGACAATCATCTTCCCCATCCTTCTAACTTAGTTAATAAATGCAAATTATCAAAAAGGGTTTAGTGCAGATTTTAGTAATTTTAATAACTGAAATCATGAGTCAGTTGAAGTTAGACCGTCATGAAAAACCTGGATGCATTGGACGGCCTTTTTGTCCTATTGTAGTATTCCTCAGCAATGCTCACCAACGATCCCGCCCCCCGCGAGATTTGAACACAAGACCTACTGGCGCTTAACCATCAGACCACTGAGCTGGCCGGCATCCAACGGTGTCAATGTCTAACTTCAACCAGGTTTGTTGTGAGTTATCAACTCAATGAAAACAATGGTATACGGTGGCTCAATTTCGTGGATTGATTGAAGTTAGACATTAATACCGTTGGATGCCAACCGGCTCAGTGGCCTAATGGTTAAGCGCTCGCACGCGAAACTGATAGGTTCTGGGTTCGTATCTCGGGGGCGGTATCGTGGATGCGCACTGCTGAGGAGTCCCATACTGAGACGAAACAGCTGTTCAGTGCTTCTAGGTTTTTGATCATGGTCTAGCTTCGATTGACTTATGATTTCAATTATTGAAATTACTAAAATCTCCACAAAACCCCTTCTGAAAATGTAAATTAATTTAATGTAAGTAAAATCAATTACATTTGCTATTCATTTTTCTAGATGAATTAATGACAAAGTTATTCACCTTATTACCATGACTATTATTATTATTCTGTTCTTCTTTTTTTAAAACTATAAGAAATATTGTTTCTTTTTCGATCATTCGTCATTATTTTATTCTTTTAATCTGTCAAAGCCTCACTCCCTCTCTCTCTTTCTATCTCTCCCCTTTCTCACACACACACTTTATGCTTATGCTATATTCATTCTTATCTCATAAAAATATTGATTTTGTTATATTGATCGTCAAAGAAAGGTTACTCTTATCTATACATTCATTCGTATTTTTTTATTCAATTGAGAGAAAGAAAGAAAAATTATTACTAGTGGGAAAAAAAAACAAATTTCATGATAATGCAATGGATTGTTGATAGGACGTTTAGTAAATTGAGTAGATCACGGAAATGAGCGGTACGAATTGATTGTCAGGACAGGTCCATTTAATTATTTATTAGTGGAGTTATGAAAAATGTTTTTTTCTTTGGAAATAACTTTTGTAGTGAATAATCTGATTTGAAATTGGTAATGTATTGAGTATTACTTACCTTGTGACGTAGTGATTGTGCACTGCTGAAGTGTCTCATAGCAGAACGAAATGGCTGTCAAGTGTTTCCTAGTTTCTAATAGTTTTACATCTGAGATCAATTTGTGAAAATTATTAATTATAGGTGGATATTTGTCCAAATTACATTTACTTAGATTTCATCACTAACCAATACAGAGTGTATAATTGAATGCATTGAAGTATTAATTAGAATCTGGTGTAAGGATGATGAAATGAATCCTCCTCTCATGTTTTTTCCTACTATGTCTTTTATTTAATTATATTCCATCCGTCTGTGTGTACGAGTTGAAGAGTAAAAGAGTTAAGTACCAAGAAATGTTCAAAGGCAGTAGTTGGTAACAATGCTTATAGAAAGAGAAATCACTTCCCTTTACTTCTTATTAGCAAAGAAAATCTGGGGTAATAACACTCTAAGAAATAAAAGAAATTTAAGGTTTATTGAAAAGATACCCAATCAATTAATTCAAACTTACAATCAGTTGGTTAGAAATTATTTAGAATGTGATATAATTGTCTATCAATCTAAACTGTTACAATAAACATCAGTACAACACGGGGAAATATGATTATCATCAATAATACAAGAGAAATAAACATAGTGAACATAGTCCAGTAAAAAGAAATGAAATCAGTAAATATAAACTAAGAAAAAAAATTAAAAAACCTAAAGTTTATATCTTTACTACAGTGACTGACTTTAAATCATATTACATAATGTATTTAATTAGTGACTAGAATTATGATAAGGCCTCAAATCAATACGTTTTCATTTGTCAACATACCATAAATCAGTTGACAATGACTTTATAAACTTCATGTTATATTTCAGTTTGACCAATCTTAACTTACTTTTTTTTTCTAAACATCTTTTATACTAAATACTACTGAAAATTACATTAGACAATATAAAGTATTCAGTAATATATGTCTACTGTGAAATCAGATGAGTTTCTCTTAAATATTTTGATTGGATTTATTAATATAAATTAATAATTATTTCTAAGAACAAAACGGTAAATTAATATTATTATCATGTAATGAAATAAAGTATTGATTAATAGAAAAGTTGAAAACGATTGATATTCTAAATAAATAATATATTTGTAATATCCCAATGAATAGGAAAATTAAATTTTTCTGACGTTTCGTGACTCAATGTAAGCTATTTCTTCAGAGAATAATTCGTACATAATATTTTTGGGTTGTTTTTTTTTGTACTATTTAAACTTGGATTAATTTTGATTTGGTTACTTATTGTCTAAAGAAATGGCTTACACTGAGTCACGAAACGTCAAAAAATGTAATTTTCCTATTCATTGAGATATTACATTGTGATATTATTTTATTTATAATAATCTACTTAATGATCAATTTATTTAAAACTATCAAATTAAACCTTGGTAATGATACCTACGATTGACATTCGTTTAAATTCTACGCTAATTGATAATGAATGAATGTAATGCACATTTTAAAGTTCATCAAAGTTGTATGTTTACATTTAAAAATGAATAATAAATAGATAAAGAATTTCATTTCATGTTTACATACTGAAGAGTCTTAAATATGACAAAACTCTTGTTCTAGACTTCAACAATCAGTTATATGTTTCCTTTCTATATTATATTCAATTCAAAATGTCATCTGCTTTGAGTTGAAAAAGAAAAAAAAATATTAATCATTTTCTATCATTATATAAAGAAGATATTTTATTGAAAATGAATTTCTCTTATTGAAATAACTTTATCTAATTAATTAAAACCAAATAATCATTTAATATATCGATTTTTAATTTTATTAATATAACATTATTACACCTTAATTTTTTAGGTACTAGTTGTCATGACAATATTAAATTCAATATTCAATGTCATACAATTAAAAAGCTTATTTTCTGATGTTATTATTGTTATTGTTACTTTTTTTAGAGAAAATACAGAACAATTATTGATTAATGACTTACCTTTTTTTAATAATTATTTATTAATTTTTCAAAATGCTCAAAAATTAAATTTGAATAATTTTTCCTTGAAATTTTCAACATTGAAAATATTGTAATTGTATTTGTTTGTTTATCTATTTGTTTACTTGTGTGTTTGCTTGTTTGTTTGTTTTTCAAATGAATCAATCAATATTTTTGTTTCTAAATTTATTACTATTGAATTAATCATAGATACTTTGAAGATTCCATGAAATCTATTCAACAATATAATGTCATATAATTAATATAAATATAATCAATATCTTTATGTATCATCATTAAATATTGTAATGTTTTTATTATTGTTATATTGAAACAATTTTATTGGCATCCCCCTGCAAAAAAAATAGAAAAAAAATTATGTAATTCCTTTATTATTTATTTATTGTTTGTTTTATGTTTAGCACATCCAATTGAATTCATTGAAAACTAATAACGTATTTAACCAAATTTCATCTAATCAATCTTAATCTTTTTCTTTTTCAATATTAAAAATTGGGAAACTTGAATGTTTGTTTATTTGTTTTCTTCTTATTATTATTATTATTATTTCTTATCATTATGTAATCTTCATATACACAGTCAAATAATCATGAATCATAATGTCACAATCATTGAAATAGATGAGAACAATAAAAATCTAAGGGAAGAAAGAACGAGAAAAAGAAAGAGAGATTCTAAAAAAAAAAACAAAGAAATTGGTCAGTGTTATTATTATTATTATTATCTTACAAGTTCCTTTCTCATAATCCAATTAAAATTGATTCATAAATTAGCAACAACAAAAAAATTGTTTTTCTATTTGTTTTTATTCACACATTTCTATATCTATTATAAACATCTATGTTCACGTGTGTTATGATTTTTCATATTCAATAGATATATATGTATATTTATATGGAAGTGAATAGGCAAATGGGTAAGAGAGTAGGAGAAATAAATGTCTTGCTCTCTATGCATATATATATATATATATATATATATATATATATATGAGTCTGTGTATGAATGTATATATTAGTGGAAAATTATCGACCAACATGCATAAGCAATTCACTACTCAAATTGACCAATTAAAACGATCACAATTCTAACAATTGAATCTGCCTTCATACATAGATAAATATGTCTGTAAATATGGTTAGAATGTAACCATTTATGATTTACAATGTAATCATAATAATAATGATAGTAATAATTAATTGTAAGCAAATAGTTTTAAGATAAATCTTAAATAAATAAACAAATAAATCATCTGCTCACTATTGACTGAATTCAAGAGGTATTTCCTGGAGTTCTAGTGAGAAGCAGTGTTCAGTGAAGTTCAACCAGGTCTGCTGTGAGATATCAGCTGACTGAAGACAATGGTGAACGGTTGCGCGATTTCGTAGATCGGTTGAAGTCTGATATAAACACTGTCGGATGCCGGACCAGTGGTCTAGATGCCTACTTTAGATCGACTCATGTATTCAAATATTATAATGATTATACTTACATCAAGTTACATTGATTGAATTCATAATTAATTAAAAAAATCAGCGGTAATGCAATTGTATCCACGACTTACTTACTTACTTACTTACGCCTGTTACTCCTCATGGAGCATAGACCACTCACCAGCATTCTCCATCCAACCCTGTCCTGGGAAATCCTTCTCAGCTCTTTCCAACTGTTATTCATCTTTTTCATACCTGATTCTATTTCCCGACCTAATGTGTTCTTTGGCCTTCCACTTTTCCGCTTCCCTTCAGGATTCTAAGTTAGGGCTTGCCTCGTGATGCAGTTTGATGATTTGCGTAATGTGTGTCCTATACATTTCCATCGTCTTTTCCTAATTTCCTCTTCAGCTGGAAGCTGGTTTGTTCTCACCCACAGAAGGCTTTTGCTGTAGCTCTTCTAGAGTTACTGCCGGTCCCAAACACGGGTAAAGGAGGAGGGCTAGTGTGATAATTAGGAGTATTTGAATTATAGTACTAAGAATCCCAGAAATAACGCAATTGAACCAAGAAGTACTAGACAAGCACTAACGAATGTACTGTATTTGAAATTCGAAATCAAGCATTCAAGAAGTACAAAGGAATCATTAGTTCATTCAAACACCACATCCGCCACAGCTTAAATTGGAGTCTAAGTATCTAATTAATTGTACGTCTTCTTCTTAAGTTTATCCTGTGTCTGTCGGACAGTGTATTGGATAAAGACTCTGTATTATCTAGAATGCACTCATTAGTATTAGAATTAACAACCGAAATCGGAACAGACTCACTTGCTTCCTGAGATTGTGTACAATCATCATGTCGATTGAGTACTGAAACTACTGCTACCTAGAATTCGAACCATAGACATTCAGACTATGCTCCCCCACGAAATAATGTCCGATCTTCATATCCCCAAGTTATGAATAATGTTGCTTCATATAAAACATCTTTCTCAATTTGACTAGAGTAAACATTGGAAGTGACTTTATGATAAGAATAAACAACAGTTGATATGGAATCATCTGAATTGTAATCAGACTCTAACTCATCTATTACTCGTGCTTCGCATCGAACAAGTTTCTCACAAGAAACAAATGCATCATGAGGACAAATAATATTTGATATGACATCAAGATTCGATTCTTCTGAAATAGTTTCCTCGAATTTATTGAGAATGTCATTGCAGAGTAAAGGATCATTAAAAAAATCAGCATCTATCAAAACTACATCAAATTTTCGACCATCATTAGATTGACTCAACACACTTCCCTCAGATTTATAAGAAATTTCATTACAATTATCTGAATCATTAGGAAAAACCATATCTGGTACAATAACATGAGAAATCTGATAGGTTGCTTGGTTAGGAATTGTTTTCTCGCAATGATTCTGAGTTTCATTTGACTCTGAAATGCTATATGACTCCAAACTGTGTTTTGAAAACATTGATAAAGATAAATGATCATTATAAATACTCAACTTAATAGGATCAGAGTTACAAACTGACTGAATATGTCCAATATCAGCAAATTTAAAACACTTAGAATTACGAAATCTACATAAACTAAAAGAGTGGAACTTTCCACAGAACGAACATTGACCAAACTCGTGCCCATTTTCGTGAACATCGCAACTCCTCAATTAGTTATCTGAATAATCTTGAGTATGCACCGGGTTGGGGTGACGTAATGTAGTGGAATTTTTATATCCTCATGAACCATTTTACGAAATCTTTCTCCTTTACCGCATTCGGAATTTGTGTACTTAACATAGTCTAACAGTAATTCCTTGAGAGCTGCATAAGGAAGAGAAATGGGCTTTTCCGGTAAAGCCAGAATTTTTAATAAGCTATATGCTTCTTTTCCGATGAATGTGAGGAATTGTGCCACAATATTAACATTCTCATCGTCTTCCTTGGTCATAGCACAAATTTCGAACCTTTCAAAGTAATCCTCATAAACATCAAAATCTGAATGTATATCCAACGATTCCATCACAGGCTCAATCGCGACGCCAATGTGATAATTAGGAGTATTTGAATTATAGTACTAACTAAGAATCCCAGAAATAACGCAATTGAATCAAGAAGTACTACAAAAGCACTGTATTTGAAATTCGAAATCAAGCATTCGCCAAGTATAAAAGAATCATTAGTTCATTCAAACACCACAGCTAGGCATGGGGTTAGCGACCTCATCTCGTAAAAAACTAACTCGCTAAAAAAACCCTTGTATCCACGAATTATACATCAAACTACTTAGAGTAAAAAAGACTCAAGCTAAATAATAAGAGACATTCTTAATTAATTGGGTTGACATTTTCAGAGTTCTTTCACGCAATAAAAAATTAAGCCGAAAATTACAAAACAAAATGCTTACACAGTTAATAAACTGTAAATTTAGATTATTAAAAATCTTTATATTTAATAACTAATCAATCCGAGAAACCAGTAACAAAAAATAGAAACAGTTGATCTATTATAGTTTAGAGATCTTCAACGATACTTTTATATCAACAGATTGCTTAATTATCATGGTACTTTGTATTTGAAATTTGAATCCGACAAACAAAGCAAGAATACAAAAACGAATATATAAAGATTTATTTGACCTTCAAAATGAACTAAAATGGTTCATGAATACACTACTTTTAATATGATTAATTAACAGTTCGATTAATATTTAGATTAACATAAAATGAACTGTATAGTATTTAATATGAGTTTAGTAATAACCTACTATGTGAACATATATATTCACAATTTCATACAATTAAGGATCTATAACCAATATTTATAACCAATTGATAAGCTACATAATTACTCTCTCTCTCAATATATGATTACTTGTCACCAACGATTGGAAAAAAAGTTAATTTCATACGTTTTTCTCAATTTAATCGGTTTAGTTATTATCCACTATACCACATACTCAATCATAATCTAACAAGAAGTTAGTTTTTGTGATCATAATGTATCACAATGAAAATTACTTTTTTTATTATCCGAAAGTTTCATAAAAAATGACTGCAGATTAATTCCTGGTTAGATATCCTGATATTTTAATATCTAATTATAACTTGAGAAGTCAATCAAAATTTAACCCGAGTCAATAACTCATCCACAATGTATTGAATCGGTATCATTACTAATTGACACCATTAACCCTTGCAGAGGAGAATAGGCCGCCCACAACCATTCTCCATCAAATTATTTAATGAGTAATTATTTCCAGTTGTTTCCAGTTGATATTCATTATTTTGATGTCTGTGTCCAATTTCTGGCACAGTGTATTCTTTGGTTTTCCTCTTGTCCTTTTCTCTTCAGGATTGCAATTTAACGCTTGCACTGTGATGTAGTCTGGTGATGTCCGTAAATCAGTATCATACCATATAATAAATCAATTTAATGAAAATTGATTGTTGTGCTGTATTTTAAAATCATTTTGTAGTAGTACAGTAAAGTAGTGTGAAGCAGTAAAAATGGTGATAAAATCTATCAGTTAAATGACACTTAGTAATCACAGTGATATAAACATTAAAAGCTTCAGTAGTACTCCGCATGTTACGAGCCGTTGTCTATTTTATGACATGTGGCCGCTAACTACAACAGCACTAATTTTCCAGTGAACTCAAATGTATGATTCGCAGTGTTTGTCGACGCTACCGCCCGAAACATTTTCTACAAGGATCTCAAGCTTATTCAAACCAGAGTTTGAGATTGAATGGATGCGAAGATATATCTGAATATTGGTGAACATTTGAAAGTTCATACAATCAAAGCTGACTGGTTATCATGAAATATGCACATCCCAGGATCTCAAACGTGATCTAATACTAATGCTTAATCAAGCATTTTCAGCCAGAGATGTGTCCAGTAGTACTGATGAGGTAAACATAAATGCCAGAGAATTACGGAATGTTATACCAATATACATATGTTCTTATTGGATAATTATTGGATAACTATATATATATATATATATATATATATATATATATATGTTTCTTTTATTATAAGCTTTCACTTGACCTACTAGCTACTGAAATACGATTTACCATTCTTAACTTATTCACAATTTATCAGTTACAGTATCCCACACTCACAGCCAACTTTGACTTCATCTTGTATCACTATTGTTTTTCTTTTTATGATGTGATGCAGTCTGATCCTCTTGTATATTACTTGAGTATTTCCAAAATATACGATTCATATAGCAGATTTTGATATTTGTGTTCTGGACTAAACAAGCTGGCCTAAGTGAGGAATTACTATACAGAAGATCAATAAGGACTCAAAGTTGACTCAAGGGTACTAGTTCTATGACACATCGTTGATTTAGAATATGGATAAGGTCAAAGAAGTTGGTATTATGATAGGCCATAGGACATAACACAAAGCTACTTATTTAAGGGATTTATTTACCCTCACATGAATCTAGTCCCGATTTTTAGTGTTTGAGGAGACAATAATGAGACTATAGGGGTTTCGTTCATCTTATTGACACCATAGGGAAGGATGAGTTGATCAATAACCAAAGAATAGGACCGAGTTAATCAAAAGTACACTCCACGTTAAAACAATCATAGGTAATAAGAGCCAGGAAAATAAATTACCAGCATTCTTAGTGTATGTTGTTACTAGAAATTCAAGATCAACATAAAGCATACGATTTAAAATTTATAGGTATTAGTGTCAAGGTTAAACTTGATAGTTTCAAATAAATTGAGCATTGGATAGAGAGAGTAGAGAGTTAATAATAAATATATCTTTGTTATATTCCATCGAGTAGAAAAATAATATTTCTGACGTTTCGTGACTTAACATAAGCAACTTCTTCAGAGTAAAGCGAATTTTTTTATTTACTCTGAAGAAGTGACTTACATTAAGTCACGAAACGTCAAAAATATTATTTTTCTACTCATTGCTATATAACAAAAAGTATATTAATCCATAAGATTTAAATGTTTTCGTCTGTTAGTGATAAACAATTTTCTCAGGCCTTTTCCATTTTTCTTTGCTGTCATGTATTTTTCTTGATATCTATTTCTCTTATTAAGTTTCCCGTGTTGTTCTTCCTTCATATTCAAGAAGGTTAAGTCTAGAAATAAAACTTTTAGAATAAACACCCTTATTTGCTGTTAAAAAATATATACAGAAAAACGTAAATGAGTGTGATAGTTGTCCCGTAACTGTTTTTTTTTATGGAAAAACGCACGTTTGAAGGCATTATCTATTCATTATATTAAACAATTAATCTTTTGCTATATCAAAGATAAATAGTGTTTTGTGTTCATTCTCGTACCGAAACCTTTATGATTCTTGCATGTTTGACATCACTAAGGTAATCACCATTGAATAATGTTGTACTAATCATATCAGATAACTTTAATGAGTATGTTTGAAATGGCAACCAGTAATTATTATTGCTGATAGAGAAAAGTTACATCTCAAGAGAATGATTTCGACGGAGTTGCGTTCTTTTAAACATACAGTTTGATAGTGTGTTTTTCATTCCCCGTCTGGGTAACTTCAATTAGCATTTATATCAGACAAAAGTCGACTATTTGAATTCCCCTATATATGGCTGACAGCTTTTTGAGTCGACCTTTATTAGTTTTGATTAGATATGTCCTATTATTCCCTACATATTTATCTTGACAATATTCACCTATTATTAAAGGCCGATGGAACAAACTGTTAGTCATACACGGAGAAATCCGTATAGCTCACTTCTAGTGCTAATTGAAGTGACCCAGATAAGCAATAAAAGAATCACGATTAAACTGCTTAGAAAACGAATTCCTTACACCTGTTACTCCTCATAAAGGAGTATAAGCCACTCACCACTATTCTCCTTCGAACGATGTCCTGGACAATCCTTTCCAGTTGTTTCCAGTTGCTGTTCATCTTCTTCATACCTGCTTCCGATTACCGACGTAGTGTGTTCTTTGGCCTTCCCCTTATAAGTTTCTCTTTGGGATTTCAAGTTAGCGCTTATATCGTAATGGAGTCTGATGATTTCGTCAACACGTGTCCTATCGACTTCCAACGTCTTTTGTTTGTTCTCTTCTATAGTAGATTGTTGCTGATGGTATCCGGTCAAAGGATATCATGTATTTGATGTAGGCAATTGTTTATAAATACTCGTACCTTTTTGATGATGGTTGTAGTAGTTCTCCAAGGTTCGACTTTATACAGTAGAACTATCTTGATGTTTGTATTGAAGATTCTAATTTAGAAAACAAAACTGGACAACAATCAGTATAACATATGAATTCTAATATTACACTTTGATTACAATGATAATAATGAAAATATTTGAATAATAAAATTAAATAATACACTTGGAAACTATTTAGTAATAAAATAATGTTAAACAATAAATTGAGTATATAATAATATGATTCTATATCAGATAATATAGGAATTCTTGTATATTCACCTGCAATTCATTTTTCATGTTTAATTTATATATTTAACGTAACTATACAGGCATATATACACACACTTATATATGTATACATAAGGATAGATTGAAATATATATATATATATCTACACATAGAGAGAGGGAGAAGTACATTAAGAGATGTATAAACTCGGTTTGTTTCAAGTGAAAAGTGAATTAAGGACAAACTGTCATTGTTAATAATGATAATCATAACTCTCATATTATTGAATATTGAGAATTAACTACAGGTTATATATATATATATATATATATATATATATATATATATATCCATTTAATTCTGTAGTGAAAATTATTCATTAGCTTGTTAGTTAATTTCTATAGGGATATTAAAACAGTTGTTTGTTTATTTGTTTGTTTGCTTGTTCTACATCTATTATCAATTCATTTATATACCTTTGAGAGTGTCTTTTTTTTCAGTTCATCCATTTATATTCTATTGATTATATAAACATTTATGTATATATCATAATGGAAGTACACAGAATATAACCGATAATACAAGTGTATAGATATAATTTCTGGTTAGCGTTTTTTTAGCGAGTTAGTTTTCTACAGGATGAGATTGCTAACCCTATGCCCAACCCTCCTCTTTTATCCGGGCTTAGGACCGGTAGTAGCCCCAGAGGGGCACCTGGTGGAGTTAAGTGTATAGATAGATTACATAAACTATTTCATTTCTATAGTTAATTGTTATTATTCATTAATTCAACAGAAGTAAATGATGCCAATACATACAACCAATTAATGATTTTTTTCTCTAGTATTCTTCTAGTACTTAAAACCATTTAAATGAGCAACTAATATTTAACTACCTTTGTTAAAGTGAATTTTTTCATAGTTTAATGTAGAATAATGTGAATAAATTTTATTACGTTAGTTTCTCATCAGCTGATCACAATTTATTACATTTAAAATCAAAGTTATTACAGATATTGATATACTTTTAGTTATCAGAGTGATTAGAGATGAATAATATGTATTATGATATAGCGCAGATTCTAATAGAGTATGTGCCAAAGCAGTCACATTGGTAGAACAGAAAGAAGAGCCTACGTTCAATTCAAAGAATATATTCTAAAAAATCTAAGGTCAAGTGGATAAAAAATATTCAGTTGTACCATGTTAAGACATCTCCTTGATATAGTAAATCAAGTGGGTACATTGAAGTCTTTCAAGGTGATTAATAAATAATCGAACTTCAATCTTCTGAAATTTGCTGAATCCATATAGATCACACATCTACAATCAGACCTATGTGTCCAAAAAGAAGCTGTTATAAATCTTTCTTTACCCTGGTAACATTACATCTTTTTCTATTGCATCATTCATTATTTTATCTCTTTCGAAAGTTTGATTACAACATTGATATTATTCTTTAATTTATAACTGAGTGATTTCAATTCATATCTTTCTTTATTACTATTAATCTGTTTTCAGTTGCTTCATTACATAATCGTCTAATGTTTATCAACTCTATGAAATCTAATCACTATTTCATTATTCTGTAACTTTCCCTCTCAAACTTTATTTATCCAAAAATGCTATTCGATACTTTCACGTTTTCAATAGTGGTCAAACATTGATCCTCTTCATAATATCAAACTAAACTCAACTTTAATCATTCTGTTGACACAAGATCAAACTTGTAATCCAGTAAAGCTTAACTAACTAGTATTCCTTTTAAAGGAACATGATAATAGAGTCAAATTATGTCGTAATGTCATTCATGTAAAAATTGTTCAACTTATTTAACGTCTATTATGAAGAATCGACTCTGGAAATTACCTAAATTATAATTTCTAACGGTTTTTTTGGTGAGGGGATAAAATGTCCTAAAATAATAAAAATGTATTAAATAATATTTTACTGGATTTTTTTTCTCAATAAATCATCAAATTAATATCATTTTCGTTAACCAAGGCAACCTTCTTGAATATCTGGACTATCTGTTCTTACCAGCTGAATATTTCAGAAAGTTATCTATTTTTTGTTTGTTTTAATACATCATTATGCTTATTAATTTCATAACCTATTCAGGTGTGTTTGTGAAAAGTTTGCGACATATCGCTTTGCAAGTTACAAAAGAGACCATTCCGTAACATCGTGGTTCTAGGCAATATATATTGAAAAGAATATACATTATTCAGATGTGAATTCCTGAATTGCTAACATCTAACTGGTGATCACTCAATATTTATAATCAGCGACGATCAGGAAACAAGAAAAGGAAATTCATTGAGATATGTTGTGCCTAGAATTCTATACTGTACCAAAAATATGGCATTGAATAAAGCCACTAATAATAATATTCACAAACAATTTTACTAAATTAACCATTTATAGACTTAAATTCACTTGTAGGTATCATTACTGAGGTTTGATTTGATAATTTCGAATAAATTGAGCATTGGGTTGATTGTTATAAATAAATAATATATTTGTAATATCCTAATGAGTAGAAAATGAGATTTTCTGACGTTTCGTAACTTAGTGCAAGTCACTTCTTCAGAGAATAAATAACCAAATTAAAATTAATCCAAGTTTAAATCTAATTTTCTACTCATCGGGATATTACAAATATATTATTTATTTAAATTCACTTGGTATTATTTGTTTGAATCTTCCCATTGATGTTTACGATTGCAATTGATCAGTCTCATATATTCACACTGAACGTATTGCCTCGATACAGCCTTAACTCACAAGCATTATAAGCAAAGATGGATAGTGGCTAGAAATGGAATTCAGAACGCCCGTTTCGTCCTATTTGGGATTCGTTAGCTAGGCTTAGCCGGGTGATAGCAGGTGGCTTTCAGGACTCAATAGCTAAGTGGATAGCGCGATAGAGTTTGAAGCGAACGATACTGAGTTCGACCCCCAGAGTAAACTTTAATTCTGAGGTTCAAGTACATCCATCTGACGAGTCCCAAATAGGACGAAACGCACTTTCTGGATTCCACTGCTAGCCACTATCCATCTATGCATTTATAGGCTTATTTAACATCGTAAAGAAAATATGTAAACATTAATAAAAATCTATGGAAATACTAATAAACCATGTAAGTAAAATGATACTGTCTGATATTTTAATCTTTATCTTTTCTTGTAGAGAAATTCATCATTAAAAGCTAAAAACCAGTGATAAAACTTTTGCTTGAAAGAAACAATAACTTACTTAACATAAAAATAATCTGAGTCAAAATAAATAAACAACAATAATAATAATCATTATGAAGTGGTAAATATTGATTTTCAGCCCCGATAACACAACATCACTATCATAATAATAATAATAATAATAATGATAGTAATAATAATAATGTAATCTAATTAGCAATATTCATAACCATGACAATGGTACTTTAAAAAACCAAGTTTTCATTGTTTACAAAATCCCTATATGTTATCGATTAAAGAAATATATATTTTAGTATGTTTATTAAAGCGCATACTTCAAAAGAATTTCATTCTATTTTAGTTGATTGTAAATTGAACCATATTGACTTAACGATTCATAATGAATGTGAGATAAAATGAAGAAATATTGAACCAGTTACTAATTGTTAATCTGAACTATAAGATTAATAATATGAAAGAGGAAGAATGTATTTGTAAAATCTCAGCGATTGAATTTGAGGTAAATCTAACGTTTTGACTGACAATCTTTATCAAGCTTTTTCATTCTTTTATCTTGTTTATTTATCTTCGTTTTATGCATGCTGTGACATTTCTGATTCATATCATATCAGAAGGAGTTTCGTGGAGATCTTGAGTAATTTCAATAGTCGAGATCATGAGTCAATTGAAGCTAGACCACTATAGAAAACATGGAAGCACTGGATCGCCGTTTCGTCCTAATATGGGACTCCTCAGCTGTGTGCATCCACGATCATATGTAAAAATTATATGTTTTCTTAATATTCACCGACTAAAGACAATATAATAATAATGCAAATACCTACTTCAAACTTTGTTAACATTAAATAAGAACTTTCGTCTAAATTTGGTCGAATAGTTTCACAGTATTTGAGTGACGAGTTAATGTGAAACATTAAAGAGGAAAAATGTATTTGTAAAATTTCAGAGAATGAATTTTGAAGTAAATCCTTTTTCGGTAGCCCATAAAATCTACAAAGGTTATTGCTTTTCAGATATAAAACAAAACCATAAAGATGGTCCTAGTTTGAATTTTAACTTCTGTAGCATTTTGACCATTTCAGCTTTCAACTTATTTAAAGTTACTCTACATTTGTTCTTCTTGATTTTTTCATAGAGTCCACTGTGGTTTTGAATAATTCTGATTATGAAAGAAAAGTCAATGAACGTCTCCACAATGGACCCTATGAAAAAATCAAGAAGAACAAATGTAGATTCACTTTAAATAAGTTGAAAGCTGAAATGGCCAAAATGCTACAGAAGTTAAATTTCAAACTAGGACCATCTTTATGGTTTTGTTTTATATCTGAAAAGCAATAACCCTTGTAGATTTTATGGGCTACCGAAAAAGGATTTACTTCAAAATTCATTCTCTGAAATTTTACAAATACATTTTTCCTCTTTAATGTTTCACATTAACTCGTCACTCAAATACTGTGAAACTACTCGAACAAATTTAGATGAAAGTTCCTATATTTGAAATTTGAAAAAAAACTCAATTCAATTGCTTTTTATAAAAAAACACACACTGATTCTTGATAACGGGAGAGAAGAAAACAATAAAGATTAAAACGTTCTCATCTATTCTTATCAATTAAGAGACGATCATTGCCAGGACTAATACAGGCCATCAAGCCTCCTGTCCTTTCCAAAGTAAAACTGAAGTGTTTATTTCTTTAAAAAAAATAATTTTGAATCAAGAACAATTCAGAGACAAAAAAACAAAACAATCTAATGAATATGATCAACATTATACACTCTATTTATTTCAGTAGTATAGAAAATATAGAAATAGAAATATAGATTCATTCCTTTTTTGTCCCGATCTCATTAATCTCCAATAAAAATTTAACATTTCAGTAGTGTACATCCATGATCCCGCTCACGGAATTCGAACCCAGGGCCTTCAGTCTCGCGCGCGAACGCCTAACCCACTGGTAGTCTAACATTAATCGGTTCATGATCTCAATTAAAAATTTAATAATCTCCACAACCCCTATACTGATGAAAAATGTAACATACAGATTTACTTATATAATTCCAATTTATTTATTCAAATAGATGATGTAACTAAAAGTACATTTATCTATTTCTCGTTTAAATCACTGTTTTTTACATATTTTTTTCAAATATTTAAATGAATATTGAACAGTAGGTCATTTCTAGTGAATCTTTTTATTTTCCATTAATTTTAATCTTCTGACTCGTCCTCTCTCTTGCTCTCTCGTTTGTTAACCAATCAAGTGATAGATTAGTTTCCAGCTCTTCGCCTAAGGCTGTTAATCTCAATTGGGACTCATACCTTTCGAGCGTCAAGGTCAAACCAGTTAGCCTATCGTGTCAAGACCTTCTGTTTATTATTAGGTAGACAGATCAAAGACGTAACAAGACCAAGGAACGAAATGCTCTGGAAACAGTAGGTAGACACGATAAATCTTTTAATTGAACGCTTGATTCGACTTTTTAAGGTCATATAGTAATCCCCAGGTTAAATCTACACGGCAACTTGAACACGAGTGAAAAGGCGCGGAATGTGGGAAGGACGCTTCACTTTAAAGTTAGTTCATGTACGGAAACTTGAGGGTATTTATTAAAATTCATATGGCCTTGGGCTTTTGGAAACCTTCTAAACATAGTACAAGGATAGGTAATCATTCAATCAGAAGTGTGACACGTGACTTTCTTTTCTAGATGTTTCTGGAATACTTCTGTTCAATGCTCATCGGATATGTTTCCCATCGTTTTCAGGGCCCTTTTGGGCCTTTTTTCGAGGAAGTTTCTGGGTCTCTCTAACACCTCCCTTTAAAAAATAAGACTTCTTCTTCGGGTCTACATGCAGCTTGATGAATGGTCTCCAGCGGCGTTTTGACTTCCTCGGTGTTCAGCAATTATGAGTGTCCGTTGAAGTTCCTGTCATTAGAACTCCGAAACAGATAAACAATTCAGATAACTTGCTAGTTGCTTCACTGGTCATGCAACTTGCATAGATATGTGGCTACTTTATGAGTGCATCTACGACAAAACTGCATGCAGCCTCTCCCAAAGACTATTAGGCTTTTTTCATTGTTGTGGTTCACATTTCATTAAACTTTTTGTTGCCTTCAAGCACGACGAACAATTGTGGTATCTAGTTTTTTTTATCTTGATCTATTGTATATCAGTAAGCGCATAGCTTTAAGCCAACGATTCCATTTTATTGATGTCGAGATGACCGCTGTGGAATCGCTTCAAAAAATTTTTGTGTAATGTCCTTGGAACTACAATTCTGTCACCAAACAAAATACATGAATCGACAATCATAAGAGAGACCCGCGGGCTAAAATATTGTGGCAGTTCTCCTTGAGAACAAAAGTTCGGTCACTTAATGAGAGCTTATTCTCATCCTCCATAGCTTCTTTGATAGCTCTGAAAGTAACTGTTAGACCATCAACTGTGTCTTCCAACACTCGGTGCACTTCTGTTTCCGTCTCACATGCTGCCACCAAAGTATCTTCTTCCCGTTTCACTTGTGAACCAATCAGTCTAGACAAGGCGTCAGCTTTTCCATAACGATATATTCAAATAATGATTGCAGTTGGAGACATCTGAATAGGAGAGCCAAGGATAGAGTTAGTAGAAGAGTCCTGGTGGGAAGCCTATGCTCCTCCATGAATGGTAACAGCCATAAGTAAGTAAGTAAGTATGTATACAGTTTGCAAGAAACTGTTAATCACTTTAGTTATCGGATCCGCTTCATCGAATATCGCATGTAAAGGTTTCTACAAGTGATTTATGTCAATCCTAAGCATCTTTTAAGAGAAGAGCCCTTTAATTGTAATCGGAGGAGTTCTAATGATGGGAAACAAAATACTTTATAAACATTACAGTCCGTCATAGGTAAATATTGGTACATTACAGGAAAAATTTAAAAGCTTTTCTCTCCACAAATATCTTTCATGTGAGAGAGCAAATTTCTATGGAACATTTTTTGGTAGAAAAATGATACTTCATTCATCCCATTAATCCTTTTGGCTACGAATATCATTTATTAACACAATAGATTTATAAAACGTAGCGTGATTTTTGATAATCAGTATGTATGTTTTAAAAAAAACCAACATAATGAACAACCGGCTATCTTAACTAAATGAAAACGGTCACGTAAATAAATGATTGTGGATAATTGCAGTAACATTAGCATATGATCCAAATTATTTCTATCCTGAAAAAAAAAGGGATAGGAAATTACGTAACTTAGATGAATGTATTTGATAGTCTTACATTCGTCATGTTAAGTAGCTTAATTGTGTTTTCATATTGTCGCTTTAGACAACACCTCAACGATGATTTTAATTATAAAAAAGCCGTTTGAATGCTTTGGATCAAATTGAACGCTCCCATTCAAAACATATAAACTGGAATTGAAATAGGGAAATTTGTTTTTTCAGTTAGTGACATAAGATGATTCCAAACCTACACTAATAATTTTTAACAATTAGTGGCTTTCCACCTAGATCCATTGACAGGAATCTTAAACCAAAGCATTAAAATGAAAGAACATCCAAAGAATATCCTTTCCAAGAATATTTAACCTGGTGAAGATACGATAGCATAGATACTATAAAATAATCTTTCGAAATCTTTCGAAAAAACATTTTATTCTGCTAAACTACAAACTATCTCATCCAGTCGTCTGTTGGTTCTTAAATGTAGGAAGGAAGAGTTTCTGTTTTTGTCCACATCAATGTGCATCTATAAGTTAACTTGCTTTTTTGATGCAGGATATATGCGCCATAGAAAGCGAGCTGTCTTGATACATATTTTAAGTAAAACAGTCTTTGGTTATCAAAGGGACTACTAAAGTCATCTCATAAACAATAGTCATGTTACTTCACCAAAATCCTCTTTCACAGTATGTATCATCAGTCGAAAGTGAAATGCCTGAAAGTAGAAGGTTAAGAAAGTCAAAGAAAATAGAACCAGAACAAATAATCATTAGTGTAAAAACGAAGGAACAATGAAGTTTGAGACGATTGATTGATATTTTGCAAATGATTTATTTACTGTATAGTTCTCAGATTTTATTGAGATCCTGTAATTTTGTGTTCAAATACATTTGATTGTCCCCACTTGTGTGTTCTCGTTCACTATAGTATCTTTTAAATTAATGATGATAATTTGTTTCTCATGATGGATGTATATTCTTTTTGATTTATGGTATTTATTTATTCGGGAGCCCATTTATCGGTTATTCAATATTCAATAGTGATCTATTATTTATCAGTGAATTATGTTATAAACAGTCGACAATGGTAGAATATGAAGTGAAAAATAAAATGTAACCATACTATAATTATAATTTGATACAAAATATATTCATCATATTATATTTCAATATTCATTTTGTATGTTTAATCTTGCAAAGTTTAATCCGCTAATAGGGAACACACTATGAAGTTATTTACCAAAAATAAATCAATAAATTTAGTAAAATCCATAGACTAATTTAAACTATTGTTTTAACGTTTGTTTCAGAACAATATAAGCCTTAAATTGTTGAATAATTTAAATTATCCAATGAACTGGAACATTATACAATAATTTATGTCACTAAGATCATAGAAAAGTATCATAAACATTGAATACATATATATATGTACTATAATTCAGATCAGTTCTCAATGAACTGATAAAACGAAGGGTACAAAGTGTTTTATGATAATAACAAAGATTTATATACTTTATCATAAAAATCATTTTCAGAGATTATTAGAAACTTTTCAAACAGATAGTCATCATTGAAATTATGAACTAACCTATGTTAGACCACCAGTGAAAACTTGAGAGCACTAGATGACCATTTCGTCTAAGAATTAGACTCCCTAGCAGTAAGAATCTACGATCTCGAGCGCGGAACTTGAACTCGAAATTAGAACTTTCGATCACACAAGAGAATATTTAACAATCTTACTTGATTGTTCAACATTTTGATTAACTCACAAGTCTTTTAATTTGAATCCATGTCTTTCTGCTGCTTAACTTTTATGAATAAACTATATCGCCAAACAATCCGGTTTATATTTCATGAACTTGAGTTTGTTTATAAACACTTAACATGTTATCTATCTATGATTTTCTTAAAGACAGTAAACATACACTACAAAACTTCAATGTCGTCTAATGTAGTTGCTTCAAACCAGGAAAAAGAATTTAACATGACGATATATTTTCCTTACGGAGATAACTGAAAAATTTGTATTGGAATGAAATCATGGATACACTTGTTGACCTGCTATTTATACTTCCTCTAACCGGACATAACAGATCATTTATGAAACTCACGATTTCTGTTAAAATCATAAACACTAGAATATCAATAAAATGAATTACATTCATTCGCCTTATTTCTGTATCCCAGTTATCCTTCAAACTGGAAGGAATTTATGAAATTCCGATTATTAAAACAAAAATATGTACAACTTAGTATCAGGTTCTAGTCGATTACATATTCATTAATACGTTAATAGAATAATGTAATACATTTACAATTAACAAATAATGTAATAAATATCCAATAGAATATTAAAAACTACACTACTCAGTAAGTGGGTGAATTCGGTGAAGATTTGTTCTCTGAAATGGATGATTTAGTCATGGATTTATAATATTAATTTTTAACATAAAAATTATCATAGAAATTGACATTCTGAAAAATACAACGGTAATTAGAAATGAATATACATATATCAGAATCAGTAAAGTTAATACGGTCACAAAATGTTTGTGTTAGACCTATAAAACATAACAAGTAAAGTTCACCCAACAACATCGAGTTAACAAAATTTACATGATTATGTAATGAAGTGATTGACATCAAATTTATGGTTGAGTTGAAATCCGTTGATGAGGATGAAAATGATGTATTCAAACACATGAAGAAAATGTGAAATAAGGATTGTTGTTATAAAATGGGCATAAGTTTATCAGGATAAAGAGAGATTGATTACTGTTTCACATTTGAAACATGTAATTGTGATTTGAAACTATTACAAATTATCATCAGTTGTTAAGTACCAAAGGAAATAAAATGAAATCATTTTATTCAATATCAAACGTTGATTGTGCTTCGTTCAAGAACTATATTTAATATTTAGGTAAAAGATTAAACCCTAAACATGATTTATCTTCACATTAATCTGGCAACAATACGAACAAAACGAATCGGCCGATAATTATTCAACAAATGACTATTCGATTAATCATGACATTCTGTAGATCTTTTGCAAGTTCTCATTACATCTCGGCGGCCTGCTTGAATATCTGGGCTACCTGTTCCTCCCATTTAGATATTTCGTCAAGTTATCTATTTTCTTGTTTGTTTTAACACACTATTATGTCTATTGAGCTCACAACATATTCAGGCGCGTTTACGAAAAGTTTACAATCTTTCGCTGTACGGATTACAAAAAGGTACAACCAGAGACATCATGGTGGTTTGCAATATGCATTGAAACGAATGAACATTATTCAGATGTCGATTATCGAACTCCTAACATCTAAATGGCCATCACTCAATATTTATTGTCAGGATCGATCAAGATATAAGAAAAGGAAACTTGTTGAAATACTTTATGCTGATAATTCAATAGTGTACCACAAATATAATGTTGAATAAAGCTTATAATAATAATAATACTTCAGTGATATTTCCAACAACAATTCCTGTAGTTTGGAAATTTCATCATTCAAGGTTCCTGTAGGTAGAGAAATGATATCGATGAGACTACTAGACTGGTATGGATTGAGTTGTTGAATATGTCAGCGTGCATTTCCCACTTCAATAAATACAGGATCTGTTATTAATGGTTGTATTTTCACTACACCAGTTAAATTCTGTTTACTTTATACACTTTATTAAGGCCTCAGCATTTTCAACACATTTACTCTTCAGATATAATACATTCAGTTAAGGAAAATTGAGGGAACGCGTGAATATATCACATTTGCCGTTCTTCCCTTGATGTCCAGTAATATTCTGAGCAATGGTTCTGGGAATTGTCCAACATTTTAATCCCATAACATGATCTTTGGAAAAATAAACAAAATGTAACTAACGTAATTTAACATACAGAGAAATATCTTAGATTCATTTACATACGTGCCTTATTTCCACACAATCTGCATCAAGCACTACTGATGATGTTTGTATTTACTTGTATAATCGATCATCTGAATCTGTGACACTAACACACTGAAGTACAAAATTTATAACATAAATACAACAATCATTCTGGATCATTTGATTCATAAGTGAATAAAAACAAACACGGATTTTATAGGTCATTGAACAATTACTGAAAATACAACGTAATTATTCAACCTGTTCGCCTGATACTACGACGCTATTGTCACACTTCATTCAAAGTAAGCATCCTTGACTAACACGTCACCACATTCAAACTACGCCAATTGAAGTTTAAAACGATGGATATTTGTAATCTCATATTCTCGAAATATTTAACTGATCCAGTGAGAATGAGTGATTTCTAAGTGAAACATTGTCTTGCATATATTCAACAGAGATCATTGGACACTAACATCAATATTGAAATGAACTACAAGTGAAATATTTCACACTGAGGAAAACTTCATTTATACTTTACATACAAAATATGAAATCTAAAATCAAACTCATATCTCTAACTAACCATACTGACATCTCATGACATTGAAAGGTGGAGATTTCATTTTGCAAAATTTTATTAATAAAGTATTACTTCACCTTAGGGAATAAACATTTTCACTCAATGTTGAGGATTTAGTCGCGACATATTACTAGTATGACCATAACACACATTCATGCATCGTCTCCATTGTAGAAACAATACATTGTCCCAAATGAAATATAACACATTACAACATATTTTATTGATTTATACAATTACACATATGTCTATCAAGCTAAGCATGTGGTTATGTTGTACAATAGAACTGAAATGATTTCAACAATTATAATTTTTTTCTTCTACAATGAATAAAAGATGACATAGTGACAAAAGGGAGAGTACATAGGAAACGTGGAACAATAATGACAATAATTGTGATTATCTAATTCATGGATTGGATAATCATAAATTATTCAATATATAAATTAATGGGCTGATGAAAAATGGATCACAGCAATGATAACTATTATTATCATCATCAATAGTTGGTAAGAATTAATGAAAGAATTAATTCACTTGAATATAAATTGTTGCATTTGAGAGATAAAACAAAAAACAAACATGGATAAAATGGCGATGAATACAAAGATTTCATGAAGATGGGAATGGTCATGTTTATTGATTAAGATCTCGTTGAAATAAACCAACTGAATAAGTTGTGAATGATTATGATTGGATTGATGGTTTATTTTTGTAGTTTTGCAGAAACGAACAAACAATAAATAAATAACTAAACAAACAAAAGACTACTGTTCACCTACTTATATGTCTAATTCATATATTCAGATTATTCTTGCGAATATGTCATTCAGAGGATTGTCGAAATCAGATGCACATTTGTAAAACGATCAAAGATAATTGGTTCATGCATCAACAGAACACTTTCTCAAACATCACTTAGTGTTAAGTAGTAGATGTCTGTAAAATTAAATAGAAATGGTTTGATGAATGAACGGTTTACTATACAATTTGCAACATCATGAGTATTCATTGTTTCAGGCGGCAATATTTCCCATTAATCCAGGCATATTGTTGCCCGAAACAATTGATTGATCATCAACATGATTAAGGTTGAACTCGACATGAAATAATCTGTGTTGAAATGCTGTGCACGTATATAAATAAACGATTGTTTTCGTGTAAAAACTGAAATACCGTCAATTTTATTTGTGCTTTTGTGGTGTTTGAATGAACTAATGATTCCTTTGTACTTCTTGAATCCTTGATTTCGAATGTCAAATACAGTACATTCGTTAGTGCTTGTCTAGTACTTCTTGATTCGATTGCGTTATTTCTGGGATTCTTAGTTAGTACCATAATTCAAATACTCCTAATTATCATGGCTTTCAAGTTGGTTTTCGTTGACGAATTATTTGATCTGAAACGCGATCGAAGAAAACCATCTC
Source organism: Schistosoma spindalis (assembly GCA_946903255.1). Classification (NCBI taxonomy): domain Eukaryota; kingdom Metazoa; phylum Platyhelminthes; class Trematoda; order Strigeidida; family Schistosomatidae; genus Schistosoma; species Schistosoma spindalis. Next base: position 32,760,610 of record OX336417.1, on the reverse strand, counting down.
ATATAAAGTCATTTGCAACTCCTGTGAAAATGTTTAGTAGTGTAAAACTACGACGTCATCTGTGATTCTATGTCCATCATGGCTTGGAATAATTCCTTTCATCATGTCTATCCATAATGGTGAATATCTTCACAATATGACTGTATTGAAAAATCATCACATTGTATCTTTTCTCATATTAGTCGTGACTCACATTTATTACTATGTCATACCATGGTTCAGTAATAATTACAAATGCACACTCACGTGTAAAGAATGAATACTAAGCTTGCATTACCTACAATAGTCTATATCAGATGAATAAATCAAGCAGCAAGCTGTATGGGACTGTTTGATCATCCTGAAATTGGCAAGGATTCTGAGGTGAAAATTATTTATTTCGTGATAATTTATCACACTTTTATGAATTATTTACACACACACACACACACTCATACACATACGCACACAAAAGATATAACCAGACAGGAAATGAGTTTAATTACTAATGATGATAAGTTTAGGTTTTTCACGACGAAATTGTATGTAGCTGTCATAACTGGAAGAAATTATTCCGAATGTCATAAATCTAACATTGCGTTTTTCATGCTATCCACATACATATATTGAGCAATCCTAATATGATACCTATTGAATGTAGTGAATAAAGGAAAAAGGTTATAATATAAAAATGAATGTGCATGACTAGTATAATAATATAATTATGACGTATTTTGTAGTTCGGTACAGAAATCTTTTAAGTAAATCGATAAATGTTTTTTTAATATTTATTTTAACCCGTCTCGAAACCTTAGTTTATCGGATTCGGTTTCATATGCAGTTGTGAGGAGTTCAAATGAAAGTAGAAAAACCTATGAAGATTTATTATTTATTGTAAGTTAAATATATCAAAATGTAACTATTAGCTTATTGAAAGAATAATGAATGTGTATATTTTTTATGAGAACCTATTTCTTTGTACTCAATGGTGAGATATTTCCACTGAAATTCTCTATAGATTATTCATACAGTAAAACAATGTTCAACCGGCAACATTTATGTTACTGAACAAACACTACATCAGATAATGATGATAATCATAATAATAAAGTACATTGAATGAATAAAAAAACTAATTTTGCATGACAACTGAAAAGCTTAATCGAAAAGAAAGAAATATGATTATTATTAAGACCAAAATATTATGTAACATTTTAATTCGATTACACATTTTTTTATTTTTATTTTTTGTTTCGAACATTTCATGTAAACTATTTGTTTAAATCTTAATCAATGTAGTTTATTATTATTATTAATATCCTATTTAGTGTTTGTTCAGAAATATGGATGATAACTGAACGTTCTGTTTTTCGAATGTACGTATATATATATATATATATATATATATATATGTAATGATCCGCGACAAGATAAAAACATATATACCAACTTTAGTCGCTAAGATGGTAGTGAAATATGCACAATAGGCCATTAACACCTATCGATGTCAAACAAAATACTATAGGTTAGTTTTTCTACTTTCATTTGAACTCCTCACAACTGCATATGAAACCGAATCTGATAAACTAAGGTTTCGAGACGGGTTAAAATAAATATTAAAAAAACATTTATCGATTTACTTAAAAGATTTCTGTACCGAACTACAAAATACGTCATAATTATATTATTATACTAGTCATGCACATTCATTTTTATATTATAACCTTTTTCCTTTATTCACTACATTCAATAGGTATCATATTAGGATTGCTCAATATATGTATGTGGATAGCATGAAAAACGCAATGTTAGATTTATGACATTCGGAATAATTTCTTCCAGTTATGACAGCTACATACAATTTCGTCGTGAAAAACCTAAACTTATCATCATTAGTAATTAAACTCATTTCCTGTCTGGTTATATCTTTTGTGTGCGTATGTGTATGAGTGTGTGTGTGTGTGTGTGTAAATAATTCATAAAAGTGTGATAAATTATCACGAAATAAATAATTTTCACCTCAGAATCCTTGCCAATTTCAGGATGATCAAACAGTCCCATACAGCTTGCTGCTTGATTTATTCATCTGATATAGACTATTGTAGGTAATGCAAGCTTAGTATTCATTCTTTACACGTGAGTGTGCATTTGTAATTATTACTGAACCATGGTATGACATAGTAATAAATGTGAGTCACGACTAATATGAGAAAAGATACAATGTGATGATTTTTCAATACAGTCATATTGTGAAGATATTCACCATTATGGATAGACATGATGAAAGGAATTATTCCAAGCCATGATGGACATAGAATCACAGATGACGTCGTAGTTTTACACTACTAAACATTTTCACAGGAGTTGCAAATGACTTTATATGAGATGGTTTTCTTCGATCGCGTTTCAGATCAAATAATTCGTCAACGAAAACCAACTTGAAAGCCATGATAATTAGGAGTATTTGAATTATGGTACTAACTAAGAATCCCAGAAATAACGCAATCGAATCAAGAAGTACTAGACAAGCACTAACGAATGTACTGTATTTGACATTCGAAATCAAGGATTCAAGAAGTACAAAGGAATCATTAGTTCATTCAAACACCACAAAAGCACAAATAAAATTGACGGTATTTCAGTTTTTACACGAAAACAATCGTTTATTTATATACGTGCACAGCATTTCAACACAGATTATTTCATGTCGAGTTCAACCTTAATCATGTTGATGATCAATCAATTGTTTCGGGCAACAATATGCCTGGATTAATGGGAAATATTGCCGCCTGAAACAATGAATACTCATGATGTTGCAAATTGTATAGTAAACCGTTCATTCATCAAACCATTTCTATTTAATTTTACAGACATCTACTACTTAACACTAAGTGATGTTTGAGAAAGTGTTCTGTTGATGCATGAACCAATTATCTTTGATCGTTTTACAAATGTGCATCTGATTTCGACAATCCTCTGAATGACATATTCGCAAGAATAATCTGAATATATGAATTAGACATATAAGTAGGTGAACAGTAGTCTTTTGTTTGTTTAGTTATTTATTTATTGTTTGTTCGTTTCTGCAAAACTACAAAAATAAACCATCAATCCAATCATAATCATTCACAACTTATTCAGTTGGTTTATTTCAACGAGATCTTAATCAATAAACATGACCATTCCCATCTTCATGAAATCTTTGTATTCATCGCCATTTTATCCATGTTTGTTTTTGTTTTATCTCTCAAATGCAACAATTTATATTCAAGTGAATTAATTCTTTCATTAATTCTTACCAACTATTGATGATGATAATAATAGTTATCATTGCTGTGATCCATTTTTCATCAGCCCATTAATTTATATATTGAATAATTTATGATTATCCAATCCATGAATTAGATAATCACAATTATTGTCATTATTGTTCCACGTTTCCTATGTACTCTCCCTTTTGTCACTATGTCATCTTTTATTCATTGTAGAAGAAAAAAATTATAATTGTTGAAATCATTTCAGTTCTATTGTACAACATAACCACATGCTTAGCTTGATAGACATATGTGTAATTGTATAAATCAATAAAATATGTTGTAATGTGTTATATTTCATTTGGGACAATGTATTGTTTCTACAATGGAGACGATGCATGAATGTGTGTTATGGTCATACTAGTAATATGTCGCGACTAAATCCTCAACATTGAGTGAAAATGTTTATTCCCTAAGGTGAAGTAATACTTTATTAATAAAATTTTGCAAAATGAAATCTCCACCTTTCAATGTCATGAGATGTCAGTATGGTTAGTTAGAGATATGAGTTTGATTTTAGATTTCATATTTTGTATGTAAAGTATAAATGAAGTTTTCCTCAGTGTGAAATATTTCACTTGTAGTTCATTTCAATATTGATGTTAGTGTCCAATGATCTCTGTTGAATATATGCAAGACAATGTTTCACTTAGAAATCACTCATTCTCACTGGATCAGTTAAATATTTCGAGAATATGAGATTACAAATATCCATCGTTTTAAACTTCAATTGGCGTAGTTTGAATGTGGTGACGTGTTAGTCAAGGATGCTTACTTTCAATGAAGTGTGACAATAGCGTCGTAGTATCAGGCGAACAGGTTGAATAATTACGTTGTATTTTCAGTAATTGTTCAATGACCTATAAAATCCGTGTTTGTTTTTATTCACTTATGAATCAAATGATCCAGAATGATTGTTGTATTTATGTTATAAATTTTGTACTTCAGTGTGTTAGTGTCACAGATTCAGATGATCGATTATACAAGTAAATACAAACATCATCAGTAGTGCTTGATGCAGATTGTGTGGAAATAAGGCACGTATGTAAATGAATCTAAGATATTTCTCTGTATGTTAAATTACGTTAGTTACATTTTGTTTATTTTTCCAAAGATCATGTTATGGGATTAAAATGTTGGACAATTCCCAGAACCATTGCTCAGAATATTACTGGACATCAAGGGAAGAACGGCAAATGTGATACATTCACGCGTTCCCTCAATTTTCCTTAACTGAATGTATCATATCTGAAGAGTAAATGTGTTGAAAATGCTGAGGCCTTAATAAAGTGTATAAAGTAAACAGAATTTCACTGGTGTAGTGAAAATACAGCCATTAATAACAGATTCTGTATTTATTGAAGTGGGAAATGCACGCTGACATATTCAACATCTCAATCCATTCCAGTCTAGTAGTCTCAACGATATCATTTCTCTACCTACAGGAACCTTGAAAGATGAAATTTCCAAACTACAGGAATTGTTGTTGGAAATATCACTGAAGTATTATTATTATTATAAGCTTTATTCAACATTATATTTGTGGTACACTATTGAATTATCAGCATAAAGTATTTCAACAAGTTTCCTTTTCTTATATCTTGATCGATCCTGACAATAAATATTGAGTGATGGCCATTTAGATGTTAGGAGTTCGATAATCGACATCTGAATAATGTTCATTCGTTTCAATGCATATTGCAAACCACCATGATGTCTCTGGTTGTACCTTTTTGTAATCCGTACAGCGAAAGATTGTAAACTTTTCGTAAACGCGCCTGAATATGTTGTGAGCTCAATAGACATAATAGTGTGTTAAAACAAACAAGAAAATAGATAACTTGACGAAATATCTAAATGGGAGGAACAGGTAGCCCAGATATTCAAGCAGGCCGCCGAGATGTAATGAGAACTTGCAAAAGATCTACAGAATGTCATGATTAATCGAATAGTCATTTGTTGAATAATTATCGGCCGATTCGTTTTGTTCGTATTGTTGCCAGATTAATGTGAAGAGAAATCATGTTTAGGGTTTAATCTTTTACCTAAATATTAAATATAGTTCTTGAACGAAGCACAATCAACGTTTGATGTTGGATAAAATGATTTCATTTTATTTCCTTTGTTGCTTAATAATTGATTATAATTTGTAATAGTTTCAAATCACAATTACATGTTTCAAATGTGAAACAGTAATCAATCTCTCTTTATCCTGATAAAGTTATGCCCATTTTATAACAACAATCCTTATTTCACATTTTCTTCATGTGTTTGATTACATCATTTTCGTTCTCATCAACGGATTTCAACTCAACCATAAATTTGATGTCAATCACTTCATTACATAAGCATGTAAATTTTGTTAACTCGATGTTGTTGGTTGAACTTTACTTGTTATGTTTTATAGGTCTAACCTAAACATTTTGTGACCGTATTAACTTTACTGATTCTGATATATGTATATTCATTTCTAATTACCGTTGTATTTTTCAGAATGTCAATTTTTATGATAATTTTGATTGTTTTATGTATTACATAAGTTGTAAGGAAGTGATGAGAGCCTAACGAATTAAAATTAATTCATATTTTTCTTCACCAATCTTAATTCTTACTCTTTTTAGTTAATAAATCTTGTCAGAGTCATAGTAAGTGACAACTAAGCATCACGCGTATCCCGAAAGTTGTTTTTTGGAATGACTACTGATCTCGTGAACAATGTATCAAGGATTTCAGAAATTGAACGAAGATAAGTTCATAATATTATACCTAAGATATGTGAAACCCCATTTGAAGTAGTGAATTCAAGCGGCGATCCTTTGTTTCAATTATGAATTTGATATATTCAAATGAATTCAATGTGTGTGGACTACAATAGTGTTGTATCTTTCTGATCAGCCGTATAAAGGCGCATTACAATATTTTAACTCACTTCCTTTTTCTTTACATAGTTTAAAATGTTTCTCAATATTAAGATGACTTGATAGTAATATAAATTATTTATTTCTAGCTTAGACAGATCTTTTGATAGCCTATTTCCGAAGAGTTATGAAACCTAGATCCGATCGTTTATGTATAAAGTTATGTTTCTTGCCATGTGTTATGCTTTACTGGAATTCTCTGTCAGAGTAATTAGTATCATCGCCGACTAATACATTTAAATTGAGATCGAATCATCACAGTATTGAGAGGATTATTGATTAACATTGATCATCTGGTCTTTTATTCTTCACAATCAAAATGGAAATAAGAAATTCTTCAAATCTTATCTTTTAATTCATGGATTTATGAAATGTTTCGTCTAAGTCATATACCCATAAATATTTCTAAACAGAGTCTATTTCAACATTTCTATTTCTATTTAGTTAAAATGTTTTCTATGGATATAAAAAAAACAACAACCGGGAATTCAAAAAATATTTTCCTATTGTATATCGTTATCAAATTTTACTATGTTCTAGATAGAAAATTGAATCTGTTTAGATGACTTGTATTATATTCAAAAGAAAACCTACGTCCATAAACAAAACAATACATGTCTAAATTTATGATAATGATACTACTACTACTATCATTATTAATAATAATAATAATAATAATAATCCTTTTGCTTGTCAACCGTCTGTCCGTGTAACAAGATTTATCAATTTCCTAATCAATTTTTTCTTAGTTGACTATGTAAACCTAATTTCACTTGGCATCATGATAAATGTAACAACATATTTTTGTATAGTTTACTAACATGGTATGAATCGCTTTATATAAAACATAAATAGTCTACTTATTAATCATTGTTATTATAAAGGATTTAAATTAACTCATTGTTAATATTTGGGATTAAACTTTTAGCAAATAAAGATATGAGAACAATAAACATACAATTTTTTACATTAAAAAAAACTACTTTCTTTACTAATAGTGATCACTTGTAACTAACTTCTACGTACAACTTCAAAAGTTCTAACAAAAAATACTTGACTAGAGGAGCTTAGCTTTTTCGACTATGTGACAGTTATCTACCTCAGGTAATTAAAGATGATGATATAATTTGATGCCAAATCACTTGTCTAGGATTGAAGCGCTCATTAAAAGTTTAGAAGATATTAAGTTTCATCCTAATTGGTTCATGTATAAGCCCTGATTAGAAATTCCTTGAAAGAATAAAACAGCTATCTAATGCATTGTAATTTTCAATGGTCAGTGATATAAATCATAAAAATCAATATTATCTTTAATGGAAACATAATCATCTAATTTCTTCTTTATGTTAGTATAAATTCAGTTTTATTTTTATGTTTATTTTATATGATATTAATCATACTTATTTTAACTAAATAGTTATCAGCAATGATGGATAGTGGCTAGCAGTGGAATTCAGGACGCGTGTTTCGTCCTATTTAGGACTCGTCAGCTGGATGTACCTACATCTCAGAGTTGATGTTCACTCTGACACTCGAACCCAGTACCATTTGCTTCAAACGCCATCGCGTTATCCACTCAGCTACTGAGTCCTGATAGCCACTTGCTTATGCAATGGGGTGCACATATGCCAATAACAGACTGATCATTTGCAGTTTTAAACCTCAATGAGAAGATACAAGTCAAACAATAGCGAGAGAATTTAAATAATTATCAGATTCTAGATTATTACATTATTATTATTCTTTTTCTTCTCTTTATCTTCATACAAACAATTTGTTATTTCTTACGCATAGTTCTGGTTTGAGCTCATGTATGGTAAGAGCTTCACCTAATTTTTAAGAAATTTCACTGGTTAAAATCACGAATTTACTGAAGCTAGACCACCATGGAAAACCTGGAAGCACTGGACGGCCGTTTCGTCCTAGTATGGGACTCCTCAGCAGTGCACGAGACTGATAGGTCCTAGGTTCGAATCTCACGAGGAGCGGGACGAAACGGCCGTTCAGTGCTTCCAAGTTGTCCATGGTGGTCTAGCTTCAATGGATTCATGATTTCAACCAGTGAAATTTCTAAAATCTCGACACAATCCCTTCTGATAATTTTTAAGAGTTGAATACGAACAAGTATGTCTTATCGTTATTGCTACCTTGGCCACAATTAATATTATTATTATTTTATCATTATTATTATTATTGCTGCATTCCCCTTTACTCATGTCTTATATTTTCATTGTTTCATTCATAAATACTCATCATATCACCTAATTTGTTATTTATCCAATGATCTAGTTTTACATATCCAACAATAATTAGATGATCATACATGATCGATTACGTTACCAACCATAATATTCATTAAATATTTCTATTTGATTATACGAAAAAATTTTTCCTTTTAAAACTAACTTATTGTTCTTTATTGTTCCGTAACAAACTCAATTATCTCTTTATCTTATTATTTACTTATTATTAACTTCTAATAGATCCATCATTCTCATATGATCACAAACAGATTGATCATAATTTATATATATATATATATATATATATATATATATATATATATATATTCGTAAATATTTGCTTATTTGATAATAACTGATAATATTGGGTATTTTTATGTAAACAATGTCTAATGCATAAATTTATTCAATGAAAGTAATAAATGAATGAATATTGCATAACTCCTCAACAGTATGCATTCACGATCCTACCTCTCGAGATTCGAATACAAGACCTAACGGTCTCGCGATCGAATGCTTGATTATCAGATTACTGAGCCAGTATCCAACTATTTTAATGTCTAACTTAAACTAATCCACGAAATTGAGCCACACATTCACCATTGTCATCAGTGAGTTAATATCTCACAACAGACTTGGTTGAACTTCACTGGTCATCGCTTCTCACTAAAACTCCAGGAAATACCTATTGAAGCCAGTCACTAATGAGCATACAATGATTATTATTATATTGATATTTTATTTTTCCTTAAATGGTTTTATCGAACACTTCTTCTTCTTTTAATAAAATATAACTGAATATAGTTCTGTTTTGGCATTTTAATGTAATTAGAATTAAAGTGGACTTTAATATGTAGTGTTGTTTATAAACACATACGAAATATATTAAAATTATTTAAGCAATTTATCAATAGATGATAACAGTGAAATAGATTACATAATCTGGAATGAATAAGAAATTGTCTCACTGTACAAATCCTATTATTTTTCTATTCTTTATTTCTGATAATCGTTTTACATGTATTAAACGTTTTATTTAACTGAATCTTATTAGTTTGTACTTGACATGTATGCGTGTAACCATATATGATTGAAAATGCATTGCTCAGTGACACATCATCACATTATCGAAATTTATTAGAGGGATTAATTATATTAAATATCCTAGTGCATAGATATAAGTCTGTGTAACACTAAAGGATTTCTTTTCCTTTATTCATATAATTTATATGACCATTACTGGAACAACAGCTTGAAAAAGTAAAACAAATATGTCATATTTTGATAAAGTAAAAATATTTTCACCTTATACCATACTATATTCAACAGTAAAAATAGTCTAACTATCTATTTCACTTCTCATATTTTTTTAAACAACCTCACTTACCCTGTTCCAATTCCAACTTATTAACAATAAACATTTTCTCCATTCTCTCACAAAAAATACCGTATTATTCATATTTACTCAGATATACACAAATACACAAACGTACAGAACCATTTTTGTTGTGAACGATATAAAGTTCAACTGTAAATCTTCCCTATTGTATTGAACATTATGATTTGTTCTTCTGTACTATTTAAATTTATGTTTGTTTAAACAGATGATTTATTTTTTAAAGAAGATACTTACACAAAGTCACGAAACATTAGAAATTCAATTTTCCACTTATTGAGGAATTAAAAATTTATAATTATTTAAAAAATTAAGCGATCCGATAGAATTTTAGGATGAGACTATAATTTATGGACAACCTTTATGAGACACTAAAATGAACTTGACAATGTTTACCTACTAACTAGGACTATATAACGGTTATAAAACAGTGTGAGAAATTACAATTATGATTTACAGTTGATGGTTATGGTAAGGAATTAGATTTAAGGTTTTCATCATGAATACCAAGACACAATATACCAAAGGTATGAATGAATTTCAAGCTAAAATCCAAGACTCGTTATCCTATATATCTGATTGATTCACCCATAAATTAGAACTCGGGTTTACCTATTTTTCTTTTACCTATGATGTTTTACAATATTAACATGTTTACTACAGAAAATTCTTCATTTATTTAACTATTGATTCCAATCAACTGATATTTGGGTAAAGAAAAAGAAAAGATTCACTTTCATTAATATCTGTCAACTTTTTTAATATGAAAATGTTAGCAAAAATGTTTTGTACATGGTTATAAACTTTAAAATAATAAGTTACACGATATAGTGTCCCGTTAAATACTGTTCATTGATGAATTTAATAGAAATGATAGAACATTATATATATGTATATAAACTTTGATGCATATAAATTTGACAGACCAAACGTATTTGAAGAAATAAAATCAAACATTATCAAACAACTGACCATACCTCAGATATATAACTAGATTAAGACTGGGCATGTTGACGATCTGTTATCCACTAAATGATTCAAAAGTACATGGATCACTGTAAGACTTGAATGTTCAGGGTTTGATCTCATTTGGGATCCATTTTCTAACTATTAGATTAGAAGTATCTGATATGACCTGAAAGAGTGGAAAACAATGAGTTACATACGCCTGTTACTGCCAGTGGAGCATAGGCCATCAAACAGCTTTCTCCAACCTTCTATGTGCTGGGCCTTCCTTTCTAGTTCTATTCAATCGCTCTTCATTCTTCTCGTGTGTATCTCCATTTCTGGACGCAATGTAATGTTTGGCCTTCCTCTTATCCGTTGTTTTTGAGGGTTCCTTGTGAAGGCTTGCCTTGTGACGCAGTTGAGTGCTTTCCTCAATGTATGTCCTATCCACAATGTGTGTTTCATAAGTAATCGAAACGCAATATGTATGTAGAAAAACAAACATCAAGGTTAAGTGAAGGATATACAATAATAAAACTGATTTATAGTACATACGTTCAGCAAACTTAAAGTAAACTTATAAACAGATATTGGACGTTTTATTGGGCAGTGAATTTTATCTGTTACAGGGACATACTTTTCCAACTTTAAAAGCTCATCCCACACTTATTTTAAGAACTGATTAATATTTTCATTCGTGTAGAGAGTTCATGCATTTGGCGACACTGAATAAACAGTTATAAAACTGTTGTTGACAAAAGTCAGTCAACAAACAAATCGGCACCATTATATACATTTAGTTCAGACGTATAAAACTAAGTATGTATATATTCTGTTCTTCCGGCACAGGTTTCTTATTAGTCAGTTTGTATTTCTTTTCGGTAAAACATTAAAAACATGATATTCTGCCTTTAATTTGATTTCCTTTTAAGTAAACAGCCCAAATATATAATCGATTTTCTTTGTGAAGAAAATGTTTTTGAACAATAATGTTGCATCTAAGGATACTACAATTTGATTTTCGACAAATTCGCATTTATCTTTAATACTCTCCTTTTAGAATCAATTTTTAAATGAGTTTCAAAACGATAACTAACCTCTTCATTAATGTACTATGTGACGGAATTTTAAATGATGGGCATTTCTTAATGAAATACTTGGTTCATGTACATTTTGGCAAATGATATCGTTTTTATTGTTCCGTTTAAGCCTGGGAAAATCGGCTGATTTCTTAGTCTCTTTATACGTCAAATACGACTACCGTCTATCTTATTGCAGGATTCTTTCAGGTCATTTAGTTTCGGAAATCTTCACTGATCATTGAAGACAATATGAACTTTGTCAGTCTAATTACTTTATAGAAAAGAGTCACTCCTGAAACTTTAACCGATTTTGAAATAAAAAAGTTTTCATCTTTCAAAAGCATGGCGAAGAAATTTACATCTTGCTGCTCATTAACACATACCAACGTGATTAAGCATGTGTTTAGCTTAGCCTATTTAATTTAAGCAGTCCATACGGTGAGCATAAATTAATCATTTACATTAGCGTACGGTGTTAATAGAAATTTTCAAACAGATGGTAGACTCGATGCTTCATACGATAGATGTAATAACAATTATAATCGGTAAGCTGAAGATAGGTTTTCAGAAGAAGCATGTTCAAACGTTGCTCTTCTTGCCAATAATTTAACATGCATCTACAACTCAGAATTATCCAGTTCGAGGAATTTAAACATTTTCTATCTATAGATTTATGGTTTAAATCTGTCAAATTCAATTACTGTCAATTTTGTATAAACGTAAAGAACGTATTCAGCGCCCATTTGACTTAACTATCTTTTCATTAACATAATTCCGTACACTCAATAAACCTTGATGAAACATTTAATCTTCTTAGTACTTATATTACCATATCTTTCACGTTAAGATTTATAAATATTCAGATAATTAATTTTACAATTTCAATCGACTCACACACTGACTCGATTACGAATAGGGTATTGGTTGCTTCAATATTAAGCAACGTCAGCTAACAAACGTATTTTACGGACAATCCTAAATTCATTTTCAAATGTTTTAAAATGATATATTAGTTGTCTTAGTTAATCACTTTAATAAGTAACTTATATTTACAACTTTGGAATCTAATTTGAATTTATTGCAATGAATATTCTGCATTCAGATATTTATAGTTCAGTAGGAGATCATTGTTTACTTCTGAATTTTTATTGTGTTTAACAATCCTTTCTTTTTTCACTTGACAACATCTAATCCAAATCAAACCATTTTCATCAACTGACATTTACTGTCTCTTAACCCAGTTATGACTGTAAAAATATATTTGAAATAATGTCAATAATTAAAATGTAAATACTTCTAACATGTCGCCTAGAAAATATATTCCAAACTTTTCCAGAAAAATAATTGAAATACAGATAGCGGTGATTTTCATTAGAGACCATATAATAGAAGCATTAAATAATCATTTAAAAGAACTTCAGAAACAAATTTCACACAGAAGTGAACCTAGATTGTATTTGACTGGTGGTAAATCAGATGTGATGGAGTTAAAATTCCAAGTTTGATCAATTTACCATTTGGCATAATTCTTATCAAATGTCATTGCTTAGCTACTGTATTACTCTTGGTATATTTTGAATAAGACATTATTATTATTATTAGAATAATGATATATTTTTTATATCCCTGTAACCAGAATTTCTGACGTTTTGCAACTTAAGTCATTTATTCTGAGCAAATATTGGTTAATATAGACTCTATTTGTTATTTTGTAGTTGAATAATATATGTAGTTTTTTAATAGCACATGGTAATTTGATCCACTCATTTAAGATTCAATAAACTTGTATTTCTGAACTTCAGATCATCAGCTATTTATGAGTTTCATTAAGAAATAATCTAAATACAATAAAATTCTATAAGAAACTAATGCATTTAGTCCCCAGATAGCTTTATCAAAGTAAGAGAAACATGTACTCACTATTCAGAAGAAAAATCTATGCTTTATCAACAAATGATATGTGGTAATGGCATCGAGGGTTTGTGTAAATTTTCAATTTTTTCAGTTTGCATCACATACAGATCGTAGTTAAAAAGCCATTGGTTACCAGACAGCACTAAGAAACTATTTCGTCTTAGTATGGGATAGCCCGCCAAGATTAATCCATAAAACCAGCAAATAGTCAAACCGAGAGTTGTCATTTTCAATAGTGAGCGCTTGATATTTAGATCAGTTGACATTCGATACTGTATAACCATCAGCAAGCGAAGGAGATGGGTTACCATCTCACTCTTGAAATTATACGTAAATTGGATACTAAAATTACATAAGCTGAAAACTCAAACAATCCGACAAACTGTTTCATCTTAGTTTACAATACAAGCCGCTAGGAAATCAAGTCAAAGCGTTTTATGTCACATAGTTCAAACATTAATTTATAAGACCATTAGGTGTAAAATGTAATGGTCTATTTATTCCAAACTGCAAATTTTTCTTGGGTTTTAAAAGTTATCTAATCGATTTTAGCTAGCAATGAAAGTTAAACTGAACAAACGTTTTGCGGACTACTTATATAGATTAAATACAAACCTTTTAATAAAATTCAATGTATTTTTTTTCAAAAAATTATTGGGAAAACAAGCATAGATTTGTTGGATTATAAACGTACTTACATATACTTAAAACGATAAACCATAAGTGAAGTAAAAGCATTTTAAATTCTTGAAAGTATTCAAAATGACATTCAATTATACACAACAATCCGTATTTAATTCTAATAGTTTTTATCCAAAGAAATTGGATAGAAATTACATAACATCGTAACAAAATTTGAGATCTTTGTGAATAAGTAGGTGTAAATTGTAGAAAATTAGATAAAATTGATTAATAATATGAAATTAGTCAATATCAATAATTGGTAGGTAATATTAAACATTGAAGTTTAGTGCTCATGTTTCTTCAAATAATACAAAGTAGCTAGCTGAGTGTATTTATACACTAATCAGTATTGATGTTCCCATTAAATAGGGATATAAAAACTTAATAGGATGGTTAACACTAACTGATAAGTAAAAAGTACACTTGAAGGATAATTCTTGGAATACATTATAGGTCAACATTTAAATTGGTATAATTTTCAATAGTGACATGTTATTAGACAACTCTTTGCCCAGGACAGGGTTGGATGGAGAATGCTGGTGAGCGGCCTATGCTCCTTCATGAGGAGTAACAGGCGTAAGTAAGTGAGTAAGTAATTAGACAACTCTAGGTTCCTTGAACTTTTTACACCAACTTATGTATTTAAACTTTTATTTTACAAATATATATTTTTATTTAACGAAATGGTACGGAAATATTGATTCGATTAGTTATGAAAGTAAAAACAAAAACAAAAGATTTTTTCGTCAACAAAAAAAGCTGACGTAAAATCTAATTACTTATTCACATTACGATTATGAAAGATATAGAATTTACAAAGAGATTTTACAGATTAATCATTTCAAAAACATTATTGTGATTATCTTTGGACATAGCATTTATATCTCCTTCTGCAATATAAACTGCATGTGTTCTATCTTGACGATAAGAGTTTAATTCATCCGGATTACATGATTCATGAACAATTGTTTGAGCTGGAATATAATAAGATGATAATGGTTGACCACCATGTAAACTGTATACTGATTCACTCAAATCTTCACAATTATTTTTAAAATCATCCAAAATAAATTCATTATTTTTTATTCTATTTGAATAAGCGAATGTTTGATGTTTACTCTCTTCAGAATCACTAACGCTACCATTTGTATACTGCCTGAAATCGGAATTCACTCGTTTACGCGGTAGTTCTGCTTTTTTTGACCGTCGTCTTATTAAACTTGCTAAACGATTGCGTTTATGAATACAGAAATCTGTTTCATTCCATCCAGCCTATTTAGAGGAATACAATAAACAAGTGACTCATTATAACAATAAGCTATAATTAATGATTTATAAACAAATTAATAGTTTGGGAAGTATCGAATATGTTTAAAATAAACATTTTTAATTGTTCACTTGATAAAGCCAATGAGTCGACGGTTATTTCTATTTTAACCTGTATTTGTTTACGGATAATAACACATAGATGATGACTAAGTGTTCACGAAGTACATTCAGTCATAGCTTGCCGATAAAAAAAGCCAAACTCGACAGGAGCTCCATAGGTTTATTCTATATGTACTTAGTTTTCAAAGCTAAAATTCCTGAAGGTGTCACGTTCTATGTGATAGTCCATTCTAATTCTGAATTATTTAGGTGGATCAACCTGAATCACTGTACTATAATGCCGTGTTTATAATTGACAAATTTAACTTTTTAAACATTGTTCTATACAGCTACAGAAATCGGCCCCTAATTGCTTTTCATACTGATGTATCTTTCATTCTGACAAATCTTAATTTGTTTTTAATCTTGTCTAGATTGATGTGATTAAAGAGTTCGTCTACAGTTTAGTGGTTAAGTAAATGGTATATTCCACAGAATTTTTTTATCAAATAATTTCCCCATTATCAATCAACTATCTAAAAAATGTAACCAGATCAGTTGTCAGACGAAGAGCTCACCAATGTCTTAACTCTATCGTAAGCTGACTACAACTAAAACACAAAATAGTTGGATATCTTAAACACCATTTTTGCAGTTCTGAACTGTTTTTGGTGAAGTTTTACTCCCTGAGTAGGATGTTTTTTTTGTTGTGGAGCTTTCATTGTTCTACTAAACAACATCATAAGCACAAGCTTCAGATAGACGTGAAATATTTAAATTTCACCACATATGACCCACAGCTTGTCTGAAACCAGACTATCCAGGTGATTAAAATGTCTAAAGAAGATTAAGTTACTTAACGGGTTTCATTATTGAGCATCAAACAGTATGAATATTTAAATTTAGTAAAAGAATATTTCATGTAAATGATAGATAATAAAATCCCGATATTGTAGTTTTAAAATAATTAATAAATAATCTTTTTAATTGAGCAGTGATGTTTTAACAAACACATTATCTTTATAAAAAAAATAATGAAATGATTATGAACATGGATTTTGGAACATATAATATTACAAACACTAATATGTTACATTTTGGATAGTGACAACTAGTAGTATCAAACATATACATCTCATTTAATAAATGTAAATGTATCCAAGTGTTAATCTTTCCATTGTAACTTAACCTTAATTTTAATCACTTAAACAGATAACATTTTATTTATTGTTAGCTCCTATTTAAAAAAAATATTTAATCAAGTTGTACTCACTTAAACCATAGTAACAAAGTAATATGTATTATATTATTGTTCATAAGTTATTGACCATGTTATCTTTTATAATAACTACATAACTGATTAAATATTTAATGTAACATTTCATTTTACCAAATAATTTAATTCATGACGAATTTTTGTTTTTATGTTGTTTATTACTTTCATTATTAACTAGATCATCCGAATCTAGATTAATCATTTTTTTCACGAAATAAACAATATATTTATAACTAATCGTGTGTAAAATGTCATCATGTTTACCACGACAACAACAATAACGACAACAGCCACAACAACAAAAAGAAACATTTTTTGCCAATCTCTTTTCAAAACTATAAGCTACTTATTTTTCAATTGTTTTCTTTTTCTTCACATACAAGTCTATTTGGTTTTTTTGTTCTTAATATATTTAAATAATATTATCATCTATTTAATACAATTGATATTCATTGATAGGAAAATCATGATTAGAAACGCTTGAAAACCTTCCTTTAGATGAAATATCATAAAATTCATATGGAATTTTAAAAGGGAATCTTTTTTCATGAGTACTAAAGAACAATGATAAATATTTCATTCAAAATAAGCTCATTATTATTACTATTATTACTATTATAGTAACAAATAGAAAAAAGGAATTATTCTTGTCATTGCATAATTTGTCTTTTTTTCAATCTAAATGAATGAGTTATTGAGAAAAGAAATGATACATTCACTGTAATATCTATTTACATTTTCTAGTTTGAAGAGAGAAAAAATGTATAGTAACATTATTAATTGCATGTGTTAATCAATGTACAAATTGTAGGCCATAGAAATATAAGTAAATATCTTTTTTACACAATTAGTTCTTTTTATGAATTTGAATGATAATAATATGAATTATCAAAAGGGGTTTTGTGGAGATTTTAGTAATTTCAATAGTTGAAATCATGAGTCAATTTAAATTACTAAAATTTTCACAAAGCCCCTTCTGACTTCAAGAGGTATTTCCTGGAGTTCTAGTGAGAAACAGTGACCAGTGGGGTTCAATCAGGTCTGTTATGAGATATCAGCTTACTGGAGACAATGGTGGACGGTGAAGCAATTTCATGGATTGGTTGAAGTTAGACATTAACACCGTTGGATGCCGGCTGAGTGATCTAATGGTAAAGCGCTCGCGCGCGAGACTGATAGGTCCTGATTTTGAATCTTTCTGGGCGCGGGATCGTGGATGCGCACTGCTGAAGAGTCCCATACTAGAACGAAACGGCCGTGGTCAACAAAATATAAAAATACTTTTCGACATGCATCAGAAGTGGGTATGAATTCGTCGATTACTATGCCACTGGTTATTTAAAAAAAATTAGATATATTTACTTTTTAATTATTCGTTCTTATACTGTTTTATTTTAAAATATTTGTACATATTGTTCAGTGACCGTATTCGGACTTATCCAAGAAAACTAAATAATAGAAAAACAATTACGATAATACACAGCCATTCAATAATTTTTACCCATGAATAAACAGATTTCAATCAATGCAAACATTTTAAGCATTAAAATTATCGGTTCAGAACATTAAGTCACAAAATATGTTTGAATTAGATATCGAGTGAAAAAAGGTGAGAGCATGAGTAAACATTGTACTAGATGATCGTTTCTTGGTAATAAATGAAATGCATGAAATGTTTTCTCTCTCTTTTCACCAAACCAAACTCACGGAAATACGTATACTGAGGTAATCGCACAAGATGCACATATGTCAACAAAAAACCGATCAAAATTCAGTCCGGAATATCAGCAACGAGATTATTCAAAACCTTAACCATAATAATAGAAATATTATACAAGTTGAGCAAGTCAGTGGCTGTTCAAACTATGTAATTCAGTGAATGGTGGGTTAACAAAGCGTACTGGGTTCAAATCTCAGTGTGAACATCAATACTGAACTGTAGGCATATTTAACTGACGAGTCCGAATTCCATTATTAACCACAATCCATCAATTCTATAGCTATTTGAACTAATAAATTTCACTTAAAATATATCTTTAAAAGTAAATCAAAACAAAATCTATTAGAATATGATACATCAGAATAGTTGCATTCTTGTTTAATAAAATGAACAAATAATGATCGGAATCAATACCAATAATGAAGGATAAACAGTAAGGAAATAGTATTATCACATTCAGAAAACTTTGAAACAATCTATTCGTTAAAACAAGCATACAGCAACTAATTTTTAGTCTTCATGGAGTAATATAGAAAATCCGTAATTTATTTTTCACTACAACAAACGGTTCTTTAACTATTACTTACGATATATATATATATATATATATATATATATATATATATTGGGGTCCTACAATATTACAGAACTATTGATATGATATTACTTATATTGACAATAATGAAGTAGTGTAGTATATATAAAACCAAGTGCCATATACAAACAATCAACAAACAAGTTTTATATTTTCGTTAAAAACGACTGAATATATCTTTGGTTGGTGAAATAAGAAAAGTTAACCGAGAACCACTCAAATAAATAATATATAAATAAACCGTTCTGATTTAAAACAGTTAGCAATAATTTAAATTCTGTATACATCGAAGTTGGGCTAGATAAATACAAATGTCAAAATATCTGTTAGCAGTATGAATTTTATACAGATGTATGAGTGGCACTAAATGGAACTATATATTTAATTAACAAACACGATACTACTGAACAACCCATACCTTGATCGTAAAGTAGTTGAAGGCAGCTGGCTAAAAACCCTGAAGTTAGGTTTCATTTAGTAAAGTGCATCTGCAATCCTGAGAGAATTAATGATTCTTGTGGGATTCAAACTAGCACAAATCCTATGCCTGCAGTTTCCATCCGACCAATTCTGGTTTTTTTAACATTAAAATCATAGCGTACATGATTTCGATTCACTCAAACTAATGGTCAAAATGCAACTAGATGGACAGAATTCGTCTAACAATATGGAAGAGATAAATATACTATATATAGTATATACACCTGGTGTTCTAGACTTAACTGGCTGGGCTAGGCGGAAAGCAGGACTTATAAGGATTCTAGTCCGCTTGCATGGGTTTTACGCGTCATTGGTCCGATAGATAATTTACTGCCCTCTAATTGACGCTATACATTAACAGGGCACATAGGCCCCAATTTATAACAGGTTTTAATCACTATTTAGAGATCAATTAAATTAGGTTTTACCTTCAGGTCATGGGTACATGATTATCAATCTTTAACATCCATAGAATAAGACCACTGTTGAATGAATGAATGAATAAATAAATAAATAAATAAAGATGAATCCAAATAAATGTAGCATCCCATATGTAAATACAAAACGCTTAGAAAACTTGGTATAAACACACAGTGGAACATTACTAATTATATAAATATATTAATACTATTAAAACTGAATTTTGTTATTTAAACAAAATAAAGTAATAATTAATTGAAAAATTACAAGAAGTAACAAATTTCAATTATCTACCTACCTAAAAATAAAATTGTATTATTATAGAATTCTTAACTTATAATTTATCATAATATCCATATAATATTATACACAATTAAACTAATTATCCATAATAAATCATTGTAAAACTGACAAATGAAAAGGAAATATATATATATATATATATATATAACTTATACTGAAATATTATTATTATTTAATTTTAATATTATATTGACTAAAATATTAATGCGCCAGTTGATTTATCCATTGAAACATTGAATAAATTCAAATAAAGAAACTCAATGACCATAATTGAAGCGTTCATTAAACTTATTTTTCCTCGTGTAAAATCAATTATCTTTCTAATAAGTGAAATACAGGAAGAAAATACAAATTCTTTTAATGACAATAAATTTTGTGTCCGTGATGCATACACACACATACACACTCATGAACACATGCACATGCACATATATATACACACAAAAAATTTAAAAAATAATACTAAATTCAATGAAGCGACTACATATTTGACAATATTATTTTCATTCTAAATTGTGGATAAGTTTTTTTTTAATTTCCGTTAGTAAAAAGAAAAAAAAAGAGAAGTGAGAAAATATTTGTATTCATAATCATGGAAATTATTCAGTGTTCAAATGAAACGCAAAAAAACAAACTATAAGCCATAAATAGAATGTATTACGAAGTAAAAATTGATGCAAAATTTCTCTAATGAAAAATTTTTTATAAAATGAAAATAAAAAGTAAATGTAATATAACTTTTACCTTATATCAACTGAGTAATACGAAAAATAATTAATTTAACTATCAAGTATTATAGCTACTCATCAATATGGGATCCTATACATGTATGTTGGGTTAAAGATATAATGAAATTAACAAGATGAATCGTAGAAGAAATCGAAATCATGTAGAAGTCATGACAATTTGAAAAATAAGCAAAAAGTGAATGGCTCATTATCGTTGTGAACTATTTTGAGCCATAGCATTCAAAATCTCCAACAACTGATCACAGTTATCGCACAAACTTCATCCAAATAGTCTTCATTTACCAGTATAGCTTAGATCAACATTCGTTAACTTTATGAACTGGTACCATGTTTTGTTTCGGACACCTTAGTAGTATAAACTAGATACCAAAAGCTAATGTTACTAAATCGTTGAATATTATCTAAAGTTTTAGCCGATTCAATTGATTATACCTCAGCCAAACCAACTGAATGTTAAAACAAAAATTAACTTGTTGTAAAAAAGATTCAGAC
Organism: Schistosoma spindalis; assembly: GCA_946903255.1. NCBI lineage: Eukaryota > Metazoa > Platyhelminthes > Trematoda > Strigeidida > Schistosomatidae > Schistosoma > Schistosoma spindalis. The sequence continues at coordinate 32,738,729 of OX336417.1, read as the reverse complement.
ACCAGAAATTTCGACGTCGCTATAGCGTAAATACTTTTTACAAGTATATGGTTTAATTAAGGAAATTTTTATGAATGATTTCTACAAGACAACTATTTGTACGTTTTGACACTATCTTACTACAAAATATTATTCGGTTAAACTAGAAAAATATGGACATGAGTTTTACTGGGAAAATATCGAATACTGGTTTCCAATTATTATCTAACAAAGGTCAGCATATGATGTAAATTATTTGAATCCAACAAACATATCTAAGCTAAATCGTTATTGAAAATCTAGAAGTACTGGACGGCCGTGTAGTACTAAGATTCCTAAGCAGAAGCCTCTATGTGAGAATCGAACGTATTTGTTGTAATACACACATTTCTGCCTTTTTAAATATTAAACAAAATTAGTGATTAACTCAATCGTGATCAACTTTCAACATCATTTATGATTGACATACATACTGTAATGATGTAAACAGTTAACAGGACAGCAAATGAAACATAATTCTGAGAACAAATTGAAGTTTGACTACATTAAGTCAAAATATTATAGGAAAACCGGTAATATTAATATTAGGGTATAATTAAATTACATGAACTTAAATTACTGCACCACATAACAGTATAAAAAGAGTAAATATATCTGTACCAATTTGATGGATCATAAAATCTATCACTGCTAGAATATCACTACTGATTTTTATCATGATGAATAAATTAGTGTAGGGACTTTACATTTCACTGAAAAAAAATTAAAATTTTCAGTTAGTAACTTCATTGACCATATATCATCAAAAGACAGAATAAAATAAAATTTCCAATATTTATATTAAGTCAAGAAAAAATATTGTCCTAAGTTAATCACCTATCTTTATTACTAAGAGAAATTAATATGATTGCCAAAGTTTCAATAAGTTACTATTTGACCTTGAAATTATTGTTAAGTTTTCTTTTTTTTTAATTTCATAATGAAACATATCAGTAAAAGTAAATAAAACTAACCTGTTTTTGCTAGCTAGGTTATATATATATATATATATATATATATATATATATATATATATATATATATATCGCTGAATAGATTCAACGTAATTTTAAAATAGAAAACATCTATCAATTCATTGATAGGTAAGCTTATCCGTTTAAGGTCAGATGTTTTATATTTGACAGAAAATTAATTGATGTTATACAAAATCCTAGGTTGTTATAGTAATTAACTCATCACCTCCAGTAAACTAGTCACTTTACAATCGTCAATCAGGTTTAAATTTCACAATATTTACGATAACTTAATTACATAATTGTTCCTGAATACAAAGATAGTAATATTAAATGAAAGAGTACAGGATAGTTTATCTCTAGACAGTTCATTTGAATACAACCATACCTTAAGCATTCCTTCAACTTCAGTTACTTACCACTATAAACATGGTTTGCTCTTCTCAAACGATTTATCTAATACAGTGTCTAATTAACAAAATAAACAGCAAGCAGGAATCTACTATCTAGTAGATAATCATTATTTCCCTCGAAATATTTCCAGTCTCCAGTGAACAAATGTTATGCTACTCTTAATCATAATGACTCAACAGTTTATGGTGCCGCATTTCTGTTTCAATCTTCAATAACAGTACAGACGATGAAGACAGTGAAATCAAAATCCTTAGCTACTTATTAATAACTGTCAACCAATTATAATTAATAATATTGCCATGTTGTGCATAACAGTAGTCTTAAGACTATTTTTTTTCACGGTCTGCTTGGTTGAACTTTATTGGCCATAGTTTCTAACTAGATCTTCAGAAGTTTGAGACGTCAGATGGGTATCAACAATGATAATAGATGATGCGAGTGCAATATCGCAAACTGACTAAAGCCATAAACGTAAACAAAAAGATCCCAAGTTAGTAGTATAAAAGACAACATCACATCAAAGGGCCTAAAGATTTTGAGTTCACTTACTGTTTGGTTCATGGATTTACACTCCTAGTCCCATACCATAAAAACTAGCCACCTAATGCTTCACGCTAGGGGGTGAAGTTTCAATTTGTTTTGTATTGTTTGTTTGAATCTTCACATTGATGTTTAGGACTGCAAATAATCAGTCTTTTATTGCACAAGCTGGTGGCCACCAGGGTTCACTAGCTAAGTGAACAATGCGTTGATGTTTGAATCTAACGATACTGGGTTCGAGTTCCGTAGTGAACATCAACTTTGAGATGCGGGTACATTCAGACGACGAGTCCCAAGTAGGACGGAACGCTCGTCCTGAATTCCACTGCCAGCCACCATCCATCTTTACTTACAAAACAAGTTTATTTTTGTAATAAATAGTTAATTAGAACTGTAATAGATAAAAATGTTAATTTGTAGAAGAATGTTGACATTATGTAAGAAATTGAGAAATGCCAGAAACACTGCATAGCTAAGTTGTCTCAGTTTAGGCTTCTACAATAACATGCATCCCCAGAATGGGATCAAATCCAGGATTTTCAAGTTTGTAGATAAAAAGTATAATATAAACCAACTAAGTTAATATGGAATTGTTCATTTTTCATTTTGAAGAGCTTAAAGTTTATTGTTATTGATCTTAAACTCTTCAATTAAGCAATTTTTTTTGGCATATTCAAATCCTTATGATAATTTTGCTGTCATGAGCTTTAAAGTTTTTATATCATGAGCTGGGTGTTTGAAGCCAGAGGCAACAGGTTCTAGTCTTATGGTTAATAATAACACCGCTGCAGATACATCCAGATGACGAACCATAAAATTGAAATACATATTCAGAATTCCATTGCCAGCCTTTATCAAGCTCTGCTCGCATGTCTACAATTTTTATCTGTCTTTCATATATCCCTACCAATACTTATAGTCATCAGAAGCTAACCCACTGGAACTTTCGGCATATAATGTGATTGAAACTATCTTCAAATCGAACAGCTATCAAAAAAGTAATGAGGGGATTAGTTGTGGAATTTACTGAAACATCCAGAATAAGACTGAAGTGTTTATTGTTCCCTCTGGTTTCCATTAATCTTCTGACTAAAATAATAGTCAATGATAAGGATGAAATTTGAGTAATTTGACTCTCCATAAACTATTTCATTGAGTTATATACTATATCTGTTTGGTCGATATATATTTAACATAGATAAGTGGTTGAGTAAAAATTGAATAAATACAAATGAAAGAATATTATTGATACTAAAAACAAAAAAAGTAATGACTAGCCATTTATTTTAATCTGTTGAGTTGGAAATATTCCACAGAAAATGATTTTACCCAAAAATCCTCTACATTATCGAAGAAATGGAGATTTTGGTTAAATAATCTACATTCTGTGCTCAAAAACACCGCGTTTCGATAACATTGTCTGGCTCCATCGACTCAATGTAATATTTACTATTTGATGTCTCTCATCTTTTATATATCTCACTCAACCCATTTTCTAACTAGAGTTTACGAATGTTTACCATTCTTTCAAGTCAACAATCTATTGGTAAATATTATTTGTTTAAATAACGTGAGAAAATGATGAATGAACATGCAGCAAAAGAGACTGAATAGTTGCAATCTTCAACATAAATAAAAAGCCAAAAACAAACCTACACAAATATAATCACAGTAATTATTATCACAATTTATTAAAATATCAAAAATAATTTTAAACTTACCAATTTATAAATTGGACGCAATTCAGAAAATTCCCATAACATAAACAATAGTTGACGTATAAGTTTAATAACAGTTTGAGTAGTTTTATCTTCATTGACTAATTGTTCAGTACAATTAAATCTTATTAAATGACCATTATGAAGGCAAATTTTTAATAATTCTTGACATTTCTCAACTCCTCCTAGTGTAACAAAACGTCTGTAAAAAGTTGAATAAAGTAAATGAAATAATTAGAAAATGATATAAGTACATATAATTGTGCACAACAATTTTTTGTGACTGAGGGGAAGGGGTTGTAATTGAAAAGTAAACAAGAATACAATAGCGACTGTCGGAAACAAAAGTTTTTTTTAATGAAACAATCAATTTTCTCTTCCTTATCAATTACAGAATTTCACAGTAAAATAAAAAAAATAAACAAAATACGCATGTTTCGGTAATTATTTAGTTCTCATATCAAAGACAATGTTTGTTGTTATATTATGTATGTCTTTTCTCCCTCCCTCTCTCTCTCCTCCAGTTACCAAATGTTCATTTATATAATTAATTGGTGAATAATTTTAGAGTAACTTAAAACATTTTTTTACTAAACAATAATAATTGCGAAACTATACGATAATCATGCGAACCAGAGTGGACAATGTTAAATTGGATATTTGCTTAGATAACAGGTTTTTAGTGTCTGTGAAATGGAATATTTATTAGACCAGATTTTCATGATTATTATCAAGGTAAAATCATTTAATTATAGGTATGCTACTTATCACCATGTTATCCAAAAGATAATGTCAGCTTTAATCGTTTTGTAACCAAGTTACGCTAGTCAGTCAATCAGCCAGTTATTAATATGCAAATTAGAGCCTAGTACTAATGTGCAATAGTTCGAGTTACCATACCACATTAGCACAGAAAGATTAAATTATCGAGATAAATCCCAGAGTATGGAAGTAGTAATAGTACCATGAGTAGTAGAAAAAATTAGACAGAATTAAGAAAAAATAGAATAAGTATATTTCAGGACCCGAGATCTGAGGGAAGACGAAATCGAATACACCTGCACCACTTTGGATGGTTTTAAACCATATCGCTCAAGGTCCTTAACCAATGGTTACGATAATCATCCTGGCCCAACCAGGTAGTCTGGATCTATCTATATGGTTCAGTCAAACGGTCAGCAACTTCATGAACTTATCCCAAGAAACTTTCAACTGACGAGTTCCATATAAAATGAAGCGCCCTCCTTAGATCTTACTCCTAGCCTTTATCCGAACCTAATTAGAAATTATGATTAAATGACAATAAATATGGAATCTACTCAACATGTACATATACCAACTAAAACTGATTAGTTTAACTCTTTAATATCACCGATTGAAAAATACAAACAAACTATAAACCCTTACAAATAAAATAATGTTACTAATATTTTCAGACGTCGAACTTGAAACAAGCTCTATCTACTACAGTTTTAAGTAGTAATTTGGTATTGATTGCCACCTACATAATACATGTAACTGATAGCCTCCAGTATACAAACATTTGGGTAGACGTCAAGTTAACATGAAGTACCATTTATTGAGAAAAATAATTCATTACTGTAGGTAATCCCTAATGATTTCCCTAGTAGTTATTTAATAAATGGTTTGAATAATTTTTTCTGGTTAGCGTTTTTTTAGCGAGTTATTTTTCTACAGGGTGGGGTTGCTGACCCCATGCCTAACCCTCCTTCTTTAACCGGGCTTGGGACCGGCAGTAGCCCCCGGAGGGACTCCAGGCGGAGGAGGCCCAGGACAGAGTAAGTCGGAGAATGTTGGTCGGCGGCCCATGCTCCACTAAAAGTAACAGGTGTAAGTATTTAATAAATATCATAAAATTATTGATAATATTTTTCAACCAGTATAACTCTCAAATCATATTACCTAGCATTTTCCAATTTCTTATGTATTATGACACAACACAAACTTAACAGGGCAGTGGTACATTGTTTCTGTATATTAGATTTATTCTCTTCACCAAATTGTGTATATTCATGATTTGTTAAACACACTGATTTATTCATTAAATTTGATGTTTGTATTGGTATTTGCCATTCAGAATTATTGTTATAATAACTGTTATTATTATGATTATTATTCATTGTATTTATTTTATTCAAGTGTGTTTTATACTCATTAGAATGTAGATTTAATGCAATCCCACATGAATGTTGATCTAATGCTTGTATAATACGATTTAATGCATATTTACCAAGTAGACTACAACTGATTGGATCTAATGCAGAATTACGTAACGCATTAGCTGCAGTTGCAACAACATTATGCATTGAATTATTTAACAATTCTACAAGTAATGGAAGTCCATGATTTAAACGAATCTACAAATTACCATGAAAAAAAGACAATAAAAATAATGAATAAATTGATATAGAATAAGTTAGTGTTCAATAAATTGGTAAATTTGTTATCTGAATGATAATTATCAGCAAATCAATGCATTCTTATATAGTTGCATCAAGGTATTTATCTCGACTACTCCGATTAGTGTCTAGTTTATGTGAAAATACAAATGATAATTTTTCCTCTTGTTTGATAGTGATATATATATATAGGGTACACATGATAACGTATAAATTAATTACTAATAATTTAAAAAATAATAACATCAGTCATTACTGTCTTAACATGGATATAAAAGCCAATAATTTATTCAGTGATTACCTTTTTAATAACAATATGCACTAGTTATCATGAATTACTAGATTAAATTCAAGGTTCTAACGTGGCTACAGCCAGATATAATTTCGCGACATTCTGTATCTTTATATATTTTGGACGAAGAAAAGGTGTGCACATGAACATTTTAAAGACGTATTTCGATAAATCATAGACTAACCACTATTCTTTGGGTATCTATGGTTCAACTCACAAAATTTTTAGTTAGAAGAAAAAAACTCACAGTCGTTTCAATGTCAGCCGTGTAACGTCACGTTAATCAAAAGTATGGAACACCATATCGACATGTTGAACGTTTTCAAAATAGTCAACAGATAGAAAATTCTGACTTTACAACTTTGCGAATCTATAAATATGAATAGAATGTGATCTAATCTCCGTATTTAATAAGTAACTCTCATCAACCGTTTATAAAGATGATGAAATATACTATTTTATATAAGCTCCCTAGTAACTTCCTTTTAATTCTATTGTCATAAGCTTTAATATTGTTTAACGACATTGCTATTATTATTATTATAGTATTTATTATGATAATTACTTTAACCTAAATCTTTTAAATGACCTGCATTTAATTTTAACATGATTATATAAATTTTCTTCCATCTATCATCTAACTAGTTAAAATTCTTGTCTTTTATACTGATTCATTTCATTCAATGTTTTATTCCTGAAACATAAAAATTTCCATTTGTTGACCTTACTTATTTTTCATACAATTATCTACCTATTTATTCGAATGATATAATATCCGTAAAATAACATCATCTTATTTCCTTTAAACGCTGTTTTAAAAACTTAGTTAAAAATAAAGAAATCATTTTTTTTAAAAATTAAAAGAAAATATTTTTGAAATAAAGAAAATTGCAGTCTGATGGTAGTTTACACTTCATCAATAAAAATAGATAGACAGTACTAAATAGATGGTTCACTCAATTGTTGTTAGGCTTCTTAGATATTGCCTTACAGACTGCATTAAATCCAAGAAGTTTTACGGTTTGTGATAAGCACATTACTATCAAATAATTAAAACTCAAACCCCGGAGAAAGATATCAGGTTCGAATTCCAATGTGAACACCAACAATGGGATCCATATATGTTCAGGTGATGAGTCGTGAATATAACAAAAATCTGTGCATTCGAATTCACTGTCAGTTATAACATATCTCAGTGAGACTATAATTTATGGATGACCTTTGAACGAATTTTAATTGACCTTGATAAATATTGGTCAGTCAGCAAACAGTAAGTATATAGTATAAATATATTATACAAAACCAAAGAAAGAAAGCGGATACACTTCTTATACGTGGTTCAAAAACTTGTCAAGGTTAGAAAGAGGTTTAGAGGTTCTAAAATCGTAATGCATGTAGTAGAGGAACTCATCCATACGGCTACAGAATAGTCGACCTCTGGGGCCATGATAAACTCTTTCAGCCTCGACCACATAGCTTCAATATTGTTTATGTGCACTCCGGTTGTTGAGTGCACAAAATGCCACTTGTGGATAATGACACGATACACATAACCAAGTCTATGTAGGAGTCTGTACGCTCTCCAGTCATCCGTATATGCTGTAGTACCTGGCAGCAGCCAGTGTTACTAATGCTTTTATTATTATTTATTATATTATTAATTATATACATTGTTTTCGTCACGAACTGATATCAGCAATAATGCCACAAATCTATTTAGCCAAATGGATGAAAGGCTTTCGCACCAAAATCCAAATTCTGTTATCTTATACCTGATTGATTCGTCCACAAATTATAGTCTCGCCGTTTTATTTACTATAACCATTCAATCACCACGTTTTGTACGAAATTCCCCATAGACCGATCGTACGTTAGCATTAAGCCCTGAAGTTGGCGCCCTGACCTTGAAGTCTCTAAAACGCTTCTGATTGGCTCGTTCATAAATTAGTCTCGCTCATATCTCTACTGAAATAATTATTAGATTATTGTGACCGGAAAATAATCAACTATTCATGTAAAACTAGGTTATATATGTATATATACTGTTAAAATAATTTTAAATAAGGGTAATTTATTGTATCTCTTATTTAATACTTGTGTTTCTACTTAAATCTAAAAAAGAACCCAGCACTTACTAAAATAAGGTCAGAGAAATCAATTAAGGAAATTAAATCATTATTATCACATTTATAAAGTGACATGATCACAATGAATGTTAAATGTCATGGATTTCTATCATATCAAACAATAAAACAGGAAATTCGAATAATAAAAACAAAACAAGCAAAGTAAAATTCATTTAATGTTATTAATGCTGAATTTTCTGTATCATTTTAAACTGGTTTGATCATCATCATTTTAGTTAAGATAGAATTTATATTTCAGTTTATTTATATTTATAATTTAGCACATGATAAGACCATGTAACCTATGATATTATGTTCAATGGAAATAGGTTAATGTCTGTTTAAATATACACGATTACCCTTGTACCTGGAAGATACTTTCAAAGTATATTGTCAGTTACAGTATATTGTCCCTGAAAGCCAAAACATAATTCTTTTATTTGATTACTGATAACTTTTGTCGATTTGTAGTACATGTTTCCTGAGATCTGATTTAATATGGTTTACAAATGAATCAAGTATATGTATTCCTATGAGCCAATATTGAATCATCCATATTTCACGCCCTTATCTTGCAGTATTAATATTAAGATATTTCGAAATAACCTGACGAAATCTAGTCTTAACCTCATTCCAATATGATAGGTTGTGAATATTCAATGATAAAACGTTTCAAACTAGGATGAGATGACAAGTCACTAATACCTTTTTCGGTTCATTGGGTCTTCAGAAGTTACCAGTTCATTGCAGAAATTATCACTAAACTAAAATGAAGTGATTTAAACTCTTTAGAAATAATGTTTACTTTTTCTTTTATTGTTTCCTTCAGTTAACTAATCATAGACATTATAAATTTCATTATTATTCTTAGAAATATGAAATGATTTTGTTTTAATTCTTAGTCAGAGATTTTGATTAAAACATCTACAGCATCCTAAGTAAGGATGGATGGTTGTTAACAGTCGAATCCAGGACATCCGTTTCGTTCTATTCTGGGACTCATCAGCTGGATGCACCTGTATCCCAGAGTTGACTTAGGGTAATACCGAGGATGCATAAATGCCCAAAAGAGACTGGTCAATCGTAGTTCTAAACGTCAATGGGAAGATTCAAACGACCAATACAAAAATGAATTCATTCGCAGCATCGTATGACAAAAAATAAAAATCATGACAGAATACACTTACATATACACAAACAAGAAGTATAGATACATTTTAACAACTTTAATCTAAACATAATTAAAGAATTCAAAGAAGCATTTGCATTTATTCTGCTTGATTATTTGTTTATGAAAATAAGACAAAATTATCTTCTGATTGCTTTTCAAACTTTGTATATTACTATAAAATACATGAGAGATGAATACAATGAGTGAGAAAAAGAAAAATTCAGTTAGCTAAGTCATGAAATATGGTTTAGAAATGAACAAAAATAGAAGTAGTAGGGATTATTCAAATACTGGAAAGAGATTTTTAAAAAAACCAAGGTTAAAAGTAGAGAAAAAAAGAATAGAAGGAATGAAATCACGTTTGTATGAAATATATATTGCATTGTTTAATTCGTTGTAGGCGATGCCCAGTTTTATGCTTCAATTCTGATAGTTTGAAATCAATACAATAATCTCAGAATACTTTCAATCATTACAATTAAATCGAGTGAATAATTAAAGTGAAGTATAAGTTTTGTAGATGAATAAAAGAGAATCAATAGATTGCTTTGAATACAGAGTTCACTGTTACAATCAATCATCACAAGATGTAATTGTGATATTAAAAGAGATTATTCATCTTTATTCATATAGTTATCATGAGTAGCATCACAAACAACCTTTTCAAACTTTTATCTCAGTCAGTTAACTCAATAAAATATCCTAATAATTAATCAACAAAATATTAAAGTTCCAATGCAGTTATACGTTTATTAATAATAATGAATTCATAAACTAGGTTTGTAGTCTTTACCAAACCAACAATTAAATGTCTAAGATAAGCGTAACACCAAAATGAATATGAGTTAATGCAGTATTGTAGGAATTTTTTATTTTCTAACTTTATTTTTTAATATCAGAAGGGGTTTTGTAGATATTATAGTAATTTGAATAGTTGAGATCTTGAGTCAGTTGAAGCTAGACATTAACACAGTTGGATGCCGGCCCAGTGGTCTAGTGGTTAAGTGCTCGCGCGCGAGACTGATAGGTCCTAGGTTCGAATCTCGCGGGGTGCGAGGTCGTGGATGCACACTGCTGAGGAGTCTCACAGTGGGACGAAACGGCCGTCCAGTGCTTCCAGGTTTTCCATGGTGGTCTAGCTTCAACTGACTCATGATCTCAACCATTCAAATTGTTTCTGTCTAGTATTAATTCTAAGCAAAATCATAAACATACTTCTGCTTAGTTTATCCATCTAATTTGGTTGACAATTTTTCTTGATGGATGACAATATATTACTGATGCAGTTATCAGAGCATTGTGAATCATGTCTACTCTTTTTTTCATTTTTGTCACAAGCCATACATTTTAAACTAATCCTTCAATCAATCAACTATCAGTTTGATGATCATATGCGCTAAATAAAATCCTTTTATCTTACTGATGTCTTCTTGAGAAAAAAAACATTTAATTTTAAAATACTTTTTATCGTTATGTTAATTCAAGTAAAGTCTTTCCAACATTGAAACTGGTTAAATTCATCAGAGGTAATAAATGTGTAAGCCAAGTGATGAACATCACTACCTAAATAATTACTTTTTCAATTTCAAAGAATCAAACTAATAATTTTTAACCTTGACTCTAAAGTCTTCTTATTCCATTATCTACGATAATCACGTGAAATCTAACCTGGCAGTCTATACCTACTTTTATGGCTTAGTCTTATGGTCAGTGACTTTGCAGACTAACGACACGTTTCAGTGTGGTATTACCTAACTTTCTTATAGCATATCACATCGTAGAAGGTAATGTTTGGGCATACGTAATACATGTCGCAACCAAATAATTCGATTTAAATTCAATACCCCATCAATATTGCATAATATTTTGTGTTCATTTTTTAGGATAATTTGGTGGTACATCTTGGTTGAATCAGGGTTTATTACTAAGAAGTAGAGTGTATATGTTACCTTGGATGAAACCAATCATTCTTTAAGGTTCCCAGTAAATAGAAAGGAAATTTTATCACCTCACGAAGAAAAATCGCATAAAAGAGTACCTTGTTAAAAATGAGTTCCTTAACTTTAGACATTAATTACACAATTCGGGGAAAATCTGAGCGAAACCAAGACTTCGATTGATTGCCGTTGACTACAGATGAACTTTCAGCTTGACAAACATAAGGTAGTCAATAAATACTCAATGAAGATTTTTGTTGAAAAAAAACTGCCTTTGGATAGTACGTGCTATTATAATTTACTGCGCACAAATCAAGTATTTTATTAAATAATTATTTTTAGGAAAAGATTATTCAAATAGTTGTAAAATCAAATTCTGAAGTGCTGAAGCAATTACGAAAATTTGTATGTTTGTTTATACTACTTGTAGTAGTTCAACAAAATTAGTGAAATAAAATAAAAATTTTCAATAGCTTTTCAACAGTAATCCCATGAAATTTAACCAATTAAAAATGTGTTTTGATTTTTTAATTGAGACTACTAGAATATATCGAACAAGCGTGAACAGCATTTTAAGAAAATCTGAAAATTTCAACTGAAAACATTCACAAATTTTACTTATTTATTTATAAGATCCTACGAAATAGAATTCCAATTTATAATAACCTGACTTAAGAATGACGTATAGGTTAGTCCTATGCAAGGGTAGTTTTTTGCTTCAACCTAATATATGTGATCCTTCAGAAATTCCAAACTTCGACGTCATACGGGGTCTAACCAGTTTACTTTCTATCACTCAGAGTGCTTGGTTTCTTCTAGAATAGTGAGTCGAAAAAAATATTAATCTGAAAAGATTGAAAACATTCTGTCAGACAACCAACATTGAATTCTCTGTTTCAAACAGCAGAATGCTTTCTTTAAACACTTCGGTCTATAAATAAGCAGTGACGCAGATCATATTTGTTTATTCATTAGAAGTGATCAAAATCTCTCGATCCTATTGTAATGTGGCCACTTATCTGGGTGACTCAACAAACGTGTAATGTGACGTGACGTTACTTGGTTGGAGATAGTCAACAGGAAACCTTAGGCCAAATATATCAGTACCGACGTATCAGACTGGGAAACTGGTAACCTTGGTTCGAATGCACACCACACAATCTGTTCCTTGAACGTTTCAGGCAAGCCTTGTTAATAAATAGCAGTTAGAACAATACCTAGATCAAATAGGACTTTCTGCTGCCTAATTCTAACTAAGTAACATCAGTCTCGAAACTAAAACGAGATTTTTTAATTCCCACTAAGGGATAAAAATATTCTTGTTAAATTATTCTTCCTCAAAACAAAAATAACAGATTAATTCATAAAACGTTTGATGAAAAGCAACATACAGTTTCCCTCAATTGTTCACTTGAACTTCCATGCCCTGCGGTTAAATTTTGTAGTGAACCAGCAGCAGCTTCCAGTGTATACGGATTCGAACTATACTGCATTAAATAAATCAATGTTCTTACTGAATCTACATCTCCATATGGTGAAGGGATATTTTCAGTTTTTGAGTGATTAGTTGATTTATTTAATGATTCAGGGTTCGCTGTAAAGAAATTAAAATTACAATATTTTACTATTTAAATTAATTGTGTAAACTAAAATGAATCCAAACTATAATATGTAGAATTATCTGTAATAACTTTGGTTAGATGAAATTCTGGAGAGTTAAGAATTTAATGAAAGAGCAGTCCAGTGATTCTTGATTTCCAATGGCTGAAGTTAGTTCATGGTAATTACCATTTTCAACACGATGATGAATATTTGTAACTCAGAATGAGGCTTTTGTATAAGCTGTACATTTAGATCATCCTGTTCAATGACCACAACAACTTCGATTTGTGGTTTTCAAATCGGAGAATTTCCCCTATACACCCCAACCTATTCGAAGTAAGTTATGTTGTGTCAGCCAAAATATACTAAAGCAGTCAATCCGACAAAAGTATGCACCAGTACTATCTATATAATAGATAAAAAAATATGCATATAAATATACATTGTGAATAACAAGCTTCCTCTTTTTAAAGAACATTATAAACACTACAAGTTTCAGTTGAACACTTTGATGAATAAAAATTTTATTGTGTTGTAACACGAAATGTCTAGAACATAAAATCGTTCTTTTCAAACTCCAAGCTGACATTTTTATGAAAGGTAACAGAATAAGCATTGTAAAACGTTTCCACTGGCTACGATTAATGTGTAATGAAAGATGAAATCCATTGGCAGTTTAACGATTAAAGAAAATGTAGAGAACACAATAATAAAATTACTCATCAAGTTAAAGATTTTCTCAGCTAAATTAATTAGAGGTTCAAGAAATTTATTATTATTACTATTATTATTATTATTCATTAACAAATATCAAAAATATCATAACACAAGGATCCATTATCAATGAACAAATAAATAATATTAACAAAAAAAAGACTAGGATGAACGGAAAATTGACATTTACAAAAACAACTTTGCTATTTATACTACTTATTAATAGTAAACTTTTAAGTACGAAATTAAAACTGACTATATATTGTAAAACAACCATACATGAACAATCGGTGTGAAGATATATTTTAGCAGTTGTCACATTGTTGTATACAAAAAATCAGGACATTCAACTGTCTGCGTAGATTTTTTGGAAAAACTAGAAGCGTATTTATATGTACTTGAAATAGATAGAAATAAATCACAAGGATATAAATGTTTCAGTATATGAATGCTTTGTTAATTCAATTTTACACGAAATGAAACTAAGTCATTAGGTATTTTTAACATTGTTTCAAACGAAATTACAAATACATATCCCTCTGAAAAATTATGATAACTTGCTCAGAAAATAATGAAGATGAAATCATAAACCAGAAGATAAAAATGAAAATCAAAAAGACAGTATAACAAAAAAATCGTTGAATTCTGATAAATATCATCTATTCACGCAGATCTCATGAATGTGTTCACTCACTTGAAATGATACGACTCCAACCACTGAAATTCTAGAACAATACCTCTAGTTCAGGTATTTTGCTTAAATGTTTCGTACATTAGTAAATCAGTGAGAGTTAACAACAAAATGTCAAAGAATCATAGATAAAATAATGAAGTGGTGCCAAAACTGGATGTCAATTCTGTTACTGAGTTTCTTCTAACATAAAGTTATAATCCTACAAGAATCATATTAGTCAGTTCTACAATAATCGACGCCAATTTTTAAGTAATTAATGCCTTTATATAGTTTTTAGCTCAATTCAGTGCTAACACAAAGAAATGCATAGCCTACATTTCAACTACGTTACTATGAAACACAAAAAAGGCTTTCATTGTCCAACATCAAACCTTACATCCGATCGCCAATGATAGACAGTTAACTTTAATAGTAAATCCCAAAACGATTAGGAAAATCTAATTCTCCGACCTTTCAGAATAACTGGCTTTATAGAAAGTATGAGGTAGTTAGAACTCTTGAATATATGTCGAAAAGCGTCCAAATGATGATTTTGCTTGGCTAGTATGTATTTATCAGAAGCGATGTGAGAAATAACAAACACAACGATGTACATTATTTTCAAGGTCGTTCTACACACCGATATTGAATAGATGTGACGAATAACTACTGATGGAACATCATATACTTGTGCTTACATATTTATAAAGTAATCTCATTTTAACGAGACGAAATTTCTCAACTGAATAATCAAAACTCATCGTTTCATTTAATGTTACACAAATGAAACCTAGAAACCGGATATTCATTGAAATTCAAATTGTACTTAGTTCACAGTGATTCTACGTCTGCTGCTACCTACTAAACAATTATCGTACAAACTACGTTTTCTGTTCAGTATCTATTTTGAGACCATAATGAATATAACAAAGTAACCAAACTTTTTTATTTACTCTCGATTTCTGTTAATCCCTTTGACTTTCTACCGCTTACAAGACTGGTTGATTTAATTCTTAATAATGAACCATTGCGTGATTTCTCTTGAAATTTACTGTCTTGACTTGACGATGTAACAGAAGATTGAGATGGTGATTGTTGAGGTTCAGATTGTTGTGTTTGTTGTCTCTGTTGCAAACCATAACATAAATTACGAATCGTGCAAACACAATGTTCTATTGATCGCTTATCGTATAATTGATGTTCTACTGCATAACGTAATATACTGAAAAGGCTAGTTGCAAGTTGAGGGCATTGACGCATTTGTTCTCTGACATCATCATCTTCAGAACTGCTTATATTTCTATGAGATGTGATAAAAAACGAAAACAATGTAAATTATTGAAAGTTTAAAAGAAATGTATAAAGATTTATACTGGGTTAATTTAACCTACAAAATAAACAAACTTGTAGTCGATCACTAAGGATTATCATATTTTAAATAAAGTGATTGAGAAAAGTAAAATTTATGCATATATTCATGTTTATTTGTTCATATTAAAAATAAATAAATAGTCAAGAAGCTATTGTACGAAATATCAGATGATATAGTGTACCTAGTAAATAACGGTTGTTTAGTGCCATGATAAAAATACCAAATCTAAAGAAATGAATACTCACCGTATCAGGGAAGTAACAATACGAAACAGAATACTATTAATAATTGACTGAGCTCCGTTATCTTTTGATGCATAAATGGATGTTTCTGTTGCTGCTGGCACAATAATAACATTCAATAAACTTGGAATTAATGCTTCTTGTAAAACACTTCGTTTTAACCAACTTACTGATGCTAAATTACATAGAACAGAAGCGGCATTCTCTAATATTGATTTAACAGCTTGATGTAGATCATCGTATTCAGTGCCATTCAAGTGACAATTACTTGAATTACTAGACATTCCATAATTTAAATCTTTGAATGAATCTGTGGTTGATCCATAGACTTGACGATTTTCAATTAACCAAGCTAATGCACGTATACCACCAACTCGTTCCAATTCTTTCTACATTTTAAAGTGTAACAAAATCAAATCAGTCGGTAAACACAATCATGTGATCTCAAAAAGTTGTTTCCATTAGTGAAAAAAACCATCACAAATTAAGAAGTAATGAATAACTATTTTGTATTAGCTTGGAAACTTTACACCTGAAATAGAAACATTATGTGTAATGAAAGGTTTCGATAGAACGTTGTAATCTGTTGTATCAATTTAGTTAAGACTTTACATGCTTATCCACAAATGTAATTGGATAAAAAGTAAACTATTATTAATTGACTTTATTCAAGAAACATAGATCACTAGATTTTGTACACCGATACCAATTTAAAATGACAGAGAAGATTTGTTGCCTCATAGGATGATTTTAAAAAATCTGTATTTTCTAAACTAAGAAATGTTTTCGTGAATATTTCACTGTCGTTCTGGACAGCACCATCAACGTATAATTCAAATAGTGACACGTTTTTGCTTATTTCACGGGCATTAAACCAGTTTTTGCTACTGTTTATGTTCCGGACTAGTCTTTGAAGAATTTTTTGTCTTTGTCTGTCCTTATGTTCCATCTAACGGTGAACGAGATTACCAAAGCACAAAACCTATGTTTGATATTACCAAAAACATACTATTATCCATTTATAACCATTCGATGCAAATGGTGTTATTTCAGAAAAACAAGATAAACAACTTTTTATGATACCGGTATCTCTTTTGTACTATAAATTATTCAATTATTACTTATACAGTGGTTATGTTAATTAATGATTGAAACAATTTTCAACGCATATAACTTTTAAGAACGCTGTCATATTACTTATCACACGAAAACAAAAAAGAAATTAATTAAAATAAACACGTTTTTGAAAACAGAACAGAAATAAATATCCGTCATTATTTCCTAAGATTAACTATTATCTACTTCAATGATATGAAGTAAATAAACTGAGAATGAAGGATTCTGTAAGGTAACACGTTTAAATAATGAGGTAGTAAAGAATATTTATAGCTCAGATAGATAATCATTGAGTATTAGGTTCTTTGATTTGGATGCTTTAATCATGAGCTTTCACTGTCTTCCTGGACAACATTATCAGCCCGTACGTCATAAAGAAGTGAGCTATTAGAAATTTTCCACAATTAACTAACGACATATCCTGTTGACCTGAGATGTGATTGATCGCCTATAATATTCTAACAAAATAATCAAAAGAAATATATCAACAATGGGTATACAAATATTAACAACAACCAATAGAGCTTCAGGATAACAGAAAACGATGTGAGTTCACTGTGAAGAAGTTCTGATAACTCACTTCTTTATGCAGTGTATAATGATAATCTTGTATAGAAATACAATGTAAACATCATGACCAAACCTTTCAGCTCAGAGAATTCAATACCTTTAAAAATATTTTCTAGATAACTCATGTGGCTTATCATTCTGCATTACAGAGATCATAAACTCCATATATATCACAAAAAAGCGTATTTTTAATGACTAACTAGTCTGATACTAATTCTGACTTATTTATAATTTTTAAGTTCATTCAATTTCCGACAATATATGTATAATGATCAGTGTAGTCACCCGTTTTTCTATCTCAACTTTCAGTATTATAAATTATATTTAGCGATTGAATTATTTATTATGAAAAAAAAAAACAAATTTCAAAAGAGAAAATCCATCTCTCTTTCTATTCCTTTAAAAAATAGTTCATTTTTCATTGTATTTGTTAAAACTAATTGAATAATCATGTAAAATAACAAATTGTGGATAAGATTTAAATTACAAGAAATAATAATTTCTAATCAATTAAGTCATTCTAATTATCATGAGGGATTTTGTGGAGATTTTAGTAATTTCAATTGTTGAAATCTTGAGTCAATTGATGCTAGATCACCTTGGAAAACCTGGAAGCACTGGCGGTCGTTTCGTCCCAGTATGGGGCTCCTCAGCAGTGAGCAGTCACGATCCCGTACCTCGCGAGATTCGAAGCCAGGATCTATCAGTCTTGTTCGCG
Source organism: Schistosoma spindalis (assembly GCA_946903255.1). Lineage (NCBI taxonomy): Eukaryota > Metazoa > Platyhelminthes > Trematoda > Strigeidida > Schistosomatidae > Schistosoma > Schistosoma spindalis. The sequence continues at coordinate 32,720,112 of OX336417.1, read as the reverse complement.
ACCACTTAACCATTAGACCACTGAGCCGGCATCCAACGGTGTTAATGTCTAACTTCATTATAATTAATTAAATTGATTTTCGTAAAGAAATATTTCCATTGAATTCATGTACGTATGGAAAATGCTTTATATAAATAAGAAATACTGAGTGTTTCTTGTTTGATAAGCATATAAAGCCTGCTTGAAAGGGCTGTATTTTCTCGTTGTCAATGTTAAACGCTGTAATTGATCATTTGCTATTGGTAAATGTATGCATATCTATCCAAGCTGGACAACTAATGAAAACCACAAAATACTGAACAGTTGTTCCCTCCCAGTATATGACTATCAAGGAGTGCACAACCATGACCACATGACCTTCAGTCTTTTCTGCAGGCATTTAAACTTCAGGTAATTGAGAGAACAATCAGTGATCTGTACGTCTAACGTCAGTCATTCCATAATGTTTCAACACCATCGTACCTGTAGCAGATGAGTTTATCACACTCGATACGATTGAAGTTTACTAATCACGTCCTTCATTGAGACTCTCTCAATTACCTCTCTGAGTAAGTCACTAGTGAGCGACTTATTATTAGTACGGGGGCTTTGTAAAGATTATCGAATTTCCATAATTTTCATTGTTCGGCATAATGGCTGTCCGGTAATTCATGGTCTTCAACAGTTGCTCTAAGCAATATCTATTTGTAAGGCTTTCGATCTTGATGGTGCTGAAATTGAAGACTGCAATTCAATCAGTTTCTGTTCGTATATCAGTCGCTATAGCGGATATCTCAGTGAAGACTGTGGTTACAAAGAGATGGTATATGAAGTGGAGCTATTAGTATGTATTTATGTATGTATGAATGCAAGTGTACGGAGTTGAAGAGAGTGATAAATGAAAAAAGACTACTCAACATATGACTATAATTGTTTTCTCCCAGAAATCCCATGTATCAGCTAAACAGAATCATTGTCGAATTAAAATATGAAATTTCTATGGCTCCTTATCAACGACACTGGATTTTATAATACATACCTTCGAATTTCATTTATTATCACTTTCAAATTTATTCATTCATTTTATTTCATCCCCATAATTGAATATCTTCTTGAAAGTGGGTTTTAAATCCCTTACTTGATAGAAAGATGAGGAATTCTGAGTTCACTCTTAACAGACATTACTTGTATGTTTAATAGCATCTGAAGGGGATAAACCACTCAGCTGTTGCTTTATGCTTTTGCGTAGTTTCTGACTATAAATCTCTCTCATTCAAAAAAATACTGAAATTAAAATTCGAGCTTTTTATCTTTTCAGAAAATCAGTTTTCAAGAAATACACTCATCATTTTTCCCCACTCTTATTCATTTTTATAATAAGTGTGGCAACTTTTGTCATTTAACCACTAAGATCATTTCAGAGGTGCTTTAGACCCCCCTCCCAACTAAGTGGCTCATTGAATTATTTAGTGTAAGTAACTTTCTGTGCCACCTCGAACCTCGAATTCACTTCATTCATTCATGGTTTAGTGCCAAATTCTTAAACAGAATTTCCATATTTAGTTATATCTTTCATGAAACCTTATGCAGAAGTCGTCTAGTCTTCAGTACTACTTAAATTCCTACAATATACATATAATTTTCTTGAGCCTTTTATTTATGGAAAGAAAAACAATCAACACTATAGTTTTAATAACGATCACCAACCACCGTTAAAACATATGATAAAATGATGAAAATAATCACAGTAAAATAATACAAAAATGATATAAACCGACATATTTCCTGAAATATTCCCATCATTACTATTATTATTATTACTATTTGGCTATTTATTTCTTAAACAGCAGTAAATGGTAATATCACATATTATCCATTTCTTAGGACAAATTAAAACATTTGCTACTGTCTGGGTTAATGTCAACACCGACAAGTAGTGTAACTTTCTGTTCAAATTGTGTTTATATTTCCAAAGAACCGAATAATCGTATTCCTTTATTTAATTTTATTCGCCTTTGTTTTTTTAACCAATAATCTTGATGAATCAATTTCAGTTAAAAATCTTTGGTAATAAAACTGGCTAGAAGATAGTTTTTTACTAAAATAAATATCCAGGCTCGATAAGAAAAAAGCAATGAACAGGTAGATTTATATATATATATATATATATATATATATATATATATATATATATGCATGTGCATGCCCAGTTCACCAGTTTCACTGACATCTTGTTTAAAACGTCAAACATTCTATCAAACAATCGTTGGTTGACCAACAAATATCTATAATATGATCAGTGTTAGGTGGCTAAAAAAAGTCCACAAGAAACCTTGAACATGAAAATCACTGTGACTACCAAGTTTACCCAGTTAGCAGTAAACTTCATCAGTATATAATTTGCAATGTTTTTTGCACTGGATCATTTCTTGTTATCATATTGATGCATATTGAATACATGAAGACTTGTCTATTATTCAGCTGCAAACATTATTAGTTACCTGATGATATGAAACGAATAAACATTTTTTAACCAAGGAGGGTTTTTTTTTAAATACAATCTCTTTACTGGTACAATTTAGTGTAATCTTTTATTTTAGAAACATTTTAGCAGATTTCAAATTATCTCCACCCAGTTTTCATCTTGATAAAGTATAAGCAAAAAGATAGATCATTTCAAAAAGAATTTCAAAATTCAGCAGGGTGATCTCTGATGAATGTGATTGATTATCAAACTATAAGATTGCATATTACTGAAATGGTAAAGCTTAATTCCTCAAAGATAAACAATTACTGAATAAACACAATCATGTAATGTAAACAAAAAAATAAAAGACAACCGACTATAAATCACTCTAATCAAAAGAAATCTGAAGCGCTGAGAAATTATTCTTTTAATCAAATGAAGAATCTCTCGTTTAATAACTGTTCTCTAAAATATAGTCCTTTACACGATAACAATTAATCCACATTATAATACGAAAAAAGTTTGTTAACCGTAATATTTGCTACTTTTTAGTCAAACCTCTGACATTCCTGAACCGATCGTTTATCTACCTATCACATAAATTTCATATGTTTAGGTATAAGTTAAACTGGTGTAACAAACGATTTATTTTGAACTCATTTTTCGCAGTGAGAAATCCTGGTAAACAGCTAGCAATTGAATGTAAAAAAAAAAGAAAGTCTTCATAAAAACAATATTTCTGTAGTGAACTTACTTTTATGGCTAAGGTATCCCCGCATGTCAGATTACGTAACACACCAACTGCATTAAGGCAAATACGTGTGTGATCTGAATAGAGTAACTGAACTAGAGCTGATATACCACCGGACAGTCTGAAGTGAAATGAAATGTATAATTACACAAAATTTCAATTAACTTTTGTTTTGAAAAACATTTCGGAACTTTCCTACAAAGTAGATTATTGACGACATTAGAACTTGAGACTATTTTATGGATTGATATTAATTATATTTTTATTGTATAATTATTAGATAAATAGGTCATTTCTTTTCTACATTACCTGATTCGTGAACTTTCTTTGAGCATATCAACCACATTTAGACGATTTATTAATGCCTATTCATGCTTAATTACATTAAAATCACGGACCGGTCAATGTTAGACCACTATTAAAAACCTGAATGGACTGGACGGGCGTTTTGTTTTAACATGGTAGATAACTCTCCACCAAAGACAATTTCAGATGGTCGCGCAATATCGCAGATTAACTGAAGTTAGACGTTATTATTATGGAATGTCGGTTCAGTAGTCTGGAGGTTAAGTGTTAGCTCTCCGGACGGAAGGTCCTGAATTCGATTCCATCATGAGGAATCATGGATCTGGACTGTTGAGGTGTTCCATGCTAAGAAATAAGGGCCGTTGAGTGCTTTCAGGTTTAATGGTGGCCTGACATTGAATAATTCATGATTTCTAGGAAACTCAGAAATCTTGACAACTTGATACCGATATTGTTAATTAGCTATTCACCGTTTGTTCCATTCTCTGCCGATTACGGTGCAATTGTATTTTCAGCATGATTTCATGCTTAAGGTGAGTCATGCTCTGGTAACTCATGTATGTAAACTAATGAGTGCTTGAAATACATATAATATTACAGAACTACTGCTTACGCCAAGCTAGAAGATCATACGTTATGAACCAATAGAAATTAGGGTTATACTCTGTATCAAACTCATGGTTAACCTAACCAGTCGGAGCGTAAAACTGACCGAAGCTTAAAAAGCTAGCGATAGCCGAAACAATAGATGGTGAGGTAAAGGAATAAAACCATGGCTCTTATTGATAATTCGCTTTTCTATTTACCGATTAGCTTACAGTCATAACAGATATTTTTGGGAATTTGGTATACCTTAAAGGAAGATAGAGAACGTTTTAAAAACTAGGGAATGAACAATTTCTATTTCAAAGTAGTTTAAGACTTCAAAGAGAACAATAGATGGATTTTCCCAGCACCAAATAAGTGGTTTCTAACTCACAAGAAAAAATGAGCCAATCGAAGTTCTAGTGTTGATCTGTGACCCGTGTATTCAACAAAATCGGTGACAATTGTTGAGAATTGTGCTTTATTTTAAAGAAGTGAAATAAATGAAACTTTATTATCTGACACCAATCAGGAATGGGAAGCACCTTTAAAAATATTTCAGAAAATTAAAAATTATCTAAATAACATAATTAGTCGATTAATGATTTAACTAAAGCACTATTTTATCAACCAGCAAATAAGTAAACTATAACCACAAAATAAACATTTTCATCCGCTGAGTACAAGAAAAAGATCATTATACTTGCCGTGTTTTCTCTTTTAAACTTGGATTACGATAAACTAAATGTTGTAAGTAAGCAGCTGCATTTGATACAATATCTGGATCAGATGATTGAAGTAATCGAATCAATAATGGAATATCAACTGACTGTGAAAATGTTCCTGAATTCGACTCAATATAATCAACGTTTTTCGATGAATTATTTATATTCGGCATCGTAGGATATCGACAAACAGTAGATAACTTCAAGTTATTACCTGTAAAAGTTAATTAGTTAATAAAGGATAAAATCTTTAAAAAATTGTTGAATTGTATGAGTGAATTATGTTAAATGACTAGACTCCATCCTATGTCACGTTTGCTTTTTAATGAAAATGAGTTTCAGTTGGTAGGTAAATAGAATAACTAACTGATTTTTATAACTAGGCTTAATATCGAAGTAGTTTTATATTGAATTCCATTACTATTATTATTAATAATCTGTTGATCTGTGTAGAAAACTAGTGTAATTATTTCTTTTTTGTACAAATATAATGGTGAGTAATAATATATACTAATGAAATATTTAGTAATCAAATAGTGTCCTACCTAGTAAAGCATTGCTTATTACTTGTAAACAGTAAAAAAAATTATCTTTCGTGTAAAGAATTAAATAAAATATAAAGCCTAAACAAATATCAACACATGTAATTAAGTAAAACTAACTAACAGCTGTTATATTCTTCAATAAATGATCATAACACTATCTAGATATCATATTACATTAGTCATCATTAATAGACAATATTAAAATATCATAGAAACCAGCATAAGAAAACCATTAAGATAATTGATTTTATCAAAATAAATTATATAATTAAATTGTACAAATTAATAACATAAAATACTTTAAATTAATTGTACTAAATATTTTGATTTATAAATCTTAATATAAAAATTCAATTGAAAAATTAAAAGCCTTATCAACATTACTAGTTTTTATTGATTTACTATAAAACTATATTAATAGTTATCTAAAATATGATTATCATATGAATTAGAATTAAAAGAATAAAAGTACTTTTATGGTTAAAATTTAGATTAATTAATTATTTACTTATATAATGAGTATAAATTTACATTATATTTCTTTTAAAAAATAATTTGACTAGTTGAAATCATGAATCAATTGAAGCTAGACCATCATGGAAAACCTGGAAGCACTGGACGGCTCCTCAGCAGTGCGCACCCACGATCCCGCCGTCCCCCTCATGGTGGTCTAGCTTCAATTGACTCGTGATACCAACTATTGAAATTACTAAAATCTCCACTAAACCCCTTCTGATGATAAAATAATAATAATTATTTTGAAAAAAATAACTATTTCATAAACTGTAAAGTGAAATTTATTGATTATCTTTAATCATAATTATATAAATTACTAATAATCGTTAAAAAGTGTAATCGAACAGTGATATATTGTGTATAGCATTTTATAAAGAAAAAAATAACTAAATAAACCAATTCAATACGTCTGGTAATTTTTCTACTTAAAACTCCATTTGTTAATAATTAGATTATTTTGTTTCCCAATTATCGAATCACATGTCGATTCACTTCAGAAAAAACAAAACATTTACTCTTCTATTAATGATGGATGTTTTATTTTGCTTTCGTACCTATTTAAAACTAGTGAAAATATTTCAAATCATCATATATGTGTTTTTATATCAAAAATGTTCAGTGGTATACCTGATTGAATGGTTTTTAGGGATGAACGAATATTAATAGTTCAATAGGTATGTATTTTGAAAGTGAACATTTGAGTTTTAACTAGCTAATAAATTGGAGAAAACCTTCAGACTAAGTACAGATGACTTACCTGTAATGAAAAGCAATTACGCTATTTCTAAGGAGAACCATAAAGATTTTTGTATAACTTGTTAGCAAACTGACATAAAATAAAGGACTATTGAAAACTCATAAAAATCAGATAGGTGCTTCATCCAACAACAGCAGTGCTTAGTGGTAAACACTAAAGTTTTAAATCCGATTAGTCGAGAGGAAGGAGGTTACTCGCCGATAAAACTGGATGACAATAAAATTTTATTAGAAAATGACTGAAACTAGAAGATATGAACCGCAGAACATTGCATAGTTGATTCAGTAGTATCATACGCAATAAAAGATCTTGATTCAGGATGACGTTGTGGGTTGGGACAACTAATGACCACAATACTAAGATTATGCGGTACCACCTGGTTTGCGCTGGTTTTATCAACATAATTATAATCTCCAGCAATTTTATCATAAATTATTTGGTTTTCTTAAATACAAATTTCTTATTAATTTCTTTCAAACATCTAGGACTGATACATAGTAATGAATAAACAAGTTTCTTAATGAATAATTAAACTATGTTTGCTCTAGTGATGAAATTATGTTAAATTAGACATTTAGTGAATATTATTTGGTCATAATTGGAACGTATTTAGGGTTTGAATAATCAAAAACTTCTCCGCAGTTTTTAAACAGGGATATAATTGTTACTCTTATAAATAAACATAAGTTAATTAAGAACTCTGCTGTTATCAATTACATTTTTCATCAATGAAAGTATAGAACTGACCTTGTGAATTGTTTACCAACTGTCTATGAACAGGCATTGGTGTTCGACGAATACGTAAATCATCAACACAAATTCCATTCGTTTGATCCAAATATATCGACCGATCATATCCCCTACAATGTTGATGATGATAGTGATTATACAGCTGATGATGTTGATTTCTTAAACGTGATTTAAGGTCGTCTGATTTAATATTATAATTATGGTTATGTATGTGTGGTTCCCAACTGTTTGTATCAATTGAACATTTCATTTTGTTTTCGCTTGCATTATCCGATTTTGTATCAGCCGAATTTATTCTATTTGCACAATCATTGTGTTTATTCCATGGTCTAAAAAGTAGCAAAATGCAGACAATTTCAAAATAACAGTAGTAAGTATGTATACAGACAATGTTAGTGCTAAGTCGTCTCATTTCAATAAAACCATGCAGTCTTCAAATTACCCATTATTTATCTAAATATTAACATATGACAATCTATTTATGAATTGTATTTTTCGACAGTAAAATAACTTCTTAAGCAAAAAGCTTATCATTGAATACCGAATAACTAACATTCGGTAAAATGTTATGCTTCAATTAATCACCCTCATATTATTAAGATTTCCCTGAAAAACCTATACTTTGTAAAGTTGAGATAGTTTAATAAACAATGTTGGCAGATACTTAACTTATAAGAAAAGTTAAATGTATTTATATCACGAAATTCAGTTTTTAAGTTTAATTCACTGAAAATATCGATAAGGTATATTCTTATAAAAAACAAGATAGCTTACACTCTGAGATGGTGGACAACATTTGTACCTCAGGTGGATGCTTTTGATGGAGTTTTTACCCCTGAACCAGATGTTTTGGTCGTGAAGTTTTCATCGTTCTTATGAACGACCTCATCGAACACTTCACTTCTACCTGAAGTTTGTGCTGATGATGTCATTCAGAAGAACGATAAAAGCTCCATGACCAAACCATCTAGTTCAGGGAATAAATTTCCATCAAAAATAGTTTACACTCTCATTCAAACCATTATTCAGTGTTAATCTATGAAACTCACTTTCATACTGTTCTTTTTTTTCTTTCAAAACAGCTTAATTGAAGCTTGAACGAAATAATTTACATATTATTGAACGAATGTTTTTGACTTGTTTCTATTACAAATAAATGTGCATATTGTATCTTTATTATAAAATAAAAATTTTAATAAATCTATAGGTAAACACAAAGCTGTTGTTTACATAAGTTTTGATTATTTATATAAATTTAAACGTAGATGTTAAAGTATCCAATTAAAACAAATCAAATGTCTAATTAATTCATTAAGATTTCAATTTTACAGTAGTATATTTAATTAAAAAAGTCTATAATTCACAAAAAAATGTTGAATAAAGGGATATATATATATATATATATATATATATATATATATATATATATATATATATGGGCATGCATGCGTGCTACTACTACAGTTTTGTACAAGATGCTTAAAATTCACATTTCCCTTTTCTTAATTCTTAATAGACCAAACGAAAACGAAGAAACAATAATTCATGACAAGACACAAAAATCGAATTAACTTAATATCTTAGTTAAAAATATTTCTTATTCGAAAAAAAAACAAGTAAAAGGTTTCAACGTGAATACATATACATTACTGGTATAATACTGACATTTCATAAAACAGCAAGAGGTCTGACATTTCGAAATACATGTAAAAACCCAAGTAAAAATTGTCTGAATCATTTCGACAAACTAAAGTTATATTTGTCTGAGATAAGATATTCAATTCAAATAGAATATAAGTAACTACAATGCTTTCCAATAGTTTTCTTCTACATCACCAATTCTCATGTGACGAAATGTGAATTATACTAACAATTCGTTGAAGCCGTATTTTATCTGAAAGAATTTGAATTTACTATGCTACTTATCTGGCTGTAAACTTATACCTAAAATATGGAAAGTCAAATAAACTCTTACAGAAACTTGTAGTACTGACCAATAAAAACCTATATTATGAAATAACTAAGCGTGACTCAAGCATGAAAGGATAACAGTTTTAAAGCTATCGATTGTTGATCTGGTTCTTAAAAATGCTGCAAACTTTAGAATTAATTCGTTAAAATGTTTAAAACTCATGGACGGAGACTTCGAAAAATAACAAAAACCGGTCGGTTTTGTTTGTCGCCAAATTCGATTTTTTCACATTTTCGTATCTTTGCACTGTGGTTTGCCTCCACTATGAAATTGTCACAGCTTAGAAGTGATTAAAACACACTCCTATACATTATAACTGCAACCTTATTAATTTGATAACTGTAGACCGGTCATTTAAGTGCTAGATATTACAATAAAAACTACATATTAGCACTGATATATTAAGTGTTTTTAATTCTGAATAGGTGGGTTACTGAAAATTGTGGAAATATTTCGAGATTAGACGGATTATTTAAGTAAACTAAAGCCTTGATTGACTCACATTCAAATATCAAGTTGAACATTATGGTCATCATAGCTCCATAAATCAGTGAAGAAAATTAATTTTCCATAAATTTGCGAAATCCGTAATTTCAACCTAGCTTATCTATGTCCTTTTAAGCTGAAGAAGATTGTGTCCACTAGGAATACTGTTGAATAGTAATTAGACTACATGCTCCAGGTGGAGAAAATAAATTCAAAATGCATGAGTTGCTTTTAACAAACAATTTATGCCTGGAAAATTGAATTTTGTCCTATGGTTTCCATAAAGACATGATCTTAGACAACTACTGGGAACGAGGAGTCACGGGATAGTTGTTTAGTTTGAATCTTACTATTTGACTAGTCTATACAAGCCTGATTTAACTTAATTCATCAGGATTATTTGATTTATGGCGTATAAAGCATAAAGAAACATCATTTATTTGGAACTAAATGTTGATTGTTCATTTAAACTTCTAATAGAAACATTTTCCAAATTTGTAACACAGCCCTGACTGATATTTTATATAGATTTTTAATTAAAACAAGAATATAAATTATCATATGGCATTCGAATGCAAAAAACTACCTCATGCAACGTAAAGAGGGGTAAGTATTTTTCAGGCTACTTCATGCATGTATAGCTAGTTTCTTTCCAACTTACAACTTATTCAATCTTTGATTTAATCGACTTTCACCAGTATTTAATTCATATGAGGAGGATTGTGAAGATGAATTTTGTTGATCAATTAATGAGATAGCTCTATGCGGTTTACATCTTAGTGTACAATAATCCATATTTGTTAAAAGCTCATCCATTGAACATTTACTATAACTTGTCTTACTCAATAACTTATCATCTATTGATCTATCATAATCTTTCTCTTGTATACAACTTTGTGTCATACGATTATCAGATAAACCAACGCCATGTAAATGAATATCGATAACTAAGTTTAATGAATTTGGATTTGATGTTGTTGTACTTGCTTTTTTTATACCTGTCCCTGTATCAATTGTAGAATTACTCATAATACTAGTTGCAACCGGTCTAGATGATTTATCAATCAATGTAAGTCGATTAATTTCTTTAGATCCATGTGAATTCTCTGTGTCTGTTGATATTTCGTTGTCAATTTTATTTGGTGTATTCTCATCAAATGTTGTATAAGATGGCATAAATATGGGCATACTATGTTGTCTTCCATGAAATATTGGAGTATCAATATCATTAGTTTTATTATTGTTTTGTAAATTCTTCTTCATAACTGTATTATTTGTTTGTTGTGATGTAATGTTAGGTGTATTTTGTATGAACTGCGTTTCAGTACATAAAGTATTCAATGGTTCACATGTGTTCGACGTACATTCAGTATTTAAATCAGTTCTTAAATTTCTAGTATAATAGTTAAATTGGGAATCATTCTGATCGTTAGACTGTTCACTAGAATTTTTACATTTAACTAAAGTTGTTGGCGGAGTTGTCGGTGTAAACTCTGCCGGTGGATAATATCGATAAGATGAAAATGAATTATTCATTGTACTGAAAAATTTATAAATAAACGGATAATTGCTTTCCTCAAACAATTCATGTAAATTAAATAAAATATATTACTATTATCAAATAATTGATTTATGTTATATTCATATAGATTGATTAAGTAGACAAGTATTGGTTGTGAATAATGGGTACTTATCGTTAAACTGTGTCAGCGCGTGATCTAATGTACTTCTACGTATTCCAATTCTTATTTGTTATTTTTTTAGACTAATGTTGATTGTTAAGGAAAAAGATAAGTGATCTGATCTTTATTCAATACATGGTAACGGTCAACTTACTCAACAAGATAGTGGATCTCTCTCATCATAGTTAGGCGGAAATAAAACAAACTTGATAGCTGGTTTCATTTTGTTGAAATTTGTTAATAAAGGTTATATGTCAGACAAAATTCAAACAGTTACATTTATCTATTGCATTCCATCATTATTATTTAAGTGACTTCAAATTTGACTATTATACATACTGGACATTATTATGAGTTGGGAGGATTCAGTGAATAACCATACGAACTCTCGAATTTTCCCCCTTCTAAAGATTTTTTACATTGAATTTGTATTTAGACCGTATTTATTCACTTTGTTTGATGACTCTAAATGGTGATACATTAGATGAATTGTGAGCCCTTTAAGAATTTGTGTTTATAAATATTTAATAATAGTTCGATCTTAGATTGTAATAACTACAAACAAAATTTAGATCTCAAGTGTTCAGGTGTTATGTTAAATAACATTCAAGTATCCTGAAAAAACCATAACTTTCAACAATAAATAATCAATATATATATATATATATATATATATAACTCAAGATAATTTCACGCTTTAACAGAATTCATCAGCCAAGGTTTTCTGGATAATAGCAATTAACAACGAAATTTCATTTATTTTATCTGCATAACAGTATTTTGATACACTGCAGATCTTAAGATAGACAGTGGATAAAATAAAATCTCATTCTGTAGAGAAAATATCGAAAATCTTAAACTACTTAACAAAATAAGTAGAGATAGATGGTTGCTAGCGGTGGAATCCAGGATGGGTATTTTGTCCTATTCGGAACTCGTCAACCAGATAAATCTACATCCTGAGACCTGAATTCTAATGCCAGCCACCACCCACCTCTGCTTATGATGCTTGTGACTTAGGATACATTGAGACAATCCGAGCAAAATGTACATATGCTAAAAGAGACTGATCAGTTGCAATCCTAAACATCAATGGGAACATTCAAACAACCAATGCAAAATGAATCTTGCTTTGATAAAACATCTTATGCTATTATCACTAGGCCGTTGAGTAATCATTTTCTTTTATGTAGAAGTACATACACCAGCATAGTCTATTCTCTTCGTTTACTTTCAAAACATTCCACATATCAGTTCGATATGCACAGTAAAAACTTTTACATTTAACATGTAGAGATTTATCTAAGCTAACTTAATAATTCAATATATACTTAAAGAAAAAGTATCTATTCCATATAAGTAGTGTATATAATCACTGAAAATGTATTCAATTTTATTTTTCTACAATCAATTACTAAATAACATTTTAATGTATATATTCTACATGCACGATTCTTTTTTCGATCATTCTATTTTTATTTTCACTGATTATTTACTGTTTAAGGAAATAAATGTAAGATAAGTGTATTATAAATGTAACCCCCATCAAAAAAATGATTTTATTTAAAGAAATAACAATAAACAGAAACCACTAATTACTTATTCTAATCCAATTTAGAAATTTCCAGTTATATTAACCTACAAATTTTATAGGGATAAAATTTAAACCTATAAAATCATCAATCTCCATTGTTCTATTTATGTAATAATAAAACAAAATACAATAATCTACCTTATCAATATCTCAAACCATATCACAATCTTTTTTACACAGGTGCATTAGATTAAGAAGGCTATTCACTGAAAAAGAAAAAAACATTAACGAGAACAATTCGCTAAATACAATGTAATGGAGAATGTATGATGATGATGATGATGTCTTTTACCGATATTACAGAATTTCCTCGTAATATATATATAAATCAAATATTCATGCATTACATTCATTCATATTCAATACAAAATCAATAAACATAATGAAAATACTGACAGATGCGATTAACAAGTGTATTTTGTTCCACAATTACATAGATATGACCTATTCACCTTTTATGAAATAATATATTAACCAGTAGTAAAATATATGTTTCATATTATACATGCACACAGAATGATATGTATTTTAAAAAAAAAGAGTAGGCCTTCGTCTAATTCAGGAATTGTAAAATGTAATTTTGTTTTCTTCTTTTTTCACGTGAAATATTACCAACAATATTCAAAACAAATAAAAAATAATAAATTTCTGACATAATTAACTATTTTGTTTTTGTTATAATAATTTCGGCTAATAAAGAATTTCTATGCACCATAACAAAAAAATAAAGTTCATTATTTATTATTGATGTTTACTTTAAATGAATATGATTCAGTCAGATTAGTTTTCAACAATAAAAATTTATTTATCAGTATAGGAGTTGTGGAGATTGTTAAGTTTTGATTGAGATCATGAACCGATTAATGTTAGACCACCATTGAAAACCTGGAAGCACTGGACGGCCATTTCGTCTCATTGTGGGACTCCTCAGAAGTGCGCATCCACGATCCCGCTCATGGGATTCAAACCCAGGGCCTTCAGTCCTGCGCGCGAACGCTCAACCTACTGGACCATTGAGCCGGCATTCAATGGTGTTAATGTCTAACCTTAACCAATCCACGAAGTTACGCAACCATCTTCCATTGTACTAAGGTAGACACCTGTTTCTACCCTACATGGATTAGCTCCACTGGTCAGTCCATACTACTGAAATAACATTTTCATTTCTTTTTAAAATCCTGATAATTTATTTTTGTCAATTTACAGAGACAGCACTGAAAATGTACAATTTAAACTAATATAAATTTATGCCACTCTCTGTGTAACTGAAGTATTTTCTTCTGTCTATAAATTTTAACTTTCTATGTGCAAATATTGGCAAACAGTAAATGATTACTTACAAAACTACAATCTTTAATTACAGCCCGAAACAGACTTTTACACCTTAGTGTACAGTATATATTTAAAGTCTTTAATAAAAATGACCTGATCACACCAAAAATTCCCGGCAATAACAACTGTCAAAATCGGAAAAACTGGACTAATTATTGAAATATTTAGTAGGCTATTTTAAATATCTGTAATTCTAAGATTTGATAGTTTTGTTTACAGTTGAGAAGTAATGTCTAAAGATGTTTTCTGTTGGACTTCTACATAATACAAAAACATGCCAGTTATCATGTACTTCCATTTGTCGCTTTGATTTTAAATTAACACACAGATAGGTTGAAGTGTAAGTTTCAGTGTATTTGCTAAAAATCACACCTTAGACAAACCCAGAAATGTCAATTATCAGTTGAAAGATTGAAAACCTTGCCAAATTGTGAAATGCTTAAGTGTTTTTTTTTACTAATCCAAAACGTAGTTTAATTTTTGTATACATAACCTATTAGGATATCTAAAATTTACTACTACAAGTAATCAGAATCCAGTAAATTAGAAGTTGTCTTTGTGTTGATATGTGAATTTTATAATTAATCAGTATAAAGTTTTGCTTCCTAGATTTCATACTGCTTGGCACTCATCAGTAAGGTGTGCCAGCAATCTCTTTGAAATAGACACCCACGTCACTCAGCTTCACAGTCCAAGACGTTGTCCGTTAGTGATTTTGCCATCGACTACCTAATATCAAAACATAGTGCACTCAATGTCGAGTCATTTAGACCAGTAACCATATTATAACTTTGTCGACAGAATCGGTCAAAAACCAAGATTTAGAACAAATTGATATTGGTCACTACTTTGTAACCTCAAACACCACTACGACACTGAAATCACTGTTTTCTGATAAGCAAACACACTCTTTACAATCCGCGCTATACAAAACAAGTACAATAATCTAAGTGAATTATGAATGAGACTGCACCGAGAAAAGTATCGTATTTCTTCATTTATTAATACGACCTAATTGAAAATGCACACGTTTTTCTGAGGTATTGTGTAAACATTAAAGGCCGTGTCTTAAGTCTAACTAACTGCACAAATAATTGGTTTTATACTCCAGTTAGAAAACATGTTTGCATCCCACTGATTATCATTTAAATTAGTTCTTCAGTATCATTAAATTCGATCAAGCTTTAAAAACAAAACATAACTTTAGTTGTCATTGTCTCATCTATAGTAGATTCATTGGTAGATTAATCAGCTACTCGGATAGTGAACGATTCAGTGAGCTATTCTTCATACAAAGCCCTTTACACACTTAGATATGATAATCATTAGTGAACTATATGAAATACAGGATAATTTTGATGGAGTTTTGTTCTCTGAGCTGGATGGTTCGGTCGTGGAGCTTTCATCGTTCTTCTGAACGACATCATCAGCACAAACTTCAGATAGAATAAGTAATATAATAAACTTATACCACCATAAGAATAGGTAACTACAATGGATGACAAATAATTTTTTCATGACATGTCATCGAATACTTACTGGGAATTCATAAAAAGTAACTATTTAAAATTTTCGGAACATTATCAGCACAAACAATGATTGAGAAAAAAATAAAAATTGCACATGTATTACCAAAAATCAAAAATGTCAGTAATTTTGTTTATAAAATGTGATAGTAAATAACTATGAACACTTGATAAAATTTAACTCATTGAATATCCAACACGTTGTTTGCTTTATTTGTTTCATTATTATTCTACAGCCATAACTAATTTCAGATGATTCATCATATCACTTATAGCTTTGATGAAGTATATTATATTTATCAATTTTTATGTTCTCCCAAGCAAATTGGTTCGCCTTACTTATAAAGAACCACTTCTTAATCAGATCACTTTATAAATCTCTTCCTTGTTCATTCATGATTATGATCTTTTGAGTATCAAAGGCTAAACAATTTCGGCAAAGATTTATCGTCTTAGCTAAGTGTTGAAGGCTTTATATGTTTAAGTATCTGTATTATACCTAACACGTATATGTTACTCTCTTGCTTAATATTTTCATTAGGCCTTTCTCTTTTCAAATGTTGTTTCATACTTGCCTATTTGTAAATTAAGCGTTTATCTTTTTATGTATCTCATCTTTTTAAGAAAGTATCATGTTTCCATAGATTTCAAGATATTAATTACATTTCAAATTTTAAGATAATTCATACAAATAATAAGAAACCGCCTTAAAAGAGGAAATACAAGGACAATTCTAAGAAATGACCATTAACTCATATTCCAGTACAATAATTATTTGTTACATTGTATTAGGGGAAGAGATGATAAAAGAAATGTATGAAACTTAGTTCAACTATTATGTACCTAGCAAGTTTATATATTTTCAAGAATTATTTATTAAATAATTGTTTTCTGGTATTTTTATGAAGTTCTAAATGGAAATTTTCATTTAACTTATTGATCGCACTACTCAACCAGTCAGATATTATGTATGGAGTCTAACCATATCAGGTGTTAGGCAGTTATTCACTGACATCATTGGATTGTGACTGAGCAATACTATGAAGTGACTAAAGTTTGACATATGAACTACTAGATTTTGTCTCAGTAGTCTAACGGTTAATCACTCGTCACGAGAACTGATGATCTAGGTGGTGGGGTCGCGAAAGTAAATTTCTGAGGAGGCCCTACTAGGAAAAAACATTTGTCCCGTGTTTTCTGATCACTAATTATTAAACTAAGATTAGCTCATGATACGAGCTATCACTCCACATGATTGACCAACAGACGAAATAAAATAATAAGTAGCTCTGTCTTTGAGTGTTAACTGATACTGCTATCACACAGAAAAAAAATTGGCTTTTAAAGTTATCTATGGGATTCAATCAATTTTACTTTATGGTTTCGGAATTTGGCTCTTAAACACATCGGAAGCCGTCAGAATACATACCAACAAAGCTAACCTCTGTATACAGAAAGAGCTTACGCGGCCTCTGAATTTACTCTAGCCTACTACTTAGCTACTATTGCACTTCTCAATTTTTTTCTGTCAGGTTCTCCAAACTTCGGTTTATTAAATTTTGACTTCAAGTTTTAATCTTAAATAACCTGTTGAATAATCTTATTATGTAATCTTTATTTCATCTATTTTATTAATTACTCCTTATTAATCTCAGATAGTACAAAAGATACATATGTAAATACTTATCCAAGTTTAATTTCTATCCTTACTCTTATGTCACTAGTTGTGATAATTAACTAGTTACAAAATATCTTGATTTTAACTTTAATACTCTAGACGTGTTATTAAGTGATTACCATATTATTAAGTTGATTCACTATCATCTATTTGATATCGGTTTTATACTTAGTTGTACAACCTATATATTGATGTAAGGCCCATATAAAAAACTAATCGGGAAGAAATATTTTCGTTTAACCTATATTTTTATGAAGTATTAAATCTATTACTCGGTATAATATTAAAAAATTTTAATGGTTCAATGGTAAAGATTTATAATCTGTTGTACATTGTCACTTTATAATTTATTTAACTGCATAACTCATGAATCATAATTCTTAAATGTTCCTGATGTTCATATGTTTTAGATTCTTCTCTTTTGATAGACTTGAGAAAGTAGAAACTGAGTAAAGTATTGAACAAAGCAAAATATAGTAAGCAAAAATGAAGGATTTATTGTTGGTGACATGAGAGACTATAATCATTCTTAATCATTTGATTTTTGATAGTAAATTAGGTAAATAAACCAATGTGGCCATGTTCGATATCTGAATCGGTTAGGGTACTCCGAAAAATCTTAACAAATGTAAACCTATGATTAACATCATTCTAACGATTATCTTCATAAAACTGATACTAAAATCTTAATCAATTTTGAATAAATAATCAATTTATGCCAAATTTCATCAATAATTTTAATAAAATGTTCCTTTCATAAAATTGACCTGAAAGATTACAAAGGTTATTGTGGTACAATAAACATGGGTGTATTGATTTAAATATGTAAATAGAAGTAGAATAAAGGTGAATCAAAATGTTTTTGCTTTTTTCTCTATATAGTTTAAAGAAAATTCATTGGTAATAAATTATAATTTAAAGTAATAAACTCTATGCCCTTTTACATTGATATTGAAATGTACTATATTTCACGTAGTTCGTAAGATTCTACGTAAAACTACATTTATAAATATACATAATAAGTCCAAGTATATAGCGTTTTATGATACCTTTTTAAATTTTATTAAGGCAATTGAATTATATTAAATGCGTATTGCAGCAAACGAGTGCTAATTTTTCTTAAAATTGATTGTTTTACTCTATACCCAGTGAAATCTCATACCTGTAACAGTCACTTTTACGAGTCCAATGTTTCCGTCCTAACAGTTTAAGCTGAATAACAACTATTTTATATTAGACTAAAAGTATAATACAATATTTCAATCAAATTAGTTGTTAATTTTTCCTTTCATAGATTATACTTATTAAATACAAATCGACAACATAATTCTAAAAGTTCCTCTTGGTCTTTACAATGAAGCAAATTTTCGATAATCCACAAGTCGATAGCAAGACAACTCAACGTTTCATATTCTTCTATCGTATATTGACTCCTGAGTGATTTCACTTTATTTAAATAAATGAATATTACATTAAAACATGACCTATAACTGAAATTTCAAACTTAGTAACGATTTATGTAGAATTTATGTGTTGAATGTATCATAAAATTTTCTCTATCATATCCTCATAACCTGTATTTATTTGCTAACTAACACTGCTTAAAATTATCTTTATTTCGACAACTACTTTCTTTTTTAACTCGGTTACAAATCATCATCAAATGAAACATCTTTGAATTTAATTTATCACACCTTTACAATGATATTATAGTTACGCGTTTCTTTTAAAATCTTATATTTTTCCACTATGTCTAAAAGCATCCCAATAATCTAAGATGTGTAGTAACTAGTATAAAAACTTTTACAGCATAAAACAAGACTTCAGTACCTATTTGGAATTCTGACTTCAGTAAACTAGCTAATTTGTAAGTTTTGAGTTTTCTTTTACTGCAATCTAACCTTAGTTTAACTCCGCCCGTAGCTCTTCCAGAGTTACTGCCGGTCCCAAGCCCGGGTAAAGGAGGAGGGTTGGGCATGGGGTTAGCGACCCCATCCTGTAGAAAACTAACTCGCTAAAAAAACGCTAACCAGTAACCTTAGTGTAATTAGATCACTACTAATCAGCAGAGCATGAGATAAGATTAAGTAGAAAGCTAAATTAGTGTTCATCAATCAAGTTTTCAGTTGTCACTAATCGACTTTTCGATGCAAAGTAAACAGGTACTATGATTTTACTCTAGTAACGATTAAATCCACTGAACACTTAGAATCATGCTCTATAGATGCTGTCATATTTCTGTTGTCGTGTTATTACTATGAGAAATTTTCGAGGTTTTATTTGTCCTACTTTAAGACCTATCAGTATTCAAAACGCCAATATTTATCACTATTCCGTACCCATGACCTTACGTGTAATCGAACAAAACACAAGACCCATATGATTTTCAATGGTCCTCCAATCAATCACAGTTTGTTAAAAAAATACCATCGAAATTGTGCGAATTCTCCGGAGAATTAGTATAAATAATATTAAATGAGCAATATCAAGTAGACAGAAAGAAGTTGAAAGGAATAAAAATACCCTTTTTATCTTCTCTAACCACGGAATCACAATATAAATACTTCATAATAAAGGACAGTATATTTGATAGTTAAATGTCTGATTTACAACATATGGATACATGTAAATAAGGCCAATTGTCCAATAAATATTTTATCACACATACACGCATAGAGATAAAATTACACACTGTGTTGAATTAAACATTCGAATCACAGATGAACATATGGGCTTCGATAATTGCTACATTCATGCACATAAATGATTCAGCAAAATAATTGATCAGAAAATATCTGCAAATCTTGGTAAAGTTTAAATTTTGGGGGTTTTCTAACCAGAAAGCAAGAATGACTAACCTTACGATCGATAACAATCAAATTGTTACTACAAGACATTGGAGTGAAAGACTAAATCACATATGCAATATAGTTTTGTTAATTTGAAGGTTTTCTTAATAAAATTACCAGTAATAATCAAAAATAAAATAAATTTGTAATACATTGTTGACAATTACACATACAAACACCGTATTAAGACGTCTATGGACAAAAAATTTATAAACTTAAATGACATTAAACCTAAGCTCTATATTTACAGTGCTTAACAATAAATCTTAAGTTCGTGATAATAGCTGAAGAAAATTTCAATGATATGAACTTTTGAAGCTCTTTAAACCGATACAATGAAGTCATTCATCACCACTAAATTTCCCTGTAACAATTCATTAGTACTATTTTGATATATGTTACTTATGTCTGTTGACATAAATTTTATATAACACCAATTGGAAGTGGAAAACTTGGCAGCAGAAGGCCAAAAAGATCGAGTTGAAGAGAATAGAAGAGAAAATAGAAAAGAGTTGTGAACTGAAAGAACCATACAGAATATGAAAGACAAATGATGGAAATTCGCAAATGAAGTATTCAGTGTATGGTTCTCATATTTTAGCAAGAGATTCTGTATACAATCGATTCTCCCCACCTGTGTTCTCGTTCACAACACTATTTCCTCTAAAACAACCTGTCACTAATCTAAAATTCATTGTAATCTTGTTTCAAAATCACAAACGTTATAAGATATTAATAATAAACACGCTACATTAATCCCGTATTTATGGCTCTTGAAAATATATACTAATAATAGCTCAAACTTTACCATTAAAAGAAAATCTCTAATCTAAATAAGAACAATGATATTATTTAGAGGCTTAAAATGCATCTCCCCGACAAATTCTAGATAAAATGAAACAAATCAAATGTGAATTCTGTTTGATGCCTAACTCATTTATATTCTGAAAACAATGTAAATATAGCTGTAAATTAGCATTTCTAATTTCATGCATCCAATTACATTCAAATGAACATGTGAAGTTAAGGTAACTATAAGTAATGTGACTTATTAGTCTATGCTTATTGCCGCCTAATCATACGGCTTCCATACATTTTTAAAGTTTTTACAAATAACTTATTTACCAGGTACAGATTCGTCTTCTTGTCTTTGAACCACACTTTGAGTATAGGGGCTAGCGAAACTGTCCGATCAGGTAAACCAAAGGTGAGTGGGGTTTTAACGTGCCATTTAGTGCCTAAAGTTGAAACTTTCCAGTGACTGATTTACTGCTCTTTACTATTTTTAGCATGAAACAGTATAAAATGAGCTTATCACTTAGTGCACATCTAAATGAAACTATAGAGACAATAAACTCAATTTGATAAAAAAAACAAGTTAGATAATACCCTGTTACTAAAGTAACATATGTTAAGGTAGGCTTGGCTAACATTTTTTGGTCTTAATCGTAAGGATTAACTTTAAATTTGACAATACTACCATAAGAAATATACACATGAATTTTCATAACTGAATTGTCCAAAATACCATGACCTTTGATAAATCAATCACTTTTAGAGATATTCTTTCTTCCGCAATTTAACATTAATAACATTGAAAGTTTGTGAATACGACCGTTTGAATAAAGCTAGAAACTTTAGTAATGTAAAGTATCTTTGAGCGATCTAAAGCGTACTCGACGACAAGAGTCTACTAGTGAGAAATTCCCAAACAGAGTAGTTATCCAAGACACTGAGATTTTCAGTGCTTTTTTACTTAAATTCGTCACCGAAACCACTTTACAGGACTGTTGTCAGTCCTGTTGGTTCATCTTAGTTTTACTTTCAAACAGTTTGTTTTAAAGAATCCTTTGCAAGAATTTTGGTGAACTTACTCATAAGGTGACTTTGTCAATATACCTTTTAGAAAAAAAGCATTATAAACAACATTACCGTTAATCAAAATGTAAATAAATGCATACGCTTACATTGTTTCGGGTTTTGTTACTGTTAAACTGGTCAAATGTCTGTTTTTTTCAGAGAGAATGTCATAGTAATCAAACTAAAAAGCGAAGAGTAATAAAAATAGTAAAGATATGACACAAATAAAATATAGTAAAATCAGGATAAAAATATTAAATAGATTTTTTTCATTTCCATAACAGTTGCTTTGAGATGTTTCACATATTTAAAACGACTCTTAATGACTATATATATTATTTCGACTAAACAACTACGCAAAAAATATTTAGCCATATCAACAGTGAACATCTTACAGTTTAAGATAACTTCAAAACGATGACGCTTTGAAGCTATTGAACCGTTTATTACTAAGTTATCGTGTGTTCTGTGTTATTTACAGCATTGTTTCCCTTTAGGGAATTAAAAGTTACATAAATCAAGTTACCTCCTGCTTCGAAGAGCCATACTGGCTAAGGTATTAATGTTGTAAACGATAGACTTAGAGTAATCAAACATGGGCGCACCATCAACCAATGAAGTCGATGACTTTTAACTTAAGGCATACAAGGAACTGGATTTTCTGAGTGAAATTTTCCGAAAACTAAATAACACTAGTTAAATGTGGCAACCTATATTTTTAAACATTTTTTCAGAGGTCTACATATATCTACTTTACATCATTTATTCAGTCTTTGCTATAACATTTCAAAACAAATAAAAGGTATTAATGATGTTTCAAAATTCATTCATATTAACTTAAAGAGAAGTCCAGGATGGCTACCTTGTACCACTGACTGCATTTTCTGCCATCTCTAAAAGATAAGTTCGCTCATCATTGCTTAAAAAAGACAAATGGAGCTTAAAGGTTTGTACAGCTAGGTATCTTAGAATAAATCATCGAATTAATCCGTTCTCATATATGTAAATATAATAAATGCTTATTCAAATAAAATACAATGAACAGCTCAGAACTAACTAGACGACTTGAACTTCTCAGATGACCTAGCCCTCCTATCCCATACACACGAACAAATGCAGATGAAGACAACTCGTGTAGCAGCAGCCTCTGTATCAGTAAACCTCAACATACACAAGAGTGAAAAAAGTCCTCAAATACAACACGGTGAACACCGACCCAATCACACATAAATACATTACGAAAATCATCAAACTGCACCACGAGGTAAGCCCTAACTTGGAATCCTGAAAAGAAGCGTTAAAAAGGAAGGTCAAAGAACACATTACGTTGGGAAATAGAAGCAGATATGAAAAAGATGAATAACAACTAGAAAGAGCTGGAAAGGATTGCCAAGGACAGGGTTGGATAGAGAATGCTGGTGGGCGGTCTAAGCTCCTTCACGAGGAGTAACAGGCGTAAGTAAGTAAGTTATTCAAATATAACCCAATATTTTGTTGAATTAGCCAGGTAGACATCGAAAACTAGCGGTAAATACTTAGCATCGTAGATTCTCAAGCTAGTTCGCTATCATAAACGTAAGGCCTGGAAATAATGTGCGTTGGCCCAAGGTGTTGTATTACATCAACATAACAAGATAAAAAACCGTTTTCAAGCATTTTTTCAAGCTTTTTGAGAAATATCACCAGTTATTTTGAGATGTACTCGCAAACCTCGTATATTAGAACTAACCTGAGAAGGCAACTCTGTCAATTCTGTTAAATTAAAATTATCATTCATCAGATCATTGGCAAACCATTTGAGTATTAAGTGAGAATTTTTGTCATTTGTTTGGCTTGAGCGCAGTGCACAGTTTTCGCTGAAAAAGAGGACAGATGTAAAATATAAGACACGGAACATTCAACGACCCATATACATAAATTAGCAGGTGCCTTTTATTAATTTTCATTCAAACCTAAGCATGTTGTTACAGCAAAATAAAGAGCAATCATAAAGACGTCAGTGTTTTCAACAGAAACTGTTTGCAAAAAATATTGATATTTTGGCCATAGTTCATTGTCAAATCTTCAGGGACTAATTTTTGAAAATGGCTAACAAATTGCGGATACTTCTACAGATACATTTAACACATATCGGCATGCTTTAACAGTAACAAAAGTAAACAATGAACACATAGTTTTGCCAGTAATTTAGCATTAAGTTCAATTCTTCCTCTCTATTTGAAAGACTTCCAGATTGTTTAATAGTCATGAATCACCTTTGTGTATGATAAATTAACACTTATGATGACTTCAAAAGATTGCAAACAAAAGCATCTAGTAAGTTATGCATATCAGAAACCCGGTCGTCCTGGGACCCATATTACACTTTCTTTTGTCTGCCAACTAAATCTCAGTCAGTCAATCACTATGCGCATTTAGTCTGATTAAGGCTGCTATACCAATCCAGCACAAAGAAATGAAGTCAGCAAGAAGAATGTCAAAAAAGACAAAAATGGTGTGGCAGCAGTGATAACGAGAATGGATAAGCATTAATGACTTAGCTTGAAAGGACAGTGTAAAAAGGTGCGTGTCAGAGAACATTGGAATTCAGGATAGAAGAGAAGATGAAGAATGCGTGCATTTGTGTCGTGACTGATTCCGATCAGCTTAGCTCAAAGTCAAGAGGCACTGATCCCCAACTTTGCAAAGATCCCAACCAAGTAGTCTGCACCTACCGGTATAACTCACATCAACAGCCAGAAGCTTCATGGACTGATGCTACTTTTTGCTTTGGCAACCACTGGCCTTTTTCTAGCCTGCTCTATCACTGAATTAGGTGGTGTTCTGTAGTATGCAAAATACATCTTAAGCGCCGCAATCAACGAAGATGGATAGCCTTAGCAACCGATTTGCTAATTTTGTCCAGTAACATATGCCT
Source organism: Schistosoma spindalis (assembly GCA_946903255.1). NCBI lineage: Eukaryota > Metazoa > Platyhelminthes > Trematoda > Strigeidida > Schistosomatidae > Schistosoma > Schistosoma spindalis. Next base: position 32,694,835 of record OX336417.1, on the reverse strand, counting down.
AGCTTTAACATTATTCCAACGATCATTTGTTGAACACACATCCGCCATAACTGGTTAGACTTCTAAGAGAAGTAAAGTAGTCCAAGCATTCAGTCACTTTACTCCCCATCATTAGTTTAAGTGTTGACACAGACTAGTAATGAGGCAAAAGTTTGGATTCAGAGCTAAAAAAATGTATCTCAAATATGCTTTCATTGTTCCTTAAGTTGATCAAAGACTGCAATTTCTCGACAGATTTTTACTATGTCATCTGCATGTTTGTAATTGACTGGTGAACATTCTGGTAGAATTTCGACCCATGGAAACTTGTGAATCTCTATCACAATGTACAAACCTAGCAATAACCCACTTTTAAACAATTTTGCACTAGAAGTTAGTAAAACAGACCCTCAACAACCCAGTATTGTCCAACTTTAATAAGATAACTACTGTCTATTCAAAAGACAAATTTATCCAACTCAATTAAAAAACGAAATTCATTACTAATAACTGTGGGCTTCTAGAAGTCTATGTAGAATTGCTCAACACAAATTGTACATAACTAATTGTTTTATAAACTCGCGGCAAACGTTTATTGCTCCAACTCACGTGACAAGATTTTCTCAGTAGTCTCGTGAGCATCTCTACCTCTATTTCTTTTTCTAAGCCTTGCTGTTGCTCTTCATTCTTGTCTTTTGGAGCGTACTTAAAGTTTTGACAAAATATCGCCCGAATTTATAGTATAAAAATATCTTTAATTATAAATGCTTCAAGAAAATGCAAGACTGATTGTTGAGACGTCCTTAACTTTAGATTTACAATGAAGACGTGAAATAAACGACCGTACGTTATTAACATTCTTGACAACTGATGTTTTACTTCTCTTAAATAAATGTTTTTAACTAAGTGAATTCTTTTTAAACACAATCTACAATGTCTAAACGTTTGTCCTGTGCTGGAAACAAAGGCGAACGCAATAGACATCCCGGCTTGAGGTATATAATTTTTCGTAGCATCTTTGTAAATGGAGGCAAAACGTTGCTAAATATTCCTCAAAAATAGTTCCGATTTTAAGTTCATATAAAAATTATGCGTTGTTGGTCTTATTACACTATGAATAGGATGCAATACCGGGCTATATTTTCGACCAAACAGATGCATTTTGAGATAAACCACCTACTTTGTGTCACATACATGCTTTTTAAATGTTGCTCTGAAATGAGTCGTTTTCATTAAAAGCATAAGAATCCTCCCTTTTATAGAGCTATCTACAAGTTATGATACTGATATTGCTCTATTTCATACGATAATGTGAAATCACATAACGAACGACCAAGATTACATTTGTGAACAATTAAGTAATCTGTGTGAAAGCTAATGTTAGATCCAGAAACATGAAAAAATGAAGTAATAAGAGAAATAAAGTGTCGAACCTGTCACAATGTAAACGCGAACTGCCAAAAATATTTTAAAAAGTGACAAAAAATTGAGTCTCCGTTTAAGGATTTAAACAAGTAGAAAATGTAAAGCATAAGAACAACATCAAGAAATAGTTATTTCATAGCATCAAGATTTTTGCATTGATTACAACTGGCGATATAACAAAAAAATCATTTCATTCTAACTTTTTGTTGACTATTGAACCTTATTGTCTGCAATTTACACATATTCTCAATCTCAAGGCAATGTTCAGAAAATGATTTTTGACGTTGTCCGTAACTGTCAAACCGTAATTTTGCTGAGCTTTATGCACGTGACACTGAGAAAAAATCTGGTTATCCAGTTTTCTCCCTCTCTACCTCATATCACATAGTAGGATAAGCATACGACTTCGTCACCAGTACGAAACAAAATTACAAATAATCTAAACATATATATGTATAATTTTCAGCTGACTTCCTTACCAAACCTAACCTCAGTGATATATAACTCCCTTAAGTAAGTGGTTAGACGAACAATAGGTGCTGATAATGATGTTGGAAGTTCGAATGGACACTACTACATGAAGGCTATCGGTTAAACATCACATCTAGACGAAGGTAGGACGGTAACGAAAAATTTACTACGAATTAATGTACTAACTAAGAAATCTCAAAATACTACAATTTAAGGTGAACGTACTGTATTTGAAATGAGTAATCAATAGTCAATCAAGTACAAAGTAATCATTAGTTTGTACGAATTCCATAACCGCCACAGCTTAAATGGAAATCCGGATTTCTGCAATTCATTTTACTTTATCTCCTTAGGTTCATCATGCGCCTGTCTGACTGTTTATTAAATGTAAAGTCTATGTGCTTTATAATGTACTCATTAGTACTAGAATTAATAACCTAAATTGGAACAGGCTCACCTGGTTCCTGGAATTGTATGTGATCAACATGTCAGTTGTATTTATCAAAACCACTGATACCTAGAATCCAAACCACAGATTTAATAACATTCTTCCCCACAATCCCCGTGGCTAGTCGATGATCATGTCCACGACAATAAGTAACGTCTGCAAACACTAAATACCTCATATTCGATCGAAGAATCCTTCCTTTTAATAACTTTGATGTAGTCCCTCTCGTCACGAAATGTTTAGAATTTCTATAGCGCAGTAGAATTTTGTCTACTTTCCTCTCCAGTTCATTAAACGTTGAAGCATCGATGGCATTAACAGCAGTTTCCAGTGTCCTGACGAAATTTTCTGCCTGATCATTAGAACAAGGGACCTGGAAGCAGTTAACAGATGTCTGTACACCATGCCATCCGACCAGACAGTGACTGTGTGTGCGGCAAAATGATATACATCACCAGTCAGTAATAAAATAAAAACGGAATGTGAACAGAGAAACAAAGAAGCCATGATAAACAACAGAAGCGTTGTTCTACTTACTACAAAGTTTGCAGAACAATAATATTTGTTTTTGTCCCTAGTCTACTCCACAAACCATGAGCTTTCGTTTGATGTATGATTTACTACTATACCGTTTTTTGTTCCAAGCCATTGTATTTTAAACGTAACATTTGGTAGGCTATTTTTCTAACCTATTGCCCAGTTTTGGACATAATTATACTTTTCTAATTGTTTGTCCGTTGTGGTCATGTTATTTATTTGTTTCTTATACACCAAACTGGACCGGAATTGAAAGCATCATATTTCACCCTTGGTTCCATTGTTTTGAAGGCATACTCCGTGCCAAATGCTCAAATCTTTCAATGACGCAGTCCAAATATTATCCAAAATATTGGGTAAATAGTCCTTGTTATTCAACACTATCAGTGTTCAAATATTTAAATCCACACCCGATGATTATCTCAGCAATGCTGGAAGAATAAATAGAGAACGCCAACGATTTAGAATAAATGACATTTTGTAAAATCATGCTCGTTCAAACATCACAAGTGCTGCCATCGTCATCTAATTGGTCATAAAGCAGGTTCCTTATTATCAGAGAAGGCCATTCAAAATGCCGTCACAGAAATTGATTTCATTTTCTCAACTCCCAAATGTCCACTATAAAGACCTTCAAGGACAACTTTATGCGATGAAAGAGGGATAAAAATACGATCATTTAAACACAAAACACCATCAAGAGTAGTGGCTAACTCATGCGACTCTGAAAAGTAGACTGAAAACCTACGTTTTAGATTGACATTCCTGTCTTTTTGTATGGCACCGAGTATACACCCAAAGTTTCGAAGAGTTTCTCTAATCACAGGTAAAGATTGAAGCAATAAACAGCCTTCAATATTAACAGGTTTATCTTGTAACGATTGTCGAGATACGTAGTCGACATGTTGAATGTATTTGTCACTACTGTGCTGAATCATAGTCACAGGCATTCAAAGCAGTACTCCATAGCGACGCCAGTATGATAATGAGAAGTATTCGAATTCATGTACTAAGATTTCCTGAAATACCGCAATTTGATGTGGATAGAGCTAGATGTGCGTAAATTAATATATTGTACTTGAAATCCGTAATCATGGACAATCATGTACAAAGCAATTATTAGTTTGTACAAGTATTACATTTACCTTCAGATAGCCGATTTGTAAACCTCACGTTTTCCAATCACCATTTTCAACTAAATAGTGTATTATCGAATACTCTGGAAACAGAACCGTGAGTTTTTTTCCTTTCTTACAACCAATGTTTTTGAACTTGGTGACATATATGCTTCTATATTTATTAAATTATTATAACTCAGAACATCCTTTGGTTAAGTTGATAATAATCTTTGTATTCTTCATTTTTCAGTACATCAGATTCAGTGTTGATAATATGTATATACAGTCCTCCTGTGCTAAGATAGAATCCAGAGTTTACAGAGCAATTGTTTTTATTTGATATAAACTCCAGCGAAACGTCAGATATTTTGTCCTTCCTACAGACAAATGCAAAACTTATTGTCTGGGTTGGACATAGTTCTAACCATAAAGATTATAAATATGATGTGAATATACTTAAATAAGTGGCGTTACTAAGTTATACAACTAAAATAGTTGTTTAACAAAGTTTTTTATCAAGTTGAAAATATATTTGGTATTTATGCGTAAGAAGAATACAAACTAGTTACTTCTCACGAGACGAAGATATCACCAACAGTCTATGAACGTTTACCTAGCGATAAACGGTAATCCAATCTGCCAATTTAAGCAGAATCACTCCCAATCCAAAGGAGCAATTAAGTGGTGATTGGAGGTAGTCGACAGGAAACTCTAGACCCGAGTTTCGTGCTACTTGGTACTCGTCAGCAAGGTGTAACTGTAATCCTGAGGCAACTGGTGCTCCCTGACGGATTCGATCCCGTGTCAACCAGCTTCACAGTCAGAGATGTTACCACTGAGCCATCCGGTTCGCGACCGAGCTTCTGTAGTACTGAGATGTAATCACAATTGATTGATCACTGGGTGGTGAGTGATCGATGTCATATTTGTCAAGTCTTCATTAGTGCAGATCGAATGCTATCAATGTGGCCACTAGTCTAGGTGACACGACACCGTGCAATATTCTGAGATTAGATGGTGGTTGGAGCAATGTCATAGCCCCTATGTTCAGATTTCAAAATATACATAATCATTACGGTCCGTAAAATCATTACAAATGGGGTGATACATTAGGGAAATTGAACTCGCCAATAAAATGAGTGATAAGAGTCTTATCTGTTATCAACAAATAAACGAAATATGCAAAAGGAGGTGCTTAAATTGGTAATCTTGCTTTTAAGAATAATGGAATGTGCTACTGTTATAACTAACATATACTTTGAGAGGTTTTCGCAGACAGACACACGCATATACATGAAAGAATTCTGAAAGAAATTTTCAAATGCATTCAAACTGAACTATGTTATCTACGAATAAACCGACTTTTGGAGATAGGAAAAGACCATGAACATATAAATGTATTCGTATCAAAGTTTTGGACGTGCCAGTTATCGTTTCTCATTTTCTTTTTTCCCACTGGATCTTAGTAATTTTTTATTAGTATGAAGACTAATAAATATGATGAATTTCATCTCCATAAGATTATTAATACGTTGAGTTGCTTAAGTTGTTAATAAATGTTAGTATCAGAATGAGGGTTTGTGGAAAATATAGTAGCAGTGCAGGGTTTGAATCCCGCGTTTGGGATACTGGATGCGCACTACTGAGGAGTCCCATACTAGACTAAAACAGCCGTCCAGTTACTCCAGGTTTACCAGGGTGGTCTGGCTTAAATCAACTCGTAAAAATGATTCAAATTGGTTGCGGACGTTATAGAAGAAGCTTTTGCTTAACGAGCTTCGTCGTCTGGTAACAATAAATATCCAATGCCTCCAGGCAGGAACCTAAGTATATTAACGATAAAAGAAGAAAAAGAAATCGGTAAGTCATAGTAAGATACTACCCTTAGCCCTTAAAAATATGTCAAGTTTTTTCTTAAAAGACTCATAAATCCAACTAATAACTAAACTTCATGCATTTTTATCTCCATTCGTTCGGTCAGTGCATCATGATTTGCTAAAAATCTTAACTTTCTAAATTTCAAAACAAAGCGTTTATAACCACAATAAACATAAAGGCGAACTGTGCTAGATTTAAGTTTTTGGTATCACACATATTTTCTGCCAAAAATTTTATTAGGGCACACTAGTGTGGTTAAACCGTCGGACTGAATAAATCGAATCTAATAAGAGGAGTAGGATGTATATGGTATAGATTCAACCAAACAACAAGATCTGCTTTACCTGACTTTCCAGATTTTTTGCGCTCAACACGACTAATAAGAGGCGTCGAAATATGCTACAATGTCTTCCAACATATGGATGGCCAGATATCAACAGTTGAACATAAATGGTCCCATCACGCGAAAAAATGTACCTATCCTGAACCACCCTACTATATGATCGGGCAATTGTGTCTCTTTAGAGTCAATACAAGATGAGAAGAATCTTATCGAGTATATGCTTTATTTAGAAACAAAGAGAACTGCGATGTAATAAGTAGAAAACAAAGCATTTCCTATATATGTGCCAGTCTCATAGAGTGCTTTAGTCGGTCCACGTTAGCTGTCCTCGACCTTGTTTATATTCATTAAATACGTTACCGTCCATTGGTCAATGATAGATATTGAAGCAAACAAAATCACAAAGAGAAGTTAATATGAGTCTAATTTAGGTAAGGGCTACAAATTATAATCCACAATTAAACTATTACATGCATTAAGTAGAAAAATTATATTGAAAATCGCGCTTCTCAAAAGTATGCAAATCGACCAAGATAAGTTACATTTCCGAGAGTAAACCTTAAGTGGATAATAAACCAATTGGGATGGAGACAGGATAAATAAAGGTAGAAGAACTAACTAACATATTCAAAGTGGTTTGTTAAAGCAAATGAATACGTCTCGTTTTACATATAATTTTACTTTGGAATTGTTGCAGTTCACATTCTAAATGGTCTCTACCGAGACACTGGATACTCGTCCTTTCCCATAGGTAAATTCAAAACATAATCGTTTGTTTGGATGTGGTTCTAATCACAAAATTATAAATTTGAATTGCACAGAATTATCTAAACGGATAACGGTAAAAGATTAAACAGCCCATAAAGCCTTTTATCAAGACCAAGAGATCTAATCTTCAACTCATTAAGTTTACAAATTATTAAGGGACGTAGAACTATTGTCAGCCACAAAAAAGAGGTGTTCATGTTAATGAGGGAAGGTTATTCTATCCTTTCCTTGTACATTAAAAACAATAATTTCAAAACATGGCAAACGAAACAAGAAAAACTAGTATTGCAGCCTTCAAGCCTGGAATTCAAAACAACAGATTTAACCCAGTCTCTAAAAACCAAACATTGGTTGAAACGTTAGAAAAACAAAATAAGTTTAATCAAAGTAACTAATAACATTCTCTTCTAGGATCGAAAATTCAACGGAATATGTAAGCGAGGATCAAAATAACAATTTTATATTCATGAGTAAAGAAAGAGGATATGTTATAGTAAACTCATACGCTGGAGGGAATTTCGCAAACAACTATACACATGTGTTCAAAACCATACCAAAAAGATCATACAAATTAAGTCCTACATGAACTTCAAACTACTTATTATTGACAAGTAGTATAGAAACATAAAAGTGAAGGCAATAGGAAACAAAGATTGAGAATTTTAAATATATTCAGCATCTGACAAATTAAGACCTCTAGAAATCATTCGATAAAATAAAGACAACATAGTGAGGGAGATTTCCTTTTCAATAACGTTATTTACTAAAGCCTTGCAATAGTATATATACTGACACGAAACCATAGATATAGGTTTCATGCTGTTTAGCACTCGTCAGCAAGGTGCATCTGAAATCTTGAAGGAACTGATTCCGCCGGGTGAATTCAATTCCTTGTCACCCATCCTCATAGTCAGAGAACATACCACCATGCTATTCAGGCTGCGACTGACCTCCTGTGGAGCTGAGATGAATTTACGAATGATTGAAAACTGAGCATTGACCATTGTCGTTTAGGTCAAGTCCTTCTTAATGGTGATAGAGGGACTTGACAAACACGTCACTGGTCAATACTCAGTAATCAATAAATTGTTAATATTTGTTTTTACATAGTTGTTAGTAAAAAAGAGGTGTTACGTCTGTAGCGTAGCGTCGAGTCGCGGTTGACTATGAACACCACTACAAGAAGACTACGTGCCAGTTAACCAATAAGATCCCCGTAGGCCAATATCAGAGGGCAGATGATGGCTGTAGTCGAGATGTATTTTCTGGCGATCTCGTGGTATCGAAAGAATACCGAGATCGTGACAGATTACAAGTGGGGTTACTGAGCGTAACCGAATTCGTACAAGTTCAAAGTCAACGGGAGAGTAATGGAGGAGCGTAATGGCTGTCTTTAGTACAGTTAAACAAACGAGCACATTAAAACAATCACTGGTACAATTGGTTATAATAATGATTGTTTCCATTAAACCAATCGCGTTGTTGACGAAAGCATGTCACTACACGTTAATGAACAATGATCCAATAAGTGTAAGTAATCGCCTGTAAAACTAAAAGGAGATCAAATACCATACCTAAATCAAGTATTCCACATTTCTCTTTTAAACAGAAAGACAAGGCTCAAATTAGTGAATTTCTAAAAATTTAGCCTTGAATATATACGTAACATAAACTACCTTTCATCAGCTCTTGTGACCTTGTAAAGAATCTTGAATGAGTATTCAGGTGGTACTATATGACCAGAGTTGATCAACAATAGAGGTGCTAATTTTGTTGTATTCATGCCTCGATAATGATCTAGAAGAGTAGTCGGATGTGCGACCAGTAGAACCCATAGAATATGATGGACCAATCGAAATAAATAAGAAAACAATAATACTTTGATTGAAATAATTTTTATTTTAAGCTATAATTGAGATTATGGCGAATATTTGTAGCTTAAGATGAAAATTTTGTGGGTGATGTTTTCATCATCGGGCTTAGAGAGTATTCTGTTTAACGATATGTCTGTAAGAGCTAATTACTATTTAATGTACTGATAATCAAATAATTAATTTATGAACAAAGTAACTTAATATAAAGAGTTTGGAAATATAATCCATTTTCTGGTCTGTTGGAATCAGAATAGCTGTAATCCATTCCTCTAATAAGTGACTACTACTGCTACTACTATTTAGTCATTTAAATGATACTTATTTTATCTAACAAACCAAAGTTATTTCTCTTCAGCCTATATTAGTTTAATGATTAGTTACAATCAACTCGTCAGCCCAGTCCAGAAAAATAATCAATATGGGCTAAATGACAGACTGATAATTACTGGTAATAACTGAATGTATTTACTTTCTACTTGATTAACAAATAATAATAATACGTGATATAATATTGAAAGGAAATTTTCAACATGAATCAACATCAACTAGAGAACAAGTGAAAAGATAGATTATTGATTAGTGGTTTGTCAGTTATATCCTACGGAATCAACCATTTTGAAAGCCAATTTCCAAATGATGACATTGTACTAAAGTTGACTTTATAGAAATTGGAATTGTAACCATCTGACTTTTGACTCAGTCATCTGAAGGTAGCGTATTCATTTCGAGACCAGAAGGTTTTTAAGTCGATCTCATATTGGTTGCAAGTAAACAGTTCTAAGAAGTCACGAACTGGGACAAAAACGTGTTTGTTTTTTTTTGTACTCTTTGATTTCCAATCATTTCACTTCATTAATTTCAATTAAATAAATTTGAACAACTTGTGATTTAGTTGACTGACACTTCAGTATATTGTCTTAAGACTCGGTTACTGTACGATTCAGTAAAAATTTTACGAGTGAATTTTGCTGTATCATACCTAAAAGTAAAAGCATCTCAGATATTTACCACATATAACATAGGTCCATTGAATATCCCCTCATGTAATGAAAGACAGTTTGGAGAGTACTTCTTAGATCATAAAGTCATCAAACACTCGGCTATTCTAGAAATCTTAATACGTTTATAAAGGTTAGGAGAAATTCTAGCTCTGATGTTAGCTTCATTTTGCAGCGAAAAATCGTGCTGAACTCTTTGTTGCTTTGAAAATATGGTGATTCTTTAAAATTTTAACTAAACTTGTTATATCCCAATAAGAATAGTGAATGGTAATTTTTGGGATCCATTTATGGACCGATATTATGAGTATATTTTTATCGTATAATTGTTATGTAACTAATCTGTTCATATCCATATCCTTCTTATTATGAGTTTTATTTTGACCTATGAGCTATTATTATACGATTTACCATTCTTGAGTTATGGCCTGTCTATTGATTGCTATCTCCCTCATTCACAGCCATATGTGGCTAATTCTTGTACAAATGTTGTTTCATATTTTATTGGTACGTTGTGGTCTGTTTGATCGGTATATAAACTCAGTATGTTTGGAATATAATGATTCATATCGCCGAGGCTGAGATTTGTGTTCTGGGTTCAACTGGTTAGGCTAGACAGGGAAGCAGGACCAATCAGAACTCTAGGCTGCTCGCACGTGTTTTATGCGTCACTGTTTCGGTCGATAATTCGCTGCTCTCTAATCGGTGGGTCAAAGTTATAACAAAACTGACACATGATTAAATGGGGAAATATTAAGTTTTCACTGAAATTGTTTACTACATTGTCGTTCAATAATCCCACAAAACTTTCTGATCTGAACAGTTTCCAGTTATCTGTCTTACTCAGAAGTACGTAAAAATTACGGTCATTAGGATGTGAAAATGTTTGTCTGAATTACCGCGAAATTCAGACAAAATTATTAATCATTCTAAATAACCATTTGTACTAAAATCAGGAGATATTGACATAGGATGTTGACATAGGAAAAAAAGACGGCAAGTAGTCTCACCTTAATTTTTCCTAAACCATAAGAATAGATGATAGCAGACTATGACATGTAATTTAATTTTCCTCTTAAATTTTCACTGAATGTTTAGTCAGTTATTTGTATATCTATGGCTATCAGATTTTTATTAGGTAATTTCTGAAGTTGCTAGTAAGAGCATTTAAACTATCAACCTCAACCGTGTTGAGAGTGAGACGGTTATCACTAATAAAAATGGATGATATCCTTGGCACATCATAAATTATCTGGAATTGACATTGTGGACTACTTTGTTCCAACTCAGTAGTTTAAAGGCAAAGTGCCCACAATAGAACTTGAGTATCCAGACTTCAAACCGTGGAAGTCCAAAACAAGTGGGTTAAAAATTCCCTACTACACTTTTTCCATTCTACACTAATTGATAATGAGTCGTGTTGAAGACCACTTCAAAACAATTTTTAAAAGTATTTGATACAGATCTTAACCACTCTCTTCATATCGTTTAATGCAAATATTCAGAAGCTTATTCAGGACAATTAAATCTGAATCCTTTAAAAAATGGAAGACCTGTTTGTTCAACATGTTTACATACAATTTGTTTGCTTTGTTTTGCTTTCTCCTGTATTTCGGCTCTTTTTACATGTTTCTGAAGTTGTTTGAAAATACTGTCAACTAAGTATACTATTAGTGAACTTAATTTCCTCAACCAGTTTGCTACAGATGATCAGTCAGGATCTAAGAGTCACTAGCTTGTAGTACATTTCAGGTAAACACTAACAATCAAAACCAAAACTCTTGTTTCATACTATTTAGAAGTTTTTTTTCTAAATCAGTTTATTGATGTTCTTTCTTATTGAAAGTTCATCCCATTATTCACAACTTAAAATGCTATGTAGTTATCCGTAGTTTGTCCTGTCTAACGATTCAACATATCCATATTACAATTGTGGTATGCCATTTTAAAAGGAGCAGTGGTATTTTTTCTCTTAAAGTTAATTTTGCTTCTGCTCAAGAAAGAAATCTAATTCTGGAAAATCCGCGCAAACTGACTGGACCCAGAACGTATGTCCGTGAGGATTTCATTTTGGTTGGTCGTATTAAGCAAAGATCAGCAGAAGTAGAAATAAGTTAGCGCCGCCGAAACGGTAAAAAAATACCTTGGACTTAGGGGTTTCTACATTGTTCGGAGCAAAAGGATCCCTAGACCACTCTGAGTGGCATTGAAAAATTTTTCATAGAATAAAAGGTATGTTATGCAAATGCTCATGGTCTTAATCATTGAAAATAAAGGGGCTCAAAAACGTAGTGAACACAGAAAACCCTGATGTCATCACCGTTTCAGAAACATCGATAACGTCAGAAGTGTAATTTGGTTGCTTGATTTCTTAATTTTTAGGGCTGACAGACTAAACGGTAGGGGTGGTGGGGTTATCCTGTACAGCACCTTGGTCATACCAGCTGTCGAGACAGTGGCATGCAGTCATTTTATTCAAGTCCATGGCTGATGTGGTCTGTCAAGTAGTTGCGCCTACCCGTCCTAACATATGAAAGGCAGATATCAAGGAGATCGAATCTTCGGTCCCGGTTGAAAACTAGAAAACTGACTCGAGCACATCAGTAGAGGGGGTATGGCCTCATTTTCGGAAGCTATACAACCAAGTAACTCAGGTAAGAAAAAACACTGCCATTCTCGGATACACGATATCGATCCCTGAGAGGTCGTGGATGCGCGCTGCTGAGGAGTCCTACAGTAAGACAAAACGGTCGTCCAGTGCTTCCAGGTTTTCGATGGTGGTCTAACTTCAACTGACCCATGATCTTAACCATTGAAATTACTATAATATCCACAAAACCCATCTGATACTTAGTTTTAGTTTAAAAACTACAGTTTGTTTGTATAAAATTCTCTGAATATTATTTATGTAACATATCAGACTAACTGATAAATGAAATAAAGTTGTCTTTGAAGTTGTCTAATGTTATGATCAAAAATAATTGACTGTGAACTAGGGATGATTACGCTGTTATGTCTAGTCTACAAAGCATTGTCTTATCGTGTACACGGTTAATAAATTTAATGCTTTGGAACGATACACATGTATAAGTTGTAAACAAAGGCAAATCACTTTATCACTTTAAGTAATGTATTACATTTAATCAACATACATAAAATGGAATTATATGAAACACATTTAACAACCTACTGTTCATACCATCAATATAATTAGTAAAAGCTTAAATTCGATTAATTACTGATATAATATAGACTTACAATGTTTTACTAACTACTTAGTAGTAGTATAGAACATTCAAACAAAAAACTAAGTCCACCATTCTGTGAAATAACTATTGTTTCCTTTCATTTTAGTTTACGTAGAGCTGGTGAATGTTTACACTGTCATAAGCAGAATCACTATGGTAACCATGACATCAATTAAATAACTCTTTACACACCATAATCTAAACACGTATTATCTGAAAATTTATTCCCAGTATAGGGTTATGTAAATCACTGACTTTTATTTAAATCACGGACTGATCTAACTTAGACTACCGTTTAGAACATGGAAGCGCTAGACGGCCGTTTCATTCTGTACAGAACCCTTCATCAGTGAGCATCTATGAACACACACACAGGGGTCGAACACAGGACCTTAGGTCGTGCGCGCGAACGCCTGAACGATATATAGGTCACTGAGTCGGCATCCGATAGTGTTGATGTCCAAATACAATCAGTCCACAACATTCCTCAAAAATCTTCCATCGTCTTGATTGGGCAGTTGCTCCACTTCTGACACGGATTAATCCCAGTGGTCACGGCTTCTCATTGTAATGTTATTTATTGACCAATAATGAGGCAAATAATTAGTTTTATGGAAATGTTTTATGTTAGGAGCTTTCAAATGCTCACCTTACGAAGTTATTGGAAATAATAGCATAAACGCTTAAAAAAAATTTTGTTTGAAATATCGTTGATTTTGCCAACGCGTAGTACCTTCCATATTATAGACATACAGAATACATCTTTTTTATTTCATAGCTCAGAAAATACACATGCATTTTTATATCTTTGTATGCATAGACGTTTGTTTAAAAATGCTGTCAATTTTGGTTATACTTCACTAAATCTTCCTAAATTTGTATACAACTGACAAATTTTCATTTTGATGTATCTCGATAAATGTAAGTTTATTTTTAAACAACAGGGGATATGTATATTAAAGTAGGTATTAAATCCACTCATATTTGGAGACATGAATGAAAAATCTAGGTTTATCTAACCATAGTTTTTACTTAAAATTAATATATTAAGATCGTGTTACAATAATTAATGCAACGAAGTGAATGCAATTAATCTACTCTTTTTTTTTCAATAAAAAAAAGTAGTTTACTACAAAATTTTGCAGCCATAGCTTTTATAATTCCTGACCAAAAATTTTAAAAACATACCAGATACTGGACTGATGTCTCATCTTTTGATAAATATACACTTTATTAACAAACTGATCAGATTGAACACAATGGATTTTGGATTTTTGTGCGAAATTCAGAATGCTACAATGGGTAGCTTTTATCTTATGTACTAATTAAGAAATTAGTTAAACCTATTAAAATCCTAGCTAAGATATGATCCTTACATTGAATAATCATGATAAAACTAGAGAATAAGTAGTTGTAAACCAAATCATAGGAAAATGTAAGGTTACATAATGTGTGCAAATTATATTTGAATCATCCTAGAGGTTGAATTTTAAATAATTTCAATTTTTCACTCATCAAACTGGTATGAGATTCTTTAAGGAACTAATACATATCCTTCAAATTACTCATTTATAATTTCTAAGTATAACGTTTTCTTCAAATAAACTCGAACTCTTATTTATGTTAAACTGATCATTTAAGTCTCCACTGATGTATTTTTTATAAACTTTACATTTCTTTTAGTATGTTTGAATACAGGATAACAATAGGTGTGTTTGCATATTTTAATCAGTAAATGTTAAAATTAGAACTGATGATCCTTTGTTTTTTTTTCTTTTTTCTATGTTTTCAGTTTCATTTTACCCGAAATAATGATCAATGAGTAGTTATCATTGAAGTTATGAGTTTATATTCTAGTCAATGAAGTTGTTTTATGACAAACAATGCTAGAACTGATATCAATATTGTTTCTTTCAAATTGTATGAACAATAGATTTATTCATTTTGTTCTTTACTATTAATCATATAATGCATATTGATTTGGAAGTAGTTGGGAGAAAACCCTAATTCACCAAAGCTTCACTCTAGTTAAAACTCATCAGCAAAATGAACTGAACAGTTCTGTGATAACATCTCAGACTGTGAAGTTGGGTGGAAGGGATTCGAATTCCATACGAAAAATCGATCCTTTCAAGATTGCAGGTGTACTTTCTTGACGAGTACTGACTTGAACAAACTTATGTGTCATAGTTCCCTCTCGACAACCTATAACCATCAAACATCTCAACATAGTGCATTCGACAAAGTCACACGAACTATTGGTCACATTGTAAAGTGATAGGTGGAAATCAGTCAATACTAAAAGACTAAAGAAATATAATATTGGTCATTACTGAATGATCAATAAATTGTTAAATATTTTATTTTTAGAGAATTCTGAAAGAAATATGATGCATTATAATGATTTTAACATTTTCATTCAAAGACGTTCATTTAAATTTGTCAAAACTTATGGGTTAATAGTAAACATGACGTCTAGGACGGTAACTCAACTGCATGACAATCAATTTTCAACTGTTAGTTTGATCTTTTCTCTGCCGATTTGGATTTTAGTAAACAGATTACATCAATAAACCCTAACACTCAAAACGTCCATCCTCAAGTCTTGTACACAAACTAGTACCTCATTCGAGAGTTGAAATTAATCCATAGAATCTTGCTGGAAATCCTGAAAAGTACAGAACTAGCACTTTAAGTTCTCATTAAACATAAATAATTTAAAAAAGACACAGTAAATAACGCTCTATGCTTTATAGTTTGTTATTAGAGAAGATTTAAATTATCCCAGTGTTGATATCTTTGACTGAATTTTAACCAGTATTTGCTGGAATAAGTGTACCATGAGAAGAATTCCTTGATGCAACAAATTTTCTGTCCCGAATGCTAACCATATACATAAAAACTTGCATTACAAAGTGTAAAATCTTACCGAAGAGATGGATTATGATCAGTAATGGTATCACCAGCTGACAAGTCCTAAATTAAGTGATCCCCCCATATCAATAATTCCGCCTCAAATTATTTATTCTACAAAACTATATATTTTGTATCACGTTTCAGTTTAGAAGAATATCACTTTGGAAAAAAGTAACTAAACTCATTATCCTAAAATCAACTCTTAATATCCATTAATAACAAGTCGGTCAACAAATTTAACTAATTAGTCCTAGTCAACAAACTAATCAAGAGATGGTATACTATCGATTATTGTCCGACGCATATTAATTCATATTGTAGGCAATATGTATATACTTGAAGATGGATGAACGTTGATTTACCTTATTAGATTAATTCAATGATTTGCATATTTTTGGGAGATGAAGCCTATCTTACTCATGAAAAACATTCTTCCAACTTTATATTCTAAATACTAATAAGGAAAAAAAGCTGTAATGAGTTGATGAGATAGTTATCTAATTAAAAAACTCTTCATTGAAAATTTAATCAGTCTATATAGTTATTTATCTGATAAATAAAGTTTATTTATGAGAGACATATTAATAATTTAATGTAGGATTTGTTAGCTATTTTTATTTAAACATTTGTAGACGTCTGGTTGAATGGTCAAGTTTACTCAGCAAGTAAGCAGGTATAGATTTTTGTCAATCAGTTAGTCACGATCAAAGTAGAGCCTGGAACAAATACTCGTTGGCTGAAGTTTCTATACCATTTCAGCGAGAGATCAAAACTAACAATAATTAAATTAGCAATAATGAAAAGACTAAACACTGAGAGTGTGATTCGAGAAGACTCAATGAAAAGGTATACATACAGGGATACTGGAACTTAAGATCTAAAGACAAATACGGAATGAGTCATATGTAACCCTATGAACGGTTCTGATTATTTTCAACCATCGTTTCCGACTGATAATCATGATCACTATGTGTACCCCAACCAAGTAGTCTCCATCTACTAACATGGCTCAGATTAAAATTTATCTAATAATCTGATGTATATGTTTATTACATTCAATGACAAAAAATTTTCATCGATTCTGAAAGTTAACGTAAACAGATAAAATAAGGCCATCGGTATGGGGATTCGTGGAGATCTTAGTATTTTTATAGCTGAATCCACGGGCTTTGATTCATATGTATAGTTTTCTATCGAAAATTGAGAGAACTCCTGAAGAAAAATCTAATAGATAATCATACATACAATGAACTTAAACCTAAAGGATCACAATTACCATACTTATACGGCCTACCCAAAACTCACAAGCCCGACATCCCGATAGGACCAATATTATTCATGACTAATTCGCTCTTCCATAAAGTCGCCCGCTGAAAATGCATACCCGTTGAAATTCATCCACAAATATTCGAAAACAAATCCTCGGACAAAGTACGATAGAATAGAAAAGAAAACTTACTTCTTATATCTACGTTTCAAAGGAGATGAAATTGCTGGATTAATTAATCATAGAATAAATTCCGCGTTGAAAGTCGCCTACCCAGCAGCAAAACTAACGACAGTATGGAAAACGAACTGCTCACTTAAACAAACTAAAATCGACAAGTCCTCTTTTCTCAGTAGCTCCAACTGCATTTACCGATTCACATGTACGTGCCAAAGTACATACATTGGAAGAACTGAGAGAAGAGTGCATGTTCGCATTTCTGAGCATGTTTCAAAGAACTTGAGGCTGCGAGGGACCAAGGCTCTCAACAGTGCAATAGCTCGGCATTTACTTGACACCGGGCATATCATCGACGTTTCGCACGCTTTTAAAATTATCAATAGACAAAGAAGTACGACTACTCTCCGTTTCGCTGTAGCGATTGCGATAAAAAAAACTTAAACCGGATTTATGCATTCAAAAAGAGACATTAATAAACTTATTATTATCCTGGTAATCCTTTTATTGTTTTTTTTTTTGTTATTTGGGTTATTTTATTCATTCATTTATTTTAAAATATTTATTTTGTGTTATATTCCTCCCCCATTACCTAATTCTTAAACCAACGTTTTATTCACACATTTCCGCCTACTGATCTTCTTAAATTATGTTAACTTTTCAAATAATTATTACGTAACCTATCTTATCTTTGTTTAATTCCATTAATCTCTAAAATTATCACATAATTTATGAACTCCACTAAACCATTACACCACCCACCCTGAATTATTTTCTTTTTTTCTAACACCAATTAACCTCTGACCTATTCTAGCATATATATATATATATATATATATATATATATATATATATATATATATATATAGGTATTATTGTAAATCTTTGTTATTCCAGTTATTTACATTCATTTATGCCAATTATTTTACACTATCTCAATGTAAAATTCCTATCATATATTTGGTTGTAAGCATCTGACGAGAAACCTCAAAATATTGTGAATTCATACTATTCTGCATCAATATTTGTTCTTGCTTTATTTAAATGAAAATAACAACATTAGTAAATAATTCTATTTAATAAGACCACTTTTTAGTTCGACCATCGATTACCTTCAGATATTGGATAGTGAAGTTTAATCTAAAGAAGTCCTACTTAACCTGTTTTTCATAGTAATCATCATATATCAGCATGATGGATTTGAGCTCTTCTGGAGATTGATGTTTTCCATCGGATTAGGATTTGCGTCGCAGAGCTCAAGAAGCTACCTCCATTTCTTACTTGGACCAATGACACCTCATTCATATTAGTCACGGATCAATAATTAAGAAGTACTTAGTCAATAATCTATGAAGTATGAATAATTTAACAAGTTCTCAATCATTCCCAAATAGCTTGACCTGAAAATTTTTTGCATAAATACCCCGTAAAGCTAAAATACCATTCAGACATTTTATCAGAACGAAGCTGAAGTTTCCGATAATTTTGAAGTAAACATTTTAACTTCATCTTAACCTTAAATGACTGAATTGTACAAATGAATTTATTGGTAAGTTATTAGTGGTTGGCGTCTTTTATTGAATTATTTTTTCTCGTTAGTGTTTTCTAGCGAGTTAGTTTTCTATGGGATGGGGTCGATAACTCCATGTCCAGCCCTCCTTCCTTATCCAGGCTTGGGACCGGTAGTAACCCCAGAGGGGCTCCAGGTGGAGTCAAGCTATTAGTAGATAGAACTTTATGTGACATCGAAATATGGACGTAGTTGGATTTTATAATGAATTTCTGAAGTAAATTTTCATACCAAGCAGTTACATAAATTATCAGTTTCTTTATGAATTGATCGACGGTATTCAGTTATCGTTAAAGACTAGACCACAAAATAGTTATCAGCTCATTATTTAACTGTTGTGGGCGTTTTAATTCTACAGTAAAGCAGTTTCAGACTGTATAGCGAGATCCGTAACTTCTCTGAATGTGATATTTGATTATGAGGGTTTGAACCACCTAAACTCATCAGTTTACTCCACTTTTTATAAGTTCTAGGAAGTATAAAAATTCAAGGTCTCTATAAGACTAATTCCAATTACGCAACAACGTTAATATTACGCAATCTTAAAGTTTTTCTTTGAACAAAAAGTCAGATTTCATTGATTACTTTAGGCTATTTTCACACCAGAGATGTAAAGTTGTAGGATCTGACCAATACTAGACAGATTTCATATAAATGTCATTTAAGAGCTTTTCGAATAAATATTTATTTTATATTATACATGTAATATTTTCAATTAAATTTTAGTCTGACAGCTTTTCTAACAATTATTTTTGAAAGGTTAGAAAGAAATATAAGTAACCAGTATAAGACATATGAGAAAAGAAATGACTACACTAATGACTAGACAGTATAACATTGGTTAATGAATAAGTGATCACTTAGGATACTGTAACTACGATGTGTATTTCTTGTTTCTTATCTCCATTAGCTTAACAAAAGTAATTTGTTTAACATATTCTACTACGTTCGTTAGTATCAGTTTTTGTAAACTAATATCCTTGATTCTTATGATAAACGACTTGACTTCACAATTAATAATAATTTTAAGTCGCATTCTGTAACATATTTTAAACTCTGTAACAATTCCGTCTCCACCTTTTTTTCTTATAATGAATAGAACATTTGTTCATCTTCACCTAATTATCAGTAGCTGTTTGAACAGTTGTTCAAATACGGCATATCACGTCGATATTCCACAAAATTCTATCAAGCTGTGATCGGATGGGATCTCTTATACTTCTTTAGATCCTCTTGAGGCTGCGTCGTACTTTCTGGGAGCCATCCAAAAACATTCCAAAAATGAGATATCTGAAAAGCAATCACTTCCCAAATTATCCTATATCCCCCTCTCTTATATTAAAATGAGTGCTTTCCACTCAAAACGTTATTTTAAAAAATTTATAAATCATTAATCAGACAAAAATAAAATAAATATCATTGCGCATGAATGCACATAATTTGGAATGATATTCTAACCGAAATAGTATCAGTCTTTATGTCGTTAAGTAAATCATACATCTGAATCAATACAAGCTTGATCAACTGAAAATTTATACAATACGCATCGTTTAGAATATTTTGAGACATAAAAATAATGCATGAATTTACAAACAGTAATCAGTAAAACCAAATGGTTTCACATAAAAACTTCCTTACTTACTCATTTAAAAAAGTAATTTGAAATGTTACTTAGTAGACCGCTTTCTAGTTTGTAGCCCTAGTATCATGAGTAGATTCATACTGTCAGCCAACACTAAGGTCAGAATCTTCAATACGAATATCATGACAGTTCTACCGTATGGAGCTAGAACTACGAGAACTACTGCAACCATGATCAAGAAAGTATAAGTACTTATAAACAATTGTCTACGTAAGATACTCAATGTCCGTTGACCGGATATCATTAGCAACAGCCTACTATGGGAGAAAGCAAACCAACTTCTAATTGAAGAGGAGATTAGGAAAAGACGATGGAGGTGGATGGGAGATACATTTGAGAAATCATCAAACTTCATCACGAGGCAAGCCCTAACTTGGAATCCTGAAGGTAAAAAGACAAGGGGCAAACCAAGGAACACATTGCATCAGGAAGTGCAGGCCGACATCGAAATAATGAATAGCAACCGGAAACAACTGGGGACGATCGTCTAGGACAGAGTTGAATGAAGAATGCTGCTTAGCGGCCTATGCTCCTCTACGCTGGATAACAGGAGTAAGTAAGCAAGTAATGTATTCACGATACTAAAAAAATATCATTCTTATTTCAGAATAAACTATAGCACATTAGGAAATATGACAATTACCAATTTATAATTTACGCGAAATATTGATCTGATCTCATACATCAGTTACTGTCAACTTTGCCTGAGAAAATAATCAATCTTGCAAATATGTTAGTCATTTCCTGTGTGTAAAAAATTATCATGATACTTAGCGAGTATATATATTTTTTGTGTAAATAAGATTTTCAATATCAGCAATATGTGCAGTTAACAAAATATTCAACATAATAAAATAAGCCTATTTCAAGAAATGAATTCAAAACAGTAAACAAATCAGTTAAATAAAGTGAAAAATAATGGTATATTCAATGTTAAATAGGAATAAAGTATGAATTCACTACTATCAAAACAATTTGTTTTGAACGACTTTTTTGTATAAATTGTCGAACAATGTATTAAGAATATTTAATAGTTGAATTCATGAGTCAATTGAAGTTAGACCACCATGGAAAACCTGAAAGCACAGGATAGCCGTTTCGTCCTGGTATAGGATTCCCCAGAAGTGAGCGTTCACCATCCTACCCCGCTGGATTCGAACACAAACCCGTCGATCTTGCGCACGAACGCTTAACCTCTGGATCACTGAGCCGGCATCCAACGATGTTAATGTCTAACTTCAACCAATCGACGAAATTGCGCCACCGTCCACAATTGTCTTCAGTGAGTTAATATCTCACAACAGACCCGGTTTAACTCCTTTGATCACGGCTCCTCACCAGAATTCCAGGAAATGCCTCTTGAAGTCAGTCACTATTAATCACATGATGGTTGTTATCAAAAGAAGGTTTTGTTGACCGATAGGTCCTGAGTTCGAATCCCGTGGGGCGAGATCGTGGTGCTCACTGTTCAGGAGTTTCATGCTAAGACGAAACGACCGTTCATTGCTCCCAGGTTTTCCATGGAAGTCTAGCTTCAATTGACTCATCATCTCAATTATTAAATTTCTATAATATCTACAAAAATCCCTTTCTGATAATAATGGATTATTATCTTAAACATTATATTTCTCTGCTAAAAACTATAACATTCTGTATTTCAACCTCATGCATAGTTGTCAGTGTGTCCCTGTTAAAGATTATGTGATGAGTTTGAATCTCTACCACAGAATTTTCTAGATTTCGATTAATTCTTCCCTGGAATGCCAATTGGCGTTAAAACTGCCTTTAAATAATCACATTACAAAACTTTCAATTTGTATAATATAAAATTTATATCCTAATGACTTAAAAAACATTTCCTTCTAATCATTACTGACTTTCATCATCAGTGAGGTTTAGTTAAAAACAAAACAGTCATCATTGAACAACTAATCGATGCAATCTTTATAATAAAAACCTGTTTATTCAGACTCTACATTATTTTAATAGAAAACAAATAAGAAAACCATTATTCATAATAAAAACTTATGTAATGATGTGGCAGTTTGTTTAGTTCTGTCTAGACAATATTATTTTTGAAATTGTCTGGTCATAATTTCACTGGTACTTAGTGATCGGTGTTAGGAGTTGTTTCATTTCGATAATCTATTTTGATACATATGTATGTTCAGAGGGGTATCGTGGAAATTGTAGTAATTTAATGATTGAATTCATGAGTCATTTGAAGCTAGAACACAGTGGAAAACCTGGAAGCACTGGACAGCCGTTTCGTTTTGTTGTGGGACTCCTCAGCAGTGCGCACCCACGATCCCGCCCTGCGAGATCCAAACCCAGAACCTATCAGTATCGCAAGCGAACGTTTAACCTCTAGATCACTGAGCCGACATCCAACGATGTTAATATCTAACTTCAACCAATCCACGAACGTATGTAATATTGTGTGGGTGATTTTTCGAGCAACTGTAAATAATTATGCAGTCAGTCAAATTGTATGGACCAGCATACGATTCGCCATCAGCTAATTGCGTCTAACTAACGTACCACTTAAATGTAACCCTCTGGTTGTCAACTCAATGGTCTAAACGCTAGGTGCTCACATTGAGAGATGAAGATCCTAGGTTTGATCTCCGTTGGAGTTTTGGCTATACACTCCAGAGGAATTTCAGACTAAAATGAGACAGCTGTTCAGTGCTTCCTAATTTTAAATGTTTGGCTAATTAATGTCAACCCATAATAACAATTGAACAATCTCCATAAAACCTCTACACTAGTTAAACAATTTTTCCTCTTTATCGACATTTATTGCGATTAGTAGTCCTACAATTTCATGTTTAACACATAAATTATCTACATACAATCGGATCTCTTGATAAATTTAAACAGAGCGGAAACAACAAGGTTTACAGAATAAAATGAATATATCAGTCTATTTCACGGTTTTTTATCAGCTGCATACAACCTAAAATTCCAATTACTGATATTAATATAATCATTAACAAATGTTTAGTATGCTTTAGTTTGTGAAGGAAGGATAGAGAGAAGGACCTCTACAAGGTTTTCTAAATACATTCCTAAGAATCTATAACTGGGAGAGAGTAAAGTCTTTACAAGCTTACTTATGTTACTATCCCCCATTAGTTATTTTAAAATCAATAGTTTAACTACACAAACAATCCTAAATCTAAATTCACTTGGTATTGCTTGTTTGAATATTTCCATTGATGTTTAGGACTGCAATTGATCAGTCTCTTATTGGCATATGTGCATACTGTGAGTATTGCCTCGATATTGCCTTAATTTACAATCATTATAAGCAAAGATGGATAATGGCTAGCAGTGGAAACCAGGACGCGCGTTTCGTTCTATTTGGGACTTGTCAGCTGGATGTAACTGCATCACAGAGTTGATGTTCACTCTTGGACTAGAACTCAATACCGTTCGCTTCAAACGCCATCGCATTATCTACTTAGCTACTGAGTCCTGATAGCCACCTGCTTGTGCAATGAGGTGAAATTTAAATTCTCTTGGTATTGTTCGTTTGAATCTTCCCATTGATATTTAAACTTCACCCCATTTCACAAGCAGGTGGCTGTCAGGACTCAGTAGATAAGTGGATAACGCGATGACGTTTGAAGCGGACGGTATTGAATTCAAGTCCCAGAGTGAACATCAACTCTGTGATACAGTTACATCCGGCTGACGAGTCCCAAATAGGATGAAACGCGCGTCCTGGATTCCACTGTTAGCCACTATCCATCTTTGTATATAATCCTAAATTTATGTGCTCTGATTCAAACTTTTTATGACTATTAATATTTATTCGGTGTATTTTCTGTATTTTCACACTTGAACTGGATAACTGACATGTTAAAAAAATTTATCGTAAATTTTCAATTATTATTTTCAAGGATCTTAAGAAAAACAACAACTGAAAATTGAATTTATTCTGAAAAAAAATGAGAGATTTAAGTCTAAATATTTATAATCAACTTTCATTGATTACTGATAAGTTGATCAAGTTTTAATAGCTAGCATCGGTTAAGCACCCTGCCATTTACTTTCACCTATTACATAATTAAGACAAGGGACTATCAATAGCGGAAATGTCGAAAGTCATCTGTTAATTTGTTTACATAAATTTTTCACCAAAGGAGACAACGGCGAGACTCTAATTTAGGGACGAGCCAATAAGAAGCGCTTGAGCCGTTTCAAGGTCACGGAGCCAAGTTTAACACCTGATGCTCACATATAATAGGTTTACAGAGGATTTTAGAGAAGGGGTGATTATTGAGAGGCTACAAGGGATAGGATTACTAAAAAATTCTTGTACGTGAGACTGCGGTTATCAAATGTCTGGAGTAAAGTGTGCACATAACCGTGGTGAGATTATATTTCGTTGTCCTTCATGTTGGAGGAGAAAGTCTGCTAGAACGGGGACTTTCTTTGCTCGATTGCTACTGAAACTGAATCAGATTATGATAATAGTTGTAAATTGGGTAATAAATACACCAGTAACACTGGATGCGGCGTTTGCAGTTGTTTATGAAACTTCAGCAGTCCAGTGGTATGAGTACTGCCGTGACATATGTGCAACTAAAATAACACTTGTACACCAATCATTCGGAGGAGTAGGATGTATCGTGCAGACAGATGAAACGGCAGTGAGAAAGCGAAAATACAACAGGGGACGTAGTATAAAGTAGGATTGTGTAAGTAGCATTTCCGTAAATATACTCGACAGGTACTTGGAATTTATGACTTTTTATACCGTATGCAATATGATTTCAAAACATCTGAAACTTTAGCGAACCTTGATAAGTTTTTAAATCATGTAAAAGAAGTATATTCACTGTAATCCATTAGTTTCTTCTAATATATTTCTACGTTATACTAGCTGTCTTCTGATTGGCTAATATTCTCAAGGTCACTTAAAATTCGTTCAAAGGTCGTCCCTAAATTAGAGTCTCGCCGGGGACAACATTTCATTAAGGTTATATTTATTTAATTGCTGAAAGTAATGGCTCACATAATGAAATACTAGTTCAAATATTGATATAACTTAAGCGTTTATTTAATACTGAATCATCATTGTTATCATTATCATTCTTATGTAGCGAAACGCTTGTTTTAATTGAACATAGTATTTTGTGTTCATCTTTCTTTCTTCAACATATTTTTTTCGTTAAATCCTATTTATCCCATTTTAATTGTGAATTTTGTTTAACAGGGTTATACACATACATAAGTGCACAAAGAAACAAAGATATTACAGAATAATTCAAAATTTTCTTTGTTCTTTCTGTGAAATGCTCTTTTGTGTGTTATTCAGTAACAATATTTTAAACATTACAAATTGTTTACAAGTATTTATAAATAATTGTCTACGTAAGATACTCAATGTCCGTTGACCGGATATCATTAGCAACAGCCTACTATGGGAGAAAGCAAACCAACTTCTAATTGAAGAGGAGATTAGGAAAAGACGATGGAGGTGGATGGGAGATACATTTGAGAAATCATCAAACTTCATCACGAGGCAAGCCCTAACTTGGAATCCTGAAGGTAAAAAGACAAGGGGCAAACCAAGGAACACACTACGTCGGGAATCGGAAGAAGACATAAAAATAATGAATAGCAACTGGAAAGGATTGTTCAGGACAGAGTTGGTGGTGGGAGGTTTATGCTCTTCCATGAGAGGTAACAGGCGTAAGTAAGTAAGTAATCATGGTAACAATATTTATATTATTAAAAGCTGCTTCGATTTCAATTTTTTTTAAAATATATTTAGAATTAATTTAAAATTATCTGTCTGGTCATATACATATGTAAACAATAACGAAATCGTTATAGTACATGAAGTCATGAAGAATTTTTATTGTACCATTTACTTGGAAAACACTATACAATGATTCACTGGCACTTGTGTAAATGATTGTCTGTTTTCATAATAAAAAACGTTTATATCAGGACAGTATGTTTTTCTTTCCAAAAACAAATGGTTAAAATGTTTAACATGATTTGATTATTCTAATCAATATTAATGAATATAATAGAGATATTAAAGTGTAGTTTAAGTTAGATAATCAGTGACAGAGTACTTAAGATTATAGTTTAATTGTTATGGGACACTTCAGGAGTTTGATTTAGTTAGTAGAACAGATGATCAACAGCTTAATTTTGCTTATCTTTCCCAAAGTTTGCAGTTCGGGATAGATATCCAAATAAGGATGCTTTCAGTTCACTCATAAGAGAATCAAACAAAGAAGCACGTCTTTTATACATAATACTACTATTCAGTAGATCACCTTGTATTTTTTATGATTGTGCTACATACCCTTCGTAAATACATAGATAAATACTTATTAATATTAGGTATTTTCGAAGCATTGTCCATCTTTAACAGAACCAATGAGTAACTAATGGTTTAATTACACAGAGTAGGAATGTTAAATCTATTGATGAGTTTATAAAACTCTCCTTTGATTCACTTAGTCCGGTAGGACTCATGCTTACCAACCACCATCCACAACGTGTTAGCATAATTGTTGGTTAAAATTATTTTAATAGAGATTTTATAATACGAAGTGATTAAGTGTCAGTGAAAGCAGTATCCTAAGATGTAGACCTCCGGATTGAGATGCACTAGTTGGCCATAATATATATTTATAGACTTGAGATGAAATGGTCTACATTCGCTTATATTGTAGCCTCAACAGTAACTAAATTACTTGGAAATGAAAACTACCGTAACTTTCATAACTTAAATAAAAATATGGAAACTGGTACAGATGAAAGTTTACTTTACCCTGTAGAATACACTAAAAACCGGTATTGCCTACTGGAAACTGTAAATCACACGACGCAAGTAAAACACGAAAACGATATGTAAGGTTTTACTTAACACCCAAAATAAATCAAAATAATATCTGGATACCATAATTTTTAAATGATTCACACTGATTACCAACCAGATTTACATAAATTTTTATTCAGTTTGTCAATAACTTAATGTTTAAATAAAATTTTACATTATCATAAAACTAACAGATTCCTTCCTAAAAGATGTATATGATAGACGATTAGGAAGGAAATCAGTCTGGTTGCATTACTCTGATTGCAATTAATTAAGTTCTTGCTCATTCATATTAGATTACATTAGTCTAAATGAAATCATTTCGAGTGATATATCGTATGCATTTGTAGTTTTCTAATGGAACTGTGATTCGGTTCCTGTTAATTGTTTTCTTTTTGTATTTCCCTTCTTGAATCTTGTCCAGGGTTTCCTTAGAGATCTATTCCTTATGATGATACTTCTTGCAATTAAAAGCCACCTGAAACGTTGAAATCAGTGTTTCGTTGACTCCGTTTCAGTTGTCCCTTATAGTAGTTTCTTCTTCTGAGAATAGATCTTGTAGGGTTTAGAATCTGTTGTTGAGAGTTATCTTGAATTCGTTGAGTTTTTCAGTATTTCGAAAGTAGGTTGTATTGAACCTTTGCACTGCTGTCTACCCAGCTGTTCAGCTCTTCGTTAGGTTCAGTTTCATTTTAGCCACAACCAAATGGTGATCTGAAGCTATCTCAGCTCCTCTCCTGGTTCTCACATCTTTCATTGACCTTGTGAATGTTTTACCCATGCAAATATGATCTATCTGATTCTCCATGGTGTGGTCCGGTGAGATACATGTTGCTTCGTGTATGCGTTTGTGTAGGAATATTGTGCCACCTATAACCAGTTTGTTGAATGGTATAGATTTGCATATATCTCTCCATTTTTATTTCTTTCTCCTAGTCCATGTCGTCCTATGATATGTTCATACCGGGTGTTGTTCATTTCGACTGTGGCATTTAGGCCTCCCAACAGGACAGTCAAGTCCTTTCCTGGACACTTCTCCACAATCTATTTCAGCCTCTCATAAAACTGATTTTTATCATCTTTATTGCTACCATTGGTGGACGTATAGAACTTGACTTTTCTTCTCGTCATATCGATAACATTCATTGTGATTCCCTGCTCCTTCGTTTTGAAGGACGCTTTGATTATTCTGGATCCATGAAATTCCCATCATATTGGCGATCTTCGTGCTTTATTGAACAGCATCAGAGCAACCCCCGAATGTGCGGAGAATTTTCTTCTTTGTGACCAGAGAACAACAGTATCTCTCCCGAATCTACTCCTTTTCCGTCCAGCTTGGGTCCAATGGTTTTCACTGATTCCGAGAACCGCTAAGTTGTATCTCTTCATTTCCACCGCTATTCAGTAGGTCCTCCCGGTCTCCCACATTGTCCGAACATTCCTTTTACCTATATTAATTGTTGCTCTGGTTGTTAAGAGGAGCATCGTCCTTGTGAATTCCAAAAATATAGGCTTTCGCCATAAAACATCATAATTCTTCTAAACAAAGATCATTCAACTCCCAGGTCAGAGTTTGAATCGTTTTTTCTGGTTAACAATTTTCTAGCAAGGTTATTTTCTAAGGGATGGGGTTGCTGACACCATACCCAACTCTTCTCCTTTGTGTGGGCTTGGGACCGGCAGTAACTCTAGAAAAGCTACAGCTAAAGAAAGTAGGTATTTTCAACACTGATTGTTATATAAATATGAAATGAAATTTTTTAGAAAAATTACTAATTTCACTGTAGTTTTGACAGCACACTACCACAGCAGCTCAATGGTGAAGGTCTATTCCGTAAAGCTAACCTGTTTGACAAGCTCACTGAAGTTGGAAAATCATAACAAGGAAAGTTCAGCTTGCTAACCAAAGAGCAAGATGCAGCAGATTACCCATGTTCTCTGATTTTCAATGGTGTCCCAAAAGACATCAGTTCATGATAATTACCCACTTTAAACTGGCCATCACTAATTAGCTAAATAAATGTTTACTTATTTCTACTCATAAAACTTCAGTTAAAGTGTGGCGAGTCAAGTCATGTAAACATTAAAGACTAATAAATCGTTAATGTGGGAGATTTGTGGCGCTTTTAAAATTTCCACAATATTAAATCATGAACTGATCGTAGCCAGATTATAAGTGAAAACCAGGGGGCACTGGATGGCCATTTCGTCCTAGTATGGGACTACTCAGCAATGTACGGCCCTGACCGCGCACGTAGGAACAGAACCCAGGACTTTCAGTGTTGAACGCGAACGCTTAAGCTCTAGACCACTGAATCAGGGTCCTGGATATTCAGTGATAGGGAGTCCCGTATTAAAACGACACGGCCGTACAGTATTTGTAGGTTGCCATTTATAGTTTTGCTATGATCAGTTTGTGTTTTAAAATTGAAACAAATCATCTACAGAATATGTAATTTTTAATCAAGTACCCAGTCTTTAAATGGATTAAAATGTACACAATTTCATCCTTTATTCTGTTCACATTTATTTTTAATCACGTGATCATAAAATCAAGTCATAAGTCTAAATCGATAAATTATCGGGTATATTTCAAACATTTTTGTCTAATTTCTAATTTGTTTTATATGTTAGTGAAATTTCCTTTTGACTTTGTTCAAATATATCAACCATTTATTGGAACAATCTACTACTGAACACAGTAGTCACCGTGTGGGGATACAATAATCTCAAATAAATCTAATCTACTAATGAACATGTAAATTTCGTTTAGAATATAACTGTTTTATGTTTTCAAATACCAGAAAAGGGTATCTAAGGTAAGAATAACTTAAACTGGCAACTAAGTCATTCTTCAGTGTCATTATACTTTAGTTTATCAGTTGTATTCCTGGTTAACTGAGTGTAAATGTATAAAATAAGTATTTAAACAGATGGCGCAAGTTTTTATAGAGTCTGATTATGGTTATCAGTGAATGTCAGGAAATTCTTTTCACTTCATGTGGCTTTAGCCAACTAGATGTATCTGGATTCCAGAGTGAATTTTCACAGTATAATTCATCAGTATCAACAACGAGAAAATACAAATCCTTATAAACAAATACTCAGTCGTTTAACAAATTAGTGACTGTCTGGATCTACTAGCTCAGTGTATAATGCGTCGGTGTTTGTAATGATAGTTATTGAGTTAAACTCTCAATGTGAACACCAATGCTGAGATTCAGGTCCCAAATAGGACAAAACGTGCCTATTGGCTTCCAATGATAAAGAGAATCCAACTGTGTTATAACTTCTGAATAAATGGCAATATTGAAGCAATCTGCTTATTATCCATATACGCTAGTAGATACTGATCTATTATAATGTAAAAGACGATCATATGCAGGAGGTATGCACTATGTATGCAATATCTAACATTTTCTTCCAATCATTTAGTGAATGAATTCTGAGTATAAGGGGATCTTGTTTCAAGCTGTAACTTTAATCTCATTTGCTTCTTTTCATCTGGCCAGGTGGGTTCTACTACAATATCGTGTTCATAGAATACATTGCTTACTTACTTACTTACTTACTTACGCCTGTTACTCCCAATGGAGCATAGGCCGCCGACCAGCATTCTCCAACCCACTCTGTCCTCGGCCTTCTTTTCTAGTTCCATCCAATTCTTGTTCATTTTTCTCATATCTATCTCCATTTCTCGGCGTAATGTATTCTTTGGTCTTCCTCTCCTCCTTCGACCTTGAGGATTCCATGTGAGTGCTTGTCTTGTGACGCAGTTCGGTGCTTTCCTCAATGCACATAGCTTTAAATCATTGAAATGAAATCCCCAGTGAATATTATATCTAGTTTTGACACATTAAATGGATTTGTATTTGCCTCCATTAGCGTCATCATAAACTTCTAGCCTTTGAAAGAGTTAAAGTCTCGCTTTGAGCTCCCAAAACTCACATTACCAAAAAACTGTTTTCGTATCTGATACTTGACATTTTGAAAACTAAATACACATCAATTCCGTATCTTTTTTATCTCCGTACCTTGAAGGTTTTATTTTCTATACTGTAAACACATCCGTGAATGATTTAGTACCTTATTTTCCTCTCTGTGATACCCAGTGGATAACCTCCTAATCACCCTGTTATTCTGCTCGTATCCCCTCACTGAATAACATCTTAATCGTACATTTTCTTCTACAGGAATCTAAGGTCTCTCAGAGTTGGTTCTCCTCAAATGACGAATGTAACGTGCAACATAAATATGTGCTCTGAGGTCATAGTAGCTCTTACTATGCGGTTCCTTGAGAGCCTACGTCAATCCTAATATTATCCTCATATTTACTCTCTCTGATGATAATGTTCTTTCAGAATAGGATACAGAATGGAACTTCTTTAAGTCAGTTATTTAACGATTTGACTTTTGAATGCATAGATTCTGAGTAATCTTATCAGGCTTCAGCTCATTCTAGTCTTGTTCTGTTTCTTCTTACTTTGTTGATTGTTCACTTCTGACCATAAAACTGCTTACTTCAGTTGATTATTGAATTCTGTCCTTTCTCTTCGTGTTACATTTTGATTATCAATAAACATTAGGTCTGGTATCCATCTTTTTCTTGAATCAGAAGTAATATAATAACTGTTAATTTCTTTTTGATAAATCAGAACTGAGATGATAAGATTCACGAACTCGATGTGGAAATGAATCATTGTAGTTTGACAATGGCTACACACAGAATTCATTGTAGACCTTTGTTGATAAAATCTTGGTTTCGCTTTTGCATTTGTTGTTCTTATTGGTTATATGGACTTATTATCTGATGCAGTTTCAATCCTACCACTCAGTTAAATATACCCAGTGATAATCCTAATGACCTTCAGATTCTCTCGTTCCGAACAGAAGTAATGTTTATCATGTGTAAGATACGTCCTAGGCTACGAGATATATATAAGTAGTAGTTAAGATACCGATAGAAGTAATAATCAAAATAGAGCCATCTTCTCTAAAAAGAATAATTATGTGGCAAATTGAAGACTGTTATTAATCAGAAAACATACATTTCTGATAAAAGAAGATTCCAGTAACTTCTTACTACCTAAGTTTTGAGTAGCCAACAACCATCTGGGTTACCACAATTAATCAAACAACTAATCAAATCTCATAACATGAATGAATAAGTGTTGAAATACACGTACCTTCATAGGTTGCCTTATCTTCTACAATAGATTCACTGAAGCTCATATAGTTTTGGAGGATTTAAAATAAACGATGGAAGTAAACCCCGACGATAATATACTAAAAACTAATAAGCTATCATTCGTCACAGCTGGAACAACAAGTAATATAAATATTTTAAATAACTTACCGACTCTTCCCTCTCACTTGACAGACTCAACATAGCAACTCATCTTTTTGGAAACAGTTGTGTTTAATATCCACAATATAACATACTCTAAAACACAACTGTATATTTCATAATTTCCCCTAAACCTAAAATCTAACATCGTTAATAACCCGAAGAACTTACTTCTCAAGGATTGAATGGTAGAGTGCAATTTTAGTGGCCCGTTTTCTGACTCCATTTAAATCGTATTATGATTGTCATCGAAATATACATGCCGCCAATCCTCGTATATTATTATTGACTTAAATCGCGTTAGTGAATAACAGAACGAAATAAATTTAATAGAAGAATAGATCTCGAATATGTATACTTCATACAATTGTTGATCGGAACAGACAATCAGGGAAACGATTAGGAGGAAGCTAAAAGGAGAGAGCTAAGCAAAAAAGATCGAAGAAAGCATTTGAACCAACTCTATTTAATCAAGAAGGAATCGATGTTTACAGACAAACAAAAATAAGTTACAGACATGATAAATAGGGTAAGCGATTAACAAACATAAGATCATATAAAAAAAACAGTCAGGTTTAATAAGCGAATAAGTGACAAGGTCAAAATGTAGCTTGAGTAGAATGAATAAATTGACCTGTCCAGAAGCCAGAATAACCTACGTGGTTTGACATAGTGACAGCCACTACAGAATACATTAATTTCAACTTACGGATTACCATGTGATATTCCATTGGATTTAACTGAACAAGCTCATCAAAATGGGAAGACAGATTTTTTTACTTTTTAGTCAGTCAACTATTCACTGAAATCCTAATCTCTAATATTTTACTAGCATTTAAAATAAAACTCATAGATTACTTAAAAGTAATCTATATTTTACATTCGTAAGTTGATTCGCTGAGAACCAGGCATGAGAAATTTGATTTGATATAATGTTGAAGATGGCTGTGTGTTTTCTATCAATCCCCATTCTCTTCGAAAGGAAGAAGAATAAAATTTATCCAAAAATTACATAATCATATGACTGTGTCTGTCTGCCTAACCTGTATATTTTTAACTAGACATTAGTAAACGAGTGTCTAAATAATAATTATTTCATCTGAACAACAAGTTGAATTTGTAATCTAGAAGGACTGAACGTCCGTCTCGTCCTAGTATGGAATTCCTCAGTAGTGCGTATCGACGATCCCACACACAGAGTTCGAGCCTTGAACCCTCACTCTCGCGCGCGGACGCTTAACCTCCAGACCATTAAGGCGGCACCTAACGGTGTTAATGTCCAACTTGCGCAAGATCATGGATCGATTGAAGTTAGACATTAACAGTGTTGGATTCCAGCTCAGTGGTCTGGAGGTTGTGTTCGCACGTGAAACTGAAAGTCCTGGGTTCGAGTCCTGTGTAAAGGATAGTAGATGCGCACTACTGAGAAGTTCCATACTAGGACGAGACGGCCATCCAGTGTTATCAAGTTTCCAATGGTTGTCTAGCTTCTATCGACCCGTAAATTCAACTTTTAAAATGCTACAATCTCCACAAATCCCCAAACTGAAAATGAAAAGTCGTTTGAAACGAATAGGTCGATGTTTAACTAATATTATGTCTTCACTATTAAATTCTAACAAAAATTCTTTTTAAATTAGATGCAAACAAGTTGAAGCTTCATAATCCAAATAATTAGAGATTAGTTAAAAAAATATTTATTGATAATGTTTAAAGATACATGTTCATCTTTAAAGATTCACGTCTGTTACAATCATAAAGTTGTGGTTGAACTAACTGATATTTAAGTGACTTTCTTCCGAGTTACACAACTTACACAAAATGTTAGCTAGAATACATGGTGTTACAAGGTTTGTGTCAATAACTGATCCTATTTAAATAGCCACTTAAAACCTCGAACCATTAAACGGCTCTTTCGTTTTAGCATAGCCCTACTTAAAAGTGCATCTCCACGATTCCACATGCGATCAAACCCAGGATCTTCAGACAGCCCTTAACCATTAGAAATGTCGAGTTGGTATTAAATGATTTACATTTCTAACTTTAATCAGTTTGACATATTGCACAATTCATCTTACAACTTGAGTTTGATCTGAGGTGAGATAGTAGATGCAAACTTTTTAGGATTCCCATACTAGAACAAGATAACTATCCTGTGTCTTCTAGTTTTCAATGACTGTCTAACTAAAATCAGTTGTGATGCCATTTATGGAGCTCAACAATTGCCACAATCTCTTTACATTAATATATGATGTTAAATGAATTTATCTTACTTGAAACATATCATTACGCTGCAAAGACAATAATGAAAATTCATACATACTTCGAAATGTAAACTTGTATTGCGCAGTACTGTAAAACAAAAAATCTACCAGATAATTTTTAAAGGTTCTTTTTTTCTAAATGAATTACGAGAATGACTAGTTTTTAACTGAGCACACAATTGTATCAGCACAAATAACTTTCGTAATCAAAAATTAATAATTCGAATAATCAATATCAATCTTGCTAAATTTCAACAGTATTCAAAGAAAGTCGTCTTAAAAAAAAGGAGAACAATTTAAGGTCAAATTCAGTTTACACTAAGAGGGAGAAAGTTTTTCATCTGTTTGCTCAAACATTCCTCTTGACCTTGTGATGAATAATGTTGATGCTAAAAACAAAATATACATTAATTTGTCCCAACTTGTTAAATCTACGTAGAAAACAGATATTTACTAAAAAATTTCATTACCTTTTCTAAAGTAAAACGGAATTTCTTAAGTAGATTCAAGAAAATAAATCAATAATGATATACAAGAGAAATTAAGACAGAAAAATAAATAATAATCCAATTGTAAAGGTTTGAATCTTCCAGTTGTTAGTGTTCAGGTCTACAATTGACAGATATGCATCTTAAACGGATTGTTTGGATATGATCATCAGTCATAAGTATTTTTAAGCAGAGATAGAATTGGAATTCAAGGCAGAAAATATCTAATTGGAAAGTTCAGATGTTGGTTGGAAGTAGTTAGCAGTAGGTAGTGAACACTACCTCCAACCACTATCTTATCTCAACATAGTGCACGCAATATTAAGTCACTTAGATTGGTGACTACATTGAAACTTGGTCGATAGGATTCGATTTGTACTAAGAAGGACCTGACATACATGACATTAATCACCACACAGTGATCAATCAATTGTAAATTGCAAAGTTCATTCTGATAATGTTTTGAATATGGTTTGTAGGTACAGTACAAACATTGATATGAAATTTATTTATTTAGGTATTTTTTTAAAAGATATATTCAATTTTAATTTGTTTTTATCACATACTGAAGTCCATCTATGGGACCAATAAAAACCATGAAATGTTGGAAAACTATTTCATTCATATTTTTAATTATTTCAAATAATATCAGCCTAGACTAATGACTATCTTTACGTTGAACTAAATTTAAATGCATACACTACATTAAATCATAAATCATACTATCAAGAAAACAAAAAGGTTAACTTCTAATTCATTTTCTAAGTTTTGGTGGAAAGTCGTGACTGGTAGAGTATACTTATGTCTGAAATGAAAATGATATTACTGAAGAAATTTGATTATCCATTTACTATATTAAGAATAGAAAGAAGTTTAAATGTGATTTAAAAGTATCGTGTAACCTATGTAAACTTTAGGTTCAACTCCCTGAAAAGTGGTAGGTGCACTCTTTTGAGGAGATCGAAATACAAACAATGCAGAATTTCGATGCTCGTCTGGTTTCTATTCATTATCTATCTATGATGTAAGGTAAAACGTGACTAAACTGTAAGCGAAGATAGACAACCCCATTCTGTAACAATAGACTAGTTATATGTGAAAGACTGATTTTACCGTATTCTACTGTGGATTTCACACTGTGTTAATAAACGATTGTTCTGGCCCAAATTATTTGGTTCACTATCGTTGGTAGAATTTTATGTATGTCTTTACCTCGTGATCTAAGTGACTTAATTATCTAGCTTATTGATCAAGTACCCAGTCTATTATCCAATCTAATGTGTTCGTTATACTATCCGTATTATTTCATATTTTGTAGCGTCACCCAAATCATGGTTCATTATTTAATTTGCATAATTATCAAAAAGTTAAAGAATGACAGTAAAAAAACAGGGAATTTTTGAAATTGAGAAAGCGAAATAATTCCCCAAGTGTTCTCTGATTTTTCAGTGGTTATTTAGTTCACGAAAACTGTTGTAATCTAAGGTTGTTTTACGAAATTTTTGACTCTCTGAATCAACTTCAAACAATTTAATAAATTACAAATATTACTATCAGCATTTGACTTGATAATTTCAGATAAATTGAACACTGAGTAAATTGTGGATCATAAAACATGATACAGTCATAGTATCTTAACCTTCAAGATCTTGGGTTGCTGACTTTTCTCGTCATAGTGCAGATCACTTCTTCATAGAAAAAAGAACTCTTCAAGTTTAAATAATGAAAAGAATAAATTAAATAAGTTGGCACATTGAAATATTAACAAGTTTAAGCATGCTACTATCGTGTTAATTAGGTCAAAGGTGATTATATTTGAAGCCTGCCTTAAGCGTGTAGCTAGGTAAGCTTGAGTAATAGAGATAATTTCAGTGATTTAGTTTTTATGCGTGTTTATTGTGTTGCATGATTATAACCAGGTTATATGTTATAGTTTGACAAGAATATTTAATTTGACTAAACAATAAGACCTTATCTGTTGAATGCTGTAGAATTTAATATCAAAATGCTTCTAAACTTATCGTTGTTTATAACCGTAGAAGTTATTTAGGACTACTCAGATATTCTTAACATCAATTTGATGGTTACTGAATATAAGATCTATTTTCATTAATGACTTAACTTGTACACTTTCAAGTTCAGTGGGATTATTTAATATTCACTGGTGGAAGTTAAGATTACAGTGGAATATTCACCAAAATCGATACAACCTAACCTTTTCATGTAATCAGTGCTACTTATGAACTTGAATAAATTAAGAATAACAACAGAATAATGTGAATTTATCATATCTTGTAGATTCTCTTAATCTGTTCACAATCTTACTACAGAAGTCTTAATTGAAAAAGTTCCATTATGTAGGCAGTCAGGTAGGTACCACCAATAAAATTAGATAACAATTGTTATTTTGTGAATTGACTGAAAGTGGAAATGTATATCACTGGATTCTGAGTAATTGATAGGTTGAATAGTCTATACATATGATATCTATGTGTTCAAATAATGTCTGAAGGTCAAACAGTCGGTGAGAGATTGTAAATAAGGTACACGACTGGAGAATCTGAATTATGCATATAGTTAAGATCCTGATACTCGGGCCCCCGTCTAGATTACAGGAACAGATAGATATATACCGATGATTTGTGTACACTTTTTTCGGTTTACTAATTGCACCCTCTTACTATCCATCAAATAATAAATGATTTGATTGAGTTAAAATAAACATTGAAGTATATAATTAATTAATCACTCAGTAGCGATCAATGTAATATTTACCTAATCCTTCAGTGAAGCTAAGTTGTAAGGGTTCCAAACACATAGGGAGTGTTAGTTACCCGGAGATTGCCAGTACTCTTCGCTGACGAGTGCCAACTACGACGAAACCTAGATCCAGGGCTTCCTCCATACCACCTTTACCACCTTACATAAGAAAGTATATTATTTTTTTACCAAAGCTCGTCCCTCACTTTGGATGAATGAATACATTAACTAGAAGTCTTACACTTACGTCACATGCAAATGTGTCAGGATGGTGTATTGGATTATTGAGAAACAAACTCATATCACCAAGTGACTTCAACAACCAATTGTCAAACAAAATACATTGTAATGTCAAATCGATTAGGCTAGTGACAACGTAGTAAATAAATTAACCGAATCCAATCACAATATTAGTTACTATCACACAATCAGTTGATATAAAATGCCTATTTCTGAGGTCATGTATAAAATAGTGTATAATCTAATTTAAAGATTATTAGTTAAATGGCACAAATATACTAAATAATAATAAAATTAATCAAGTCATTGTTTATTTAGTTAGTGTAATAAGCGAAACGATTTACATCACTTGATCTGGATATATATTTTAGATAGGAGTTAAGATAGGACAGAATTGATTTGTCTTGTCGGTGAGATCATAATTTATGGACGACCTTTGAGCGACGCTAAAGTGACCTTGAGTGTTCATCTAATAATTAGAACCAAATGAGGGTTATAAACCAGTGTGAGGAATTAGAATTATGATTCACATTTGATGATTAGGGTTAGGAATTACATTTAGAGTTTTCATCACCAATTGACATCAGCTTTAATGCCGAAACTCTATTTAGCCAAATGGATGAGTGAATTTCGTGCCAAAATCCAAGACCTGTTATCTTATTCTGATTGGTTCGTCCATAAATCATAGTCTCGCCGTCTTGTCTTTTTTTCTGATTTAGTACAACAATCGAAACGAATTTACATTGATATTACATGAATCGAAAATAACTAGGATTTCTATTTTCAAAACCATAGATCTCACTAAGACATCGAATATTAGAAAACAAAACATGGATTGTAACTGTAACGAATTAAAGGAATTACCAAATATATCACTCTTTGTATATATTTTTAAGAAATAAAAAATTCTAATAAAAATAATAATAATTCAATGATTTGTGCTGATTGTTTCAATAACAGAACAAACTTTTCAATAAATTTATGCTAAT
Organism: Schistosoma spindalis; assembly: GCA_946903255.1. NCBI lineage: Eukaryota > Metazoa > Platyhelminthes > Trematoda > Strigeidida > Schistosomatidae > Schistosoma > Schistosoma spindalis. The sequence goes on along the minus strand of OX336417.1, from coordinate 32,655,235 downwards.
TACGTAGTAACATGAACGAAAATCTAGAGTAAAAATATTTCTAACCCAATGACTATTGACCTAAAATGGTAATTATTAGTTCAGACGTTACCTATCATGTTATTGGAAGAAGTTAAAAAACAAACTGTGCGTAAATCTAGCTAACGAATTTAAACTAGGATGAAACATGAGTTCTGAATTCCTTATATGTTTACTATTCAAAATGTAATCAACTTATAAAATACAGACAATATCGAGGTATCTATTCAAGGAACATATATCCCAACAGAGATTGGTTAGATTCAATCCTGATTGAGAATTACAAATACATATAGAAGCAATGAACTGCCGTTTCGTACTAGCATGAAAATTTTCAGCAGTGCGCACTCACGATCGTGCACACAGGACTCGAATCCAGAACCTTCGGTCTCACGCGCGAATGTTTAACCTCTAGAATCATATAATTATTGAGTTCAATTAGATGTTTGCTGATTAAAAGTAGTTTCATTCTACTTATCAACGAAATAGAATCATAGAAGCAAAGTGATTAAGATAGATACATCAACAAATTCATATAAATAGAAAAAATATCTTACACTGGTTAACATCAAAATCCAGAAGGTCCGTTTCATCCTATTTTGTATGTAAACGATTATCAAGACATCATTATTCTGAAAACTAAAATAAATCAAAATTTTCTGATTGTTGTTAGTTTGTCAGTCAGTTCAAAGGCACCATTTACTCCTGGAGATTTAATATTTTTGTCAAAAATTTGGCTTCCAATTACTTGGTTTATGGTTATTTATTGTTACAATTAATGGGTTCCAAACGAAATTGGTCTCTCATTTTTATTGTTATCAGAACTAATTCTTCATAGGCGAATTTATGTCTACCACAATTAACCTCCTCATTTAGCTGTGTTTCGTATTGAATGATTCATTTCGAAATTGTCTTTTTTTACTTTAGTATCATATGTAAATGTTTGTGTGTGTATTAACGTTTGCCTACAGTTTAATAATTATCCCAAATTCTCGTGTTTTGTGACTCATTTTACATTGTATAAAATAAATTTATACTTGATATTTTGTTTACTTCGCTTTGTTCATCTTAGTCGTGGTAAGATAGACATACGACCATTGGTCAAACAATCCGTTATCTTTGAATTTTCATTTCGTACTTGGAAAAGTTACGATATCCTGAAATAAGAATGAAAATTTGATTCACAGTGAATACAAACGTAGTAATGAAGATATTCATTGTATTGTAAAGCATGTGGAGACAAGTTAAACATGCAATAAATTTCATTGATATCATAAACGGATCTAGTTCAAAAGCTCTGGACGACTATTTCACTCTAGTATTGGACTTTTCAACAGTGCACGTCCACAACCCTACAAGAGGAAATAAATCAATCCTCGACATTGCGCGATTATTTTCTGTTGACTTCAGAGGATAACATCCTCACATTCGACAATTATTAGCTCCACTGGTTACGGTTTCTCACTAGTACTCAAGAGGTTTCCTGTTGAAGCTAGTCACTAGTGAGCACATGATTATGGTCAGTAACGGGTTGTGGAGATAGTTGAATTTCATTTAAATCATGAACCAAACTAATTTGGGCCACCACTGAAGATCTGGATACCTACTCAATGGTCTAAACATAAGCGTTCACGCGCAAGACTAAAGGTCCCGAGTTTAATTCTCGAATTTATTTTTTTTTTCATGTAACACAATGAGGTTGTCAGTAAAACATTAGGTGCTAATCTAACACTTAAGTTTTTCCACTTTAGACAGTATGATATTTCTACAGTCAATGTAACCAAAGTTCTTCTTTAATTGTCCCCTATATCTATCATGTTAAATAAGCCTACATACAACTTTAGGTACATACAGAATGAAATCGTAAAAAAGATAACATCATTGTCCAAAGACTTTTGGGCTGAATTTGATTTCACTTACTAATATTTACAATGAATGCCGTTATTTTAATGTAAACTGTGATGTATATGTTTCAATTAATTAGTTTATGTAGCTATAGTGAACTTTTCGGTATACTATATATATTAATACATAAAACTATTACTTTACACTCCAGGGGACCATTAATTAGTGAAAACTGGTTAATTTTCAAGTTGATAATGCCAATGAATAGATTTGCTGGATTATTTTTGATAAAAATTTGTTTCTAATTGTGTATTATTAGTAAGTTATCATTGTATTTCCGATTTTTAAAATCAGCTCTAAAAGAAACCATTATTGATATATGTTTGGTTAGTATACTGTATGCATATTTGTCACAGGTTGATTAATTATTATCAAATTTAAGTTTCAAATGTTTATCATAAATCTTTTTGATTAAGATCATGAATCGATCGATGTAAGACCACCAATGAAAGCCTGGAAGCAATGAACGGCCGTTTCGTCCTAACATGAGCTTCCTCAACGGTGCGCACTCATGATCCCGCACATGGGACTGGGACCCAGAACCTTCAGTCTCACACGCGAATGCTTGACCTCTAGATCACTGAGCCGGCATCCAACAGCTTTAATGTCTAACTTTAACCAATTCACGAGTCTTCACGACCATCTTCTACTGTCTTTGGTGGGCAATTGCCTCATACTCTACACAGATTAGCTTCACCGGTCATGGTGGATTGTATGTTTTTTGTGATTTAGAGAGCAAATGGTTTTTACCTCTAATAAGTAACGTTAATTTTCTGTTGAAAGGTTAGTTTCAGCTAAATATTTTCTAAAGTAGATCGTGTAAAAGAATTCGACAGTAGAAAAATTAAATAAGTTTATTAAACACTTCAATATTATAAATCTTATTACTGTTAATTTCTATCATTAACTACTGTTAGAATTAGTTACTTGTAAGAAGTAATTGAAAATGATTTCGAGCTAAAATGTGTTGAAGCACTCTTCTTGTTGGTTTGGGAAAAAATATACTAAAGGATACTCTGTCTTTTAGGAGCCATATTGAAGCGAATTTCAACCCAAACAACCAACCGTTAAAACAAAATAGTCTTAATCAGTATTTTAAAAACCTATTTTATTAATAATTGACGTAGTAGGAGGAGGAAAGTTATGGTTACGAATCAACTTCTAAGACAATCACTGGATTACTTAATTTTTTATTAGTAATGCTAATATCCTACTAGAAACGATAACCCTTTTCACATTATTTTTGTCCCTTTTCCACCTGGTTGCCACAACTTTTAGTCAGCTAATTTTTTTGTATTCTTGAGGCGCATGCTTTCGTTACTAAATATGTAGTGAATTGCATCGTTTTAAGTTGTTCTGATTGAATACCAACTTTCCTTACACTTCGTCTTCTTCCTGCGTTAGCGGCTAGTTGTTGAAATATTATTTGTCAGCTACCGCTATTGAGCCGCAATAGAACAGTTCCTAATAAAATGGACCAATCATTTTTCAATTCTTAAGTATTATCGGCCAACCGGAATCTCCGGTACATAGTCGTTATTATCAACATTCAACAATGACGTCAAGTTTTAAAGATAGCAAGGTTTATTGATTCTCCTTTAGTTGCCTTTTTCAAATCTGTACTGAGAATATGTCACTCATGAAGTTCATTATATCAAAAGTGAAGTAGCTGTTACACCAAATACATTGAATATGGATCATGTAATATCAGGAACTGATTGAAATTGAAATTTTAGACAACTAGATTCTGAATTAATAGTCTAGAAATGTCCAGACGAGTGTAGAATATTTTTTATAATCATAAGTTCTTCAAATTACTCTAGTTCAAAATGAAAATTACCTTGAACTACACAAAATGTTCATGTTAATCGTTCTATTTAAACAATTTTTCACAAATATAATGGCAGTTATCACTCATGATCGATAATGTTAACAATAATAAATTATAAAACATACATTTATCACCCATTTAAATACCTAACAATTGGTCATTATTATAGGTATATTCAGTCTGTAGGTATGTCACTGATTTCACGTGAAGAGTGTATTGATTAGGGAGTGACAGTTGATTCTCATTTAAATGGATGAAGTGAATTATGTATGAAACATTTACTTAATAACCATAAAGAATGAATATTTATTTATTTATTTATTTGAACACATAAATATTGGTACAAGGGGGCACCAACTATATATGCGCCACACATAACAATAAGAATTTAAACAGAAGAGAAAAAAATGTAAGGAGCGTAGGGAATATAAACAAAACAAGAGAACAATAACGACCAGATTAGTGGGAGGTAGTGTGATACTAGTAATAATGGGGGAAACGAAAAGGTACAACCAGAAGAAATCTTTCAGTTAAGGAAGAAGCGACCACTTTTTATGAAGAAAGTAAAAGAAGATTACAGCAGGATCGCCATTGGCTTCTATTCTGAACAATATCTGATAACGTCTCTAGCCACTGCGTTACACCGTCTCTTGGACCCCAGCTAGGGAGTCGTGAAGGACCAACAGAAGCTAGTCCTTTGCAGCTTTCTTTCATACCACGACACCATATCATATACTGACCACCTCTCCGCTTTTTCCAACCAGTCCCAGAGTCCGCAAATAATGCACGACGAGGAATTCTCTGGGACGACATTCGTAGAACATGTTCAAGCCACTGAAATCGGTGTTTCAAGATGGTGACACCAATTGGATTGTTGTCTCTGTGCCCGAACACACGATGCCGAACCTCTGCATTACTGACACGGTGTTGCCACTGGATGTCAGCAATCCTTCGGAGACAACGATGATCAAGCACAGAGAGTCGTCTAACATCCTCAGCTCGGAGAGGCCAGGTTTCACAAGCATAGAGCAAAACTGCTCTCACCGTCGCGTTGTAAATCCGACCTTTTACAGCCAGACTAACATCACGAAGGCGCCAAAGATGGCCCAGATTTGCATAAGCCGCTCTGGCTATCACTATACGTGCATTGATCTCATCACTCATACCACCACCAGCACTTATGCAGCTACCTAGATACACGAACTTCTCGACTACTTCTATCTGATCACCATCCACAGTGAGCACTGGATTAGAATGCTGCCAGTCTTGTAGGAGTACTTTTCACTTCGAAGGTGCAAAACACATACCATACCTACGGACACTGATTGCCAACTGATTAAGTGCGGATTGCATAGCTTGGGCATTCTCGCACAGTAAGACAATATCATCCGCATACTCAAGGTCGAGAAGTCTTTCTCCAGGCAACAGATCCACACCACCATTACTTACATCCATCAGAGCTGTTTCCAGAATGTCATCGATGGCAAAGTTGAAGAGGAATGGTGAGATTGGGTAACCCTGCCTAACTCCATTGCTTGAATGGAACAATAAAGAAAGGTGGTTGTATGCCCTCACTCTGCCTGAGGTGTTTGTGTATAGGGCTTTTAGGATGTCAATAAACTTCTCAGGCACCCCCTTCTTCAATAGACAATCCCAGAGAACAGTCCTATCCAAAGAATCGAAGGCAGCCCTGATGTCAAGAAACACTACGATTGTTGGCCTTTGATAAGTATGACGGTGTTCTAACATTTGGCGTAGGGTGAAGATATAATCAATACATCCTCGACCAGAACGAAAACCAGCCTGCTCCGCGCGAGTAAATCTTTCTCGGGTTTTGAACAACCTACGAAGTATAACGGAAGCCAATAGCTTGGACGCGATCGGAAGTAGGCTTATCCCCCGATAGTTGTTACAGAAACGACGTGAGCCCTTTTTAAACATAGGGACAACTATCGACTCATTCCATGACGTTGGTACACTCTCTAGTTCCCAGACCTTTGTAAACAACGCAGTCAGTTCCTTAGTCAGAAAGCCACCATCATCTTTAAAAAGAGCCGGAGGTAAGTCGTCTGGGCCCGGTGATTTGTAACATTTCAAGAGTTGGAGTTCCTTGCGGACTTCCGCCTCATTTGGTGGATCAGTCGTCACCGGTCATGGAGGGCAGGACAGTCTGACCGATGTTGCCGGAGCAGCAGGCCAGTTGAACTGCCCTTCGAAGAATTCTGCCCATCGTCCAAGACGTCGATGGATGTTAGTGATTGGCGTTCCGTCATCCTCGAAGATTGTTTCGCTCACACCAAACTTCTTGCTGCCAGTGGCTCGGATGATTTGGAAGAGCTACCGGTAATTACCAGATGCAGCTGCTGCTTCCAGCTCATTAGCACGCTCCGACCACCAGGCTTCTCGGTCCCTACGCAAGCTTTGCCGAATTGCAGGACGTAACATCCTTCGTTTGTGGTCAAACTCACGGTCACCCTGAGTAGACCGACGGGCTTCGATGAATTGTAAGGAGCATGAAGAAACCCAGTGCTTGTAAGCGGGACATTTCGCGAACCCACAACAGACTGTACCCGCCATTTTCATGGCGTCATGCAATTGCAACCAATGCTCATCTATACCTTTCGGTGGAATGGTAGCTAGCCTACAAGCTAGCTCAGTTCTGTACTTACTAGCAACAGAAGTTGAAACCAACTTGCTGATATCAATCCTTTGATGGCGGTCACTTCTTTGTCCACTGAAAAGTAAGGTAAGATTGGCACCGACCAGAGCATGATCAGATTCCAGATAGGTACTCCAAAAGGAGCGGCAGTCTTGTACACAACCGCGCCAGTGGTAGCTGATCGCGATGTGATCAATCCGAGTCCAGGCTTGAGATGCAGAGGGAGGACGCCTGATGGCACATCGGCGATGAATGTGCCGGAAGTTAGTGCTAGCCAGAAACAGGTTGTGATCTGTTCACATGTGCAGTAGACGTTCCCCGTTATCTGTACTGTGACCAACGAGTCCCCATCGACCACCTAAACGACTCTCTTCTGTGTCTTGATGCACGACTTGAGCATTCAAGTCTCCGGCTAGTACTACAATATCTGTCGAACGCACTTTCTGGAGAAGAACAGTTAACTGGTGGTAGAATTCATCCTTGATTGCATCCGGGCTGCAATCTGTCGGAGCATAGACGGAGACGACGAAAAGACATCGTTTCTCACGCCAATTTCTTCTCACTTTGATGGAACTTTCTAATCTAACAGCACATAACCGACTGTTAATGGGGATCCAGTCGATTAGTGCTGCCTCAGCTCTAGCGCTTAGTGCGACACCAACGCCAGCAAGACCAGACGAAGATGCCACAGGGTCCCCGGATAAACGCACATAAAACAAGCTTTTTGAAGTGACAGATGGAGAGCGAACTTGTAGTACTTCACCAGTCTTGAATACGGGTCTCGGATAGACAACAAACGTCGATATTAAGACTTTCCAAAGACATAGCCAGTCCTATCTGTTGTCCGACCTGCATAAGTGTGCGAACGTTGAAGGCAGCCAGTTTGAATGGTGTGCGTGGTTTCAGAAAAACTGCTTCAGTACTCGTATTCGATGGTAACATACAATTTTCAACCAGGCAGTGACAATAATAATAAATAAATAAATAAATAAATAAATAAATAAATAAATAAATAAATAAATAAATAAATAAATAAATAAAGAATAATAATAATGTGAATTATTTGACTGTGAATCGGAGCGAGAATAGTTTTCAGTGAATATCATCATTTTCATTAAATTTGTGTGTAAGCTGAGATACTACCCGGGTGCTAAGACTGAAGCAGGTGGTTTTCTTAGGGGGCCACACCCCGAGCCTTCGACCTAAAGGTCTAACCCACAAGGTAGTGGAGCATCGTGAAGAGATGCAGTCCCATGGAAGCCGTTGACCAATAAATTGGTTCATACGCCATTTGTTCCCTCAGGATACTGGAGCCCATGTGCACCATTGATTTGGGATTCGGTTATAGAGACGGACGTTCGCTTTTCGTCCTCTCATTTTCGTAAACAACAGTAATGCCACGAGAAGGCAGTGAGTAGGACTTCCCTGGCAGAGGCTATATACGCGTGGCCGTGTGAGAGTATTTCGAGAGGGAGGGCGAACCCACCCCACTCTCGGCCATACCAGGGGCAAAGAATGAATATAATGAGGTTAAATATCCGATAATCGTCGACGACAGTTAACATTGTTCAAATTTCAATACAATCAGAAAGTTTATTTTCAACAGGTTGATTTTCGAGGCTTTTGAGAAGTTGGATATATTTCTTGTTTGATCTTTTCTTAGTTATCTTTGTGACTTACTCCATAAACTGGGACTTAAAGTCTTCTGTTAATTCATCAACCGCAAATTTTCTGCAAGCAACATTTACTTATATCTTTGTCAAGTCATTATTTAATGCGTCAATTAACACAAGCAGAAAAGGAAATATGAAAAAAAGAATAAAGTTGTAAATCACTAAGAACAAAAATTTAACATTAAATATCGTAAATTAATTAACGCTATTGATTAATCGATGATAATTTTTGAGTTAGACAGATCTTAGATTATTTATTGTTACAATAATTCATAACATATTTCACTAAGAAACCAGTTAATTTACCTCAATATATTTTAATTTACTGAGATCAGATCTTGAACTAGAAAATATCATAGGAACATAATTATCTTCAGAACAATACACAATGCCTCATAACCCACCCGATGTCATCAATCAAAGTAAGACAGTTACACTGTCCACCCATTATTAACATGAAATAAACGTAAAAAGCTAAGCGTACAAATTGACTGGTGTCATTTTGTAGACAAATGCATGGAGTTTGAAAGAATATTAAACTAAACTTAGAATGGTTGAGTAAAAATTTCCATTCAAGATGAAACATAGTGAATAAAAATGATTGTTTTGTAAAAATATAATTTCTAATTTTTTATTAAGGTTTGAATGCAGATAATCATTGTGCCTTAATTCTAAAATCCACCCATCCCTACCCATTTTAATTAAATAAAATGATTACAGGTCAGTTTAGAAAAAGACTGATATGGTAGGACAGATCTAGTTTTGTGCCTTCTAAATTATATACAACCAATACGTTCAATACTTAATTCCGCATTCATGTGGAGATTGACGTTCCGCTATTCTCTTACCTATAAAATCTCAACTGCACAATGACAGACAAGTATTCCTATCATGTCACTGTATCAATAAAACGGATTTGCCTAATCGATTCTCGATTGGCGAGATATTGAACCAAATAGTAATTACCAACAGTGGGTGGATATCTAAACGACCTTGAAAGAACTGTGAACTGAAAGCAGTACGTAGGTGGCTTATTGCATCATGAATTTAAATCATTTACACACTATTAATCAGTATGTTTCCAAAAACAACTCATTTATTATTACCACTCTCATGATCCTATGAAACAGTGTATCCATGTTACTAGAAGTCACATAACCACATTTATCAGTCGAACGGTTAAAATGAACAACCCTAGTTTAAGGCAGACGAATATAAGTGTCAGTGTACATGGTAGATCACGAGTTCGAATCCAAAGGTCTCAGTCACCGCAAGGAAAGATTAATTTGTCATATTTTCGATACGGATCTGTGTCTCCACCACGAAAGATTGAATCCAATTGCAAGGACAATACAGCATCTCAAATAAACTGTGTGCAACGTCGACACAGCCTAGTGATACAAAGAAAATCTCCAAGTCCCATTACAAATTCGTACGACAGGATTAGCATATATCAACAAAATAAAAAACACCCCCCTACAAATGGACTCGAAACAGACATAAATATGACGCGTACAAATAATTTACAGATAGTAAGCAACCAATACGAAAAATCAATTCGCCATACAGCTCTCACCCCACATGCTAATGGTATTTCAATAGTGATTGGCGCAACTAACTCAGCTTCCAATGAAACACCAGACAGAAAGTTGTTAAGAGATGACTCATTTAATTTAAATTCAGTCTCGCCATTAGGCCGTATTGGAGAGCCAGGATTATACGACCTTGGCATACCGGTCGATAGCAGTTCAGTTTCTCTCTCTACTAGTCAGACTGACAATACTAGTCTTAATTTTTCTGCCCTATCATGTTTGTCTATAACTACAAAGCCTATTGTACGTTGTCCTGTCTCAAATTCACATTCAATTTCCATTTCCGTTAACGGTAATGCTGCTTTATTATTGAACGGGAATAATGACAGTTCTTATTCATTTTATCCAAAATCAACTACTGGACAGACTACAATAACAAGTTTACACAATAAAAATGTTACTTTAAACGACCGACCACCACTACCTCATTCAGACATCAGTGGTGTTAAAAAAAGTGGTGTTGCTGTAGTGCGTATTTCCGCTACAAATTCAGCAAGAATATTGAGCAACTTACCTCCTAAGAATCCCACCAACGTTATCAGTGTTCGAAGTCCTTCAGAGCCACTACATTCCTATAGTTCTTATGAAAACTTACTGTCTAATGGAGCTAGACGTTTCAGCCTAATTGACCAAAATCCTGAACGTGTTAAGCTTCGATATCGAAGTGTTTTAACGAACGTCTTATCCCCTAATTCGTCTCAGAGGTTTTTTCATTCATCTTGTGATCATTACGTCAAAGCAATGCCCAATGCTCAGTCTATGGGGATCGAAGATATAAAAACTAATTGTGCGCCACAGGCTCGATTAGCAAAACCTACCATGATTAATAGCACTACTGACTTCAATACCCAAGGACGGAATGATGATTTAAGGACTCTGCTGAACTCTCGAAACCCAAGAAATAACAACTCACCTGTACACCGGAATATTCCACCTACTGGGAATAAAATTTCAGGATCTAATACATCGGATCAACTGAAAAATATCCGTTCTAGTTTTTCTGGAACTAATAACAAAAACTATTTTCGGATACAAATACCTAGCACACGTGCAATATCTCGACCTAAGGGATTTGCAATGACGGATAGTTTAAAATTGTATGAAGAACAAATTTTCAGTCATTGTCAACCTTCTCAACGTCCTCAGTCATGGTGTCTAGATTTCGACCAACCACGAGATGAAAATAACCCGGTAGATGATTCACATTCTAGTTCTCCAGCGTCTACTGTGTCTTCATCTTTCTCTTCTTCCTCTTCATCAGATACGTCCCAGTTACTATCTCAGAATCACACTGATCTTAGAGGGATAAGGAATGTTCCTTATTATAGTAAGTTTCGTTTCTGATGCTTGATATACCTGTTCATTCTAGTTTATTGACTAATCTTATCTAATCCTTATATTTATGACCTTAAAGTTGGTTAGCTTTTATTCAAACTATATTGCAGCAACTACCAAAATAACCATTGTAAAGCATAGTTTTAAATATTTAGTTTCGAACTTGGTCTTCTGGTTTCTGTTAAAAGGCTTCACAAATGATCAGAAAACCTTGTTTTACGAAATTTTTTTATCACGAAAGTGTGATGATCACGATGAAAATACGAGTAACAATTCCTGTTTGTGATTTTTTTACTGTCCATAAATTCGTCCCATTGCTATTTGTTACGATACTTTGATGTCAACGCCATCACAGAGTCCATCACACAATGATTTTTCATCGCTTCATTTTCCACTAAACGCAATGGGTCTTTGTTAGTTTACACTCACATTGCTATTCAAAACTTGATGCAACCACGCAAATCTGCTTTCTATAAAGTTTTCGTGTAGCAACAATTCAATTATCTATCCTAATGCTGTATAGTATTCGTTGAGTGGTGCTATATTTCACCGGTTATTTGATTTGGAATAGGTTACTGTTATTTCTCTGGATAATTTTCTCATAGTATTTTGTTGCCGAATTTCCGTACGTTGTTCAAAATCATTGGGTAGTTTTTCTAAGATGTGTTTTGGGATGACTTATTGAAAGATTCTTTGATTAGTTCAGCTTACGAGTTTCAAGTTGTTTCATTTAGTCTTAACAATATTCAAAATTGTTTAAATGCAGATTTTAAAACTAAAGGGATTTTGTTTAGGTTTGTGTCCTGCATTATTTTTTAGATAATGTGTTTCAAACCTTTCCAGTTTCACTGGTTGATATGATGCCGGCTCAGTGGTCTAGATGTTAAGCGTTCGCACGCGAGACCTATAGGTCTTAGGTTCGAATCTCGTGAGACAGGATCGTGGATGCGCACTGCTGAGGAGCCCCACAATAGGGCGAAACGGCCCTCCAGTGCTTCCAGGCTTTCCATGGTGGTCTAGCTTCAATTGACCCATGATCCCAACGATTAAAATTACTATGATATTCACAAAACCCCTTCTGATATTGATTTTAAAAGGATATTTTTCGAGTAAATACTCTGCTCTTTTTACACTAGATAGGAATTTTTGAAGAGAACAGCTTTTATCGATCTGTAAGGAATTAAAAATATACTTCATGATCGTTCAAAGCGGTCATTTTTTTTCAAAAAGTAAATTTACAACGTTAGTACGCGTAATAATCCGAACAACTAGTTCATGGACTAGCATCGTGAAATGAAAAACCTACTTATAGGTAACGACTTCTTGAGAATTTTGCAGCTTCGGGTATAGTTTTGAGAACGTAGATAGGTTTTTTAATGTTAACGTTGTCTACATAAATAAGGATTTTGAGCAATTAATATATATATATATATATATATATATATATATATATATATATATATATATATAACCCCAACGTAATTTACCCCTTTTCACATAAAACTATACCAGTTATCAACACTCCAGATGTATTAATTTTTCCATATAATCTTGAGTCTAAATTAAGTGGTGATTAGAATTAGATGTCGTCACTGTGATCTGTTTGACAAGTTCACGGTTAGTTTTCGTTGTAGGAAATTTTATTCCTGTCAATTCAGTAAAATAAGTTATAACCACAGCACTTACATCCTATGTAGTCGCTTCATTCATGTGACTCCTTTTTTTCCAACATTGATATGTGAAGATAAGAATCTCTACTCCTTTTTACCTGTGGGTTTTTCTGTGTATTCATTTTTTAATGAACAATTATCGCATATATGTTCAAGGTTTTTACTAAATAGTCTCATACATAAGCATACTATGACAGGCCGACCATATACAAAATACCAAAATGTTTATAATAAAGCTAACACTTACTTGAACTTTATCATTCTACATTTTTGTTTTTGAGTTGAAATTTGTTTATTATCTAAACATCCAACAGTCCACGATACAAATTTCAATATCTACAGTTTGTGTTCATCTAAGTTGATACTTGACACGATTTGTAGACGATAACAGTTCGTAGAAGTTGACCATGGGTTTAAGACTTAATAGTCATAAAATAATGTTGAGTACATACATGAAAAAAAAATTTATAAGTAACCACTTTTATGAGTATATCTGGCGGTTATATTTGGGAAAGTTTAACACTTGAGTTGTTTCAACAAAATAGAACGGTAACTGACCTTACTCAGATTACCTTCGTAGTATTAAACTACAGGGTTTTATTTGCAATAAAACAAGGAGGCTAAATATCATATTACAAACAACTAAAGGCATCGGTTACTTTCTAACCAATTACGTCTATGGCTTGGTGATTATGGCGTTCAACTTTCCGCCATCAAGTCCCGGGTTCGAAACCCACTTGGCCTACTTCGGTTTGGGGATCAGGTACTATCATTAGCCCTCACAATTAGAGATGGTTCATACCTGAGTAAATTGCGAGTGATCTAATCTAATGAACCAAGCAACATCTATAATTAAAATTAATGTGCTGTGCGCACTAGACAACCATTCTATTTATTTTGAATTAACCTTGTCATTGAACTAAATGTTTACGCAGTTCAATTTTCCTGACATTTGAATAGATCCTCAAAAAAAGTTCTCTTTGTCTTCCAATAAGTGGATTTAAAAATTGACTGAGTCAATCTTTCAATGATACTGGGTTATTGACAAGTCACATTGTTTTAGAAGAATGTGTTGATCAATTAAAGTTCAATTCGAGATCTAGCCCCAGTTTTTTTATTAAATCTAAAATAATTCGTACCATTGAAGGTATCTATCCTAAAATCTTATTTCTAACTGTTATGATTTCCTTTAATGTACTGTTTGTTGTTCTCTAACTTGAATAACTCATAATTAGAAATCATACTTGATAAATGAATCCTTATAGAATGAAAAATAAGTGATTTTCTAAAACAAACGATTTTTAAGTACTAATTTTGTGGAATCGCATGAACAACTGCGAACATTTTCTAACCTAAAGTTGAAAATCTTTTGAGAATGTCTTTGAGCTTAGTTTGCAATCCTGAAACATTTTTTAGGGGGGGGGGCAGAGATTTTTACCACTTTTTCTTGTAGGTGTATTTGCTGTTTCATGGCTGGCATTTTATTTTTCATTTCGTTCCCTTTTTAGAGGCTTATAGCCTATGATATGGGTTTGTTAGAGTTGTCTATTTTGAAGGTTCATTTACAACGTTAGCTACGAAAAGCTGAAATTCTTTTGTTGTATATAGGTTACTTTAACAGTTTTACGACTCACATGTATCACTGACAATATTATATTTAATAATTATCATTATATCATTTAATTTAAAGTACAATAATCAAGTCACTGGTGACTTCGATGTGATTTTCTAAAGCCATAGTGGGAATTCGTAATTAGCAGAATTCAAACATGGGTAGAATGAAAGTCTACCCCAATAGTATTCGTTGATCATGAAACTATATTTCAAATTAATTAGTTAGAAATGTATACCACTGGAAAAAATTCAGTGGTTATAACAGTTGAACTTTCACCATGAAACCTGTAAGACTTTGGTTAGATTCCTGACGGGATCATCAGTAGCCACTGCTGGAGTCACATACTAATACGAAACAGCTATTCGGTGTTTTCTAGTTTCTACTATTATCCTAACTGTGATTAGTCTACAACTAATATTATCAAATTTAAATAAGCTCCACAGAACTCTTTCATCTAGAAAACTTTTGATCTGCCTACCCGTACATTAAATGTGACTTACTTGGGAATTAAAACGTTCAGTAAAATCGTTGTATGAATTACACTCACGTAGAGTTCGTCATTGTCTAGTTGTAACCTAAATTCTATATGGAGCTATTAAACTATATTGAACAGTTCATACAATATATAGAGAATAGATTAATCTATCAATTAAGGGACGAGTATACTGCGCGGCGGTTCGTTCCGTTCTACTATACGGCTGCGAAACATGGCCTTTAAGAGTAGAAGATACTCGTAAGTTACTAGTGTTTGACCACAGATGCCTTAGAAATATTGCTCACATCTGCTGGGATCACCGGGTATGTAATAGTGAGGTTAGACACAGGGTATTAGGGAATGATGGCAAATCAGTTGATGAGGTTATGAACCTTCATCGATTGAGATGGTTGGGCCACGTGCTCCGTATGCCTGAACACCGAGACTCTTGGTGACATGGCTCAGAATCGATCACAATGGCGTCGGTGTATACACTCTCTGTCTTCCTTAAATTAAGAGATTAAAATCGCTTCATATCTGTCTAAGAACTAATTCTACCTTCATGTACTATCTCCTTATACACACTCTTTCTTCTATATATTACCACCACTGAATTAACTACTTCTATGAATCCGGTGTTCATCTTGTTGTGCTAATGCGGTATGGTAACTTGGACCGATGAATATACGTGCCTGGTCCTACGTTGCAGCTGACTGACTGACTGAGATTAATCTCAATGTTATTAGCCACAAATGATCAGTATTGGTTATATATTCATAGCAAGTTTTCCGTTTATCAGAACACCAAGATATACTCTATAACATCTTTCAGAATATATTACCACTTTATTAAAATCGATTAATAATGGATTTTTTTTTAAAAATCTAGGTACATATGATCTTTTTTTACACAACTGATTATGGAAGCTCACATCTAGTGTTTTTGACGATAGCCTCATTAACCATTAGGTAGTAAAGTTAATCTCCATTTACAAGCCAATATTCATAAACATGTATTTGAGTTACATTGGAATTGTAGGGTGTTAGTGTCTATGCTCGATGTGTTTGATCAAACTACATGTTACTAAGCCGTTCAATTGTCGAGTCAGGATTCTAGTTCAAGTGAACTCTGTTTGTCAATGACTTGAGAACGTAAATAATTTTTAAAGCCTATCCGACCGTTTAAAACAGAGTAGACTAATTGATATTCGATGCTGTAACCTTGGTGGTCAGAAGACAATTGATTTAGTTACTAAGCTCCCAATTTTATTATTTTTGGTTATTAAACTGCGTTCATCATTATTTGCTGGATCGATAAACTTTGGCCAAATGTCACCATCTTAAAGTACTTGTTGTAAATACCATTTATTGGATACGTGTTTATCAACCATTTAGTTTCTTGGTTATTGTATAGCAGAAAAGTAAGTAATATCCCAACTTTTGTAGGATATTTCTATGATACCTGATCAAACTTCATGTTAATCAGTTAGAATTCTAATGATTATAAAAAAGTAGAATACAGTTCAAGACAATGTTTTTTCTAAGTTTGTTTAACCAACAAATAATTTGGGATAAATACCATACAATCAATTGATGCTTATCAATTGTTTCACTCTTGTTATATTAAGCAATTAAAAATCTGAGGTTCTGAGCTTTGAATAGTAAAGTACTTTCTACAGTGATAATCTTCACTATCTAGGTAACACACTAGTGTTCTGACCGTGGCCACATAACTGTTGAGTTGTGATTTAATCCAAAATTAGTAGGATAGTGGATGATACGAATGAAATTGTTGTTCATTTGTTTAAGCACTTAATTTATGACCAACAAGTCATAGATTTGAACCGTGTTTCATTCACTAAAGTTTGAATATCAGAGTGGAATCCTCAGTTTTCACATAGTCGGCGTTGTTCATACCCCTTAATACATATTAATCAGTACATGATTATTATATCGTATTAAAATTTATTTTATTCACCATTTTATAATATACTAGAATCGTTCATATTCCATGCATATTTCAATGATAATGACCTTCATGTTTGATCGTCACTTGATACCAATGGAGTAATTTTCTCTATTATCAGTTTCTTTAACTATACCACGTAGACTTTCACCTGAATTATCTAGTATGGTCGAATTAAAACAAATAACTGACTATGTAAATCTATTTGCATATATACCTACTTGTTATTGCTTTTCAATGTGTATTTATGTAGAAATGTGACTTGCCTAATTTGTTTGATTTTGCGTAATAATTGCATCTAAGAAAAAACAACAGCAAATAATTCCAATTAAACTTGTTCCAAATCAATGTAGTGTAGTGTTAAACCAAAATCAATTTCGTAATAAACACAATGATTCCGTGAATTATATATTTAGAGAGGGGTTTTGTGGATATTATAGTAATTTAGTTGTTAAATTCACGAGTCAATTGAAGCTAGACCACCATGGAAAACCTGGAAGCACTGGACGGCCGTTTCGTTCCAGTGTGGGACTCCTCAGAAGTTGCACACATGTGACACTGAAACACAGTTACAAAGTATCACAAATTATATAGTTAAAATTTATTGGTCGAATGAACTCATCCTTGCTCAATGCCTAATTAGTAAGAATTGAGTCCATCATTAAACTTTTATGTCTCAAGTTCTATTATGTATGAATTTATCTGTTTACCTTTATGATAAATACTAAACTAGCATCAAGCACCAGTCCAATACTACTGGATGTATGATAAAATCTGTCAAATTATCAATTCTTTACGAACCTCCTACTTGAATTATTTTCCTGTTTTTATACAGGGATTCATTGTTTTCATAATTTACAAAGCACTGTCTCCATCAAATGTCACTTTAAATTAACAACGCATATTGAAATAATATAACGGAAAATCTATAAAGCAAGCACTGAATGTCTGGATTAAAATAACTATTGATTTCACATGCGTTTTTTCCACTCTCAACCTTTGTAAATTTCCCTCTATTATTGAATCTTTACATTATTTTACTGAATTCAATATGAAAGATTCATTCGATTATGTTGCAGCCTACATCATATCTAAAGCCTACGCAAAGGAAAAAGTGTTATTAGTGCATGTAGTTTATCTTCTAAAGTGTTTTTTTTTTTACCAAGCTTTGTATTTCAGTTAGAGTTTCAGGTATATTTTTGTATCTTGATATTTCTTGTCCTAATGAGATACTCATAACTTAGTAGCTGAAGCATTCAGGTTTCAGTCAGTAGGTTGCAGTTACAATCCCCGATCCTCATGCTTTAGTTTTGACAACCATGTAGTATAGTCGACTCATACTGAAGTTGTGATTTAAGGCCGGGTACATACGTATTTAAATGGTCAATTAGTTATTATTTTTTTTTAATTACGTGGTAACTGTCTCTAGAGTTTCATATAAGAATTGTTAATTAGCTCAGTTAATCGTGATATCTCGTATAAATTAGTTTCTGTCTAATTACCTTCGGCACACAAGTTTCCATGCAGTATAATTGCATGACGTTTTACAACCAATCTCAATATATATAACAATATCTAAGACAATAAGTACTTCGATTCCGGATATTATTTCAGTTAATCAGAAATAGCTTGAGCATACTTGGCAGACTTCCCAGTTTAATTGTAAATCTTGATGAGAAGTTCACTTTTAAAAGCAGAATAAAGTGCCTAGATTGAATGCACAAACGCTTTTTGCTCAGGGTGTATGAACCAAGCTATTTACAAGGTAATCAACGTTAATTAGTGTATATTTTTATAAACCGATGATATAATGTCGGCTGAGTATTCGATTATAACTACGTGACGGTCAGTATTGTATGAACTGAAGCTCGATAAAAATATTTTAGACGTCAATTATCTTGGGGTTTTTTCATTAACTGTGGGAAAGTTTAATTCCTCCGCAAAAAACTCGGTAAAACACGTAATTGTTTTGGCGCATTTGTCCATGATAACAATATACTTGGTTTTCTGACATGATTTTCACTGGATGGACTTTTCCTTTCTGTTTATTAAACAAACCGAGAAGTCTGTTTACAACTAGGTCAAATAAATTAAAACATTTTTTGCCCTAGAATTTATAATTGGTGGTAAAAATATTATGAAATGTAATCAAATACTGTGTCCACATAATAAACGAATTTAATATGCACATTTTTTTGTTTCCGAAACGAAAAAGAAGCTAGATCTATATCGGGACCCATATTATCTTACCGATTATAATTTATCGACCTGGTTTACGATGTGACCAATCAACCACGGGATGTCCACATTATACTGTAATTATTGTTTGGTAGTTAAAAGTGATTATGAAGAAAGTGTGGGTCTTTTTTGATTATTTGTCAGCATTCATCTGCGTTAAAAATGTTGTTGGTATAGTCACATATTATTAAATTATTGCTGGCTAATACATTTGTTCACTCCTAAAAATCAAAGCATTCATAGTTATGGAATTATTTGTTGAGGATTTACGAAATTCAAAACAAATCAACTAATTAAAGTCAGGGCCCGAAGTTGTTCTTTTAATTTATCTATTCATTTACAAAGTACAGATTCGAATGTCTGGTTTTGAACCACATTCTGATCGTGGGGCTAATGGCACTACTCAGTTGCCCGAGCGGGGTTCGAACCTACGACCTAGTGCCTGTAAATCGAACACCTTAACTACTGAGCCACCTACTCCATAAAGTCACCATATAATAACGGATAAAATGGTTCCTTTTTCAGATTTATTTTTAAAAATTCATAAATGGAGGATGGGAAATGCAAGTCTCAAAATGGGAAGAATCTATAAAGTGTGATAGGTTACATATTGTTAACTACTTTGATGAATGATTGGTTAAGTGGTTAAGTTGATTTGAAGATTTTTTATAGCCTATTGACAGCATTTCAAGAAATTAATGGCCAGAATATATATATATATATATATATATATATATATATATATATATATATATATATATATATATATTAAAGCGAAATCCCTACTAATTAGGACTAAAATAGGTTGAGAATTGTACCGAAGCACTTGACTATTTAAACTAAGTGTATTACAAGATTTTATTAGTTACTATAAGGGGTTTTTATAGTATAGATCTTTCACCAGTTGATTAATGAGTTTCTAGTTTTAGCTTTGCCATCCTCCCACCTTCCTCGACTTGAATAATATATATTTACTGTTTTGATTCAATCTATAAGTACTTTGAATTCATCACATTGATCATTTTATGTTTAACTCATAATGGTGTAGCTCCGCCTTCTTGCACCACATAATTTGTTTAAATTTAAATTAAGACACGACACCAGTGTATAAAATCCTTAACTGTTGTATCGAGTCATGTTACAAAGAGAATACCTAAATGGGGTCCATTTGATAGCCACAATCAGTGGTCAGAGATGTTGGGTGATATTGTTCAGAATCGGTCGTAGATGCACTCAATATTTATCTTCGAGATATTAGTTTCCAGTAATCCTCAATATATGCCTTTTCATTTCGTCTTTTCGAACGATATTTTAAGCGTTTGGTTGTTTTTACTATTGCTGATACTATAACATTGATCGATTCATGATCTCAATAGAAAAAATTTGAGAATAATTTACATCATAATCAGACAATAACTGGAAAGCCAAATGAGTGACTAAATGGTTGTATCTTCCGAGTTTTACATTCTTTAATATTGCATACCCACATCCTCGAAACTATTATCTATATTCGTTTATTTAATACACAAATGCCTGGTGCAACTAGGTACCAAAATAAATATACATCACTCAAGCAAGAAAATGAAACTAAGGAGAAATGTAGGAAGGAGGGGAAATATTATAAAAAATAAGTGAACAATAAGTGAACGAAAGTAGTATATAATCGGAGGAACAGTTCTATTAAAAATACGATTAGCACAGTACCATAGATCCACTGTTCCCCGTGTTGTATCGTGACCCTTATCTTATAGGATTGACAAGTAACTTTCTCATTTTTGACACAGTCACCTCTACTGTTAACGGTTACTTCCAACAGAATTATGCGAAATTCTTCTTGAAGGTAGTCACTTGTACATGTATGATTATATTAATAATGAGATGGTTTGTTGCAATATTTTAAAAATCTAAACGCAATTTTCATTTTAAATTATTATCAAACTACAACGCAACACTGATCCAATATCCATTGGCTTTCACTAATATCATAAAATCTTAGGTCTCCTATTATCTTATAGTTAAATTGTCAGTCTTATATTCTTAACTGATCTGACCAACTTTCTCATATTATTTTTTTAAGGAGAAAAAGCATTTATTATGCCATTATAGATCAAAGTCCTATCTATTTGAAACTATTTTTTGTTAACTAAATGTTACTATCAGTTTTATTACAAAATGAATAAATAAAATAACTATAAATCAGTTATATCAAAGTAAAACAATGACCTTTATTTTTGTTGATTGTAACCTTTGTTCGTTCAGGTTACCACTTGTCCAATAACATACTTTTTTATTTATTCTCTCTTCATTCTTTATTCCATACAAGACACTAGGCATTTAATCAATATACAGTGAACTGATGATGAGTCATATGTGGTTGTTTATGATTATGATTATTCTACTTTCCAGTTGAAGATACATGTCATTTTATGCCTTGATTTATCGGTGTATATAAAATAATCCGAATTATTGATGTTGATTAAATAAAAAAAAACAACCAAGTTTGTTTATACGTCGTATGATTGTTATTATGTATCATATTTTTGTTGTTATACTATTTTATCCTTCGTTTGTTACTAATCCCAAGGACTAACTACTGGTTCATATTGATTAAACCAAGTATCTTTGTTTGAATGTCGACCAATAATTTATTATGATTATAATGATTAAATCCACTGGTTAAATGAATGAATAGTGGGAAATCTCGGGTTTAACTTTTAGGAATTGGATATTAAAACCCAAAAGGTTATGACTTAAGGCTATATCGAAGCAATCCGCACCGGATGCACATATACCAACATGAGACTGATCAATTGCAGTCCTAAATAACAATGGGAAGATACTAGTAAAACAACACCGAGTGAATTTAAACTTCACCCCATTGCACAAACAGGTGACTATCAGGACTCAGTAGCATCCAGCTGACGAGTCTCAAATAAAACGAAACGTGCGTCCTGGATTCCACTGCCAGTCACAATCCATCTTTACATAAAACCCATTAGTTGATTTTATAATAAGTATGTCTTCATTGTAATGTGAACTTGAGTCAGCTAATGAAGTACCACCTGTTATGAAATAAATACTGATTATTATTTGTTTATTTTTTTATTTTAACACATAAGTATAGGTACAGGGAGGCACCAAATACATATGCGCCACACAAATCTCAATTGATTTGTGTGAGGGCTGTGATACTGCCCGGGTGCCCAAACCGAAGCAGGTGGTTTTCTTAGGGGGCCACACCCCGAGCCTTTGACCTGAACATCTGACCCACAAGGCAGTGGAGCATCGTAAGGAGATGCAGTCCCATGGTAGCCGGTGACCAACGATTGGTTCATACGCCATTTGTTCCCGCAGGATACTGGAGCCCATGTGCACCATTGGTTTGGGGTCCGGTTAAAGCGCCAGACATTCGCTTTTCGTCCTCTCATTTTTGTAAACAACACCCCCGCCACGAGGAGGCAGTGAGTAGGACTTCCCTGGCAGAGGCTGTATACCCATGGCCATGTGAGAGCATTTCGAGAGGGAGAGCGGACTCTCCCCACTCTCGGCCGTACCAGGGCATTTGGGGGCAAATACTGATTATTTGATAGCGTAGTCCTATATTACTCAGTATGTTCTGTTTGTTGTGGCAGATATTTTAATTTCTACATAATTCTTACCTTATATATTCTAGATTTTTTGTATAAACCAAATCACTGTTGTTTATAATGTCGTCACGTTTGATTATAATTAGATAGTTAATAGTTTTGCTAATTAGAGCGCAAAGTTTTTATCGGAGAACATTACATAAAGAGTTTCCCGAGACTAATGAGCTCAAGATGTTCAATTTATCTTAGTTTGAGACCGGTGTGTTTGGCAGTGATCACTGTCTTGATATAATACCATGCAACCACTTGTAATGTGTTTCATGTGTGTGTGGGTGGTGAAATTGTTGACTAGCCAATAACAGGGCTTTATTTAAGTCGTTACATAAACAAAGTAGGCCTTTTTGATGAGTTCCTATGTGGGTATCGACTGAGTTAGTTGATGCCCCTTCATATATACATTTTGATTTCATTTTCTCGAACCATATTTTTGATTTATGATCTTTCTCATCGTCGTTGCTACAATGAGTACTTCGACTTCTTCATTATTTCTCTTGTTAATTTTGTCTCCTAGTATTAATATGGTATGGCTACTTGTGTCAATACATATTTGTTCTAAACTCTCCATTGTTCGTGATTTACATCTGCACCACTGTAGCCAATTTTGATTTGTCACCTGATTTCTACAACTATTTACTATGATTGTCTCCCAGAATTTAGCTGGAAAGTGTATACCTCTCAACATGTTTAGGTCAATATTCAAAGATCGATGTCATATCTGGGTTCCATTTTTTGTTCGAGATCATGGATGCCCACTACTGAGGAGCCCAATACCAGGACGAAACCGCCGTCCAGTGCTTCCGGGTTTCTTAATGGTGCGTTAACTTAGATCGGTTCGTGTTTTCAACGATATCTTTTTTCATTTGATGAGTCCCAACGTTCGTCAATTGAATGTCTTTGTTAATCTCATTTCTATTTCACATTTCACTTCATCATTGATTTTACTACACTCCTTTGGAACATTGACTCATTGAGTTTCTGTCTCATATTTCCCAACTTATGCAATGGGGTTACCAATGAAAATCATTAAAATCATGAACCGATCTAAATCAGACCATTAAAAACTGGAAACTGGACAACCGTTTCATTTTATCATGGGACTTCTCAGCGATGAGCATCCATGACTATATACACGGGAATGGAACCCAGGGCCTTCTGTATAGCACTCAAACGCCTAGTCTCTAGATCACTAAGTCGGGATACAAAGGTGTTGATGTTTAGATCAAATCAATTCACAACATTTTGCGAGTATTTTCTATTGTTTTCGGTGAGTAACTGTTGCATCGCACATGGATTAGCTCCTCTGACCACGGCTTCTCATTAGAACTCCGTAAATTTTCTGTTGAAGCTAGTCACTAGTGAGCACATAATGATTATCAATAAGGGGTTGTGGAGATTGTTGAATTTTATTGAAATCATGAACCGAATTAAGTTAGACCACCCTTGAAAACATGGAATCACTGTGAATGAATGGCTAAATGTTAATCTATAGTCTATACAATGCGGTGGACCAAACAATATATGAACTCAAAAATGATAACAGAGTTATTAAGTGCAAACAGTACTGTTTGTCATGCATATCTCCACAACAACTGATTGAGTTGAACGTTTCTGTTATAACTGTTGGCCTGAGTGCCCTGTTAATGGATAAGTAATGATACCGCCAATTAGGGAGCAGTGAATTATCGATCGAAACAGTGACGCATAAAACCCGTACGAGCAGTCTAGAGTTCTGATTGGTCCTGCTTTCCGTCTAGCCCAGCCAGTTAAGTCCAGAACATCAATCTCAGCCTCTTCAATATGAATCGTTTATTTCAAACATACTGGGTTTATATACCAACCAGACAGACCACACCGTACCATAAAATATGAAACAACATTTGTACAAGAATTAGCCAAATGTGTCTGTGAATGTGGGAGGCAGTGACTAATAGACAGGGAATAATTCAAGAATGGTAAATCGTATAATAATAGTCCATGGGTCAAAATAAAGCTTATGATAAAAGGGACATGAATATGAATAGTTTAGTTACATAACAGTTATACTAAAAAGATATACTCATAGTATTGGTCCGTAAATGGATTCCAAAAGTTACCATTCATTATTCTTATCAGGATATAACAGTTTCCTAATATAAAATATATCAATCTATTATAAATAGTTAGATTTCAATAAATTTACGCAATCTTATCATTGGATTGCTTCAGATTTGAAGAAGACTTTTTTCTTATTTACCATAGATGTTTAAATAATTTGTTGGTGATTGACAACCTTTAAATTGAAAATTGGTTTATATTTATTTTTTATTTATTGACTTACTTCATACACAAATGCGGTATAACTGGGCACCAAGAAAGTATGCGCTACACAAAATAAAGACATAACACTGAAAAAACCAAGGACAGAAAGAAAGTACAATCATAAAACACAAAATAAGTGAATAAGTATAGTATACGATAAAATAAAAAGACCTCTTTTATTCAAAAGAGATGCGATCCCCAAGTTAGTTGGTGATCAAAATAGGTTTATATATTTTTTACAGCTGTTTAATCACTGAGTAGGGACCAATGTCACGTGTGTCAAATCCATCAGTGCTCATAAATTCCCTCAACATTACAGGTACACCTTACTTAAGCGTATCGAATAATACAAAACTTAGATCCAAGCTTTCTTGTAGACTACTCCCAACCACCACAGTACAGGTTTATATATCATTCGTCCTATCAAGATCCTTGAGTTCATTTTCACAATTGGTTTAGAATCAGTTTTCATACCCAACAATCTGTTTTCAAAACTGGCTGTTTACTTTCCATTCTTTTACCTACGTAAACAACACTACCGTCACGTGAAGACAATCAGTAGACCATCCCTGGCAAAGATTGAGAGCTCATGGCTGTGTAGATATGTTTCGAAAGGAGAACTGAGTCTGCACTTTTGGCCGTACAAGGGAAACTCAGAGACATGTATAAAATAACGTATTCGTATCTTGTATTCACTACATAATATTGGATAAACTAAGAGCAATAATTCGATATTGTACTTATGTCAATCTTTTTCTTATTTAATTTTTCTTTAGCTCCACCTGTGCACCCACGAAACTCTTCAAGATATTATCATCAAAATGCTCCAGTGAGTTACTATGACCATATATATGATTTCATCTCTTTATACAGGTATCATATTTTTCTAGAATTATGAATATTTAGAATATTTCTTTAATGTCCATGATGCTCACTTAGAATTATGATATTAGTTTGGCACACTTACGTTAAACTTTCATTAAGCTAATGGTTCATCCCACCGACTAGAACAATTTCATGTCAATTTCCTTTAGACAATTTGGAACAAATAATAAATCTCGTATTCTTCACTACATAATTCAACTACTGATTTATGTCAACACAGAAATTCCAGTCAACAAATTTACGTCTAATTAAACGCGTTAGTCTGTATTGGGAGGTTTCCTAAGCTAGTGTGTATACTTGTTTGGACACTTCATCGTCTCCTTGTTTGACTAGGATCATACGTAAAGATAAAGCTGTCAGTCAAAATACATTGGGGATCTTCATAACATCAGTTAATGGGACTTTGAAAGACGACCTGTTACCTAGTTTAATGATATATTACAGTTGTTATAAAGACATTTGGAAAGAACGAGTGGTAGTCTAGGCATATTTTACTAATAAGTATTATGGATAATTTGAGTTTTCTGTAAACATTTGTCTGTAGGTCATTATCATGAAGTCGTGTGATAAATCTAAGTGATTCGTTTCAACCATGCTTCTGGTTTAATTTCATGAGGAACGGCAATCAGATGATGAGATAATGAAAACTTTTATTTCAGTTTAGGCCTCCTATATCTGTATACATTATCGATCATTCCTTTCTCATTGTTTTTCTGGGTTTGACTTAATACTTAGTGTGATTAGTTCTTTTTTTCAATCCCAAACATTTTGTAACTGGTCACTTACACTCATTTGTTATTCTTTTAAGTAATGCGTGCATTATGTTATAACGCGTTCACGATTGCTGGTGATTTTTTTTACATAAATAGTGGCTTATTCGAGAAAGGCTATCGACATCAAAAGAAAATGCATACAACCTTCGGAAATTTCTATTTTATCTTCGACTTTTTCGAACAAGTATATTTTCCATTCAAATTTAAATTGCATTTTATTATTAACTTAGCTTTTTATATATAAAATGAAGTGTTCGATTTGCTTGTTTATCGATTTGTTTTTGTTTATTTTAGGTTGTGACGTCCTCTACTGGACTTGTGGCTAGTGAAGCTACAACTCCTACCAGTGGTGCACCGCTTGGTTGCCATCTAGCGGAACTAACCAAAGAACCTCGTTCAAGTCAGAAATGTCATAATAATAATAATAATAATAATAATAATAATAATAATAACTATGCACATGTGAAGTCGGTTGAGGAAGTTATTTCTTCAAATGAACTGATTAATCATTGCCTCAACACACGAAATTCTCATTTCAATCATTCTGGTGTTATATATTCCAATGCACAATCAGAGTCAATTCAAACTAACTCCAGTTATGATACAGTACGTCCAATTAATTTATCACCAGCTAATCTAAGATCGAACTTTTTACTAAGTCGACCAAGTTTACCTCTGGAAACTAATGTAAATGATGATCAAATTTCTCATGTTCACTATCTTCGTCATCATTCATGTGATGAAAATTATTCACAACCTACTTCTGAATCTAGAAAGTTATCACTGATTACTGGATCATCTCAATTTATTGGTGATAATAATAATAATAACAATAATAATAATAATGCTCAAGAGCATTTCTCTTCTTCACGGCTTACACCATCACCCATAATTTTCTCTTCATCTGTTAGTGATCGTTCAGACAATAACAATACCACGATACCACCATCTTTGTTGGACAGTCATCAAGATGTAATCGCTTCTCCCATTATACCTCCATCTACGACTACGTCTTCGAATAATTCGGATGTTGATCCAATTCATAGAGCAGATGAACAACACCAGAATAGTAGATCAGTTTCTCCAACATGTTGTAGTTCTCTCTTATTACCTCCACCTGTTCCATGGAATTTGGATTTAACAACATCTGAAGTGAATGAAACAACACCAAGTTTATTTATTAATAATAGTAATGATATGATTTTCAGAAATGATTATTATCAAGGTAAAATAGACATTGGATATAAATTTAATAATGGTTTATTTAATGGTGATACTACACAACAACATGCTTGTAAAAATGTCAATAATAATAATCATTCGAAATGTCGAAGTAAAGATTCACTCCTTTCAGATGATATAAACTTTTTAAATAATTCATGCAATACCCAACATCATTATCAGAATTATGATAATAAACCACTTGGATTATTATCCCCAAGTCATCATTTAGACTTTGATAGTTTTGGAATTTCTGAAATGACTAATAGTAATACATATGCTTTTAGTACATTCGATTCAGATTGTCTAGCATGGATGCGTTTAACTGTACATGATGTGACAAATAATATAAATGAAGATATGAATAATTCATCAGAATTACAATTACCTAATTTGGATACATTATCTCGACCGTGTGTTCATCATTGGGTGGATATATTCAACTCGAATCCTTTAGGTTTACGATTAAATTTTGTAAGTTTTGTGTTTTATTCAATATGTTTCCTATGTAATATGGTGAAAATATTGATTTAATGAAATACTGAAATAATTAAAGAGATCGTAGGTGATGTTGTTGGTTGAATATCAATTACAATGATGTGATTTACTAGGATAATTAGAAATATTCGAATTTATGTTGTAATTAAGAATTCCCGAAATAGTGCAATTTAAAGCAGGTAGAACTAGATGAATACAAATGAACGTATTGTATTTGAAATCCGTAATCAGTGGGCAATCACGTACAAAGTAATTACTAGTTCGCACAGAATATCACTTTTACATTTACTCATTTTATTTTTCTCTGAATTTTGAGTTTGGTATTATTTTCATAGTTTTCGTTCCTCAGTGTCACTCGTTTTTGTTTCAAAGCTGCATTTATCTATACCTAGCTTAACATCTTTTTTATTACTATTATTTCCACTGACTAGCTTTTTATTTTGTTAATTTTCTCTCTGGTTAGACTAATTTATATTAAAGTAACTTAAACTAACCCATTTACACTGGTTCTCTGTCCTGTTACCTTTGTCTAATTGAACGATGCTTCTCATGAGATTGGTGCAGTAGATGACCTAAGTCTCTTTAATGAGTCTTACACTTGCATAGTACAGAGTGGTTTTATATTGTTTGTTCAACAGTCTACTGCATGTGTATTTGGTTTTTTTGGATATGAGTGTAAGAAGATAGAAATAAAATTAAATAATTATCACCTCATAAGGTAGGTATACATTAGGATTATAAGTATTTGAATGCACTATGGTTGATTAGGAACAATTGGTTTTTCCCATAGAACCACAAAGTTATATCTATAAACTCGTTGTTTGTACACTAAATTACTGGTTTCCCTTGTGATATTCTAGTCTTATATTCGGCATAGTTTTTTCATATATAGGATATCATATCAGTAAGTAATACAGATATGTTGATAATCATTTTTGTGCTTACAGATTAGTATAGTTCGGTGTCAGGCAAACTACTCTAATTCAGGTATTGTATAAGGTGACTGAATCACTGGACGGTTGTCGCAAATATTTAGGACAGTAGTTATTAATCATGTAACTGAATCTTCTATGGGTTCCAGTCATCATATATTCGTTCTGTACAACTAGTAACAATGAGTTGTGAATATATAATTTAGATTTTCTTAATATTTAAATAATAACATCAAAACACTTTACTTAATATGAAAGATTAAAATTGACATTACCAGCGTAGGTTTATTGTAAATGTAAACTGTTTTTCCTCGTGAATACACAAAGTGATTTGAGCTTTTCTTAATTTTAAGGCTCCAACAAATTCAAGTGAATTCGTTTTCAAATATTTCTTTACACTACCATATATGTAGTTTGTAGATCAGTTCTGTGTCTTTCATTTACGTTTAATCATGAACTCGGTGACGACAGATATTCCCTAATGCCCTGATACGGCTATGGCCAATCATGTAAAGCCACTGTCAGGGAGGTCCTACTCACTGACTTCTCGCGACGAGGGTGTTATTTACGAAATCGATCGGACAAAAAGTGAATGTCTGACACTTTAACTGTGTTGGTGGGTATGGATGATCCACCTAGAGGAGTTAGAAAACTCTGAGATTAATCCAATGGTGCATATGGGTTCCAGAATCCAGAGTGAACAAACGGTGTATGAACCTAATGTTGGTCACTGGCTATCATGAGACTTCATCTCCTAACGTTGTTGCACAGCCTAATGGATTAGACCTTTAGATGAAAGGCTCCGGATGTGGTCCTGTAAGAGAACGACCTGCTATGATTTGGGCACGTGGTCAATATTCCAGACCTCACACGAATTGAATGATTTGTGTGTCACATATATATTTGTTTCTTCCTTGTCCCATTGTTTATGTGTTTAAATCAATAAATAAATAAAGTAGCTGATCGATGATTGCTCGAAAATATCTCACTAGTTTATTGGTTCAAACATTTGGACGTCATTCAAGGTACTTTATTAGTATCGTTAGTCCTCACATGTGAAGTGTGGCCCAAATTTGCGTAATTAAACCTATACTTGCTAAATACGATGTCACCAAATGAATATCCAAAGACCATATACCTAACTAGTAATTTCTTATCCGATTACATTAATAATAACTTATTTACATGATCATAGGTCAGATAATATGAAAGCGATTGTGATTTAACTGAGTTACCATTAAATTTAAGTTCTGACGTCCACTGCGTAGTTTTGTGTTTGTCATATCAGTTTACTCTTCTATAACATCTACCTATTACTCTCCTAATAACAGTTCTTTGACTAATGTCAACGGCTTGTAATGAATAACTTTTTAATGTAGTCAGATCTATGAAATTGTGAACTTGAGTAATTTCATCTTCAAATACTTGCACTGTGGTTCGGAGCAAATTTTTTGCAACTGTAACATAACATCACAACTTGGAATAAAAACAGTCGCAAATTAGTTCGGAATTTATTTATTTATTTATTTTAACACATAAGTATAGGTACAGGGAGGCACCAAATACATATGCGCCACACAAATCTCAATTGATTTGTGTGAGGGCTGTGATACTGCTCGGGTGCCCAAACCGAAGCAGGTGGTTTTCTTAGGGGGCCACACCCCGAGCCTTTGACCTGAACGTCTGACCCACAAGGCAGTGGAGCATCGTGAGGAGATGCAGTCCCATGGTAGCCGGTGACCAACGATTGGTTCATACGCCATTTGTTCCTTCAGGATACTGGAGCCCATGTGCACCATTGGTTTGGGGTCCGGTTAAAGCGCCGGACATTCGCTTTTCGTCCTCTCATTTTTGTAAACAACACCCCCGCCACGAGAAGGCAGTGAGTAGGACTTCCCTGGCAGAGGCTATATACGCATGGCCATGTGAGAGCATTTCGAGAGGGAGAGCGGACTCTCCCCACTCTCGGCCGTACCAGGGCATTTGGGGGCAGTTCGGAATGTAAACTATAAAATTCAGCAATCCCTATGAATCTCTTGCACTAATGATAACCACGTGTTCACTAGTGATTAGTTTTGAGCGGTAATTGCTGGAGTTCCTGTGAACCACTGTGACCCTTGGAGTTCAAATATGTCGGATATGAGACAGCTACTCACCAATGAGATTAGAAGACGGTTGCGTAATATGATTAATTGACTGAATTTAGAAATGTAAACCATTGAATCCTGACTTGGTAATCTAAATGTTAGGTCATCGCTACGAGACCAGAAGATCCTAGTTTTCGATCCCTCGAGGGGGTGTGTGGATACACAGAGTTGAGGGTTCTCAAACTAGGATAAAATCGTTTTCCAGTACTCCTTTATTTTCTAACTAAAGTTTTTTCGTCATGTAAGCCACACGAATGAAAACTTACTATTGCATAAGTTTTTATAGAAGTATCCAATTTAAATGTGTGTGTGGTCACACATACATAGAGAGGAGCAATCGTGATCTCAACATTAGGGTGAGTGAACATGTACCCAAATGGCTGCAAAAACAAATACAATCAAGTGACCCAATAAGAGCAGAGGATAAACATCCATCATCCTTTATTGCTAAACATATAATTGAAACAGGGCATAAGATTGATCTAAACTCGGCTTTTGTGGTATTGTATAGAAGTATCCACATTAGACTTAATTTCTGTATATTAGATAATGAAATTGATTTTTATTACAAAATATATTTCGAACTAAGGTGAATTAATTGTTTATTTTTCTAAAACTTCCCGTAACTGGCATCAGCTTGTCATGGAAAATTATCAAATCATAATGGTTACTGTTATGATTTTATGTCCGGCTTTCGATCACGTGACTTATCCACCGATCAGAATACGACTTATACAGATCTTCGCACTATGACAAAACCAATGATGTTAAACCGGTTTGAGCAGTCTAGCGTCCTTATTAGGTCCTACGTTCTTCTAGCCCGTCCGCTTGAGTCCAGAACACAATACCAGCTTCTGTAATATAAATCGAATCACATCAATTCATCATTTATTTCAGACATACTCGGTTTATATATCAACTAGACAGACCACAACGTACCATAAAATAGAAAATAACACGTGTACACAAATATGCCAAAAAAAGTGTCTGTGAACGTGGGAGATAGTAATTAATAAACTGAGCATAATTTAGGGACAGTAAGTCGTACAATAATAAAGTGAAGCTTATAATAAGATAAATATAAATATACATAATCTAACTATTGAATTGTTATACCGTAAGAATATATAGATAATATTAGTCAATTAATGTCTCAGAAGTGATTTAATCTTCGCTCGGATATAACAGTTACCATTATATAAGTGTTAATCCTGACAACGTTAATAATAAATATGTGTGATGATTAGTTACAAAGAAGTGTTTTTGTTAACTTGCAAAAAATAATAACACTTTGCGTACATGTTTAAACTCACAATAGCATCAAGTGTGTATCTTAGCAACCATCAGAGATTTATTGATATGTATGTTGCTTTATTTCCATAACATGTGGTTGATTGAATTACAAAATAAACATGATCTATAAACAGATCGATTTTTTGATGAACTTCTATATCTGGAAAAGTTGGTATAATCGAAACTTATTAAACACAGAATAATAGTCCCTGTTGCGTACGTCATGTAGAATACTATGAATTTACTGTATTTCGTTGTTTTCTCAGTTTTATAGGGATTTATAATATCAGTTAATTTAGATTTGAAATTGATACTACCTATTTTAATCAATGTTGATAGATGCAAAATACTTGGTTATGGTGTCTACTCGATAGTCACAATCAGTGGTTGCAGATGTTACGTGATATAGCCCAGAATCGGTCACAGTGGCATAGATGCATCCACTTGTTGTCTTTCAGTATCCTTTTATAGATACTGTCTTTTCCAAGCATATTCTCAATATCCAGTCCTTCTTTCTTTTTTTCTATAATTGCCACCATGATTATTTGAACTCCTTTGCTGTCCATCTTTGTTAATTTCATCTGTTTGTAGTATTGTGATATGGCAACGTGGGTCAGATGCTACATTCAATGAAACACGATGAGTTTATTGTATTTAACAAGTATTGTTATTCTTTGACTAAATTTGTCCGAGGTAAACAATATTTTAAATGTCCTGTTTCTTTACTAGTATAGTGATCGTCTAGCAAAAGTGACATTTACTTGTCACGTAGTTTTCTTCTGACTATTAATATATGTCAGAGATGCAGCTTAGTGCAATTAAATTGTTCAACTTTCGGCCACTAATTCCCAAGTTCAAACCCTTCACTTCTGTTTAAGCAACCGGGTAGTTATTATTAGCCCCATGTACTTACATAGTGAATGAATTTTTGTTTAATATGTGTTATTAATGAATATTTGTTTTATTGTAGTTATTCAGAGAATCAAAGATTGGTAGTATAGATCCATATTTGTTAACCTTTTGTAAAATTCATTAATTCCCATTTCACTGATCAGTTTGTGATCTCAATGAAACTCAACAATCTTCACAATTGTGTATGCTAATAATTCTCATTTATTGGAGGAACTGACTTGTTAAAATGAAAAAAAAAACAATTCGTTACAGAATAGTAAAGACTGATTTCTTTTTTTATTCATTTCACTTTTGTTACAAGTTTATCGAGTTAATTTAGAGTAGAATTTAAGTGTTCACTTGATAGTCTCCCGTTGACGGTTTCACTAAATCCGAACTCTTAAAATGTTTACCTCTAATTTTTTCTTGTCATTAATAGAGGATAAAGAGAATTGTAGTAACGTTTGATTATTTCTTGTTATTAATGGTTTCTTTAATACGAAATGATCGAAAAATTACCTTATTTTCAATATTATATTTTGTTGTTTAATGTTTGAGAATTATGAATCGATTCCGTTTCCGTCTGTTTGGAATCTCGTAGAAACTGATTTTCGGAATTTGAGGGAGAAGCGAAAAGAAAGTTTTTCTACTCTTTTAGTGTAGGTTGAAGTGAAAGTATCAATAATTTTTCCATTGTTTTGAGAAAATGGTCTAAATTCCACATTCTTATCGCCAGATACTTTCGTAGGTATTACTTAAATAGTTTCTCCACGTTTTCGGTATGAAATTAGTTGAGAAGGATCTGTTAAAGATACTCGTGAATGGATAACAGAGAACGTCAGCACACTTCTTAAAAATGAGGTTTGGGATTTCATCTAAATTTTGGAACAAGTTAAGTGACTGGTGACATTTTCGGACTTCAGTTTCAGTGAAAATCGGAACACAACTATTCCTCAAACCTGGGGATAGAGGAAACATGACATCCGATGGTTGACGTTCAAAAGACTTATTTAAGTCACAAACATTCAGCTGGCGATCGCTTCCAACGTGTCTTTCTCCTGTAAGTTCTTAAAATAGTTTTCACATACTTGAAGAGGCTTTAAAAAATAGGAGTTCCTGGGTAAACATTGAGTTCAGATGTCTAATCTCGAGGTTTATTCAACCATTTAGCTTTCGAACTTCATTGGAGTTTTTTCTTCCTTGTACATTCTTTCCTTTACCCTCTGTAATCGTTTTAATTGTGATCTAAGTCGATCAAAACCTACAAAAATGGTTTCAGTGGGACAATAAATATCAAAGCAGAATTTAAGATTACAAGTGATAACATCAACGGCGCTTTCCGATGAGTCATCTGTAAATAGTGGCAAGTTAGCTGTGCGAAACCTGTTTTTTAGTTTATGGATATTTTCTTCTGAGTAATTTCTGTATTTGAATTTCATTGTGTGATGTAATAGTGTACTCTTCCCAAGCTTGCCATATAATTTAGGTGGAACACAAATTCTACAATGATCAGAACTAGAGATTCGAGCAAGTTTACGAGTCACATGAGTTTTCACATCATGAATGAAAACTAAGTCTAAACGAGCATCCAAACGAGTGGGGAAATCTACATTTTTGCGACCTAGTGATGAGAGAAAGCTATGGTCACATGAATTAAAATCACCATATACAAGTGAACCACAGAATTCAGTAACAGAAAATTCAGTGAATCACCAATGGAGACCTAGTTCAGATGATGTGCAGTCCGGGGTCACGTAGATGTTGGTAACATAAACATAACTGTATTTATCCAAGTGTTTTGGACGGCATCAAGTCGTCTTAAAAATCAAAACATCCAAAGGTAGATCAACATCAGTTCACGTTTATAAAGGTAGCTACACCGCCGCCACATCTTTTCTTATAGCTTGGTCGATCCTCACGATAAATATTGAAATCATTCAACCAAGATTCTTTAATTGTGATTACACCACAATTACGATACATGTTTTGACTTAGTAGGAATCGAAGATAGTCCACCTTGCCAATTAGTGATCAGCAGTTAGAATTTAACAGTTTAGGAATCGACATCTGATCAATGTTCATTCTTTTCAATGCACATTGCGAACCATTACGATGTCTCTGATTGTACTTTTTTGTACCTTGTAAAGCTATAGGTCGTAAGCTTTTCACATACGTGCTTGAACAGGTTATGCGATTAATAGACATAATAATGTGTTAAAACAATATGAAAATGATAACTTGTTGAAGTATCTAGATCAGAGGAACAGGTAGCCCATATATTCGAGCAGGCCACCTAACACGTGTTGCAACGAATGAAGTGAACAGAGTCATCGATCTTAAGAATATTAAGTTTAGCAGATATCAGTGATGGAGAGTGGGACATAATCGGATTAATTCAAAGCTCTTCATTTCCCTTGTATTATGATGTTTTGGAGGTTCTCACTCCGAATAAATTGTTATCGATCTGTGAAAGATTGTTGCTCGAAGTCTCATTTAGTAAAACCTAATTATACGATAGAAGTTAGAAAGAAGTGCAATGATCAGGCAGAGTGTTCTCGAAAAGATAGCTGTAAGAATATTTACCCACCTTTCAGACAAGATCTAAGTGGTTGTGAACTCATAACCACTGCGGAGAGCCTTCTCATACAACCACATCACCGAGCGATGGGGTCTCTACCAGAGTATTGTTTTGTAATATGGAACTGTGACAGATGTAGATTATTATTCAGTCCTGTTATTTGATTTCATGTCTTGAATTTAAAACTCTACAAACACTTACAGTACCATGGTAAGCTTCAAAAGATTGTAATCGATAAAATATAACTGAATTACATATCTAGTCACATAGGTTCAATCCAAGATTGAATGTCATCAATACATCCGATAAAAATAGACTTTTTAACCGTTGTACTAAATATGAACTTGTTATTTTATGTTTACAAGAGGGTTCTTTCATGCCCACTTAAGAATGTAGTTTTTAATTGTACTTACAAACATTTTCTTAGAAGTAGATCCAATGAAACCAGGAGATTATACTCCCAATCTGTAAAATGTTGTCTGTGATTTGGTAAATCGGTTGTGATTCTCTTCTCATACATTGAATATATATTATTCATATTAGATAAATTCATGAGTCAATTGAAGCTAAACCATCATGGAAAACCTGGAAGCACTGGATGACCGTTTCGTCTTAGTATGGGATCCCTCAGCAGTGCGCATCCACGATCCCATCCCTCGTGATCCGAACCCAGGACCTACCAGTCTCGCACGCGAACGCTTAACCTCTAGACCACTGAGCCGGTATCCAACGGTGTTAATGTCTAACTTCAGCCAATTCACAACATTGAGTCATCGTTCACAATTGTCTTTGAATCTCGCGGGGGGGGCGGGATCGTGGATGCTCGCTGTTGAGGAGTCCCATTGCATCCAGGTTTTCCATGGTGATCTAGCTTCAATCGACTTATGAATTCAACTAAAATCTCCACAAAACCCTTCTAATAAGTCACATTAGACATAATCACGTAAACTATTTAGGTTTTGATGGTAAACATGAATTACTTGCAAAAAGTTTGTACTTTTTATCTTACATTAGATTCATCTATCTCATATGTTTATGAATCATAATTTAAATGAGTCATTGTTATGTTCATGTCCTTTTTTTCTCTTGTAAAGATATGATTCATTTTGTTTTGGTCAATTCGTGGAAATTATTTGTCTCATTATCAATTTAGAATTTTTGTATTATGGATATTGAGATAATTTTTTTTCGAAAAATTAAGTTTGTTTAGCCTGCCCAATTAACTAGGAAAGCTGATTGACTTTACGGGAAAAAAGAACTTTGGTCAAGATATGTGTAACTGGGATCACTGGGGTAGTCGAACTAAACGGGCACGTTAGCAGTTTAATTTGGTACAATTCGTGTATCTGTCTGGATTTCGATTTAACTATACTTTATGTGAAGCAGAATGACTCATTAACAATTGCACTTTCCTATGCCTAAACATCATAAAAACCAAAATGCATTGCGATTTGTTTATTTCTTTAAACACATAAACAATGGGACAAGGAAGAAACAAATATATATGTGACACACAAATCATTCAATTCGTGTGAGGTCTGGAATATTGACCACGTGCCCAAATCATAGCAGGTCGTTCTCTTACAGGACCACATCCGGAGCCTTCCATCTAAAGGTCTAATCCATTAGGCTGTGCAACAACGTTAGGAGATGAAGTCTCATGATAGCCAGTGACCAACATTAGGTTCATACACCGTTTGTTCACTCTGGATTCTGGAACCCATATGCACCATTGGATTAATCTCAGAGTTTTCTAACTCCTCTGGGTGGATCATCCATACCCACCAACACAGTTAAAGTGTCAGACATTCACTTTTTGTCCGATCGATTTCGTAAATAACACCCTCGTCGCGAGAAGTCAGTGAGTAGGACCTCCCTGACAGTGGCTGTACATGAGTGGCCATGTGACAGTACTTCGAGAGGGATAGGTGACTTTCCCCACCCTTAGCCGTACCAGAGCATTTGGGAGCATCGTGATCAATAATGAGTGGACCAATACATCTTATAGTACACACAGGCACATGTGCGCACTGTCGCAAATATACATCACATGCATTTATGAATATACCAAGGCATATACAATCAACGGTGTACACAGAAGTTTTGCTGCGACTTAATCTTGTTTCCAGCCTACTGGATTCCAGTAGCATTAGTAACTGAATGAATTACTTACCTTCAAATCATTTGGTTGTAAGGTCGTCTATTGACAATCAACTCTTTCACGTTGATACCATGAATAAATTCAATGTCAACCCTCGTGCACTGGTTACCGCTCTGGTTTATACCAGGCCTCATAGACCTTCTTAGAAATAAGCCAGTCAAGCACCAATAGAAAAATTTCTTGTTCCAGTTATTCACGTTTCATTTTTCTGTATCTCACTATCTTTTAAGACAGTTAATGTTTACGGAAGGATGGGAGGACTTGTTCAGTCTTCATTTGTGTAGGCAGAGTGGAAGTGCAGCCCGATCTTTTTCTAGCCGCTTGTGTTAGTTCATGAAACAAAGTTCAACTATCCCCGGAGCACTTTTCAGAGGTGTGATTCTGATTTTGCCGCAGTTTTAAAGATATACCACAATAAAATGCTAAATGAATTTAATCTATTATTAGACTGTGTATAATCGTCATCTTGTTAAATTCAAACTGATCTGGTTGATTTATTGCCAAATCACAGTAATACAAGATTCGAACTGATAGTGTATTTTCATTCATTGAGTGTAATTAAAAAAATACTAGCTTTTTTTTAACCTTCAGTCCTACTGACGAGAATCTCACGATATTTACTTTAATTGTAGACTTTGAATTATGCGTATGAATTTCCAGTAATTTTTTCTTCCCCAACTTGTGATTGTATAATAGGTTTCTTTTTTTACAAGTTCTTCGTTTTTTTTTGAATACACTTATTTGCATAAAGGTTATTCTTTACATTTATTCTAACTGATTATTGCCGTCTAGTTAAATTGATTAATTAATTTGATTACCTCCTGACAATAATTAATATTTTAATTTATGAATGTTACTTGGAAACTTGTTTCATTCATGTAAATAGTTGTAATGATTACTATTGAAGACAGTAAGAAATAAGCATTTAAGCAAAATAATTATGAATTCACATTTTATTTCATTTGGTTCTCATCAGTTGCTTACAACCTGTAATATTTAAAAACTATAATTACAGAATAGGTTTAAATTGATTATAGAAAAGAGTTTATTTGAAAGTTACTGTGAAGACACATCAGTGTAGTGTAGCAAAGATGTAAACAATATTATTTATTTATTATTTATTTGAACACATAAATATTGGTACAGATGGGCACCAAATATATATGCGCGCCACACAAAACAATGATAATTTGAAGAGAAGGAGAAAAGAGAAAAAAAAAGAAAAAAAAAGTAATGGACTTGGAGAATTATAAAAAAAAGGGAGAGAGAACAATGGTGGGGGAAACGGAAAGGTACAATCAGAAGAGATCTTTCAGTTAGGGAAGATACAACCACTTTTTATGAAGAAAGTAAGAGGTTACAGCACGATCGCCACTGGCTTCTATTCTTAGCCATATCTGATAACGTCTCTAGCCACTGCGTTACACCGTCTCTCGGACCCCAACCAGGGAGTCGTGAAGGACCAACAGAAGCTAGCCCTTTGCAGCTTTCTTTCATACCACGACACCATGTCATATACTGACCACCTCTCCGCTTTTTCCAACCAGTCCCAGAGTCGGCAAATAATGCACGATGAGGAATTCTCTGGGACGACATTCGTAGAACATGTTCAAGCCACCGAAGTCGGTGTTTCAAGATGGTGACACCAATTTCATTATCGTCTCTGTGACCGAACACTCGATGCCGAACCTCTGCATTACTGACATGGTGTTGCCACTGGATGCCAGCAATCCTTCGGAGACAACGATGATCGAACACAGAGAGTCGTCTAACATCCTCAACTCGGAGAGGCCAGGTTTCACAAGCATAGAGCAGAACTGCTCTCACCGTCGCGTTGTAAATCCGACCTTTTACAGCCAGACTAACATCACGAAGGCGCCAAAGGTGGCCCAGATTGGCATAAGCCGCTCTGGCTTTCACTATACGTTCATTGATCTCATCACTCACACCACCACCAGCACTTATGCAGCTACCTAGATACACGAACTTCTCGACTACTTCAATCTGCTCACCATCCAGAGTGAGTACAGGATTAGAATCCTGCCAGTCTTGTAGAAGAACTTTGCACTTCGAAGGTGCAAAGCACATACCATACCTACGGACATTGATTGCCAACTGATTAAGTGCGGATTGCATAGCTTGGGCATTCTCGCACAGTAAGACAATATCATCCGCATACTCAAGGTCGAGAAGTCTTTCTCCAGGCAACAGATCCACACCACCATTACTTACATCCGTCAGAGCTGTTTCCAGAATGTCATCGATGGCAAAGTTGAAGAGGAATGGTGAGATTGGGTAACCCTGCCTAACTCCATTGCTTGAATGGAACAATAAAGAAAGGTGGTTGTATGCCCTCACTCTGCCTGAGGTGTTTGTGTATAATGCTTTCAGGATGTTAATAAACTTCTCAGGCACACCCTTCTTCAATAGACAATCCTAGAGAAAAGTCCTGTCCAACGAATCGAAGGCAGCCCTGATGTCAAGAAACACTACGATTGTTGGCCTTTGATAAGTATGACGGTGTTCTAACATTTGGCGTAGGGTGAAGATATAATCAATACATCCTCGACCAGAACGAAAACCAGCCTGCTCCTCGCAAGTAAATCTTTCTCGGGTTTTGAACAACCTACGAAGTTTAACGGAAGCCAATAGCTTGGACGCGATCGGAAGTAGGCTTATCCCCCGATAGTTGTTACAGAAACGACGTGAGCCCTTTTTAAACATAGGGACAACTATCGACTCATTCCATGACGTTGGTACACTCTCTAGTTCCCAGACCTTTGTAAACAACGTCGTCAGTCCCTTAGTCATCATCTTTAAAAAGAGCCGGAGGTAAGTCGTCTGGGCCCGGTGATTTGTAGCGTTTCAAGAGTTGGAGTTCCTTGCGGACTTCCGCCTCATTTGGTGGATCAGTCGTCACCGGTCATGGAGGGCAGGACAGTCTGACCGATGTTGCCGGAGCAGCAGGCCAGTTGAACTGCCCTTCAAAGAATTCTGCCCATCGTCCAAGACGTCGATGGATGTTAGTGATTGGCGTTCCGTCATCCTCGAAGATTGTTTCGCTCACACCAAACTTCTTGCTGCCAGTGGCTCGGATGAGTTGGAAGAGCTTCCGGTAATTACCAGATGCAGCTGCTGCTTCCAACTCACTGGCACGCTCCGACCACCAGGCTTCTCGGTCCCTACGCAAGCTTTGCCGAATTGCAGGACGTAACATCCTTCGTCTGTGGTCAAACTCACGGTCACCCGGAGTAGACCGACGGGCTTCAATCAGTTGTAAGGAACCAGAAGAAACCCAGTGCTTGTAAGCGGGACGTTTCGCAAACTCACAACAGACTGTACCCGCCATTTTCATGGCGTCATGCAATTGCAACCAATGCTCATCTATACCTTTCGGTGGATTGGTAGCTAGCCTACAAGCTACCTCAGTTCTGTACTTAGTAGCAACAGAAGTTGCAGCCAGCTTGCTAACATCAATCCTTTGTCCACTGAAAAGTAAGGTAAGATTGGCGCAGACCAGAGCGTGATCAGATTCCAGATAGGTACTCCAAAAGGAGCGGCAGTCTTGTACACAACCGCGCCAGCGGTAGCTGATCGCGATGTGATCAATCTGAGTCCAGGCTTGAGATGCAGAGGGAGGACGCCTGATGGCACATCGGCGATGACTGTGCCGAAAGTTAGTGCTAGCCAGAAACAGGTTGTGGTCTGTTCACATGTGCAGTAGACGTTCCCCATTATCTGTACTGTGACCAACGAGTCCCCATCGACCACCTAAACGACTCTCTTCTGTGTCTTGATGCACGACTTGAGCATTCAAGTCTCCGGCTAGTACTACAATATCTGTCGAACGTACTTTCTGGAGAAGAACAGTTAACCGGTGGTAGAATTCATCCTTGATTGCATCCGGGCTGCAATCTGTCGGAGCATAGACGGAGACGACGAAAAGACATCGTTTCTCACGCCGATTTCTTCTCACTTTGATGGTACTTTCTAATCTAACAGCACATAACCGACTGTTAATGGGGATCCAGTCGACTAGTGCTGCCTCAGCTCTAGCGCTTAGTGTGAATCCAACGCCAGCAAGACCAGACGAAGATGCCACAGGGTCCCCGGATAAACGCACATAAAACAAGCTTTTTGAAGTGACAGATGGAGAGCGAACTTGTAGTACTTCACCAGTCTTGAATACGGGTCTCGGATAGACAACAAACGTCGATATTAAGACTTTCCAAAGACATAGCCAGTCCTATCTGTTGTCCGACCTGCATAAGTGTGCGAACGTTGAAGGCAGCCAGTTTGAATGGTGCACGCGGTTTCAGAAAAACTGCTTCAGTACTCATGTTCGGTAGTAACATACAATTTTCAACCAGGCAGTGACTCGGGAACGTTTAGATAAAGCTGAATTTTCACCATAGGTGAGCTGCTGTCTAGGTCGAAACGCATATATAAAGTAGGAATAAGAGAGGGTGAATAAATGACGTGGTAGAGTAATAATAATAATAATAATAATAATAATAATAATAACAATAATAATAATAATAACAATAATAATAATAATAATAGTACGAGTTATTTCAATGTTAATCAGATAGAAAGGAATATTTTCCATAAGCAAATTGTTCATCATAGTTTTAGTGAGTGGGCTGGGATACTGCCCGGGTGCCCAGACCGAAGCAGGTGGTTTTTTTTAGGGGGCCACACCCCGAGCCTTTGACCTAAAGGTCTAACCCACAAGGTAGTGGAGCATCGTGAAGAGATGCAGTCCCATGGAAGCCGTTGACCAATAAATTGGTTCATACGCCATTTGTTCCCTCAGGATACTGGAGCCCATGTGCACCATTGATTTGGGATCCGGTTATAGAGACGGACGTTCGCTTTTCGTCCTCTCATTTTCGTAAACAACAGTAATGCCACAAGAAGGCAGTGAGTAGGACTTCCCTGGCAGAGGTTATATACGCGTGGCCGTGTGAGAGTATTTCGAGAGGGAGGGCGAACCCACCCCACTCTCGGCCATACCAGGGCATTTGGGGGCATGTAAACAATATTCAATAGGTTGAA
Source organism: Schistosoma spindalis (assembly GCA_946903255.1). Taxonomy (NCBI): domain Eukaryota; kingdom Metazoa; phylum Platyhelminthes; class Trematoda; order Strigeidida; family Schistosomatidae; genus Schistosoma; species Schistosoma spindalis. The sequence continues at coordinate 32,611,877 of OX336417.1, read as the reverse complement.
TAAAATATTGTAAGATGTATCTTATATATAAGAAAATTTTATCGCATTGATATTAACAAAGGTCCAGAAGGCTATAAACAAGTGGTTACGCAATGAGTAAACACTGATAATACTTAAGGATAAAATGAGTTAAGTTCAGTTAATTAAAATAAGATTACCAATCTAGAAAACATTCTAAAAAGTACACAATGTAAATAATTGAAAAAAAGAATTATATCAAATTTTACTATGTAACATGAAAACTTTTGTGTCATCGAAGATAGAAGAATTAACAACTATCTCCTTTGGAACACATAAATCAAGTTTCTGACACCTGATAGCAATAGCTTCAGCAAACTTCAGAGGGCTGGGATTCGATAATCTATTTATCACCTTGGATGATTTTAAGGTTTTGATCTAATGTTGTGTCCAAGAAGCATTCAGTAATTGCTTCATTTATTACTACTGATAAATGATTTAAATGTGTTTAGTTTACGTTGAGTATTACTTTTAGGGATGAGCATGGCAATCATCGGATCAACATGTAATACAATCATCCATAAAGTGCTACACATTTGAATGAAGTATCGTAAAAGTGATAAAGTAGTTGAGCTTTTGATGAGTTCGATTCTTAGATGGTGTCATACTCTGCAAACTTTCTTAGACTTTTTTTACATACAACCAATTGATATTTTTCGCAACTATTTTTCAATCAACTTATATCTTGATAATTTTGCATTTCACTGTGTTATACCTAAAGGTGGATGATTCTTGTCGACTTGCTGGCACTTTACGCATTTATATTAATCTTATTAAACCGGTGAAAATGTCTTTAAGACGTACATTGGATATGTTTCCATCAAGTGCAACAGCGTCACCTGAACCAAATAGTCCAACTAAAGTGAATTTAAGTGAAAATGGGGATGAGAATAATGCTGTACCAACACCACCACGTTTAGTTTCATTTTTCCTACCAAGAGGTACTTCAAAAGTAGTTTATGTAACAAGGTAAGTGCATTTTTCTTTTGTAAATGATATACACAAAACATTTCGATTGAGATCATGGATCGACCAATGTTAGACCACCGTTGAAAACCTGGAAGTACTAGACGGCCGTTTCCACCTATTATGAGACTCCTCAGTAGTACACGTCCATGCGATATTATCTATAAAGCCGAAATCAATCTCCATAATCCCCTAGAGTAGTTAATCATGTACTCGCTAGTGACTTATCTAAAGAGATAATTATAGAAGTTCTAGTGAGAATTTGTAACCATGTCGAGCGTGAAAAGGTATCCTTTAAGTGCACTGGAAGATGATTGCGCGATATGATGAATTAGTTGAAGTTAAACAAGGAAGCATTGGTTCAGTGGTTTAGAGATTAAACGTTTTCACTGGTTGGGGGGATGGAGACTTAAGTAGTAGTCCCATACTGGGACGAATCGTCTGTCCAGTGCCTCCAGTTTTGGAATGGTGGTTTAGATAAGGTCGGTTCATAATCCAATTTACGAAAATCATTTATCTATCCTTAGTGCTTTTCTAAAATGTACACTTGACTTCTAACACATAAACCTCATGTTCGAAATCGACCCCACCTACTCCAGTTTGAGCAGCTGGTTGTTGATATCACTAATTTTATACAGATGGTTAGTCTTTGTTCTCATTGATTTAGAAAGAAATACACAAAGTTACGGATCCTTGAATTAATCTTTATGCACGCAATATATATATTAAATTGTTTGCTTCAAGTGAAAACCGATTATGCCCAAATTATTTCAGTTATATTTCTGAAATTTCTTGTGGTTAATTAATCAATTAAATGGTGCTTACAATTTAAAAGTTGAACAGCTGAAGTTTTTTATGCATGGCATGAAATTGTCGAACTTTTATTTATTTTTTGTTGAGGAGACCCAGAATAACCCCCGAAAAGAGCCCAAAGGGGCCCTGAAAAATGCTGGGAAGCATTTTGTTCAATCAGCATTGAATGGAAGTTTGTCAGAAACATCTAGAAAGTAGAGTCACGTGTCTCATTTCCGATTTGATGATTACCTATCCTGCTAATATGTTTAGTAGGGTTCCAGAACCTTCCAGAAGCCAAAGATCATCTGAAATGCCATAAATACCCTTACTTTTTTGTAAATAAACTAAGCTTAGAGGAAATCTTTCCTTCTATATTTCGCGCCTTTTCTCTCATGTTCAGTTTGTCGTGTAGATTTAGCCCGGGGTTGTTGGAAGAGCTTAGGAAACTGATTCAAGCGTCCAGTCAAAAAATTTATCATTTATATCCAATGGATTTACTGCATCTTTTCAACTTTTCACAAAAAAGTAACTCACATCGAATATCAGTCGTTTAATGGTGAGAATTTGAAATGGTCTATTGAACCGACCGTCTAATATGGAAAGTACATTTTCATCAACAAGAGTTCAGATATGTCTAAACGAACTCATTAGCTGATCAATCTTAGGATAACGTATTGGAGGTCTGACGATTAATAAGGTGAAAAGGAAAAAAAAATGGGAGTAATAATTGTTGGGGTATTCAGAAAATACCCCAGAAATTATCTAATGCTATTCCCGAGCTAGAAATGGTATCATTTCCCCATTGGTCAATATTCTTCTAACGTGTCATTTTCCCGTTGGTCAATACTTATTTATGTCATTTTCTGGAGGTCAAATCTTGTACAAATGTTACTTTCTATTTTATGGTACGATGTAGTCTGTTTGTTTGGTATATAAACAGATTATTTTTGAAATATAATGATTCATATCACAGAGGCTGAGACTTGTGTTCTGGACTCAACTGGCTGGGCTAGACAGGGAAGCAGGGCCAATCAGAACTCTAGGCTGTTCTTACGTGTTTACGCGTCTTTGGTCCGATCGATAACTCAATGTCCTCCAGTCCGCGCGTGCGTCTCAACATATAACAATTGGCGGGTCACAAGTTATAACAATAATAATGTTTATTGACAAGTTGAATATCAGAAAATGTAGTTCCAAAAGCAATGAATGCTAATTAAGAATGAAATGTGTAAGGTGACGAATGCTATTATGGATTTCCAACTATATCACTCAGCCTCAGGTTGCAGCTATAATGTGAGCTTCAAGTAGAATGATTAAGCCCTCCTACAATTTAGATTAAGAATAAATAATCAAGCGAAACTGTCGGATGCTTAAATATAAGTTAGACTACTTTTGTCCTTACGCAGTTCGGCGGGGAAATTATTAAGAAAGAGATACGGATTCTTGTTCACGTACTTTCGAACACGGACTGCACCTATTGGAATGACGTATAGTCTAACCACATATTTGTTCATTATGGAATTGTTACGTGTCACTTAGAGAAGGACATCCTCCAAGATACCGAATAACAAAAAGTTGAACTTTGTGGGAGCAATCTTTGAACTATATCAGTTCGAACAACAGTGGAATATAAATGACAAATTACCCTCAAAGTAAATCCCATGAAATTTTAACGTACAATCATTTAGTCACAGAGGTGGGTTATGGGAAAGAATAATTCGTTCTATACGTCGATTGTTGTTGTTAATCACCAATGAACAAACTTTAAATTATGGAACCTCAGGTACTTGTGTCACGAAAGTGGAAAGGATTGCGGCCCGTTGATCTGACCCCAATTTGAAAGAACGAATGGATATATCATGAGCATAAATCTTCCATTTTAACTCGGTATATCACACCTAGGCTAACCTCGTTTGTGCGACAGCGGTAACAAGAAGCCAAATACAGATTGAGTTGAATGAAATTATTTCATGTACTCGTTTACTCTGAAGACAAAGTCCGACTTTCACTTCCGCATGGTACTTCCTGGATAGAGGGTGATCTTTCTCCTCGTGAACTAACGCAAGCGACACAGCAGAGACGGATCTGACCACCCATTTTGTACAAGTTAGGTGGAGACCAGGCTGATCACTTACTCTATCAAATAGGGAAATCGGGCTAATCATCCACTCCGTCTTAATTCTGATTACAAGAGGAGAGAGGTTAATTTTAAATTGAGAGCGCGAATGAAACTTTCTTTTAGTGCTCGGACTGACTTTGTCTGGAAGGGCTCATAAGGGCTGGTCAGAACGTAGGCCATAAACTATGCCATAACAACTGTCCGAGGGTCGACATTTAACTTGCTTGTAGTATGAGCGTGAATTGAACACATTGTCTATGACGACTTATTTACGTACTGATTTGAGTACCTGATATTCATTCAGGGGAAATACTGCCTGGATACGGTCTAGGGTGATCACATGTATCTTATGGAGTGTATGAGCCTCGGTTTATGCGTTCTATATGTACATGTATCGTATACTTGCGAGCGAAACCCTATATGCCTACATGTACTTGTGGGATGAGTGGACTCGTTTGCGCATTCTATGATTGCATGTAACTCATATTAGCAACCGCGACCATCTATGACTATGTATATCATTGAGATGTACGTATCTTGGATATCTGCATTTGAGTATATGCATATGCAACATACTCGAGAAAAGTTCCACGTTTCTCCTCTGGTGAACTCATTCATAGTTCATCAGCACTTTTGGTTTGTATCACCTTCGTTTAACAAGATGTTAATGATAAACTTACCTTATTGCCGAATGATTTGCTTATTTTTAAACCTCAATTTTCTAACATCATCTAGTTTTAAAGCTGAATCTTCCCATCCATCGTTGAAATCTTCTTAACGATCATCATAAAATGTTATGACTGGTAAATTTCAACTAGTTCGACTTTATAGTCATTATATCCTACTTTCAATACGATGTGTAGACTAATCATTAAAACTTTTCTTAGGATTATTAAAGCTAATCTTTGACATATTCTTATTGTGACACTTCATTTGCGTCAGTTGAGTTGTAATTATACACAATCTATCTTCTTTCAATACACAAAAGGGTGTAATTAGTAGGCTTTAGTACATACATATTTTATGATATATATATGATAAATTCTTGATTACTGTAGCAACCATATTAAAAATTCAATAAATATTTTGAAGAAAATATTTTGTCTTGTCATTTAAGATGATTTAAAGTAGTTTATGTGTATGCTTTTCAGCTACTTTTGAATTTTAGCATGTTTACTGTTGCCTATAATACAAACATGATATATGTTGTAGTTACATCATATATTGTATCAATTGACTCAGTTAGTCATGCCCCCAAGTGCCCTGGTACGGCTGAGGGTGGGGAAGTCACCTATCCCTTTCGAAGTACTGTCACATGGCCACTCATGTACAGCCACTGTCAGGGAGGTCCTACTCACTGACTTCTCGCGACGAGGGTGTTATTTACGAAATCGATCGGACAAAAAGTGAATGTCTGACACTTTAACTGTGTTGGTGGGTATGGATGATCCACCTAGAGGAGTTAGAAAACTCTGAGATTAATCCAATGGTGCATATGGGTTCCAGAATCTAGAGTGAACAAACGGTGTATGAACCTAATGTTGGTCACTGGCTATCATGAGACTTCATCTCCTAACGTTGTTGCACAGCCTAATGGATTAGACCTTTAGATGGAAGGCTCCGGATGTGGTCCTGTAAGAGAACGACCTGCTATGATTTGGGCACGTGGTCAATATTCCAGACCTCACACGAATTGAATGATTTGTGTGTCACATATATATTTGTTTCTTTCTTGTCCCATTGTTTATGTTTTTAAATAATTAAGTAAAAAATATGATCACCATAGAACCTGGTACAAATGTGAGACTTGAATGTCCTGGGTTCGACTTATGTTTGATTTAAGGATGAAGACTAATAAGGTGATGCCTTATATTACAACAAGACCAATCGTTTGATTTTTCCTGTTTTCAATGATTGTTTAATTACAGTTGCCTCATGGTTTAAACTGTGAACACACATACTCATTATTTATTTGTTTCAGTTCTACAACTTCAGCTAATGCTATTCAATCGTTGTTAGATCGATTTCATATACAAGAATCTGCTCGTAAATTCGCCTTGTATGAACATACTTTAGAAGATAGTTCAAGTGAGTTGGGTTATATATATATATATATATATATATATATATATATATATATATTTAATGGGTTTTTATACTTCATTTCTGTAGGTAGTGATTTTCCAATGATCTGCAAAGTTTTCTACGATACTTTTTAAATATCGAACTATAGTCGGTGTTTGTTTTCTAATCTTTCAATATTGTCTCTACAGGTTCTGACATAAATTTATTTCAGTTTAAGTTGATTTTACCTTACATTATTACAGAGATAAAGGAAATTAACAAAATGAGAAACAAAGAAGAGTAAATAATATCAACTACCATGAGAATAGCTAAACATGCGAAATCTAAGATTAGTGAATGAGAAGGTGGACAAAGAATCAAAAGCATTGATCAATAATATTAAACTGGAGATTTATATAATGATAGAAAATGAATGGAACTTCACCACTATGACTAATTTTACATCTTATCACCTGATGCGTGAGCTCTGATAAGGAAATCTTAATCTTTTAACATAGTTCAGACAGTCAACGCCTAGTATTAATCAACCTATCTATATTCTTATGACAACTAGCTGTGATTCTTGAATTTTAACGGAGTTGGGTGATTTTCGTTGAGTTTCATTCTCTGAGCTAGATTGTTTAGTCGTCGAGTTTTCATTGTTCTTCTAAATAACATCATAAACAAGTATAGGATCAAGAATATGAGATCATATAGAGAGATAATCAAAATTAAAAATGTAGACGCCGACAAATTAAAGGTTAACAATAACTAATCAAGATCTAGGTCGACAGAACAATCTGTTAGTCATATTTTGATGTATGCTACTTGTGTCTACAGACATAGGTAGTATGTAACACCGATTGGAAGTGGAAAACCTGACAGCAGAAGACTAAGAAGATCGAGTTGAATAAAATAGAAAGGGATTATGAACTGGAAGAATCATACAAATTGTGAAGAACAAATGATGGAAATTTAAAAATGAAGTATTCAATATGTGGTTCTCATATTTTACCAAGATATTCTGTAATTTTGTATTGAAAATGTATTGGTTTTCCCCAACTGCGTCCTCGTTCACAACATTATATGAAGAAATTCAAATACTTCACTTCTACCTGATGATGTTGTTTCGAAGAACAATGAATTCTCCACGAGTAAACCTTATCCAGCTCAGACAACGAGACTCTATTGAAATCATCACATTGTATTTATTAATCTATAACAATTAAACAGCTTTGAATAACTTGAATTTGATCATTTCGATTGTCAAAATTGTATTCTAAGAGAAAAGTGGTTCGATGATTATGTAAGATACGAGTTTTCTTATTTCTTTGTTTCCAACATCCTTATCTTCAATAACTATTGAAATATCATCTTTGTTTAAAAGGAATTTCAGGTTTAAACCTATTAGATATTGTTGATTTGGGGGAAGAGACCTCTTTTTAAATGTATAGATATTTTTCTATTTTGTTAAATTTTATAGTTAGCGCTCGAAAACTTACTACAACTGAATGTCCTCTTCTATTATTATTAAATTGGGTACGTATAAGTACAAATCGTGAACGATTCTTAGAATTGTTGAAACAAAAACGTATTGTACTACAAGAAAATGATGCTTGTGATATAGAGGTAAGTGGTTTATTTTGTTATTCGAATCAATTTTTTTAAACTTTTCCCATTATCTTTTTTTGGTGAATTTTCTTTCTCAGAGCTGGATGGTTCATTTATTAAACTTTCATTGTTCTTCTGAACAAGAGAAGCACAAAATTCAGGTAGGAGTTCAGGAAAACAATGAATAAAGCATCCAGCTCAGAGAACGAAATTATCCCCCTAAGCTACAAATCTATACAATTATGAATTGTTTCATTCTACTAACCCTGGGATGTTATTCATTAGACTATAGATTCCAATCTTGCTCCACTTACTTCAATCTCATTAACTGATTAATGTTATTGATCATTTCAGAGAGAAGCCGAGTATATGAACCTCAATTTGTTGTATTTCTCATACTGAATATGTGTACTTAATTAGATAAGTTTCTTGTCAATAAAATTCGAGATTTTAAGTGGCTAGTATTAGTTGATTAATGCTAATTATGTAATTACGTAACACCTAACCACATAATATCAAATAATGTGGATCACAATGTCTTATATCGTTCAATTCAATAGCTATTTTTCATCTTGATCGATCAGCGCGCTATGAATTAAACAAATATGATGTTGATCATTATCAAATGATCAGTTACTGTAAAAAGTTCAGCTTGCTTGTAACGTACTTCATACGGTAAAGAGTATTTTGAACTTTATTTTAAATAAAAATAATGAATAATATATTTGAATTCAAATGATCATTCATTACTTGAACTAACTTGAACAAGATAATTCAATAAATATTAAATTCCCCTACAGGATCAAAAGTTATATCATCTAGATTGATTTCTAGCATTCTGTAACCTCTTGAGTTACAATTAAAGCTTATGTAATAAATCATGATAGTATAAAACGGATCCTATTGGCATGTTCCCATTGGTCTATTTGCATATCTGACCCCTGAATATATATATATATATATATATATATATATATATATATATATATATATATATATATTCCTGTTATTTAATTCTCGTTTTTCTCACCCTTTTACAGTGGAAAGACTTTACGACAGCAGAATTAACAAATTTCCTACGTATACTTGATAAAGAGGAATGTGAATATCGTAATGCTATTCTATATCAATATAATTTGCTGCGTAATCAACTAGAACAACGTATGAAACAATTAATAATTACGAATCACGTTCATCATCATCATCATCACTCTCATTTACATGAGTCAAACGAAGTTACTGGGGATTTTTCACCAGTAGACAGTAATACTACTACTCCTACTACTAATACCACTGATAATGGACCTATCTATTCAAGATACTATTCACATTCACATCCATATGCACTGGAACAAACTACTGAGGATAATCAGTTACCTAGTGGACATTGTAATTGTCATTGTTCTCATTAACTATAGTCGTTTTAATTTGTAATCATTTAGGTGTATCCCTTTTCACTTATGAATTGATGAGAGTTTCTATATTGATGATTATTTCAGAAAAGAAATTCACGTCAATCATCATATTTGAGTTCAGTATTTTTATTCATTCTATATTCCCTTATCTTAGTGATTATACTTTATTGTTCAATGGGTTTAGTGAAACTTCTTTCCATGAATACTACTATCAATACGATTATTTACTATAATTATTCAACTGTGTGTGTACTGTTAGTAGTATATATCCCCACCTGTTTATTATTATTATTACTATCACTCTCTGTTAACAGAAATCTAATTCACTTATTCGACTTGCTTTTTCAATACGTTTTCTGTTTGAATAATTTGTTACTACATATTTTTTTCTACTTCTCATGTATACACGACCTTATCTTAATTAGTTTTGAGTGTATCGTTCTATTTCTTTGTGTGTGTCGTGGTGGTGAATGTTTTACACTATTTTTCTCCAAAAAAAACACATCAAGGATATCTTTATTTTGTGCTTGAACTTCAAAGTGTGAATAACTGACTAGTTGGTCGTATTTGTTTGGCTAATGGGTAATAGAGTTCGTCGCTACCTTTGAACTACCCAAGTTGGATTTTGTTGCCATTAAAATTATTATCATCATCAGTAATTAGAGATTGTAAATAAATTTGCCTTTCTTAGCTTTTTGCATAATTTTTTGTTCTTTTTCTGAAAACAATACTAGTAAGGCATATAATATCAATTTGATTTTTGATTCTCCTTAGAAAAAAAATTTTCATTCACATTTATTGTGCATGTTTGTTTATCTATGGATGTATGTATGTGTGTGCATCCGTGTTCGTGTATGCTTCTTTCTGTTGTTACATGAAAACAAGTGATTATCTTTTTTCTACACGTTTTAGAAACTTGTGAATCGTACTTGTAAGAGTGATAGTATGTGCGTCAATTGTTCACATACTACTGGTTTTAACCTGTTTAATAAATTATTTACAGACTGAAATGCACAACACACTAGACATTTCACCTGTGTAAAATCCTTTTCTTTTCTATGGGAAAAGAATAATGCTGCACCCCTTACAAATGCGTACATACATCTTTTCTCTTATAATGCTGTTCGCTTTTTCTTGTCCCGTTTTAAGAATACCTTAAATTGTTTATTTGTTTGTTGTGTTGAAATTTGATTTTATTTCTCTATTTCATCTTGAAAAAAGAATCTAGGAAGCAAATAAATATTTTATGAGACAAGTATTGTTTTTCTAATATTTTCAAAACGAAATGATGGCGTTTTCAATGTATACTTTTTCGGTTTTGGGATATGGGATTCGAATCCGTTGGTGAACGATTGAAGAACTGAAAAGTTCTCTTCAGTTTATTGTAGAATTTTGAGAATAGCTTTGAATCAATCTCATGAGGATGTAAGCAAATTATCATTGAGCACAAAGTTATATAACTCAACGATCTGATTTTACTAATTGGGTGGCAGAGTATAGTATTGTAGTGAACGAGGACTTAGTGGGGATAACCAATCTTTTTTTAATGCAAAATTACAGAGTGCTTTCCTAAAATATGGAAATCATACATTAATTAGATTATTTGCACATCTCCCGTCAGTTGCCTTTTACATGCTTCATAATTATTTCAATTCTGTTGTTATTACAATTGCTCTGTTTCCCTTTCTGTTCTCTTAAATTCGATCTTCTCAATCTTCTATCAGTCATCCCACTTCTGATTGGTGTTGCATATGACTTATATCTGTCAAATTAAGTAGCATACACCTACAACTAAAGAGATTTTTGATCGTAACACAAAAGTAAATCACTTTAATCAATCGTTGCTCGGAAATTCACGGTAGAAAACAAAAATATGAGCATATATAATGACGAAACTAGGATGTATTTGTAGTTTAATGGGATTTAAAAATAAGTGACTGATATATTTGCTATCGGTTGTATTGTGCAATTAATTCGACGTCTGAAATTTTGTTTTTAAGTTATGCGCTTATTTGTATAATTCATATTAGGAATTATTTCTACTTTTGTCAAGAGTTTTGCGCTCTGAACACGATATATCTTTTCTTGTCTCAGTTTTTTCACTAGTCATCTTCCCCAAATGCTTTGGTATAGCCCCCAAATGCCCTGGTATGGCCGAGAGTGGGGTGGGTTCGCCCTCCCTCTCGAAATACTCTCACACGGCCACGCGTATATAACCTCTGCCAGGGAAGTCCTACTCACTGCCTTCTTGTGGCATTACTGTTGTTTACGAAAATGAGAGGACGAAAAGCGAACGTCCGTCTCTATAACCGAATCCCAAATCAATGGTGCACATGGGCTCCAGTATCCTGAGGGAACAAATGGCGTATGAACCAATTTATTGGTCAACGGCTTCCATGGGACTGCATCTCTTCACGATGCTCCACTACCTTGTGGGTTAGACCTTTAGGTCGAAGGCTCGGGGTGTGGCCCCCTAAGAAAACCACCTGCTTCAGTCTTAGCACCCGGGTAGTATCTCAGCTTACACACAAATTTAATGAAAATGATGATATTCACTGAAAACTATTCTCGCTCCGATTTACAGTCAAATAATTCACATTATTATTATTCTTTATTTATTTATTTATTTATTTATTATTATTATTATTGTCACTGCCTGGTTGAAAATTGTATGTTACCATCGAATACGAGTACTGAAGCAGTTTTTCTGAAACCACGCACACCATTCAAACTGGCTGCCTTCAACGTTCGCACACTTATGCAGGTCGGACAACAGATAGGACTGGCTATGTCTTTGGAAAGTCTTAATATCGACGTTTGTTGTCTATCCGAGACCCGTATTCAAGACTGGTGAAGTACTACAAGTTCGCTCTCCATCTGTCACTTCAAAAAGCTTGTTTTATGTGCGTTTATCCGGGGACCCTGTGGCATCTTCGTCTGGTCTTGCTGGCGTTGGATTCACACTAAGCGCTAGAGCTGAGGCAGCACTAGTCGACTGGATCCCCATTAACAGTCGGTTATGTGCTGTTAGATTAGAAAGTACCATCAAAGTGAGAAGAAATCGGCGTGAGAAACGATGTCTTTTCGTCGTCTCCGTCTATGCTCCGACAGATTGCAGCCCGGATGCAATCAAGGATGAATTCTACCACCGGTTAACTGTTCTTCTCCAGAAAGTACGTTCGACAGATATTGTAGTACTAGCCGGAGACTTGAATGCTCAAGTCGTGCATCAAGACACAGAAGAGAGTCGTTTAGGTGGTCGATGGGGACTCGTTGGTCACAGTACAGATAATGGGGAACGTCTACTGCACATGTGAACAGACCACAACCTGTTTCTGGCTAGCACTAACTTTCGGCACAGTCATCGCCGATGTGCCATCAGGCGTCCTCCCTCTGCATCTCAAGCCTGGACTCAGATTGATCACATCGCGATCAGCTACCGCTGGCGCGGTTGTGTACAAGACTGCCGCTCCTTTTGGAGTACCTATCTGGAATCTGATCACGCTCTGGTCTGCGCCAATCTTACCTTACTTTTCAGTGGACAAAGAAGTGACCGCCATCAAAGGATTGATATCAGCAAGTTGGTTTCAACTTCTGTTGCTAGTAAGTACAGAACTGAGCTAGCTTGTAGGCTAGCTACCAATCCACCGAAGTTATAGATGAGCATTGGTTGCAATTGCATGACGCCATGAAAATGGCGGGTACAGTCTGTTGTGGGTTCGCGAAATGTCCCGCTTACAAGCACTGGGTTTCTTCTGGTTCCTTACAACTGATTGAAGCCCGTCGGTCTACTCCGGGTGACCGTGAGTTTGACCACAGACGAAGGATGTTACGTCCTGCAATTCGGCAAAGCTTGCGTAGGGACCGAGAAGCCTGGTGGTCGGAGCGTGCCAGTGAGTTGGAAGCAGCAGCTGCATCTGGTAATTACCGGAAGCTCTTCCAACTCATCCGAGCCACTGGCAGCAAGAAGTTTGGTGTGAGCGAAACAATCTTCGAGGATGACGGAACGCCAATCACTAACATCCATCGACGTCTTGGACGATGGGCAGAATTCTTTGAAGGGCAGTTCAACTGGCCAGCTGCTCCGGCAACATCGGTCAGACTGTCCTGCCCTCCATGACCGGTGACGACTGATCCACCAAATGAGGCGGAAGTCCGCAAGGAACTCCAACTCTTGAAACGCTACAAATCACCGGGCCCAGACGACTTACCTCCGGCTCTTTTTAAAGATGATGGTGACTTTTTGACTAAGGAACTGACTGCGTTGTTTACAAAGGTCTGGGAACTAGAGAGTGTACCAACGTCATGGAATGAGTCGATAGTTGTCCCTATGTTTAAAAAGGGCTCACGTCGTTTCTGTAACAACTATCGGGGGATAAGCCTACTTCCGATCGCGTCCAAGCTATTGGCTTCCGTTATACTTCGTAGGTTGTTCAAAACCCGAGAAAGATTTACTCGCGAGGAGCAGGCTGGTTTTCGTTCGGGTCGAGGATGTATTGATCATTTCTTCACCCTCCGCCAAATGTTAGAACACCGTCATACTTATCAAAGGCCAACAATCGTAGTGTTTCTTGATATAAGGGCTGCCTTCGATTCGTTGGACAGAACTGTTCTCTGGGATTGTCTATTGAAGAAGGGTGTGCCTGGCTGGGGTCCGAGAGATGGTGTAACACAGTGGCTAGAAACGTTATCAGATATGGCTCAGAATAGAAGCCAGTGGCGATCCCGCCGTAACTTTCTTTTACTTTCTTCATAAAAAGTGGTTGTATCTTCCTTAATTGTAAGATTTCTTCTGATTGTACCTTTTCGTCTCATCCATCATTGTTTTTTTCATAATTCCCTACGCTCCTTACCTTTTTTCCCCTTCTCTTTAAATTCTCATTGTTTTGTGTGGCGTATATAAATTTGGTGCTCCTTAGTACCAATATTAAATAAATAAAACACTATATAACATGAAATCCTGTTATCCGATAAATTCTAATCGTATTGTTATCTATAGAACTAGGTATGAGCTGAGGAACTTGAAGCTATCTGGTTTTGATTGATGAATTAATTGGAGGTAGTTTTAATCGCTTTTAAACAATCTAACAAATATCAAATAATTTCCTTATTTCATGGTATAAATGACTCTAGGTATAAATAAAAATGGACAAAAAATACATTACTGAATAATGTCATCAATTTCGCTTACAGTCTACTTCATCGTTAGGAGTATATCAGTACTTATTACCCTACTTGGTTTCAGTGTTCTATATCTCATTTACTTTGAGTTAACTAACCAGCTTTCTTAAAGTAGGATATTTGGATAACTTCCCTATGAAATTTACCTTTAGCTGACGAAGCTATTTTTCAATTAGGTACTTATATTGTTGATAATCTATAAATACTTGACTGATATGATCAACTAGATCGACGTTTATTCAGTCAAACATCATCACCTCTAATCAAGTGAGTGTCAAAAATGTATCAATTAGCTGAATATCTATAATCTTAATCAAACAAACCTTTAATATTACCAAAACAACATGATCGCGTTTTACTTATTAAATTTCAAATATGTAACCATAGATTGAAAGGGCATTTATTAAACAACTAGTGTAACCGATAGTCATACGTTAACATATGTTGTGCTCATATGGTATAGCAAATTGAGACAATGTACATTTGTGTCAGTTTGTACTTTGATTATGACTGATTGAATGAATCATGTTGTACAAATTCTAGTTTTAGATTTTGATACTTATTAGCCTTTACATTAAAATTATTGTATTACAACTAACGGCACTATCTAAATTTTGAAACCTATTTAAGTGGATACGATATTGAACATAAAATATGAAAGCCTAAAGCTGTAGGGGCTTTGTAAAAACTGTTGAATTTTATGGATTACATTAGAAACTGATCCTAATTAGACAACTAGTAAGGACGAGGAAACACTGGATACCTATTTTATCCTAGTGTGGAACTCTTCAGCGATGCGAATCCACGACTTCATCAAAGGTCGAAACCAGGACTTTAAGTTTCACTGAGAGAGGTCAATCCTTAAACTGCTGACCCGAGATCTAGTGGTTTACTTGTCTAACTTTAATCCACGATATCGCACAACTATCTTTCGATCACGTAGTTTTCAATTATTATCCAACTAATGAAGTTTGTGATGTAAACTATAAAGGCCTAACGTTAATTATTTAAACCTTTCTTTTAACAATTCAATAATTACAATCTTTTCATTCAAATCCCTATTGTAATTCATACTATTTTTAATGGAGTAGAATATTAATTGAGGCCATAAAATGAATAACATTTCAAGTTTTTCCCATTAAAACTAATTGCCGCTACCATTATATATATATATATATATATAAATTCAATAATGATCACTTACAAATTAATTTAAATGAATACCTTTTATATGTAAAAAGTTGATCAGGTATTCGACTTTATGATTAGTACCAGTCATTAATTACTTGTAATTATAATCCATTACATGATTTTTAAGTATTAATAGTACAAATGATCAAATGATATCTATTTTAAACATAAAAGCTAAATATGTAGAGTATGTAACGAAAAAAAATGTAATAATCACACTATATCTTTTTCAACAAGTTATAAAAACATTATTACAAGCAAGATTATTGTTTTTTTTTGTGTGATAAAATGCATTTTTCTTTTGGTTTGTTTTTTTCTTTAAAAAAATATGTTACAATATTATCTGTTCAAAAGTATTTCATGAAATTTCAAATTTAGATAGTTTAATAATCTCCATAAATCCCCATTCTGATAATTATCATGTGCTCACTAGTGACTAGCTTCAAGATGGATTTCTTGAAGTTCTAGTGAGAAGCCGTGACCTTTAGAGTTCAATCTGTGTCGGGTGGAGACAATTATCTACTTCAGACAATTGATGAAGGGTTACCCGAGATCATGGATCGATTGAAGATAGACATTAACATCGTAGGATGCCGGCTCAATGGTCTACAGTTTGAGCGTTCGCGTGTGAAACCGAAGGTCCTAGGTTCGAATCTCACGTATGAAGTCGTGGATGCGCACTGCTGAGGAGTGTCACGCTGTGACGAAACGAGCGTTCAATGCTTCAGGATTTTTCAACCTATTGTACTCGTTATAATATAATAAGTTTCTAAAGAGAAAATTTAATTGGCTTTCAGAATTTTGTATTTTTTATCAAGTTTTTTGTTATTATTAATGTGGAGAATAATAGTGGTTTACAGTCAACCATAGAATCCATATTTTTTTATTCCTTTACATGTCAATTAAATACTTTATATTAATTTATGATTAAGTAGTTCAAACTGTATAATGAATGTTGGGTAATGTTACTGCTTTACTACCATCTTGTTCAAAGAAGATTTCGTTGATCAAAACATCTTCTTCACAAGACAAAAAGTGAGTGTTTCAGGTAGCTTTCGTCACTAATTGAAACGTAATTGAAAGTCAGTGAGCAATGAATATCTGTCTATCCATATTTCGAGTGTATGACATTAGAAGAACTTTAAACTTCAACAAATCTTGTTTAACTACTTTCTATGAGTACACTTTACCCAGCATTTAAGTAATATACTTTTTTCATTATTGTTTGTTGGATTAGTTTACCTTTACAATAGAATCAGCTTCTTCTGTTTTGACCTAAGAATGTAATGTACATTGATTAAAAAAACGGTGACTGTGAGTTTTTACATTATTGGACATATGTGAACGGTTGCATTTATCACTACCTGTTCAAGATGACGTTTTGTGAAGTCTTTTTGTATTTCATAACAGCGAATCCCCGTCAATTTTATTCGAAAAAATTCATACAGGATGTTGAGTAATGACGAAAGATTCTGTTTACTTATTTACATGTACATAAAAGATTTGTTTAAATCAAAAACTTACATTCGAATTGATGAAATCAACAGAAGTTAATTTATGAGAACGGTGGAAAATAATAAAGTGTGCAGTTTAATGTAGCTGATCTAGTCTTATTTACAATCAATTGACCGATTGACTACTTAGATGCTGGTCGAGAATATTTTTTAATAAACGTTTACTTACTCATGAGTAACATGCTTTGATAAAAAGTAGGAAATCCACTGAAGAGTTAACACGGTATAACTGTAGAACGGTGTTAATAGCGAATTTAAAGTGATCTTGTGATTTCGAAGCTTCACTTCGTCCATTGAGCATAGAATCCATATAAATCAAAAGTATTTTGGAACAGAAAGAAATTATTGTTAGAAGTTAATGGTTTTCATGGCTTAATACCAACGATATGGTATAAATATTTCTGTTATATCTCTATGCAATGTAGGTAAATTCAGTTGTTCCTTACATTATTATCATAAAGACTATACTTTTCTTCTCTTATGATATTCTCTTACTTTTGAAGCTTCGATCTTAAAAAATTTATTACGAGTTTAACTGAGTCTTTGTTTTTGTTGTGGACTCGTCATACATTTTCAAATCATTTTATCATGTGAGCTGTAGTAAATGTCACTTTGATATAGTATATCTTAAATATTACAATTTTTGATGGATTCCTATTCTTTATTAATTAAAAATAAACTAGGCGAGTTTTCAGTCACTCGTGTATTATTACGTAACAGAAAATATAATACACTGACACATCAAATTTTAATTTTTCAACTTTCTAGTGCGAGGAAAACTGAAAAGAAAATTATTATACTACTTATAAGTAAACATTGGACAATTAAAAAAGTTTACGTTAGTATTTTTACATCACTCACTGATTTTGATGGTATGACTTGAAATTAGATATCATTAAAATGATGACTGTCGATGTGATAATTTCTGGTAGAGAAGTCTTTATTAACAAATTTTGATATACTTAGTTGAACGAAGAAAGGTGATTAATTGTTCAGTGGTTAATTTACCATTTTTACTATTTACTGCTGTAACTCCTAATGGAGCATAGGTTGACGACCAATATTCGCCAACCCACTCTGTACTAAATGATGGTTTTAGTAGTTCTCCCATACGGTAGAACTGTCTTGACTTTTGCATTGAAAATTCTGACCTTGGTGTTGGTCGACAGTTGCCTAGAGTTCTAGATGTTCTTCAGTTGTAAATATGCTTCTCTTGCTATGCCGATCCGCGCCTTCATATCTGCATCAGATCTATCGTGCTCGTCAGTGATGCGGCCCATATATGTAAAGGTTTTTACATTTATCAAATCAAGTATGATTTGATTGTTGAATACTGTTTCGTATCGGAGAATCTTGCTTTTCTCTTTGTTTACGTTGAGACCTACTGCTGATGAGGCTGCTTCTACACTGGTCGTTTTCTTCTACATTTGTTGTTGCGTGTGCGATAGAAGAGCCAGATCATCTGTAAAGTCTAGATCGTCCAGCTGCATCTTAGATGTCCACTGTATCCTATACTTCTCCCGGATGTTGACGTTTTCATGATCCAGTCGATCACCAGGAGAAAGAGAAAGGGTGAGAGTAAGCAGCCTTGCCTGACACCGGTCTTTACTTCGAACGACTTTGTCAACTGTCCTCCATGAACGATTTTGCAGTTTAATCCATCATAGGAATTCCGTATGATGTTGACTATCTTCTCAGGTACGCCGTAGTGTCGAAGAAGCTTCTATAGGGTTGTTCTGTCCACGCTGTCAAATGATTTTTCGTAGTCAATGAAGTTGATGAAGAGTGATGAATTCCATTCAATTGATTGTTCTACAATGATCCGTAGAGTTGCATTTTGGTCTGTACATGATCTATCTTTACGGAATCCTACCTGTTGGTCGCAAAGTTGGGCGTATTCGGAGTCGTTCATCCTGTTTAACAATACCCTGTTGAAAACTTTTCCTGGTATTGAGAAAAGAGTTATGCCCCCATAGTTATCACATTTGCTGAGATCGTCTTTCTTTGGTATTTTTATCAGAAGTCCTTCTTTCTAGTCTTTTGGTACTTGTTCCTCATCCCAAATCTTGCTGAAGAGAGTGTGGAGTATCCTTGCAGTTACTTCTATATCTGCTTTAATTGCCTCTTCTGGAATGTTGTCTGATCCTTCTACTTTGCCACTTTTGATTTGTCTGATGGACATGATGATCTCTTCAATAGTTGGTGGGCCAAAACCAATTAAGCGGTCAGTGGGTGTTGCTTCGGTGTTGGGTGGATTCAGTGGGGCTGGTCGATCCAAGAGTTTCTTGAAGTGTTCTACCCATCTGTTTCGTCGTTCTTCAATGTTGGTGATTACTTTACCTTCCTTACTATCCACTGGTCGTCCTAGTTTACGAGAATTTTCAGAGAGCTTCTTTGTTGTATCATAGAATTGTCTCACGTTTTCTTCTCAAGAATTGAATTTTATGAACTGAACTTCATTGTGAAGTTCGGCGAAAGTTGGGAGTGATTGAGTAGTTCCCTAACATTATTAAATGATGTGTCATTAAATCAAGAAATAGTTGAATTAGTCTAGATGTATTACACTCGTCATGAAATATGAAGGTTCAGGGTTCGGTGTCTGGTAGTGAGAATGCGTACTGCATCCGAGTTATATCTGTACAGCGTTCACTGGTTTATGATGACCTGGCAGCAGATATGAATGTATGGTGAAAATCAACTTTAAAGATATATTCTTATTCAATTTCGATTTCTTTATCCTAAATAATATGATTTCATTCTCGAATAAAAACACACTGCTAAGTATCTAAATGTCTCAGAAAGTTTCTTTTAGTAGAAATCGAAGGTTTTCATGAGCTTTGTGTTTGGTAATTACTAATTAGAATCATTTGGTTGCGAATTCAGAGATTAGTTAATGTCCAGTTACTGAGGCTAATTGGATTTTATTTCCATTTAGTGACTAGATATTTTGTTATATTGTGCCTAACGTAAGGAGCTAACAGAATTCTGGGACTTGATATTTTTGTTCTTCACTTCTTACCAGCAAAGTATATTTTCTGTTGTTGTCAGAGTCAACGAAAGTCTTACATGACTTTTTTATTTCACTGAAAAACATTTATAAATTGGCATTCGGACCTGAGGGTAAATGAGTACGTGTTACATTGGCGCATATTGATGAAGAGATAAGTCTAATATTTAGCTAAATACATCATTTGGAAAAACAGAAAATTCAATGAGAATACTTCGTTTGAAATTTTGTTAGGTTTGTGTTTTATGAGTCATTTAGTTTAATCGCTTAGCTCTCATTGTCGTTTTAGGCAATATCGTCAGATTATGCTTAATATAGAGATGAGCTTTCCAGTTATTCCAGAAGTGTTAAATCAGTTCGTTTTGATTGCCTTGTTTGAAATTAGTTGTTTTAACAGTTTTTGTTGTATTCATTTGTTCTTTCAGTTCCGTTGTCGATCGAGTTCGTGTGACCTCTGATAGTTTAGCTGATTGACACCTTGATAGATAAGATCTATGTCAATGTATACTTTGATTGTCAGTCGGTAATATCAAAGTTTCTATTGTTTTTTTTCAATCAAAAAAATTAACCACTCAACACTAATTCATCAGTTAACTAGTACCATGCATGGAAAGGTAAGTTAGCGTTACATACATAGATTTCTTTGTAAAATTATCAGTATGTACTTCTCGTGGATTCCCAAGTTAAGACGATGAATGCGAGTCCAACGTTTCTTTTAGTGACATTAGCTCTGGGATTAAACCTTCGTTCAATTATACTGAAAATACCCATGAACCCATTACAGCATCGAAATACTGCGTGTACCTATATGTTTAGTCGATTGCATGAATTGATGAAACTAATGTGACTTAATGATAATTACTCATCAAAAATAAAATCAGTAACATAATGCTTCTCTTAATGAAAAGAAATCAAAAGTTTGAACAACTGGTAAGCGAAATGTGATTTTTCCCCCGGTAAAATAACACATATATTAAAAATGTTGAACATGCAAGTAAAAATATTTAACAGTCACTTTGTAAACAAAAGTAGTGGTATGACACGAATTTATAGATCATTCACAATTCAATAAAATTACGATTTAACTATTAGGCTTAATTCTTAGCCCAGCATATCAAATTTAGAACATTGTAACAAAGTTTTATGTATTTACCTCAATTTGAGAATTAAACATCACAGATAATTGCTGTAGCATCGTGATTTACTGTTACTTTGTAAAGAAATGTTAATCTTAACGACATTGCCAACTGAATATAAAGTTTATACAGTATATTGTTCTAGAAATGAGTAACTTCATGTTTTAAGTAAGTAGTCCCTTTTTATAAATTTCGATAGAGTAATGCGAAGACGGTGTTGATCTGAAAAATGGGATGTATTTGCGTTATATATTTCGAACAATCTGGTCACACACATGCTTGTCGAGGCAATTTATATGAAAATTAGTCAATTAAATGAATATTCAAGTAGCCGAAGAAATAAAGGAGAGAAAAGATTAACATCGTATTGAAAGAATAGGCAATTGTCATATTACCCTAGATCATAAAATGATGTAAGGGTTACCAGGATAAATTCGGAGAACGAAACTCCATCAAATTCAAGGTTACAACAACTTGTTTTTGTATACATATGGGGTGTTTAAATTTACGAAAATCGAAAGCTTCTATAAATATGAGAATTCGTCCTTGGAATTTCCTATACAACGTTTTAAAAGCTGTATTAATATCAGTTCTGCGTTTTGCTGTCGATGAACATGGGCTTCTATTACCCACTTTGATCGAAACATTTGACATTAATTGGTTTTGAAGTCATCTAGGTACATGTTCCATAACCCTTGATCATATTATTCGAAATATGTAGCACAAATATGTTACATTTTTCAGATTAACTCTGTCTTCTCAATACTCCATTGTAACTTAGTTTTATTTGAAATTTTCAAAGCTTTTATTTTATATGTTTAAAGATTAGCAAAAAATAGACCGATTAT
Source organism: Schistosoma spindalis (assembly GCA_946903255.1). Lineage (NCBI taxonomy): Eukaryota > Metazoa > Platyhelminthes > Trematoda > Strigeidida > Schistosomatidae > Schistosoma > Schistosoma spindalis. The sequence goes on along the minus strand of OX336417.1, from coordinate 32,590,012 downwards.
TTATTGCTGAAAAATTCCCATTATATTAAAACACAATTGTATGAACAAAGAATATTCTTTTCAATAATTTCTCATCAGCTACTCTACAATTATAAATCCAAATCAACAATCCATAAAATTGGCCAGATTTAAGGCAGAGTACATCATTCAAAATTACAACATGTGAATCAAGGATTGTTTGTCATATGAAATAACATAAAGTCGTCAATGGCGGGGTGAATAATATAAAGTGTTAACTTGAATCAGTTTATAAGCGAAATGAAATTGTGGTAAAAAATAATAATAGTAAGATGAATTTGTGACATAAAAATGCTGAGGAGTCCCATAATAGGACGAAACGGCCGTCCAGTGCTTCCAGGTTTTCCATGGTGGTCTAGCTTCAACTGACTCATGATCTTAATCATTGGAATTCATTTTCATTATTATTACACTTGATAACCGTTTTGAAAAACTAATTCAGCATCCAACCCTATCGAATATATCTGACCTAATTCATATTATTCTACATATTACGTAATTTCTTATTTGTAATTGTATTATTTTCTCTCTTACCCCATGTTGACAATATTTATTAAAGATAAATTATCGCATCTGACCAAATCAATGTGCATTTACCAATTTACCTGCTCATGTGGAGCTAGGTATATAGGTTGTTCGATACGTACTTTATCCAAAAGACGTGGCTAAAATGAGGAGGCACTGGCTGAATAAGAAGTTCAATAATCGAACACCTTATGAACACAGGTCACTCAACCAAGACAAACTCTGCGTTCAAAGTCATATACAAAGTAAATAGAAGTCTTCCAAAGACAATTGAACTGCATCTTATTTGCATTGCCGAAGCATTAGCCATACATCTGGAAAAAACAGAATTGTGTGTGCATAAGAGACTGGTACAAGCTCTTCTTGTACCACAGTCTTTATGTCTTATAATTTCTATCTCTTTCTCATACTCGCCTTCTTTTGTAGTCATCTGCTTCACCTTCCGTCTTCCCCTTAAATCCTCTACCCCCAACTGGTTTATTTTGTTTCCACGATCATTCTGATTACATTTAATCTCAATTTCAACATTTTATTTTATCATGTTGAGCCATCCTTTCCCAATGATAATTTCCCTATCTATTATTCGATGAATACGTAAGCCATTAACAATCAAACGATTATCAAACTTTCCTTGATTTATAAAAAAATATTTCTTTTAAAATACCATTTTTTATTTAGCCTCACTGTCGTCATGTCTAAGAGAAGTTTATTATCAGTATCATTATCATCCTGTAAAAATAAGTATATATACTTGCGATTGTACAGCTTTGAAAATGAATTTGCCGAAAAGAGAACTCTTCGCTGAATTATTCTTTCTCATTATTTATCTCACAATTTCATTTCACTTATAAACTGATTCAAGTTAACAACTTTACAATGGTCAACCCCAACATTAACGATCTGATTTGATTTTATATGACAAACAAAAATCCTTAATTCACATATTACAATTTTAAATGATGTACTCTGCCTTAAATCTGGCCAATTTTATGGATTATTAATTTAGATATAAGATAATTGCAGAACCTAATAAGAAATTATTGAAAAGAATAAATAAGAACTTTCGTCTAAATTTGAACGAATAGTTTCACAATATTCGGGCACCGAGTTAATGTGAGACATTAAAGATAAAGAATGTATTTGTAAAATCTCAGCGAAAGAATTTGAAGTAAATCAAACGTTTCGCCTGGCAATCTGGTCCAAGCTCTTTCAAGGAAAGATAATCAAGCAGTAAAATTATCGAATTTAAATAGGTACATGGTACTCTGGTTTACTGTATATTGATTGGATGTCTTATTCAGTATTCAGTAAACCAGAGTACCATGTACCTATTTATATTCGATAATTTTGTTGTTTGATTATATTTTCCTTGGAAAAGCTTGGACCAGATTGCAAGGCGAAACGTTTGATTTACTTCAAATTTTTTCGCTGAGATTTTACAAATACATTCTTCCTCTTTAATATTGAAAAGAATAATCTTCATTCATATAATTGTGTTTTATTATTTATTGATTAAGTATGATCAATTTTAATTTAATCTAAATTTTTAAAAATAAGAATCAATATTTTTTTATATTTTATTTATAACAAATTATGTAAAACAATTTTTTTTTATAAATTAATATTTATAATAAAATTTAATAATATTTTGAAAAGGAGCAACCTTATTGGTCAATATGAACGGCACACCATTTAAATTAACCAATGGTAATCAAGAATGGGAATATATAAATATATATTTGTTTTCAAAAAATGTTTTTCAATATATTTCAATGTTCTCTTTTAAATTAAACATCATTTGTTTTTTCTCTTTTTGTATGTTCATTCACGTGTGTAACTTATTACATATGCGAAAAAAAATTGTGTATAAATAAAATAAAAATGAATGAATGAATGAATGAATGAATGAATGAACAATAGAAACAGAGAGAGAGAGAGAGAGAGAGAGAGAGAAAATAACCAAAGAGAGAAGAAATGTAAATAATAATTTTTGATTTAAAAAATATTATATCATAAATTATATTCATTATGTATATCTACAAGTTGTGTATATTTGTATTAGAATTTTCAATAGTGATTAATGATTATTGTGAATGAATGGTTGTTAATAGTCAACACACATATATGTTTAGTTGTTTCCTTCTTCTTTTTTTTATATATTGTTGCTCTGATGATGTCAATGTTGAATTAATGCTAAAATGAATTTCATGCTTTACTTGAATTTACTTAGATAAACATTAAAATACAATAAACTTTAATTTGTTAGTTTCAAAAAACAAACAAACAAGCTGACATATTTAAAAATATGATTGAATGATGGTATTATAATAATAATTGTGATTATATAATAATATATTTTGTTGCCGGTTAATGTTTCATTTGTAGTAACTTTGATTTCTATGATCCACTAGTGTATTTACGATACAATATTCCCTGTAACTAGAATGATATTTGATTTTTGAACATTTTTGTTTTTACCAACAATAAAATAGTTTAAATGATGAGGTAGAAATCCGTAGGAAAACAATTTATAGATTAAAATAAGAATGCATTGACTATTCTTTGAATAAAAAGAAACTATGATAATTTGTGTATTCAGTTGTAAATTCATTCAATTACATACATGATATTCTTCTGTTTTCACACATGTCTGACATTCAACACGACAACACCAATTGAATTGACAATGACATTTTTCACGTACTTCACGTAATTGTGGTTGTGAACCACGATTACAACAAAGTGTTGCACAACTTGATTGATCTGTATTGTTTGGTAAACATTCACGACCTCTTGTACCTGAAGTCTGTGTGCTTGGATCATATTCACAATAATTTGATGATTCGTCTAAATATGTGATATGATCTGGTGTGATACGACGTAATTGTCTACTAGCTCGACGTAGTTTTGTTCCACGTCTGTTGAATTTAACCTAAAATTTTTTGATAAAAATAGTTAATTTGAAATGAATTTATATATATATATATATATATATATATATATATATATATATATATATATATGGGCTACGTGTTCCTGTCATCCAGATATTTCAACCAATTACAACTTTTCTGTTTGTTTTAACACATTGTGTCCGTTAATCGAATAAACTTTTCAGGTGCTCTTATGAAAAGTTTACAACTTTGCACTGTAAAAGTTACAAAAAGTGCAACCAGCAGCTTCGCGGTGGCTGGCATCATGAATTGAAAAGAATGCACATTATTCAATTGTCGATTCATGAACTGCTAGCATCTAACTGACGATCGCTCAATATTTATCGTCAGGTTCGGTCAAAAAATAAGAAAAAGAAACTTGTTCAATTACTTTGTGCTGAGAATTTTATATTGTATCAAAAATAGAATATTGAATAAAGCCATCATTAATAATAATCATTATTATTTAACTAGTAGGAATCATTTCTGATGTGTTTTTTGTCGTTCATATTTCAATTTTAATGAAACTATTGTTCTATGACTGATTTTACCGCAAACGTTTGAATTTTGCTCACTCATCGAGATAAAAAGAAATGATCTACAATTAAGATTTGATTAGATGTTACCAATCTTGATACTTTGGTATTATCAAGATCTACTGAATAGGGAGTGTAGTCGTTGATTCGTCAAAATGAACAACACAAGTATCATGTTCGCTAGGAGTTTCTGTCGATTTTTACATATGATTCTGTCCAAGTAAAAAGTTTGGATTCAGAGATTCCTACTTATTTTCAAAGAAATTACGTCCAAACTTGTTTTTTGTTGATAAAATTCACAGATTTTCAACACACTGAAAATTTATTTTATGTTGATATCTAACGCATGATGCTAAGTAATTAGTCGGTGCCATAATTTCCATTATAATAACTGACATCAATGAACAATTTTTGATTGCAAGGTAGTATGTTCACAAATTCATTCTCATTAATGATAGTAAAGAAATCTTAATAATTTTCCGCTCATCATATACTTACCTTGAATATTTGAAATAAAATATAAAGAAGTTTTAAGTTTGATATATGACAATATAATGAATTAGAGCTATCGGGAAATTTAAGTGATTGCCTTGTTAATTGAACTTCTTATAAGAATAAATGTCAGTTTAAACTAGAGTAATAAAACTGATTAGCTTTATGGTTATTGTGAAAAAAAAGACGGATAACTTACATGTTTTTTATATACACAGGAATTAAACAAACCATTTAGTGTTCTTGAGGGAGGGAGTAAAATTGTTGTTTCTCAAACAATCAGATCTCATAATTTATAACAAACATTCTTCAGCCAACTAGTTTGAATGTATTTTTACTTTCATTATCTTTCAGCATACAATATAACAAACATGTGATCATAAATGATTGTCTGTTAATAATATTCTCTATTTTTATTTGTCTAAATTCTAGCTATTGCCTTACACATTCTTCTATTACACCAATACATACATAAACATAGCCAATTGCAAACTATGAAATTATTTATGTCTGCATGTATATTGTTGTTATTACTTATCATTTACCATTTTACTCCTTTCGTCTAAGATTCAAAATGAATAGAATACATGACAAATAGAATGCGGTAGTAAGAGTAATAAGCATAGACCTTGTTACAAAGAAGAAACCCTAACCATGGTATTATTATTCCAGTGATGATGATACTTTGGCTTTATTAATGTTATTGTTACTATTGATGAACATGATGATAATAGCGAAAACGGCGACTACAAGTACAAATAAGACAATGAATACATTTCGGTTTGTTATTCTTTATGTATGTATTTTCACCATAATATTGAACAGTTGCTTGACGAAAATATGTACATAAAAAAACTAGTTGGTTTTTTCTCCCTATCTTTATTAATCATGTCAAATCTTATTTGTACACTATATCTCTTTACCGCTTACTTCCCTCCATTTCATCTTCCTCCTCCACCTCATCATCATCATCATCATCATCATCATCATCATCATTTTGTATTAGATAATGACAAGAACGACCATGTTAAATGTCTTCATTCGACATATTAGTTTAGTGATTGTTTTAAGAAGCAAGTAAAAAATAAAATAGATGGTTTACTGCTGAACATGGTGTCAGCGATACGAATGCAGATTGAAGCATATATATATATATATATATATATATATATATATATGTTTTGTAGTTGTCTTGTTGTTTTTGTCTTATAACATACTAACTTCTACTACAAATCGTCTATTTAATTTTGTCGACGGTGTATGACAAAGTATAGAAAAAGCATCAAGGTATGTAACTGGAAAGAGAAAAAAATAACTATATTCTACACAGAATAGTTGATAAGGAGGAAGATAAATAAACAATCAAGCAAGCAAACTAAAACAGTAACACATGAAATTTGACGAAGAAGAAATGTGTGCATGAATGAGAACTAGTGTGATAAATAGAAGAGACTAGAACCAGAAAAAATAAAAGGAAGTTTTTCAAAGATTTTTATTTAAGTATACAGTAGTAAAGATGAAAAAAGGAACATTTTATTTATATTTACATTTACAAAGTAAAGAATGTAAAGAGAAAGTTCGTTTTTACTGTTCAGTATGAAATCAACTGTGCATTAAAATTCCTTAATAATAAATAATATTTTGAATAATTATAATTTCTATGATTAGTTTTGTTTTAGACGTTACTGTTATTCAATATGTAAAAGGATCAGTACTATTATAAGTAAAACTATCTTTAAATCGATCAGAAAATAAAAATGTAACATCAGCATGTTTCATGTATTCACATTGTGTACAGATATAAATGTATCAATATAATATTTTGAAACCGTAGGGGACGGTTTTTAAGAATCCATTATATATATAAGGAAAAAATTACAGATTGATATCACAATCACAACAATTAAAATCACTCAAAAACTGTTAGACAATTTCATCTTAATTTAAAGCATTCAACTAACGTTAATGAAATCAGACAGAATCTAACATAATGCCTTCAGAATCGACGATGTAAACTTTATTACCACTTATAGAAGTTTTAATTATTTTATCAATCGTGTTACTATTCATCTTTAATAAATAAAAGTCAATTAGTCAATCATATTCAATGTAGAACCTAGCGCATATGTACTTTGGTTCAACTTGTCATATCCAATTGTTAGAAATTTAGAAAATTCACACCAAAAAACGAACAAACATCATAATTTTCATTAAGATCATTATTTTATATTCATTTTGATCTTTTTAAATTGAGAATTTAAAATGCAATGAATTCTTGGCTTAGTAGCCATAATCTATGATACTTAACATATAACTTAGGTTAAGTATTATATATATATATATATATATATATATATATATATATATATGTTGGAGTGGATATGTGCTACCTTGGAGCCTGGACAATTTGTTGTTTATTTCATTTTAATAGTTCATTCACTCTAAATAAATTATCTTCAAAATATTTGTAACTATATTAATACCAAATAGATTACTTTAATGAACTTGAAAACTATACACTTAATCAGTTCTTTGTTGTTGTTGTTGTTGTTTTTTATTTGTTATTTTCTTTTATATTGCAATTTCTCTATAGATTAATTAGTCATCATTTTTCAAGTAAATAATCTTATAACCAGTTCATTGGTCATCAAATATATCACAATCAGATTTAACTTTGATATGAATGTGTGAATTAAATATATAATAATATAAGTTATTTTACCTTAGTTATAATTGTGTTACATATAAATATTGATTGATATATGTATATAAAATTGTAGTCTATTTTGAGGTCAATAAAATATAATATACCGCTAAATTCATACTCTTATGTATTTTATTTTCACAATGAGGGTTTATGAAGATTGTAGTAATTTTAATAGTTCGATTCATGAATCGATTAAAACTAGATCATCATTGTAAATATGGAAGCACTGAATGGCCGTTTTGTTCTGGTACAAGACTACTCAGCAGTGAGCATCCACAATACCGCTTACGAGACTCGAACCCAGGTGCGCACGAAGCTGAATGTCCTAGGTGAGATAATGGAGGCGTACTGCTGAAGAGTACCATATTAGGACAAAACGGCTGTCCAGTGCTTACAGTTTTTCAATTATGATCTAGTTTTAATCGACTCATTAGTTCAAATATTTTGTTTTCAATGAGAACAGTACATTCATTACCTACAAGCCTCAAGACTGTATCTATAAGACTGATGATTTAACTGACAATGACGATTCGGAGCTGTTGATCATGCAATAGAGAGCTATAGAAATTAAAGTCACTGGGAAATTCGCACAGAAGTAACCAGAAGTAAAGTAATTAAAAATTATTTCATAGAAATATTTCGTTAAGCATGTTGAATGGTGACTTAAGTTATTTGTGTACCGGTTTATATTCTATTTAGTGTGATATTTATATTCCTGATGTTCAAATATCTAAATTTAAATCTAAACTTACAACTGCAAAACTGGATCTAGCAAAATATACCGTGATCAAGGAAAATGATAATTGGTTGAAATACACTAATAGTTGTACTATTCTTATTAATCAAATGATTTTCTCAACAATCATAAATATTTCATTTGTGTATTGGTTGCTTGAATCTTCCCATTGATGTTTAGGACCACAATTGATCAGTTTCTTATTGGCAAATGTACATCCTGGGCGGATTGCCTGGATATCACCGTGAGCCACAAGTATTATGAACAATGAATTAAACTTAGCTCCGCTGCATAGGCTAATGGTTATCTAGACCCAGTAGCTAAGTGGATAACGCGATAGTGTTAGGAGCGGACAGTACTGCTTTCGAATCCTGAAGCAAATATCAACTGCATTATACAGATGCATCCAACTGACGAGTTGTGCTCCCTAGATTCCATTACTAGCCATCATCATCATTGGTAAATATTTCAGATAATTTTATTTTCGCCAATACATAATGATTATCAGTATATTAATGAAAAACAGTTTATCGTTTCGTTTATACCATTCATAGAAATCAACATTTGTATTTGTACTGTTGCTTACCATCTATTCTACTAATTAAAAGTTTTTATCTTTGCCTATCAAATACTAATCTACAGATATGTATATATTGTATATTTGAAGTAATTCTCTTATTACAATATACGATAAAAAAATTATGAATTAATTAAAATCAGAAGAGTTTTGTGAATATTATAGCAATTTCAATGGTTAAGATCATGAGTCAGTTGGAGCTAAACCACCATGGAAAATCTAGAAGTACTGGACGACCGTTTCGTCTTAGTGTGGGACTCCTCAGCAGTGAGAATCCACGACCTCGCCCCCTGCAATATTCGAACCCAGGACCTACTGGTTTCGCGCGCGAGCACTTAACCACTAGAACACTGAGCCGGCCAGCATCCAACGGTGTTAATGTCTAACTTCAACTAATCCACGAAATTGAGCGACACATCCATCATAGCCTTCAGTGAGTTACTATCTCACAACTGACCCGGTTGAACTCCACTGGTTACTGTTTCTCATTAGAACTCAAGGACATACCTCTTGAAGCCAGTCACTAGTGAACATATGTTGATTAATATCAGAAGGGGTTTTATGGATATTATAGTAATTTCAATGGTTAATTAAAAAAAATTTTAAAAAAATAAAAACGTGGAAACAAAACGAAACTGAAATATCATTAGGATTACAAAATGGGATATTCTAGAATACAACATATGTTATTTATTATTTGTTGAATGAAGTAACAAAATCTAGAAAACATGCTTTATGATTAATAAAAATATTAAAAAAAACAATACTAATATTTATCACATAGTAGGATAAAACATGGCGTCATGTAGACATTGTTAATTCACTAGTAATATAAAATATGACATATTTGTTGTATGTTTGCGGTTTAAGGGTAAAAGAAAATGAATAAAACAGTAGAAAATGATTCGTTTGTATTACTTATTATAATGGTTAATATATTATGACAGAAATATGTGTAAATCTATGAATAGGAAATTGTTATTCATTATATACAAATTATTTATTACAAATGAAACATACAAAGAGTCAATGTTCTATGCTTTGAAGATTTCTAGGGCAATTTTATTCAGTATTGGTTTATAGATAAATAATATTAGAGAATGCCAAATTAGGATTAGTCAAGTTTCTTGGCATCCCATATGTTATCATGGATATCTTCAGAAACTATCAAAATATCATCAAAAAAATATTCAACTTGATAAGGAAATTACAACTGACAGTGAATATGTAGGGTGATCAGAGATGATAAGTAGGTAACCCTGGATCGAGAAAGATGTATCCTCACTCTTAATGGAGATAATAATTCTTGGTGGATCAGCTCTCATGTCACTCAACTTTATGGTCTGCTATGTGACCACTGAGCTACTCTGGCTTCGATAGATATCTAGTAGAAATGATATATTTTAGTTACTTAATAATGACCTATATCTTGTTTGTATAGTCCCTCAGCGTTGACTGAGTTTTATAGATCAATAAAATATTACTGAAGATAAAAGTAAGTAAAACGTTATAGTGCCTGGACGAATGATATCGATTCGGGATCATGCTAATTAGTGTCAATGTACGTTAAATGAATATCATTTGTTGATATAATCATTTGGATGTAGTTCATAGATATCACTAGGTAATGCCTAATAGTTTGCTTATAACATACAAGTTTAATGTCGAGATTTTGATCAGATAACCTTTGTGAAAATTATCACAATATCACAGATTGAGTGAAATTAGACTTGTACACTGTCAGATCTTAACCCAGCGGTCTAGATTTTAGGGGGTAGCGTGGGTGACTGAAGGACTTTGAGTGCATCCCCAAGTTCAGAATCATGGAGGTGCACTGTTGGGGGGTATCATATCAGGATGAAACAGTCAGGTTTCCAACTGTTAATCAACTTCGATCATGAAGTGCTATTAATAAAAGCCATTTTTATCTATCATTTACATAATAAAGATACAAATACTTCAAGTTTGTATGAATAAGGTACTCTTTATTCAATATTTGGTTGGTAAATAATTAGATCTCGGATATAACAGACTGGCAATCAAAGATGTAGTGTTTCCAAATCCATCTGAAATCGTATGTGGATATATATATATATATATATATATATATATATATATATATATATATTCATTAAGGTTAAGTACTGTTTCCTCAACGATTTAAACTTCATTCCTTAGCATTACAATCAAGAACATTATACGTAATTAATGAAGGTCTGTTACTATAGTGATTTATTTTCTAGATTGATGATACAATAATTGGGAAAAACATTCTCAAGTACTTACAAAGTAGTTCAAGTCTACTAGCTTCAACATCGCAAAAGAGCCAGGAAATATTACCCTCGTTCCACGAAAATGTTACAACCGTATTCTAAAATGGAATTCAACTGGGAAACTAGTGATTGTACTCATCATTTATAAAAATGTTGCTTGTATACGTTAATCGGCAAAAGGAATGAAATATAGAGGTTTTCAAATAATGAACTACTGTATCACAGAGTCGTAAAGAAAGATAATGTAGGGCCATATGAATAACTTTTTATACTTAGTCAACCTCAATGAAATAGTAAACAACCATTTAAGTACCCTTAAGAATCGATTACGTTATCCCTATTGTGCATGAAATTTTGTCACAATAAATTCTGAATATAACTGGTTTGTATTCTGACTAGCTAATATGGAGAATAAGGGCGTGTGTTGTTTCTAGATTTGCTTGAATTCGGTAGCACAATGTAGCTCCACTTCAGAAAATAATTCCTGAATGATTTATTTCCGTCAATATACTAAGTACAGTTGGCCAGTCGATAAGCACTTTCATATTAACTGCCACTTATTATACTTAGTTGGTGTCGATAAGACAAATTCAGTATGTTAGGTTCAGCATAAGTTAATAAAATTTCTGAATGCATCTTACTAAATCCAATATCGATTAGTGATTTTTAAAAAATGCAGAATTACTGTTAAGATGAGGAATTTCGCTTACCTTAACAGCTTCGTCATAACCTTGACGAAGATATCGACCGATACGAGTGAATGGAGACAATTGTGTCCAACATGTTCTTAAACTACATGATCCAGAAACACCATGACATTTACACGCTACAGAAGCTAATTTATAGACGGCCTAGAAGAAAAAATAAATGTCATGTAAGAATAGTCTGTAATAACCGAAAAAGATAAGTTGGTATTTTTTTAGGTTTTTGAAGAAACTGTTAATTTTTTTAAAGAAAATTCAAAACTGATATCGTCAAACTAAACGTTCTTTATGAGTAAAAATAATCGATAAGGTTAACTATACAATGGTTTCAAAGTTGTCATTAGGCATTGTCTGAAATCTAAAGAAAAGTAACCCAAACTTGACAATTCGTATCAGTCAACATCAAACTTCACTATTAAGCTGTTTGAATTGAAGGTTAGAAATTAATTTGTTGACCAGAGTTTCTGGATTTAAAAACATACGTAACGGAAAATAATCAACAGTAAATAGCAGATAGCAAAAATATGCTGGTGAGACTATAATTTACTATAACGGGTCTTAGATTTTGGTGTGAAATTCATTCACCCATTTGGCTGATGTCAGTTCGTGATGAAAACCCTAAATCTAATTCTTAAGCTTAACCATCAACTGTAAATCGTAATCCTTATTCTTTAAACTGCTTTATAACCCTCATTTAGCCCTGGTAAGTAAGTAGACATTCTCAAAGTTCGTCCATATATCATAGTCTCACCAAAATGCTTTTTTCGCAATGATCCGTTCATTATGAGGTAAGTTATTCACTGTGAAAATCTTATCATTCTTCAAAATTCTATGAAAAACATGTTAAAGAAATTTTGTAATTGTCTTAGAGACAATTTAAAATCTGATTAATTAAAATGCACTAAATTTAACCGAATAATGCAAAATATTCCCTTTTGTATTAAACTATGCTACGATGATTTAAAATATTCATACTAAAATGATACACTGAAATATTTGACAGTATTAAAGTAACACAATCACAAAAGTAGACTTTATGGTACCAATCACTTGAATATCTGTGCAAACATGTCTATGCATATTCTCTAGTCAGAGCCTTGGGATATAAACGAAGAATTCATAAAACTTGCAGCCAACAAGATAAGTTGTGATTAATTTGATACAGAAATATTAAAATATTTCAGATAAGTATGAAGCATAAAGATAATTTAATTAACTGTCAACACCATGGTGTGTTGTATAGACACTGAATGATAACCCGTTTAGTTTGAAACTAATCCCTTCGTGTTGAGATTGTTTTCACATGCACACGATTGGTTATCTAAGTTTGTGATCCTTAATTACTGAGAAATTTCAAATGATATTTAGTCAAATGGATGGTATACGTAAAATATCTAGAATACACTATATATGTATATATGTAATCAATCCTAAATTCATTTAATCAAACAAGAACTTACCAAACGACCTGCTCTATTATTATGTAAATTCATTAACATACGTGCTAATTCATTTGAATGTCTTGGATAACTTTTCTCTTTTTCTCTAACATCAATAAATGCTTTGGCAAATCTATACGCATAAGCAATATTATCACCACAACCACCCCATATCCAATCACGATGTAATTGATCTGGTCTATCAGCTTTACTACATCCACATGAATATAATCGAGCTTCTTTACAACTTCTTGCTAATGCATGTACAACACCAGCTGCAGATATTGCATGAGCAAAACCAGCTTCACGGCTACCTAAAATAAATTAATATTAGCATTTATTGATGTATATAATCAGGTATTTATGGTCTTTTAGAATAATACGATAAGACAAAAATGTCTAATGTATTTGCTTAACTCATCTCGAACAATCTGATCATAAATATACTTGTTAAGATGGTATATATGAAAAAATAAAAGGCCGACTAGATAAGTTAGAAGGTAAGGGGAAACACTGTGTACATTTTTTATTATCTTTGTTTCCAAAATTTATTAAAAGGAACAATTACTTATGATATGTTAAAAGTTCATTTGAAGAACTCTTAAATTGTTTGATGGAAGTATTAAACCTTTGAAGTAAATCCTAATTATTGATATCGCTAAGTTGAATCAATATCTTATATGAGACGAATGATTGACTAGAATTATGCGTGTTCTACCACCCTAAAACAATTGTTTTTGTGATGAATCCCTTAGAAATTAATATGAGATTTATTCCATTAAGCAAAGTTATAGTCTCCTCCTATCTGTAGTAAATAAACAGAAAAGTATTTACGTAACGATGTTAATGATGAGTTGCAAATTTTAGGGGATTGACATAGTAATTGTAGGATGCATGATATTTAGTATGATATTATATATTCCACATTAAATAGATTCATTGTTGATCAATGTTTATAATGTAGTGAACGAAGACATGGTAAGGATAATCAACTTACTGTTTAATATAAAATTACAGTGTCTTCGTAAACTAATGAATACATCATTTATACATCATTCATCAGTTGTCTTTTACAAACTACATTGTTCCTTCATTCCTGTTTTCATCTTGATCGTTCTCAATTTTCTTCTCTTTTCTTTTCATTTCAGTCTTCTCAGGCGTTTTCCTTTCTATTGGTGCAACATACTACTTATATCTGTCAGCACACACTACAACAGTTTTGATATATAATATTTTGAAATCATTTCCAAAAATAATATTGTTCAAAGTTGTTAAATTTGATTTTATACGTTACATTTCAGTTTTATTCTATTCTTAACTTAAATTGACTGTTATAAATCTTTTATTTCGCAGAAAATTTAATATCAGAAGGATTTTTGTGGAAATCGCAGTAATTTTAATAGTTGAGATCATGAGTCAATTGAAGCTAGATCAACATGAAAAACCCGGAAGTACTGGACGGCCGATTCGTCCTAGCATGGGACTCCTCAGCAGTACGCATCCATGACCTCGACTCGCAAGGTTTGAACCCAAGACCTATCAATCTTGCGCGCAAACACTTAACCACTAGACCACTGAGCCGGCCAGCATCCAACAGTGTTAATGTCTAACTTCAACTAATACACGAAATTGAGGGACATAACCACTATTGTCATCAGTGAGTTACTATCTCACAACTGACCCGGTTGAACTCCACTGGTCACTACTTCTCACTAGAACTCTAGGACATACCTCTTGAAGCCAGTCACTAGTGAGCATATGTTTTTAATTTAATGATTGTCCGTTTGTTTTATATATAGATCAATATTGAAGTAGGTTTCCATTAGATTCTTTTTGTTTTTCTCCATTCATAACAATTAATCTGATGAATTAATTGTTGAATTCATCAAGAAGTTGCAATTCTCAATTTAACCAATAAATTAATTATGTAAAAACTTAGGGTTTATTACCACCATTATGTCATCTATAATAATCTCTGTATTGTTTATTTAGAGAAAGAATATATTAGTGATATAATTTTTTATCATTCACTGTGTTTATTCATAATAATTTTGTATGAACTATGAAAAATTGTTTTTTTTGAAAAATACTAAATTATTTATTTAATTAGAACTTTTAAATAAAATTTCTAATATATAAACAAGTAAATTATTGACATAAAGGTCTCCATACCTCTCTCCCTCCCTCTCTTTCTCTCTCCCTCTTTCCCTCTCTCTCTCTCTCTCAAGTGTACTTTAATGTTATGTCATTAAATACAGAAAAAAAAGACAGATCGTTTTTAAGTTTAGAGTTTGAAGTGAATATTTTACATCAAGATAAGTAAATTGATATATTTACAGAAAGAAACTAAGAACCAATCAATATTATAAAAGTATAGAACTAATAAAATGACCAGTTAAACAGACTATTATGTAAATGATAGAGAATATGTGTAGATCAAAATTTGTATTTTATAGGTGATATGTTCTCTGAGCTGGATATTTTAGTCATGAGGCCTTCATTCTCTTCCTAGACAACATTGTCAATACATACTGGTCATAATTCATAGAACAGATTAACAGTTGGGATGTCGGAGATCTGCTGAAGGTAAAAAGCAATGAAACCAAGCATACAAAGAATGATCACAGATTGATAAACAACAAACAACAAAATTACAGGTCGAGAAACTATTGTACTAATCAGTTGTAGAGAAAATCTAGTAAATATATTTTTAAGTATGTGCTGTTGATGTTATGTTGGAAAAAGAAGAAAGACTCATAACTAAACCATCCAGGTCAGAGAACACAATACATTCAAAAAATATTATAATCTGCCTACGTGGTTCGTAAAATTTGTTTGGATCGAAACTAACATTTTTCACGAAATCTAATAAAAGTCGAATAACTATTTACTGTTACCTTCTTCTAGTTAAATGTTAGACCTTGACGTTTTGTAGAGAGTGAAATACTATAGTGAAATTCAACAGTCCATAATTCTCGGCCATATAGAACAATCGTCATACAACGTTATCAACAGATAACTAACTCATTTATGATACAGTTTGCTTTAAATATTAATCTTATGTCTGCTAGTAACTTACTATGAGGTGGATTTTGAGTTATATTAGTTAACTTGGCATTTGTCGAGGCATTCAGATAGTGAGTACAATATTCACTGATTAAATTAAAAGATCATTGTACAGTATGATAAACTAAATTAAATTAAAAATGATGATCCCTAAGTTACATTTGACAACCTGGATGGTATCTTGAACGTGTTGCATTGAAGTCATTCATTTCTAATTTTTAAGCTGACTGTTAATCATAATACTACCTAGAAAAATAAAAAGGGTTAGTTGTGTAAGATTGGTTATATTGTTTCATTACCGAAAGCCTACTAAACAAATAATATTCCGCGTACAGAATCGTGGATGCTCATTGTTGAAGAGTCCCACACTAGGACGAAACGATCATGTAGTGCTTCCAGGTTTAGGACCGAAAATCAAATCAATAGAAGATACAACCAAAATTAAGAAGCTGTGAACCATATGTGGAGAAATTTGAACATTTCACTTCTAAATGAAGTTTGTGCTGATGTTGTTGTTCAGAATAACGATGAGAGCTCCACGACCAAACCATTCAGCTCAAAGTAATTTTATCTTTCTCTTGCCAACTATTGTATGTAAATAGAAAAGCATATACCTGGTTTAGTTTGATTTTCAAATATTAACTGCTGATATTTGAATGCTGATAGTGAATCATGGAAATGACTAATTTATATAAAAATATGAACAACAAAAATATTCAACTCAAGTGAAAATACTTTAATTCATTATAAGTGTTCACTTGATTGCAGAATTTCGAAAATGTTCAATTCCATGGTAATATCACTTATCGTTATTAAAATTAGGGTTTACGATCTATCCAGCTATAAAAGTTCAGTCTATATTCTAGTTTCTTTTAATGGATAAACTTAATGTTCTGTGTTTAATATCAGAAAATGTTTTTGTGAATATTACAGTAAATTTAATTATTCAGATCATGAGTCAATTGAAGCTAGATCACCGTGGAAAATCTGAAAGCACTGGACGGCCGTTTCGTCATATTGTGAGACTCCTCAGCAGTACGCATCCCCGATTTCGCCTCGCAAGATTCGAATCCAGGACCTATCAGTCTTGCGCGCGAACATTTAACCTATAGACAATTGAGCTGGCCAGCATCCAACGGTGTTAATGTCTAACTTCAACTAATACACGAAATTGAGGGACATAACCACCATTGTTATCAGTGAGTCAAAATCTTACAACTGACCCGGTTGAACTCTACTGGTCACTGCTTCTCACTAGGATTCCAGGAAATACCTCATTGTGTTTGCCTATAAGACAGATAGATTGAAGAATTAACTGATCATTATTCAACTGTAAAAAATGTTATTCACGCAAAAAATAGACTTGATAAACAAAAATTGTTGAAAACAATAAACGAGCCATGAAGTAATGTATACATTGAAGTGTATGTATTTGTGAAGCAATTTATAAGTAACATTTTGTATTAGTAGTGATGTTTTGATTTCATGATTAATGACAATGATTTATGTTGTCAATTATTCTTTTAAGAATTAGAAAATATACATTTGCTATATGATAAATTTAAAGTATGTCATTATCAAAGTAAAACAAACTTTTAAAAAAGAAATCGCTATGATTATACACAACAATAAAAGTTTATTATGAATTTATTCACTGTTATAAAGATTTATTTACCTCTAAATTGTATAGATTACTAATTCATATCAACTGGAAGGATTACTGAAATGTAAAAAGTACTGAACAACTGTTCAGTTCTGATTTTAGAGCCCTTTTAAAGATGTGAACCTAGGATCTTATTTAAGTGAAATATACCTAACTAAATGACATATAACTGACTGTACCGTAAACATTTTGATAAAAAGAATGTAAAGAAAACACAAAACGGGCAAGTTCACAGTTAAACTGAGACTTGAGGATACTCCTTTATTAGATTACAAAATCAAAGATTGTTTAGCTAAACAGTAAAAAAATACAAACCCTAATTTAAAACATTCCATAAGAGTATCTATCATCATTTTTTGGATAAAGTTATACACGATAAGAAACAAAGTAATTCCCTCCTAAAAACTTATAAATTAACGAACAATTATAATAGTTTGGTTCATGAGTCGATCTAAACTAGACAACCATTTGAAACCTGTGAGCATTGGACGGCCGTTTTGCCCCAGTATGAAACTCTTCAGCAGTGTGCGCCTACAACCCCACTTACGAGACTCGAATCCAGGACCTTCGGTTTCGCACGTGAACGCCTTACCTGCAGATCACTGAGCTGATATCTAACGGTATTAATATCTAAATTCAATTAATTCATAATCTTGTGCAACCCTTTGTCTACTGTCTGAAGTGGATAACTATCTCCAACCGACAAAGATTGGGCTTCATTGGTAACGGCTTCTCACTAGAACACCAAGAAATCCATCTTAAATTTAGTTGCTAGTGAGCACATGATTATTATCAGAATGGGGATTTGTGGAGATTGTAGCAAATTTAACAGTTGAATTCATAAGTGGTCTAGAGATTAAGCATTCTTTCGTGAGACCAAAGGTCCTGGGTTCGAGTACAGAGTGCGGCATCGTCGTTACACACTCCTAAAGAGTCCCATCGTAGGACGAAACAGCCGTTCAATGCTTCCAAGTATTACATAGTGGTCTAGTTTAAATCAACTCATTAAATTATCTATTGAAATTTCTACAATTTCCACAAATCCCTATTCTGATTAATTATAACAAAATTTATTCAATTCACTGTTGAACTCTAATCTAAATGCATATTCAATACAATAATATTTTCATGAACAAATGTTCAGTATTCCAAAAATTAGTAAATTGTAAATGTTCTTATTCTGCTTACCTGATAATATAATTGAATGATAAGAAACAATTGAACAATTAAACTTAGAGAAATACCCCCCACACATTTAGTTACACACACATATTGTGAATTGATAAACTTGACGAATAATGAAATTGTAACGTACTGTTTAAAATAGTCTATTCATTAACAAAAATGTCAGTTTTTAACTCGTATAAGATGAATAAAATTAGGTCATGTAAATGTCATTAAATGTTTTCTAAGATGATTTTGATAAAAAAAAAAGAAGAAAATTTATCCATGTAAATTTCAGTTTATCTAATCATTCCATAAATAATATTTTTTTTTAGTGATTTTTCATGGATTATTTCATTTAAACGCATGGGTACAATATTTCAAGGGTCATATGAATCATTTTAGAAAGATGTAATGCGTACAAATGATGTAAAATAAACAAAACATAACATAGATTTAAATGAAATAAGTGATGATGATGATGAAGAAGAAGAAAAAATGAAATGTCAATTAACTGTAATTTTTTATCAGTAACAAAATTATTTACAACAATGTTAACATAGAATAGTAAGTAATGGTTATCAAGTGAACATCAACTTTGAGATGCAAGTACATCCAGCTGATGAGTCCTAAATAAGACGAAATGCGCGTTCTGGATTTCACTGTTAACCACTATTCATCTTTACTTATAATGATTTCATGTTTTTTAAAGGTTATTATTCAAACAAAATAAAGACGGAAATTTTCGTGCCACTGAACGTTCCAGATAATTGTCAATATGTTATTTAAATAGTTTCGGTATAAACCTTTCTAATACTCTGAATAAATATTTTCATTAATATATTACTATGTTTCAAATAGACATTTAGTAATAACTCGTCTTTGTATTAAACAGGACATATATTACCATTCAATAAAGAATAATTAATAAATTTGAACGTTACTTTTCTTAAATTCATCAGTAATCCTTGTTGATTCTTTCTTTATCCGTTATTAATTATACGATGTTTCTCTCATTGAACTAAGCGGTTAAACTGTGTAACTTCCTTCGTTACTTTGGATACACACTAGTAAAGTTGAACTAAAGCAGATTATTTAAACTTAAATTATCCAATTTAATGAATTCAATACTATTAGAACGTTTACACTACAAATCTTCCTTATTATTTTATCTATCCTTTTTGAATTGAAATGTGATATTCTTCTCCAAAAGAAAATGGTTGAAAATGTCTAATGTGTATAGTTTACCATCTCATGATTAATAACTAATTGTATTAACAATTATAATAGACCTATTAATGAAACAGTAGTTCATTTAACTATATTGAAAGGAGTTTTTTTTAAAATCTTGAATTTACTTAAAGATAGTTATGATAGAATTGAAATATTTCCAGTTTGATGTACATTGACTGTTTAATAGTAACTGTTATAAAATGGTATTAACTTCAAAACTTCATTTACTGTAGACAAAGATCAACTATTTAAATTTACAGTATATTTGAAAATGACCAGAACTCGAGTTTAGGAAAAGTTATATTACCAGTATTTTAACATGAATAAGCAAAGAAGTAAATATCAGTAGTCTTATTCATATCAAGGAAGATACATACCAGAATATTTAAGGATAAAACTAATGGCTTATGAAATTAATTAGTGAATACTACTAACAAGATAAAAAATTTAAATCTCTCTGTCTACAAGAATAAGGTTTGTAACAATTACTGAAGTTATATCAATGTTCGGATGGGCTTGTTAAGTTGATGGTGAAGTGAGATATTTAGCTGAGTATTTATGTAGAGTTAACTTGATTAAGCATTGTAAAAATAAGTAAGTAAGGAATTGTGATTCTTTGAGTTAGGTATTTGCTCTATAATTAAAACAAGATTGAGTATTATATCACAAGTTGACAGTGAATCAAAACGGTCATTGTAATCAGATCAATTGGCTAACTGATAATCGTATGACAATCGGAACCTTAGGAGAGCTACTGAATTTTCAATATAACGATGAAATAGTAAATTTTGCTAATATGTCACACATGAGGCAAATTATACATTCTAAAATTCACTTCGTAAATATGTTTATCTAAACATCCTCACAATGTTCAGGATGTTAGATTTCATGAAGAGATATAACCTGGTCGACTATAGCACATGCTAAACAAACAAAGAATAAAGTAATTGAGGTTTATTGCTTAAACCACAGACTGACATTAACGAAACCAAGAAGAATTGGACAGCTGATTCATCCTAGCATAGAATTCCTCAGAAGTGAGCATTCACATCCATACTAGAACTTGAACTCAGGATCTTCTGATCTCTCAGTGGGCGCTCAGGCTTTTGATGACTGAGTCAGCATCTAATAGCTTGAATGTTTAATGACAATCACTTTGTAATATGAAAATATCTTCCCATGCTGTTGGTATGTAAGTCCCTCACAATGGATATGTATATGTAAAACGCTCGTCTTAGGAACTGAAGGTCCCAGATTTTATTTCCAGTGATGGTATGAATACACACTGTTGGAGAGTTCTATATTAAAGTAAGGCAGTTTTTTTATCAGTATAAATTCTTGATGTAAACACGGGAATTCAACAAGTTTAGTTGTTGACAGTTTTCTGAGTTCGTCCTTTGATAGTGAACCCTGATACTAAACCTTTGGAGCATTCAAAAAACGAATTACAACAAGGACTAAACTTATACTACACCACTTTGCATTCATGAAATATTACTAGTTATTGTAAGCAGAGATGAATGGTGGCTAGCAGTAGAATCCAGGACGCGCGTTTCATCCTATTTGTAACTTGTCAGTTAGATGTACCTACATCCCAGAATCCATTTTTACTCCCCGCTTACAACGCTTGTGATTTGAGTCAATATCAAAGCAATCTGCACAGGATGGACATATACCATAAGCAACTATTTAGTTGTAGTCCTAAATGTCAATGGTTAGGTTCAAACAACAAATACAAGATGAATGACTAGTTATTGTTCCGATTGTCATACGAATGTCAGTTGGTCAATTGAGCTGATTACAATGATTGTCTTGATTCACTGTCAACTTGTGATATAATACTCAGTCTTGTTTTAATTATACCACTTTTTAAAACTTCACTATTTATATTACCAATGTAATTCTTATTATAATTATTATTGTCAATGATACTGTCCAGTGAATGATGAAAATTGATGATTTTGTTTTAAATTTTCTAAAAGATAAAACAGCCAATATAACATTTTTATTTAAATTGAATAATAACTAGCAATTGAATCAAGGACACGCGTTCAGTCCTATTTAGATTTATGTCCTGGTGTTAGTGTTCATACTGGTACTCAAACAGAATGTCCTTTACTTCAATGTAAGATTTTACGAATTGAGATCAAATATATAAATTGGGGAGCAGATTATTCACATAAATTCAATGTTTAAAAACTTAGTGAACATAGCCAATTTATTATACAATTCAAAATGATACAGTGGTTTAGTAAGATGTGAAAATCAAACATTATCAACATAATTTGCACAGTTTTGAATTGTTACTAACACACAACATTGTTCCTTCATTCCTGTTTTTATCTTGGTGACTTTTGGTTTTCACACTTTTCTTCACTCCAGTATTTTTAATCTTTTGCTCACAGGCTTTCTATTTCCTATTGATGCTACATACTACTTTTATATATTAACATAAGTAGTATACACCATAGTAGGATAAGAGGAGTGGTTTTTTTGGGAAGAAAATTTAAGCTGTTTCATAGGATACTATTTCACTGTAAACAGTTGTTTGATTTAAAAACAGTAATATTGATGTATTTTATTCACTGTGTTTCAACCATGTTTAAAAATTTCAGAAAACTAAACGCGGTAAATTTTCATCTCCGTTCTTTTTTTCTTTACAAAAACCTAACTTGAATAATCCTAACGGATCGATTCATAACATTTAGTACAATTTTTTTTCAAATGATGGAGCTATTTTTAACTTGACTAAGGGCTAATATGAAAAGTTTTTTCACTATTCTCCAATGGTTTTGTTGTTCAAACTGTAAAAGTTCAACCATTTTTTTATGCAAGTGAATAAATTTTACTGATGTTTTAACTAAGAAACATTCTAAACACAGTTGAAAATGAAGATGATTTATGGTTGAATAAACATTTAAGTTAAACAAGAACTGTATCTATATGTACAGAGAGAAAGAAAGAGCGAGGGACAGAGAGAGAGGAATAAAATATTAATTTCATCATAGAATGTATCATTTCAACTCGCGGTATTATAATCAAGTTAGTCTAGTCAAAATTTATCAGATCCTAGCGCAATGTATATTTGGAAACATGAAACCTAAAACCTTCAAAGCTGATTGAGTAATAATAAATTAAAACTGCAGTGGACACTACTCACATGATTGCTTGTAAGTAGTATGTTGCAGAATATGACCTCAATGTTGTTGGACAGAGTGAAAATTTTCAGCACAACAAAAGCATGGCGTTGGTGGAACATTTGGAGGGCAGACGAGAAGACAGGTCGGATTATATAACTGACCGAAGCATGTAAATGTATGGTCAAAGGCTATATATATGTATTATGTAAATACTTTGTAACTTCTCACAACAAATATACATCTCTACAGACTATTGACTTGTTTTACAAAAACAACTCAATATATCATTATTATCAGACGTGAAACATTTATAACTCAATGAAAATGGATGCTGATAGTTTTATGCCCAAAACAGAATTTAACTGAATAACGTAAACCATTAAATTTCAACTGAATATTTTTTATGTGCCATTTTTTTCTCGAAATGTCCTAAGTTCCGTCTGCTGTAGGGCTATGTACACTTATTTGTTTATGACTTAAAAATAAGGACAAAATAGTTGCTTCGCCACCTTTTCCTAACTGATGAAGGGTACTTTTAGCAGTAAATTCTCTTCATCAAGCTCAATAGTGATAGCATTAAAACTACTTATCAAAATAAATAGTCTAGTTTGAGTGGAATGTCAGGTTATGAATTCTAATAGTATGCTTAGCTTGTCAGCGCTTGTAAATATTTACATATTATTTGCATATTATTGAGAGAATTAAGTTGCTGATCGAGTAAAACTGTATAAATAATATACATACGCTTATGATGATTGTTAATAATCACAGAAATATTTATTAAATTAATTGGTCAATAAGTTTCAAATGAATATACATCCATTAGGCTGTATCATTAGGTAACTGTTTTTACCTTTCATCCTTCTTCTAAAAACTGTTGAATACTGAAACATGTTCATTATCAATAATGAAGAGATGTCTATTCAATGATCATGAAAAAACACACAGCATTTTGTTTAGATCTAAACATTCTTTGTTGTTTCAACACGTAATAACAACAATAACTGACAAACTGTTGAAAAATCAGAAACATTCTTTATGATAACAATTATATGCTACTTAATGGCTACTAATGTAGGAATGAATATATGGGATTCTAGTTACAAGTCATGACTTACGAAGTGCGATGATGCTGAGTTTGACGTGATGATCCATTGATATAATCTGATAATTATCATTGGTATATTAACAGTTAAATGAAAATTCATCGTTCCTAAAGTAACCTGTAAACCATTCAATTTCTATCTCTATGATTTATATGGCTCCTTGGTCTGTAATTATGCTTCAACTGATGTTATTCTAAGATGATTTTCAACATTGTATTGGAATATTTTCATATGATGTCAATGATATAGACTTTAACTGTTAAAGGAACACAAAAGCGTAATGGATTTTCTATGGTTGAATAGGATATTTTCATATTAATTTACGTGTTTTTGATATTTCGATTTTGTATTTCTATTGACATAGACAGAAACGTTATGAAGATCATTATTTGTAATATATATGTATATCTACCAAGAGATTTAGCATAAAATCTTTCTAATGTAATATATCTCAATTATTCAATATAATAATCTTATTCACTTTCTGAAAAGACATTCAAAATATACAGTTAAAATTAAAGAGAAAATTTGTAGCTCAGGTAAATATACACAAACCTGAAGTTTGTGCTGATGATATTGTTCAGATGAACAATGAAAACTCCAAGATCAAATCCTCCAGCTCAGTGAACAAAACTTCATCTAAAATGTACACTTCTATATACACATATGGTCTACAGTTATTTATTATGAATCAGTTACATATTTTATGAAATACCAAATAAGAGATTTAGTCAATATCATAATTAAGCTTAGAATATACCCTCGAAAACTTTGTTCTTTTTGAACTATTTTTAAGTGAAACTGTTAAAGTTTTGTTTATTTGTTTGTTCTTCTTTTTTAAAAAAAGAAGATAAATCGTATTATTAATTGTAAATAAATTCAACATAATTATCATGGATGCGCACTGCTAAGGAGTGCCACAACAGGACAAAACCACTATTCAGTGTTTCCAGATTTTCCATAATGATCTAGCTTCAATTGATTCATGATCTCAACTATTGAACTTATTATTAGGGTTACTATTTTCTCTTATTTTAAAATCTTTTCTTCCTTCAAGTTATACATCATTTTTCAAGTTTTGCTCTTATCACAACCATTTTTTCTTCATTTTTTTCCTCATTTATTTGTTTATTTATTCAATTTTGTTTTAAAAAGAACGGATATCCGACAGTTTATGGAGTATTGGTATTCTTGTATAGATGAGTTTTACAAAACAATGTATACATTAATTCTATATTTTCCTAATCTTTTCAAAGAGAATAGATTAACTAATGATGGCACTTCATTTTGATGATGCATGATACTTAATACACGTATATATTACAATAAACAAATTAAAATCAAATGAATAGAAGAAGTGAATTAGAGATAGAGAATGAATGTAAAAGTGTGATAAATTAAGTTCAATCATTTTAATTCTATTAAAAAAAAATGAATGAAACCCATTAATTATATTCAGAGTATTTTAATAAAAAGGGATGTTTAGTCTGATTTCAACAAGTTATGCAAGAAGAAGGTGAAGAAGACGAAAAGGAGGAAGAAGAAGAAGCTAAACGAAATAGGAAATGACAATAGAATTAAGTGAATAGAAAAGATTATAAAATGATTTATTATAGAATACAAAAATGTCTAATTTTATCTCTAAACATCCTCATTATTATTATTATTATTGTTCTAATAGAAGAAATTAGCATTAATTCAATACTACTTAAATGAATGCATTTAGTGTGAAGAAAATGAATCGGTTTTTATTTTTGTTAAAAGCGAATGTATAAGAATGATTGAGTAGTTAATTTTAGAAATATTCATCCTGAAATGTTAAGTTGTATATAAATCTAAGGGAAAGTTGATGATCCTATATGCTATAGCTATTTAAGGTCTTAATTCAAATACAATATTTTTTCTAAACAAACACATAGTAGAATGAGAAAACTAACAAGTTTAGATAGGGTCCCGTTAAGGTTGAATAGTGGCTAGTACTGTAATTCAGAAAGCGTATTCCATCCGTATTGGGACTGGTCAGATGGATTTACCTGAATCTAAAAAGAAACATGCCTAATAGATTATGCTGTTAGCTACTATCTAATTTTATTGAAAACTTGCGATTATATAACCATGTCTAGACAGTTCGACAACATTATTATAGACGAAAAGATTTGTACAATTTATTTCCACATAGTGTTGAATGTAAATAGCTAAGAAACTATAATTATTGGACAGACTACAGTACCGATGACAAGCAAAAAGAAACCAATTACAAATCTAGATTGTGAATTATGTTATTTATAAGTTCATATTAAACTACAATACGTAACATTGTTCGGTTGCTTAAAAATCTGAGATTACATTTCAATATAGATGTATGAACAAACAATACATTTTTCAAGAAATTCTTGTTAAATTCTACAGTTATATGTCCAGATTAATAGTCAGGATAAATACTCAGACGTAAGGCCAGGATACTTTAATACGGTCGGCATGATTGCTAACATTACATAAACTATGTTATCCTTGTTCGAACAAACGTTGTTATTTCATTCACTTTACATGACCTACGCATATATTCCGATTATTATCCTGACAATTTCAGTTGACCTACACTAAATATTGACCACTTCGACGATTACAAACTTCAGATGAGAAACTTATTTTACTATATATATTACCTCAAATTTGATGATGATTTGCAACTGTAGAACTTAACGATAGTTTATTAAAAATAGTAAGACTAATTTATAAACTGACCTGTTAAAGTTACCGGACCAAATGCTGAAGCTTCATTGTCAGAACTGCAATTCCAGTGTCTAAATCGAAATTGTCGTTGACATTCATAAATGCCTAATTTTGCACCAATGCTTATCACAGGCATATGATCAAAATAACGTTGACATAACTGAGCTTGTGAATGTGTCAAGCCTTGAACACGCAAACAAAGTGGTTTTGGAGCTAAAAGAAATGCAGGACTTTGATGAATTGTTCTCCAAGATAAAAGACCTAGATTCCTGAAATTAAAAAATATAAAAGACAATTATTGTTAAACAAATCATAGTTAATAAAATATGCTTTAAACGGTTTAGTTGTTCTTCAAAGTTTACAATTTGTTACTAATTAAGAAATTAATATTCGTCATTAAGTTTAATGGTACTTTTATTCTTCTAAGACAAGGATACTTTGAAATGGAACCTTGAGTATCTACTTAAATAGATTGATTTAAAAACATATAACTACATATTCCTTTGAAGAGATTATGTGTATGGATGAAAGATTATTGGGGGAAAAGCACTATTTATAAAGTGGATATTGAAAATCAGCAGTGCTTCCAATTGATGATTGAATAGCCATAAGACTGAGGTAAAAAGAGTTCCCAATTCCAACTAAATAAATACCATTAAAATAAAATCTATGAGCAAATAATCTTTACTAAAATAACATTACTAGTTGTGTGTTGTGTTCTACTGATGTTAACAGATATAAATAGCATGTATCATCAATCAAAAGTGAGACATTTGGTGGCAGAATGTTAAGAAGATGGAAGAAAAGAGAACAAGAACAAAGAATAATTCGTGTGGAAACGGAAGAACAATGAAATCTGAGACGATTGATTGACATTTTCCAAATGAAGTATTTACTGATAAAATGGTGGTTGGAGGTAGTCAACAGGAAACCCTGGACCCGGGTTTCGTGCTACTTGATACTCGTCAACAAGGTGTACCTGTAATCTATTCGGGCCGCAACCGACCCCCTGTAGGACTGAGATGCATTCACAATTGATTGATCACTGGGTGGTGGTTGAGCACTGCTATGTGTGTTAAGTCCTTCTTAGTGCAGATTAAATTCTATCGACCAAGTTGCAAAGTGGCCACTAGTTTAGGTAACTCAACATTGCGTGCACTATATTGAGATAAGATGGTGCTTGGAGGTAGCAATAGGAAACCCTGAACCCGATAGCATTCGATCTGCACTAAGAAGGACTTGAAACACATGACATTGATCATCACCAAGTGATCAATCAGTTGCGAAGTATTTACTGTATGATTTTTAAATTTTACTAACATGTTCTGCAATTTTCTATTCAAATACATTCGATTGCCCTCAATTGTATTCTCATTCACTATAGTTGTATATCAAACTATTCAATCAATAATAGAAATTATTTATTAGGTAGAAAAATAAAAATACAATAATTAATAGATGATTTAAACAAATTTCCTTTAACCGTCAATGTAATTGAACTTTTGACCATCAGCTATTTTATATTTTACAGATCTACGTTCAATTTGTTATGTTTCAATATTTTTAATACAGAAAATAGTTTTAAAATGAAAAAAATAAGGGTTTAAATATAAATTATTCTACATTAGAAAACACCAAAATGTTATGCAATCGTCAGAATAATACTGATAGCTGGATAACCAACTGATTATGTTCTTACCTCTCTGGAAGGGAACAGTACACAGTGTTTGGAGGAAAGTGTTCAGTCTCTACTGTCTTATGAAGGTGTACCACAAGAAGCTGTTCTCTCACCTCTTCTTCTCTCTTTTTTTCTGCATAATCTGCCATCTTCCACAGTAAACACATTTGTGAAATATGCAGATGATCTCACTGTTTGTATGCCTATCTCTTCCTCTTTACATCCTATAGAAATGAACCAGTTTTTGTCTCGCATTGATAGTTGTTCTGTTGTTAATGGTCTCATACTTAATCTGTCTAAGTGTCAAGCTGTTAACTTTAGCATGAGACACGAACGGCATTTAAATACCTCTTTGGTATCCCATAATACTTGTGTCATTGGAGACTCTTTGATAAACACAGTGTCGAAGGTCAATTATCTTGGTGTTACCTTTTCCTCTGATCTCTCTTGGTCTTCTCACTTTTCATTGTTATCGAAGAAAGTTTTCCATTTGACTTACTACATAAAGAGGCTGCATGTTTTTAGGATTACCTGTCATTTACTCTTACAATTTGTTAACTCCTGCATATTACCTATTATTCTCTACTGTTCTCCATTATTATTTCCCGGGCTTTTGAGAAAAGACTTTACTGTATTGCGGAGGGTTCTGAAGGAAGCTAGCTAGGTGTGCAGTGAATCTTTTGAGGTCATAATTAATATGGTTGTGGACAGACATCTAAAGTCATGCAAATTCCTGGCAGGTGTTATCTTATCAGGTGCTAATCATCCCCTTCACTCATATCTTTCTCCTTGTATATCTTCTGGTAGAACGAGACGTAATTACATTGAAATCCATGCACGCAAGCAAAAGTATAAACGTTCTATAATACCTTACCTAGCAAATATACTCTGTGACGAACAAGTTGTTAGAGTTAACCTAGTCAATAATCTGAGTTCTTAAACATATCTCTAATTTGGAAAGTTGTACAATTTTTTTAGATCTTTTTAACCATTTTTCCTTTCTTTTTGTCTTTGTTTTTGTTTTTTGTAAAAGAAACTTGTTGAAATACCTTGTGCTGAGGATTCTATATTGTGCCAAAATACAATATTGAATAAAGCCAATAATAATAATAATATTATTATTATAACAATATGATCAGTAGTGGTTGGTAATTTTACAAGTTATTTAAGCTTAAACCACGTAGGATTCATTAAAGCGTTCATATATTTATAATATCTCAATTAATAGGAAAATTATTTTTTTCTGGCGTTTCGTGACTCAATGTAAGCCACCTCTTCAAAGAATTAATCGCATATAATAGTCTTGCGTTGTTTTTTTTGTACTATTTAAACTTGGATTAAGTTTGATTCGGTTATTTATTCTCTGAAGAAGTGGCTTACACTGAGTCAGGAAACGTCAGAAAAATTTAATTTTTCTATTCATTGGGATATTACAAATATTTTATTTTATTTATAACAATCTACCCAATGCTCAATTTATTCAAAATTATCAAGTCAAACATTGATAATGACACTTACGTAAGATTCAGTTTTTTACATTGTTTTTAATTATCTTATTGTATGAATGTTAAAGATACTACTGATTCTTTTAGATTGAATTTTGTGAAATGAAATATAAATCTTTAATTCAAAAGTTGTTTATAGTTTTCTGACTACTTAACTTTTGCTTAATAGTAGTATATTATAAATTCACTGACTGGTAAAATCACTGTAACGAAATCTCAGCATTGATTATATGTTAGAATTATAACTACTTTGGCATGCACATAAGATAAAAGATGCTGCTTACTAGATTTATATATGTCAGGTTCGATCTCGTTTGAGGCTTACAATGGAAGTATCATTTAAAATATCTGCATTTAGAGAATCACAAACATTCCAGATAAAATATAAACATGAATACAATACTTAATCTATCGGGACAATTTATACGCTTCCTTGATTATTATCTAAACTAGTTTCTGTTGAAGATGCTGAAAACGATAAGTGAAAATATATTCTATGATATAAATTTAGGGCTGGAAGAATTCATCTAACAGAATTAGTATAGTAATGGAGTGACGTAATACAATCACTTATATCGATGGAAAATGATTGATTCCTTCAATTCATTGACTGACTAGAATGATCTAGTAATTACAGAGGAATATCAAAAAGAAGATTCGAATGCTAGTTACATAAGTTGGAATAAAAATGCATTATTACGTCAGAAATAACTTCCTCACTTTTTAATTTCATTCTTTTTTTAAACAAAAGTTGTTTGAAATGAAAATGATCTTTGCATAAGTTGATCCGACAAACAACAACTGAAATAATACAACATCATATAAGATCACTTACATTGTGGTTTAAATTTACAAACACTTGAAATATGGACTACACTAGTCAATATTGTTCTAACCGTTAAGTGTTGGGCTAACGTTTCAGCTATAAAACGATTACTTGAATGTAAATGAAATTGAACTGACGGCGTACAAACAAATTAAAACGTGTATCCATAAATACATTGTCTACTTTTAAATCATATTTCTTTTACATAACTCTTTATTCCAGAATCTTATATTCATATTACCCGGCATGTATCTCAACCAATTATAATCCAGATCTATTGAGTGCTAATTCCCACTGGAAACGTCTGAAATGATCACTTATCGCAGTTACTTTTCTTAAAAGTTACTCATCATCCGTATTTATATCATTTCTATTGAAACTTTCTGAAGTTTAAAAAGAGTTAAAATTAATATTTCCGCTTCATAACATCAAATAGATGTGTTCATGCCTTAAAGCTTAACAGAATCTAGTTATTATCACTGAGTTGAAGTGCTAACTTAAGTATGAGTTGGAATATGTAGTATCATTAGAAAAAGACTACATACTTTTGTAGGAATCAAGGTTTAAGAAATTCTGTGTTGATAAATTATATTGCATAAAAGTAAATGTTGATACATGTCATTAAGTTTTGAAACACTTTTCAACAATCAATGTTTGTACATAATTATGTGAATTTTGTCAAGGAATTGATAAATGGCTTCATTGCAAATTATTTAAATGAAATGAAATGATTATTTCACTTTCGATATTAGTCTAGCCAAACATATTTTGACTGTTTAATTGCCCCCCCCCAAAAAGTGTAGTTTATAATCATACTTAAAGATTTGATGTATTGAATAATGTGTGAACATGAATATATGAAAGTAAAGTTTTTAACAAATAACTGAATAACACCAATGATTGAATCTATTTCAAGTTGTCCTATTTTCTCCACTTTTACAAACGCACAGTTGTTTATAAATGAACCGTTAAAACAAACGGAAAAAAATCAAGTGCTTGTTTATATGATATACGTTTGTTTGTTACGGAGAACATATAGTTTTACTTGCATAACCAAAATAAGTTTATTACTTAATTTAGACCATAATTTAGAAGATAAAACAAGGAAGGGAGTGTTTAAATTGATTAGAACATGGATAGCATTAAAACTAATTATAAGTATTCATATAAAGATAAGATCATTAAAAAGTCAATAACTTAATCGTGTTTCTTTACAAACAACGGTGAAACAATTTAGTATAGATATGATAAATGTAAAAGAAAATTGACTGTTAAATTAATTTATTAAAATAAACATTTGTGGTATATTTTAATAGAGTTTTGTTTCTTGAGCTGGATGGTTTAGTCATAGAGCTTTCATCATTCTTCTGATGATGTTTCAAACTACTTTAGTCACCTTAAATAATTTTAAATCATAACAAACAACAATCGATTTGACGAATAATGTTGATGATTATCTGAAAAAAGCTACCTGAGGTTATCAGGATCTTATTTGGTTATTATTATTCATTCCCATTTAAAAGAAATCCATAAATGTAACTGATAATTATGATCTTATTACAGTACTTCGTCCTCTGAGTTGGATTATTTAATCGTGGAGCTTTCATTATTCTTCTGAACAATATCAGCACAAACTTCAGGTAGAAGTGAATTATTCAAATATCTCCATATATTATGACTGAAAGGTTGCCCTGTCGACATTGATCTTAATTGATTATTGTTGATCCGTAAACTGTTATTGTCTGTCTCTTTATTTTGATTTTTACTCATTTTGATCTCATGCTTGGTTCTATATTTGTCTATGATTTTTTTTTCAGAAGAATAATGAAAGCTCTATGACTAAACCATATAGTTCAAAAGATGAAACTTTACCAATACTATCCACCTAAGCTTCAAATCTTCACCATCTCAAGATTACATTCCATTCCTTGCACTGAATGATTTAACTGCGAATCCTTATTTTCACACTAGATAAAGCTTATCATTGTCCATATTTCTTCCTAGTCAATGACATGCTGCAAATACATGTTTCATGGAATGAACATTTATCTATCTCGATCTGTATATCTGGAGAGACTTTAGCAATTCTATTTGGAAAATATCGTCGATTAATTTTTCAAAGTACAATCAACATGTAGTAATGAATAAATAAACTTGAGAAACATGAATATTTCAAACGGTAAATAAAATTAAATACTAATAAATAAACGTATTTAACAAAAACTGTCTTTCAGTATGTTTAAGAGAGCTTGACACTAGATGTCTAACATAGGAATATATCGAATACTTAAATCCATGTAGAAAATCATATTGTACAAAATGGATAGCTCAGTTGTAACGTCCCTGACTTTGAAGCTAGTTGACATGGGATCGGACCTGTCATGGAGCATCCGTTTTCTCTATATTATAGATACATCTTACGAGTGTCAAATAACACAAAACCTAGATCCAGGGTTTCCTATAAAATACATCCAGCCACCAGTTAACTTTAATGAGAAAACTGATAAGTTTTAGTTAAGTAAATTTTACTTATGAGGAGAACCTATATGAATGGAACTAAAGTGCTTAACAACAAATGTTTATTCGTGTTTAGGATGTTTTTAAATTTTAAATATTACTCTGAAACAAAGTAATAACAGCCTTCTTATTATTTACTGGAAAGCAATAAATGATAGTTTTAATTCGGTTTCATTTCTTTTACTCTAGGGCACTTGATAACACTTATGGTCTGCATAGATCATTTTTTTAAAGATCAATCAGTTGGGTTAATCTTTAAATATTATTCTTACAATTAGTAATGTTACTTGTCAACCACTTTAATATTCATGTTCTTATTGCATGTAACTGGTCAACTGGAATGTGGACAATTATATGCTAAAAACATGAACATAGATTATATCTCACACAAATTTATTGATTATGCTTAATTGATGCGACTCTCCAAATAAAACTGTTTCATGAAATACAACATCTCGACTGTTTACAATTTTTTGTACACTTAAGTTGTTAACTTTGTGGATGATTCCTAGAACCTCATACTCTTTGACACTTGAATCCAGGATGAAACCGAAAGAATAAAATGAAGGAGAAGTTTAATCTCCAGGGTCGGGTTAATAACGAAAACAAAAGGGTATTTTTAACGTTATCATTGACCCTGGACCACTAAAAACTCATGAAACTTTATTAATACTAGTAAAAGACTCGGCGTTCGGTTAACTAGATTAAAGTTCAGCAAAATAAATCGATTCGTAATTTTTTTGAGAGTTTTTCATAAAAACTGACTAGCTCAGAAACACTCATAAACAAGATTATAAGTATACGAAAAGAAGTGGATTAGAGTTAGACTAATTCTGGAAACTTACGCTTTGTGAGAGGATTGTTTTGAAAATCCATAAATTTTTCTCCTATTTGTTTAATGGTTCTATAATGTTACTTTTGTCATTGAAATGAATTTCTTGACGACCTCAAACTAGATAGCCCTGCAATACATATCTTATTTTACGTTACGGGAAAATTTTACGCGAGAAAGTCACAAATAATTTAGATTTTGGTAGAGTTGAGTGAAAAAATAAATTTAACTTTGTGAAAATAGGAATCAAAAATTGACTTATTTTCTATGTTAAAAACTATCATCCTGCGGATATTTCAATTATTTATTAACACTGTTAAACTGAGTGCAATGTTAATCTCATAAAACTTGATCAGTGAAAGAAACACACAAAAATGTTAAAGTACATAATTTAGTCTCAAAACAAACTTTACAAGTTTTGTGCAAATTACATCTTCATGGTTGACATCACAGAATTGCCCTGAAAAATCAGGATTTATCGGATAGTTGTTTTTGGGATTGGTTAGCAATGCGTATCCACGATTACAAAGACGACGGGATCCAAATACTTCAGATCTAGTGGTAAGCACTTAGTCTTTAGACCACTAGATAGGCAACCAGTAGTTTACATGTTTAAATTCAATTAGTTCGTATGACTGCTCGGCTACCGATGGATCACTTTAGAAATATCTGAACCTCACAGACCATAGCTTCTCACAGGAACTTCAGAAATTACCACACATAGATAGTCACTAGTTACTGTTTATAAAAACTGCTAGTCGTCATTTTTATACCATCTAGTTCTAGGCTTCAGTCACAGGAATCTCACTGTA
Source organism: Schistosoma spindalis (assembly GCA_946903255.1). Classification (NCBI taxonomy): domain Eukaryota; kingdom Metazoa; phylum Platyhelminthes; class Trematoda; order Strigeidida; family Schistosomatidae; genus Schistosoma; species Schistosoma spindalis. The sequence continues at coordinate 32,554,797 of OX336417.1, read as the reverse complement.
AAACTTATGAACGCAAACCAAAATATTTATTATTGTATCAAATGTTTTCAAGGCTCGAATGTATCTTTGTAAAAAGTGCTTCAATAATGTAATGAAACTTGAAAGTAACCGACTAAGATAACTATATTTCTTGTGATCTTATAGGTCAATACGATAATCGTAAAAACATTTTAGTAAAGGATACCAGTAAAAAACAAGTAACTTTTTTTCTTTTTAAGTTTCTTGTGTTTCGTTGAGCGGCAAGAATATCAAACGTTAGGATCTCGTTTGTTAATGACATTAATGAATTGCTATTTAAGAAGCATATGACTATTTATATATTTTTTGTTCAACTATAATTATTGAGTGATTTGTAGTGATTATTCCAACAACATAGCAAACCATCTGATGGAATTATACATACTATGTTGTAATAAAAGCAGAAACCATTTCTAACTCATTGACTGATACCTTTCAATATTAGTAGTAGATGAAACAACTTACTATCAGCGAGAATGACAAATATACTAATGATTATGGGACTTGACTATTTTTGTATTTGAAATGAAAATTCCACGCCACTTGTTTAAGAATGCTTCAATTTACTATAGGTACAAGGGTTAAACAAATTTCAATTTATCTGTTAACCTTTCACTGATGACAAGTATATTACCGTTTATTTTCTTATCAAACCATGTGGTGTATTAGGGCCAGAAATTCTAATAAGCCATAAATAAATAGAGCAAAAAGTGACTGAGAATTACTTGAAGTAGTTAGGATGGCATTTATTAAACAGACCGTCAATTGTTTACTTTAGACCAGAGGAATTAGATAAAGGATTAAGCAATCGGAAAAACACGTAACTTTCGAATCAGATTAAGATATTTTTAAACGATCAGTTTACTTTGATAAGTAAATGAAGCAATCATCTGACAATTTGCGTTCCTACTGTTAGATCGTTGATTAACGAATTCTCTATGTAAATAAGAAATAGTCATTTAGCCAATGAGGATTTGGATCACTTAATGGACATACAGAATGTTAAAATTCTTGTTCCAAGATTATTATTTTTTTAATATAGTGAAAATTCTTATTTTGACATTTGGTAAATAAAGAAGGAACAAATCGAGCGAAAAAATTCTTTTCAATTACTTTTTCATCATGGCTCTACATTATGTATATATGATTTACAATAATGAAATAATACTCATCGAGTGGATACGCTACGTAATAATTACATAATGATATATTGATTACAAATCAGAAGAAAGAGGATTAATCATAATCAAAGCAATTATTAGAAAATCAAGTAGTTGCTACGTTGGATAATATATCAAAAACGGAAGGAACTAACAAAATATTTTAATGAATGGTCAGAAGTATAGTAGTTATATAAGAACCAAGAGACGGATGTTGAGAATAAGAAAATACAAAATATAGAAGAGATACGAAAATAGTTTATCACATTTCTATTACAAACTCCTCTATACCGATGGCCAAGATAGCAAGAGTGGTTGTACAAACTGTTTTTGGATGCAAAGGTTAGATCTATAAACATAGATTGCAGTAACTTCAGCAATGTGCAAAAGACAAACTAATAAACCATGTTCAAATTTGATGGAAAATGGTGGATAACATTAAAAGTTTTATTCAGTTCAACTTGTTGACCCATGTCCAATAAATGAGCGAGAATAGAACTCTTGATCACTCTTACCTGAACTTTGGTCAACTACGACGGATGGTATCCTGTTATACGATGACGAACTTCCTGTAACGTAACGTATCCACTCGATGAGTATTATTTCATTATTGTAAATCATATATATATATATATATATATATATATATATATATATATATAATGTAGAGCCATGATGAAAAACTAATTGAAAAGAAATTTCTTCGCTCGATGTTTTCCTACTTTACTTTTTGTCGTTGTTTGTTTATTCGTAGTTCTACACTTCTGACAAATAATATCTGGAACCACATTTGACATTAGTAATATGATGAAAAAGTATCTTTAAGTTGATTTCCCTATTTCTTACTTCTTTGACAGTTATATGGACTGGTGAATATTGTAATTAATCCATACAAATTCAAAAAGGTACATCTATCTTTTTTACCTTTGATAAAGACAGATAGAATAATGTAATAAATACATAAATTTAAAGTTGTATTAGGCATAATGAACTGAAATTAACATTTAAACAATTTTATTTTTACAGTTTACTAATAAAAATGAAAAACAAATACAGAAGAAAAAATATATCCAGTCATTCAATATTGAACTATTGAACAAAATTATAATCATTTTTATTGAATCTACAAATAGATGAATGTATAATGATAAGATAGAATTGTAGGGTGTGTAACACCAAACTCTATGAATACATCATCATCATCATCATCGGTACCCAGCATGTGTCTAATAATTTATAGTTAATTAATAAAGACGAAGTTTTAATGGACTAAGGAAATTGTAAATTAAACAACAAGAAAAACAAATACAAAGGTTATAAAACTATTCGTTTTATAAGTAATCGTTATTATTAGTAGTAGTATGGTTACGATTATTATTATTATTGTTACCATTACATGTTATTTACTAAATCTGTATATCATGATGATTTGGCAGGTTAAAGTCAAAAACACAGAGTTGGAGAAAGCTATCAATATAATATAAATGTAGAAAATTTCTAATAATAACAAAGATAGGAATTTTTAAAACATTGTGAATATTGTCGGTTTTTTAACAATGATTCCCTATTGATGATTTAATGACATATTGTGATCATTTCTATATCGTAATGGTATTGCATTGGATCATAAATGGGTGTGTGAATGTATATTGTAAGAGTAAATCAAATAAATATTCAACAGGATTTTGGTAATATTGAGTTTTCTGAGCTAGATGATTTAACCAAAGTGTTCTCACTGTCATTTTGGATGAAATCATTAGTGCTTACTTCAGAAAGCAGCTCATCAAGTAGATCATTTGACTCAAAAAACTCAACAACATCAAAAGTATTCGCAAGAGCTGCAAATATTTTTTATCCATTCAACATGGAATATATTTAATGTTTATTGTAAGACTATATTAGTATATGTTGAAAACTAATTTTAAATATTTAGCTAATTTCATTGAGATTGACTGTATTTCACTAATATTAAACTGATTGAGTAAAATCATGTAAAATTAACACAGCTTGCTAGTAGAAGAAAACAAAGACTTTAAAAGTTCCCTTAGTGTTAAAATACTTCCTACTAACCCGATATGATATCCAAGAATTAGGTTTAACAGTTAGGTCTTAATCTGTTGAAGAGTAAATGATATATTAATCTATTTTCTACAGCATTTTACGATATTTTAACAGGTCATATTTTTTTTATATTTTCATGTCATTTTATTGCATAATAAACCGTATTCTTCTTGCTAATAGTCTTGTCTCTGATGTCAAATCATTAGGAAGCTTTGATCAATATCTCATTCTTGCAACTCACCATCAATCGATCATACTTTTTAGCATTGCATATTATTTATCAATCAGTATACTGAAATTCATTTTAACAATCCAAAAAAAGTTTATACAACCGCTTGGTCATCGGTATAGGAGTGAGTTTATAGATGAACTTTGATGAAACTATTTCAAAAATATTTGAACTTTTTTCTAATTATTAGAATAAAGGTTTGTAGTAATTTTAATAGTTGAATTCATGAGTCGATCTAATCTAGATCACCACTGAAAACATTTGTATTTTACATACTCTCAACATTCATCACTTGATTCTTACGTAACTAGTATAATACACTGACCTTTCATCGAAATATTTTGTTAGTTCCTTCTTTTTGTACATTATGCAGCGTAGCAACTGTTTAATTTTTCAAACAATTACTTTGATTATTATTGTTGGGGACGATAGATTCCCAAAACTCATATTTTGTAATTTTATCTTGTGGAGCTCGTATGCAGATGTATGCGTAGGTATTTCTTACCACCCACGCACATAGTCGATTGACGAACTTATCGATTAAATGTTTAAAAGCTCCATGGCAATATCGACTATATATATTTGTATAGATACGTTTTTAAATTATGTTTGTTGTGGTCGCTCGTTTTCTGGCTGTTGCAGAATATAATTCCCATTATAAGCTTGGACTTCTCCCTCTAGATAGCGGGACGTATCAATAGCTAGCTTACTGGTCTTTGGTCACCGAGTCTTGTTTCTCGTTTGCAGATTAAATGAAATCGTGATAGCTTCAAACCTAGTAATTATGATCCTCTTTCTTTTAATTACTCAATATTATTTTACAATCAATATACTGTTATATGATTATTACGTAACATCACCACTCGATTACTGAAAACCATACATTTATTGATTAGTGTACGGTCATAATGAAAAACTAATTGAAAAGAAATTCCTCCGCTTGATTTGTTCTTGTTTCACCAAATTTCTAAATGGAAATTTTCATTAAATTTAAAATACATTGATAAAATCATTAAAATCCTAATCCATAGTGCAGCTTATCTAAAAAAAAATTATTGATTTATCAATATAATTGGATAGATTTTCTTAGGACTAATGTCTGATTATAAACTGAATAACTGAACGATCCGTAACAATAATTGATTTCATGGATTGGTTGAAGTTAAGCCTGGGTTCGAATCCCGTATGCTGGATTGTGGATGAGCAATACTGTGGAGTTCCATAGTACAATGAAACGGCCGTCCAGTGCTTCAAGGTTTTCAGTGGTGGTCTAACATTTATCGATTCATGATTTCAATCAATAATTTATTTATTTTGATTGAGATATTATATTTTTAACATTAAATTGAATAACTTTATTACTTAACAAGAGTATTATTTAGAATATAATTAAATGCAGAATACTAGACAGTTTTCTTTGATGATTTTGATTGTGATTATTACCGTGAAGAAGTCCAGACACGATTGCTGAATGAAACGTTGTAATTATTTAAATTTCAATCACTGACATTATTTCAATTAAAATTTTCACGTATAATGACTTCTCTATACGCTATGATGTAATTTATTGAATGTGTAATAATAAAAGTAAAAAAAAACCATACTTTTGATACTTATTGATATTTAGATGAGAAATTTGACAAACTATTAAAGGATGAAAATGAAGTAGTAAACTATATCTTAACTGTAATTAACTCATAGTAACAGACTGAATTTATTTGAGTAGATTTTTAATCATGTCACATTTTTTTAGAAATCATCTAATAGAATTGAAATTTAAGATGGTGGTTGGAGGTAGTCAACAGAAAACCGAGGATCCAGGTTTCGTGCTATCTGGAACTCGTCAGCAAGACGTATCAGAAAGGTGGTCGATAGCATTCGATCTCCACCAAGAAGGACCTGACACACATGACATTAATCACACACCACCCAGTAATCAATCGATTGAGAATTAAAATTTCTAATAACAAAAGATTTAGTAATTTTTATATTTTTGTACAATTAAATTTATTTTTAGTCGGAAAACTTTGTTTTAATAGGTGAATTCAACATTGAAAGCCTGGAAGCAATGGACATTTGAGATAGTGGAGAAGATTTGTAGCTCAGGTGGATGACTTTGATGGAGTTTTGTTCTCTATCTGAAGTTTATGTTGATGATGTCGTTCAGAAGAACGATGAAAGCTCCACGACCAAACCATCCATCTCAGAGAACAAAACTCTGTCAAAAATGCAGTGGACAGTTGTTTCGTCCTAGTAAAGGACTCCTCAACAATGTCCATCACAAACCCTGCATGCGAAATTCGAACCCAGAATTTCGGAACTTGACTCATGAATTCAACTATGAAAAATTACTAAATTCTCCACAAACCTGCATTCTAAGAAAACTTTTAACGTATATTGTGAAGGTTTAAAAATTCAACTAACTAAGTTCTTAAGTGAAACTAAATAAATTAGTGAACCGAATTTATAAAGATCAGTCAACTCATTCTGCGCATATATGATCAAGTGTGAATTTAAATATCATGGGACTTATTGGTTTACGAACATATACAACACACAGCACGTATCACTTTTCAATAATCGATTAGTGTATAAATGTAAATTATTTACCAAAATGATTGAATAGTCGAAAGATCAATTGTTAAGATGAATAGTATATTGTTTAGCATGTAATTGTAACTAAATTTAATGAACCAAACTATGTTGTGTCAAAACAAACAAACAAACCACTTTTTGATTATAATCAGCATGTGCTCATTAGTGACTGGCTTCAAGAGATATTTCCTAGAGTTCTAGTGAGAAGCTGTGTCTAGTGGAGTCCAACCAGGTCTGTTTTGATAGAGTAACTTACTGAAGACAGTGGTGTGCCATAGCTCAATTTTGTAGATCAGTTAAAGATAAACATTAATACCATTGGATACCGGCTCAATGATCTGGCTTCAAGTCTCGCTGGGTGAGATCTTAGATGTGCACTGTTGAAGCCATCCAAGCTTTCCATAAGTGATCTAGCTTTAATTGACTCGTGAATTCAACTATTAAATTACTATAAAATCCATAAAAATTCTTTACCAATTATAAAACCGTACTTGATTCAAAACTGATAAAAATAATACAAGTTAATTAACAAAATATTCCTTATTTCATTAATTTTTCGTTATTCAAAATCTAACATGATATGATAAAGTTTATTACTTACTGAACTATCTAACCTAATTATTTAGTTGTTTTTCTTGTTGTTTTTGTTCTTTTTTTTTCTTTTCTAGTTTCTTCCACTATCTGATATTATAACAGAAACGATGTTCATCAATAGTCAATAAATATGTCACTGATTTATTAAATATTAAAATGAAGAGTTTGTTTTAAGCTACACCTTTATACACATTTATTTTTAAGCATTAACATTTAAATATCATGTTAAGAATGAATTGATTACATAATATGAAGTTGATATATATATATTTTTTGTTGTTTTTTTTAATTGAAAAATCTAATAAAATGTGTGAATATTACAGTGTTTTTCGTTAATGAATGATTTTTTTTAAATTAGAGTTTTTATATTTCAAAACAAACTTGTCTTAATAAGCAAAGATGGATAGTGGGTAGTAGTGGAAACCAGGACACGCGTTTCGTCTTTTTTTTTTGGACTCGTTAGCTGAATGTAACTGCAGCTAAGTGTTGATGTTCACTCTTGGACTTCACTTCAAATGACATTGCGTTATACACTTAGCTACTGAGTTCTCATAGTTACTTTCTTGTGCAATGATGTGAAGTTTAAATTCACCTGGTGTTGTTCGCTTGTATCTTTTTATTATTGTTCAGAACTGTAATTGATCAGTTTATTGTTAGCATATGTGGATCCTACCTCAAAATGCGCATCCTGGATTCCACTGCAAGCCACTATCGATCTTTGCTTATAAAGCTTGTGACTTAAAGCAACATTGGGGCAATCTACGCAGGAAACACATATGCCAATAAGAGACTGATCAATTGCAATTCTAAACAACAATGGAAAGATACAAGCAAACAACACCAAGCGAATTTAAAATCGTCTTAATACTTAAAATAATGTTGTTTTACACTAATGATGATAAGAATAAATAAATAAAATATCTTGGGTTAAAAAAGTAACTTTATACATATACATGTATTTACTAAATTTGTAATATCTTTGAGTATAAAATACCAATTGAAATAGATTCCCTTGGTATTGTTTTACTTGAATCTTCCGATTGATGTTTATCAATGCGTTTGTTCAGTCTTTTATTGACATATGTGCATCCTTTATGGATTGCCTCGATATTGCCTTAAGTCACAAGCAACATAAGCCAAGATGGTTCGAGTCTCAGAGCAAACATCAACTCTGAGATGCAGGTACATCCGTCTGATTAGTCACAAATATGACGAAACGTGCGTCCTGCATTCCACTGCTATCCACTATCCATCTTTACTAATTGAAATAGTTTGTTATTATACGTGGTTTACAGACAGTTGCAGCATTTTTGTTTCCGGTTTACTTAACAAAGATTCATTAAAGTAAAAACACTACTTCAAATCGTTTTTAGCATTATTTCAATTGTGTACAATCATATGGAGTGTTGTATAACACCAAAAATGAGTAATCTGTCGTGCAAAATATAACGTTGATACATTTGGGAAAGATGATTATCGATCAGTGTCAATAGTTTAATAATAATAATAATAATAAAGGTGCTTTACATCTCAGGGTGATTTGATTAAAACAATTTGATCGATTTATTCTATTTTTTAGCAGTTGCTTCATCTACCGATTATTCAATTCAAATAATTTGATATGCTATCGTTACATAATTCTGGAACATTTTTTTGGGGTGGTGGTGGAAATTAATCAGAATACAGTGTATAAAATAAAAACTATTAAGAACTAATAATCAACAAAAGCAGAAATGGAATATAAGTTCTATTTACTGAAATATAAATATAATTGAAAAAAGGAGGAAATAGATTTAACATGTTGTTGTAATTGTATATAGACAACTTACTCCCTTTAAATACACAAACCAAGTATAACTTTTCTGATTTCATTGATCTCTGTCAATCTATGTAAGGTGACATCTTTATAATTGACTGATTATATCGAAATTCTATGTCTTCTATTTTTACAAATAGTTTGCAGTAGAAGAAGTAGAAGTTTTCAATAGAACCATTAAAAAAAATATTTTTTGTTTGTTTGTTTGAGATGTGTATTCACAATAAGTTCTCAGTATTTTGTTGACTAACAGGTTCCTTTGTCTTTCAAACGTAATTATATATAGAAATACGTTTGAAATTCATATACGACGAGTATTTGTATTATCAAAGAATTTCTCGTGTTGAAAAAAACTAGTTTTGATTCAGAAAACATATTATTATTCACAATTCTCAATACTTTATTAATCTCCCTAACAATTTAATTAACTGAGCAAGTGCTATTCAGATTAAAATCCAGAGCTTTGTATCTGAACGAAATATGCTCAGTTGCTTATTTTACCTGGCCAACTTCGGGCCCAACTAGTTAATAATCAATTTTATAATATGGCGACGTAATTTGATTAATGTTCATTTTTATATCCCAAATTTATCCACATATCATACGATTGTCATTATTATTATTATCATTATTATTACATGTGCTAACCTTTTCGAGAAATTTATTCAGCATCCAACCCTATCTACTATATCTGACCTAATTCACATTATTCTACATATTACATAATTTCTGATTTGTAATTGCATTATTATTTCTCTCAACCGATGTCAATCATATTTATCCTGATCATTTATTTCACAATTTCATTTCACTTATAAACCGATTCAAGTTAGTCAGCTCCAACATTAACGATTTGATTGAATTTTATATGACAAACAAAAATTCTTGATTCACATATTACAATTTCCAAATGATGTATTCTGCCTTAAATCTGACCAATTTTATGGATTATAAATGTAGATATGAGGTAATTGTAGAACCTAATAAGAAATTATTGACAGTATGGAAACACTCAAGGAAATGTTTCTTCTAACTAGTCAATCAAATTTAAATCACCTCATTAATAAAAGGTCTCAAATAGTTTAGTATACTTCAACAAACATTGTTGAATCGATTCAGATTCATGACCTAATTGGTCAATATATTTGAACTTTTATCAAAAAACATCATGATCAATTCTAGTTTCATTTAAGTTGTTCATTTACAAGTGTTAACTAATTAATGTAATCGATAAGCAGATATTTTTAATTGCATAATTTCTCATTTTTACTTTTAATTTATAACTATTTCCCATGATGAAATGAAGTTAAATATATTCAAGCATATTACACAATAGTGTGACCTTCTTTGTACTACAATTTTCGGTAGCTAATTAACATACCCTGTACTTTCATCAAGATGGTTTTTAAACTTTTACAAAATAAAAACGTCACAAATTAGTATTAACATGGGGTGTTGTTTACAAAATTGAGAGGACGAAAAGTGAATGTCCGACGCTTTAACCGGGTTAGTGGACACAGAGAATTGACATAGGAGAGTTGAAAAACCTTGATTCTAAACCAATGGTGCACATGGGCTCCAGTATCCTGATGGAACAAATGGCGTATGAACCAATTATTGGTCACCGCCTATCATGGGAATGCATCTCCTTACGATGCTTCACTGTCTTGTGAATCAGACCTTTAGGTGGAAAGTTCCGGGTGTGGCCCCCTAAGAAAACCACCTGTTTCGATTCGGGCATCCGGGCATTATCCCATATGTATCTGGTGCCCCCTTGTACCAATATTTATGCATTCAAATAAATATGAGTAAATAAAATTAACATGAAAATCTTTATGACATATTAAAGAGCTGAATAATCATTTCATTTTAGTTTATGAATTCAATAATATAGAACAACTCTAGGACATATTGTGATTATCTTAATATATTTAAACAATTTGATCAAAATCCAATTTTTCCCAATTTTCAATTGCTTAAAGATTCAATACATTATAGTGACTATATGTAACAACATTAAATTGTTGATGACAATATCATAATAATAATTAATCACTATTCATTCGTTTTCTACCTTAGAAATATCATTCACCGCTTGTATAATCAAATTGTAATTCGAATGAAATATATAAACAGGCTAAGTTTATTCATTGATCTTTAACTCATGTTTATCTATGACAATTAATCAACAACAGATTTTTATGTTCAACTTTAATCTATGCAAAATCTTATACCATTTCATATAATTCACTTAGAAATACAACTAATAACAGATGTGAGTATTTTTATTTTATTCCTATTTCATTTACGGATTAACTAAACATTTGGAACATCATAATCTCTAACAGATTTCTTTATTTGTTACTTCTTTCTTTTTGTTTTTGTTTTATGGTTTCACAAATTTATAATGAAACAAATTTTTTTTAAAAAAACGAGAAACTTTTTGTTGTTCATTATTTGTTAATGTATCCATTGTTGTTGTTGTTGTTGTTGTTGTAAGTCTGTGTGTATTTAATTGTAGAATGAACATAACAATAATCGAACACATCTGACAGTAATTAAGTTATTAACCAAACGTATCTACAGTTACATTGAAGTAATTAGAAAAGATAGAAAGAAATATAGAAAAGAGTAAATTTCTCAAAAGAATACAATTTTTTTCTTGATATAATGTTGTTATTATTTTACGGTACAGTGTGTCCGATATTCGTCGACTCCTTTTTTCTCTTTCTGGACTGGAATAAGCTTCAAACCAATTCCTAGACATAGTTTACTTAAACATCTGTTGACAGTAAGTAATTTTACTGTTCATTTATTCACAGTTCTTTTTATCTTTGATGAGTTTTATATATGACTAGACTGTAATTTTTCGATGAACCAATCAGATTCGGCGGCTTGCCTGAATATTTGAGCTACCTGTTCCTGACATCTAGATATTTCAACAAGTTATCTATTTTAACACATCATTATGTCTATTGAGCGCCCAATCTATTCAGGTGCGTTTATGAAAAGTTTACGACATTTCGCTGTACAGGTTAAAAAAGGTACAATCAGCGGCATCATGATGGCTGGCAATATGCATTGAAAAGAACGAACATTATTCGGATGTCAATTCCCGAACTGCTAACATATAACTGGCAATCATTTAATATTTATCGTCAGGATCGAACGAGAAATAAGAAAAGGAAACTTGTTGAATTACTTTGCGCTGATAATTCTGTGTTGTACCAAACACATAGTACTGAATAAAGCTAATAACAATAATAAAGTAACAGGTCTTGGAAATATGAAATATAGTGATAAGCAGTATAAAGTATTTCTGATCTCGTTATCGTAGACAAAAAACTAATAAAACGTGATTTAAATAACTATTCATAAGCAGTGGTCTAATGGTTAAGCGCTCGCGCGCGAGACTGATAGGTCCGAGGTTCGAATATCGCGGGGGGGGGCAGAATCTTGGATGCGCACTGATGAGGAGTCCCATACTAGGACGAAACAGTCGTCCAGTGCTTCCAGGTTTTCCATGGTGGTCTAACTTCAAGTGACTTATGAGTTCAACTATATTCATAGACAGTTTACAATTACATTTTAATTTCAACTGTTTTAAAATCACATTATTAACAATGTGGTATTTTGATTTACTGGAAACATTTACTCTGTACACTTTTTATCTAAATTATGAACAGAAATTAAGAGCATTTTAAGCAGAAATGAATAAGGGTTAGTAGTAAAATCCAGGACACGCATTTAATCCTATTTGGAACTCGTCAGCTGTCCCAGATTGAACATCAATGCTTGGATGCAGAGAAGCCAAGCTGATGAGTCCTAAATAGGACGAAACGCACATCCTGTATTTCACTGCTAGCCACCATCCATCTTTGCGTACAGTGCAATATCAAGGCAATCTGCATATGATGTACACATACCAATATGTGACTGATCAATTATGGTCCTAAACATTCAAATGACCAATAAAATGACAGAAGTTAAGAACAGTTTTAAGAGATTGCCCATAAGTATATCATATTATTATAATTTCGAAAATCTGCTGAAAATCAAGACCAAAGTAGTTTGTATTACAAATTCATTGAATAACAATATGCTTGACATTAATGTGAATAGTTGTCATGGTATAAAAAAACAAAAGAAAACAAAATGATTCATCAGTGAATTCCAATTTTCAGCTATGAATTGTTTTAAACAAAAGAACTTTTATTTAATTCAATTATAGTTACTCAGTCTCTACAGTAAATATTTTATATGGTTACAGTATTTTTATGACCGTTCAATTATATGAAGTGAAAGGAATCAATCTGTTGAATTTCCCATTCATTATTATATCAGTTATTATGACTAACTAATCATTACTAATATAATCCATTTGGAATACATCTGAGTACATGACACTTGAGTAAAAGATATGCAAGTTCTTTACATTGTTATCAACATTAGTCTATGCTGCATTAATATTGAACAAGTTATTCGTAAAGTAAAATGATGAATGAAAATATTCAACAGATATCATAGCTAAACGCTTGTAAGTTACCATAAAAGATATTTCTATATAAAGTCTGTATACAATGAAGTATGTCAAAAAGAGTGAGAGAGAAAAGAAAAAGAGAAAAAAAAGTGAGTTATTTTACAAATAAACATCACAGTTATCAAGACTATATAAATGAATCAAGTTGACAAAATTCTAGAGTGAAACTGTCTTAACTAACTAGTAATTGTTAATTGGCAATTTATTTAGCTTAAAACGTGGTAACTTATAGAATTGTGTGCGACTTTAAGATTCACAGAAAAAGAATGCAATTCGTTTTGGTGTTTAACCACTCGCGCGCGAGACTGATAGGTCCCGGGTTAAAATCTCGCGAGATAGTATCGTTGACGCGCACTGCTGAGGAGTCCCACAATGGGACAAAACAGCCTTCCAGTACTTTCATGTTTTTCATGGTGATCTAGCTTCAATTGACTCATGATCTCAACCATAATATCCACAAAAACCCCTTTGATATTAAATTGAAACATTGCTTAGAAATTAAAAAATATCACTGACTAGCCTTAGTTTCCACACTTTGCTTTAATGAATTCAGAGAAAACTAGCAAAGTTTACAGTAAATGAGTGAAACATTAGACAATACAAATATAATTTGATATGAAGAACTGCAACTAAAGAATGAAAAGTATGAAATAATTATTAGCTTCATTCAGCCCCTTTACATAAGAACTTTAATCATAAATATTCCTGCTATTTCATCTATAAACTTGCCGACTTCCGCAAAACCTTATATCTACCATTATTAATTCTCATTTAGCGATTACATTTTACTTCAACAATGGTACAAGCACATTCTTCATTTGCACATAACGTCTAACTTTATAAATCATGTTTGATAGTCATCAATTTATGGCGTACATACTGTCTCACAAAATACTTAATTTTTGGTATGCGGACGAACATTTCGCTTGAGTTATGTATGACGTAAAGTGGACTGAAATTTTCCACCTGAAGTGAGTTTTCGCTATCGATTAAGTCAAAAAAGTTAAGTAGATTCTTAAGATAACTGAATATAATCTACTTCCTGTTTTCAAACCAGGTATCGATGCAAATCATTCCTGAGACAGTAACGTACGTTGAAAAGCTAGTAAGAATTGCATCCTAAATATTCTTATCTTCCATTAATTCTAAGTTTCCTTTGGTTTTTCACCAAGTAGAACTTTCATTTTAACATTCAATAGGAGAATGTATGAGTGAGAGTACAATTCTAGAAAATTCAGACTATGAAACATCTGCCTTTAAATAATGAAGCAGGAAAGTGTTCGCCTCTTTTATGAATGTCGATCGATACAATAAGTGTAGATGACGATTTGCTGTAAGAAATGTCCGACCATTTCTATTTTAGTATAAACTGTAAGGAAACTTGTTAACAATCAGTGAAAAAAGGATTTTTAAACAATTACTATGTTAAGTTATAGGACTCTTCTCTATTATTGAATCAGATATCACGAAACTCTCATCCTGCATATCTGATTCCCGGACACGAAAACACACATTTATTGACGTAGTGTGAACTAAGTGTTTTATTTGTTAGATTGATGTAAATCCTAGGTACAGATTTTAGTTATAGAAGGACCCACAAAACCGATCGACTGATGAAGTTAAACAACGCCTATTGGTTAAGGCTTACAACTACATTTGGATGTTGATAAGTATAGTCTAAATAACTAATGAAGAGAAGCAAATTACTCAATATATGCTAAACAGTGTTTTCAGTCCGCCTGGATTTGCTAAAGTTGTTAAAGTTCGAACGATTTTGGAAGTTTGAATCCTTAGAAACTGTATTAGCCAAACCACTTCTGCATTGCTTGCCACAAAAGACTTATTTTTAACATAAATCAGATGGTCAGTAATTAAGAACTTTCAAAAAGAATAACACCTAACTGGGACTTTAGCTATCCTATCTAAATAGTGATTTTCATTCGTCATCCACAGGAATCTCTGGCATCAACTTGTCGGCAAATACTACCACTCTTCAAGTTAAGCACGTTCCAGCTTATTCATTAGGAATTGAAGGCTGTATATTAATTACAAATTTAGTTTATTGGTGATCATCAAACAACTGAAGGATAAATGAAGGACAGTTGGATTTCACTTCAATGTTTGATCCATTGTTAAAACATCTTATTGGCTAATTTAAAAATATTTTGCTCCGATTTGAGTAACATTATTTCTGTGAACGATAGTAAGGGATATAAACCACAAAAAATAGATAGACGTTTCGGGATTCCAACTTGCAAACAAATGGGTCGAAGATGAGTTGTTTGAATACTTTGCTGATGCTTTATCAGACAATCGTTTCAGCCAAGTAGTCTGAAGACTTTACATCATGAGAGAAAATTTAGATTTTTGAACACTTCACGTATTGAACTATTACTGAATACAGTAGGGGATTTCAGTTTCTTAGTCAGTTTTTAACGACAAGTCATATTCTATAACTACCTTATATTTATCGTTATTTTTTAACCCAGATAGTAACGAATAAAGATGTGCTTTGTGAAAGAAATCAAAACTACACTAAGATTAAAGTTTATTATGACCAAACAATATGTATTCGATAGGATGTAACAATTATAACTATAAGTTAGGTTCAAAGGCATGTAGATTTGAACCAGTTATTTTCACATAGTTAATTTAAAGATTATTACACTAAAGTATGCAATTAAGTATCTTGTCAATTCTCTCTCTTACTATCACTTCAATAATTTTGTCAACCAACTAAAAACAATCGATCTGATTTATTCAATCTCTCATGTTATTTTACAATTGTTATTCATATAATATTCAATAATAATTTTTGAAAATTACATATTTCCATTAAAGGGTTAGAAACACGAAATTGACCTGAGAAAGGTTTCTTTTTGATCAACTATTCATTATTAACACGGTATTATTACTATTATTACTTAGATTTTACAAGTGAGTATACCAGGTCAATTCTAATCATTTAACACTATGCTGAATGTTTAAATGGAATTAACAATTATCTAAATCAAAATGGGGTTTCGTGGAGATTTTAGTAAATTAATAGTTGAATTCATGAGTCAATTAAAGCTAGATTTCAGAATTCCAGGTAAGCATCTACCTTGTGATGCAGTTTGATTATTTCCGTAATGTATGTCCTATTCATTTTCCTAATTTCCTCCTCAGCTGGAACCTGGTTTGTTTTCCTCCTACAATAAGCTGTTGCTGATGATTTCTAGTCAACGGATGTTTAGTATTTTTCGTTTATAAGTACTTGTACCTGTTTGATGATAGTTGTAGTAGTTCTCCACGTTTCAGCTCCATACAGTAGAAGTATCTTGACGTTCATATTGAATATTTTGACTTTGATGTTGGTTGACAGTTATTTTGATTTCCACATATTTTTCAGTTGTAGGAATGTGGCCCTTGTTTTGCCAATCCTTGCTTTTACGACATTAAAAGATGTATACTTGAGAACTGATTTCACATGATGTATAACACTTTCAATGTTTCAGATGATTAGTTTTTTCGTCTCAATGAATAAATCATTCACAACAAACAATTTATGATGAAATAGACAATATTGTTAAGTATGTTGCATGAGTTTGTATGTGGCTAACCATCAAAAACAAGTCCTTATTTGTTTAAATATGATAGACTTTAATGATTTGCAAATTAAAATTAAGTGAAAGAAACTTAGTCTTTAGAATACTTTTCCAGTAGTATATTTTTTTCATATTAAGAAACGTTAAACCTTATGTTGTAACACAAAAAAACTGGCAAAAAACATGTTCATTTAGTGTTTCATGGTAGCACTAAGACTGTCTAGTTATTAACCGTTTTCAGTAAGACATTTACTAAACCTACAAGAAATAGACAATTTTAAATAAATTGAATTTTACTCATCTGATACTATAAACAGATATATGGGTGTGTAGTTTCTTAACCCTAACATGACTCTCTATTAAACAAATTCACATGCACTTATGACACGGTGTCTAACTACCGGTGTTTAATACTTATACTTTTCCATGATATTATGTCCTACCCATGAATAATTATAATGCAAATAATTACCAAGAAATTACATGGTATATATAAGATATTTGAATGACATGTTACTCAAAATAAACAGCTAATCTCAATTCTACTTATTTAGAAAATGACAACAATCTGTTAAGATTTTCAGTAGTTGGTTACAAACGATCCAATAATATATATAGGCCTCTGGGCCTATTGTCCATCCCAAGCTCGGATAAAGGAAGAGGGTTGAGCATGGAGTTAGCGACCCCATTTCGTCGAAAACTAACTCGCTAAAGAAACGCTAATCAAAAAATTATATATATATATATATATATATATATATATCCCGCAATAGTTTCCAAGTATATATATTTCATTTTAAAATTATACACTTACCACCAATAACCCATATTTCCAAATGCATTTATATGATTAATTGTTAATGTATATATAAATAAAATTAAAACAATTATTCCATTGATAGAATATTGTTTTCCTTTATGATATTGACACTTTTTATAATATTTCATTATAGACATTGTAGTTGTGTTTATATTATCGTTCAGTTAATAATGAATTTTTCATTATTGAATTGAATTTATTCAAACAAACAAACAAACAGAAAAAAGATTTTTTTTAATAGTTTTTCATTACTATTCATTAAATGATCTTTTATAAATAAATCCGTTTCTTGGAAACATGTAATTATTGTTTGAGGTGAAATGATTTAAAAATTTAAAATAAATTTGGCGGTTAATATAGTTATTTGAAAATAAAACAAGAGATAATGAAATTATTATTCATATTATTCTATGTATATATAATTGTTAAATGTTCTATAATATACAATATTATAGTGTGTACTTTGTGTTATAGATAGATATATTACGCCTACACATGTGTTATGTTTGTCAATTAATACATATATATGTCTATATTAAGATGCACAAACTTTTCTTCGAAAGCAAAAAAAAAAAAAACAACAATTTTCAACCTTGTTTCTAATCTCTTACATAAGATAGATATAATTTCATGGATGAATTCCCTAAGTAACATAGAGTATTATTTGACAATATAAAGAATAGAACAAATATATCATATAAGTATTACTAATGAACAAGCATACAAACTACTATTTAAAATAATTAAAGTCTATATTAATAATTATGTATATTGTTTAATATACTCTATAGGTATGTAGGCGTATTCATCAGTATATTGCGTATATATATATATATATATATATATATATATATATATATATATATATATATATATATATATATATCCATAGATTTATGATTGGAAAAACAAAAAATAACAAATCATAGATATTGGTTCATAGACAAATAATATAAATTTTATTTGATAATGATGAAAGAGACAATGCTTATAGGTATTCATAATAGAATATTGTATTTATCCCTTCATATTATAAATACATACATTCACATATATGTATGTATATATATATTGTATAGTTTTATATAAATAAATTCACTGGTCCATTTGTATTTCTACCTATTTACCTATCATATTTTATTGTATTCATTGACGCATATATATATATATATATATATATATATATATATATATATATATATATATATATATATATATATATATATATAATTCCTTTGTCATATTAGAATATAATCCGTCTATGATTAAAGAAATAAAAACAACTGAACTCTGATTGGTTAGCTTATTTAATTAATAGATAAATGAGTAGAATAAGTTTAATAGTGGATAACTTTATAGACTGTAAATCATTAAATACATGATAATATGTATTATTTCAATAGTTAACATTATAAGTTAATTGAAGTTAAATCACTATGGTAAACCTGGAAATACTGGACGACTATTTTGTCCTATTGTGTATAATTGATTAGATTAGTGTATTCATATATTGAATTTTGAAAAAAAAATGATTTAAGAATAGTTACATGAACCAGGGAATATTACTGGAACTATACTTTTTAAACAGATCTCCTTTTCAAGGATTAGTTGAAGTTAGATATTAACACAATCGGATGCTGGGTCAGTGATCTAGTTGGTTAAGCGCCTGGCGTGAAACTGATAGGTCATGGGTTAGAATCCCATGAGGACAGGGTTATTGATGCGTACTGTTGAGGTGTTCCATACTAGGACGAAATGGCCGTCCATGGCTTCCAGGTTTTCCATGGTGGTCTAGCTTCAGTTAACTCATGATCTTAACTGTTGAAAGATGTCTTTTTGTTAAGTCGTCTAAACAATAAATAAAGTTTACACTAAACAATGTTTGTGAAAACAATACTTTTACTAAAAAGATTTATCAAGTCATCACATCTTGCCTTTAGATAACTAACTCAGAAAAAAAACTGATAATTAAGTATATTCTTGATACATCTTAAAGTTTTAATTAATATAGAGAATGATAAGTTGGTGTATATTTAAAATATGATAATATGAGATACTATATTGTACTAAAACCAATTTTAACTCGTTGGTCTATGAACGTAGAATTTAACTATTCAAAGGATCATCTACTAATAACCTTTACTTACCTAAATTTATACATCAACGACTTACATTTATAAATGGACCCAATATCCCTGTTTTGGGGAAAAGGCACAAAAACCCCAAAATTTCTCCAGGTTTGGGGAAAATCCTCAATATGTTTAGGGGAATTTCGAGTCTGCCTGAATATTTCCTCAGAATCTTATACAATTTGGGGTTTTCCCCAAAAATTTCCTCAAACTTTGAAGAAAACTATCGAAATTTTCACGACATTGGGGAAAACCCCAAAATTTACCCGAAGATTCCTCAAAATAGGAAGATTGGAGACATTTGATCAAGTCAATCTTAAAATCGTTATCCAAAATTATGGTAAAGAATAAGTTTTTCAAAGAATTTCATCGACAACAAAAAAGATTATATTCAGTTTTAAAGAAACCTATGCACAAACAATCAGTTTTGCTTACTGCAGAAAAATCTATGGAAAACTATTAAACAAAATTTGTAGAAAATTAAGATTTTCAAGTGTCTGTTTTTTTAATATTTTTGCAATAAAACTGTTTATTTACATAATACAAAATGTTTGTTCCAATAAAAGTAGATGTTTATCATAGCTTTGAGATGATGAAGATTTGTAGCTCAGGTGGATGATTTTGATGAAGATTTGTTCTGTGAGCTGGATGGTTTAGTCGTGGAGCTTTCCTCGTTCTTCTGAACGACATCATCGGCACAACCTTCACTTCTACCTGTAGTTTGTGTTGATGATCTCGTTCAGAAGAACGATGAAAGCTCCACGACTAAACCATCCAGCTCACAGAACAAAACTCTAACAAGGTTTAAGACAGTTATATACCATTTCAGATTGATGAAAATTTCTGTTTAACGTCTTAATAATAATCCCTAATAACTAGTAATGAAATTAACAATATACATTTCTGCCTTAAGATATATGTGTTATAATGTTTTTCATTCAGATGAATTATTAAAAGAACTCTAAACGATAGAATGCTTTAATATATTCACGGAATTGATTTGCAGAACTTTCAGCGAGTACGATACCGTATATAGGGATAAAGTTAGAATAGTTTTCTAAGTTTTGGAATTTCGTTCAAGTATTGATACATAGTAATCCTCATCCAGTGGTATCGGTATGTGCTACTGATGTTGACAGATATAATTAGTACGTATCATCAATCGAAAGCGAAATGCCTGGTAACAGGTCAAAAAAATCAAAGAAAACAGAACAAAAACAAAGAATGATTGATGTGAAATCGAAAGAACAATGAAGTCTGAGACGATTGATTGACATTTTCCAAATGGAGTATTGACTGTATGGTTCACAGATTTTGTTAAGATGTTCTGTAATTTTCTATTCAAATACATTCGATTGTCCCCACTTGTGTTCCCGTTCACCACCCTACAATCTTTACCCCGTATTTATTAGATCTAAAGATTATGGAGTTTCTGTTTTTTAGAAATTATTACTAGAGTTACTCAATAGTCAGTATTGAATTTGTCAACCCTTACTGATATTCATTTCGTTAGTTGATAGTAATTTCTCTCATTATCTAGTTTTCAGTATTTATTTAATCGAATATGATTTATAATAATAACGAGAGTTTACAAACAGCTTGTTATTGTTAAATGAAAGAACTTTAATTTTTCTCCATCATTAGTGAATTGTATAGAGAACTAGTGTAATAAAGTAACATTATACAATCATGTTATCCTATAAATTATTGGAGAAACCGTTTTTTTTTAATACTTTCATCCATATTTCATCAAGTTATTTGTCAAATGCGCCACCTATTTAACAATATGATTTTTACAAATCATGATTTCAATTTCAAAACTACAAAACACTGGACAACTATATAGTCTTAATAGTGAACTAACTCAACATTGTACACTCACAATCCTATTGTGAATCTTATCTGAATTATTTAAGTCTCGTGAATAACACATAACCTGTAGGCTACTAAACTGACATTCAATAATTTACTTTCAAAAAAATTTCAGTCTATTTATTATATTACCTGAACATCTTCAAAAAAAAATTGACAGATATCGGCAACACACTGGATATAGCTGAAGTCCTCAGGTTATGTCTTCTCACTTTATGTGGCGGAATCTTGGAGAACTACGAAAACCATCATCCAGAAGATACAAGTGTTTATTAACAGTTTCCTACGCAAAATACTTCGGATCCGTTGGCCTCTACACTATCAGCAACAACCTACTCTGAGAGAGAGCAAATCAGATACCAGCGGAGGAACAAATCAGGAAGAAGCGCTGGAAGTTGATAGGACACATATTGTAGAAAGCACTCAATTGCGTCATGAAGCAAGCCCTCATTTGGAATCCTCATGGCCAAAGGAGAAGAGGCAGATCAAAAAACACATTACGTTGAGAAATGGAGACAGATATGAGGAGAATAAACAACAATTGAATAGAACTAGAAAGGAAGCCTCACGACAGACAGGGGTGTAGAATGTCGGTCAGCATTAAGAGTAACAGGCGTAGGTAAGTAAGTCCGAAATGATTCACTAATAAACATATAATTATTATAAAATTGATAGATTTGTGGAATGTATTATATTTTACAATTTACATAACAGATTACCAACTTCTACAAACCCTTTAATGAATTGATTCTCTATAAAGTACTTGATTATATCACATTAAACATTAAATTCATTATAAGTAGTAATAAAATATTTGTCTTTCAATTAATTTGTATCATTGAATTCATTCATAAAATAAAGTAACAATCATGATTGTTTCACTATTCATTAGAAGAATCTGTAAAAACATTTGGGTTTGTTTGTTTTTTTAATTTAAAATTAGTAATTTGTCATTGGAAAAAGATTTTTATATTCAGTTCACTTGAAATGTAAATTAAATGTTAGTAACAAAAAAAAAGAGAAAGAAGAAAGAAAAAGAGAAAAGAGAAAAGAAATGTAAAAAAAGATTTTTCATTCCACTTTTGTAATTTTAAAAGTGTTAGTTTCATTTGTATTTTTTTTAAAAAATTCATTTTAGAGGAATTTTTATGTATTAAAACTATTTTATGATTGTGGTTAATGTGGATTATATAGTAGTTGTGAGAAATTTCTTAAATCACCTACTTACTTACTTACGCTTGGTAATCTAAATGAAGCATAGGCTGCCAACCAACATTCTACAACCCACTCTGTCTTGAGCCTTCTTTTCCAGTTCTGTTCAATTGTTGTTCATTCTTCTCATGTTTGACTCTATTACTCAGTGTAATCTGTTGTTTGATCTTCTTCTCCTTCGACCTTGAGGCTTCCGAATGAGGGCTTGCCTTATGACGCAGTTGAGTGATTTCTTTAATGTGCGTCCTATCAACTTCCAGCCCTTCTTCATCATTTCTTCCTCCGCTGGTATCTGATTTGTTCTCTCCCACAGTAGTTTGTGACGGATAGTGTCTGACCAACGGCTCCGCCTGGAGCCCGTTTAGGGCTATTGCCGGCCTCAAGCCCGGATAAAGGAGGAGGGTTTGGTATGGGGTTAGCGACCCCATTCCGTAGAAAAATAACTCGCTAACAAAACGCTAACCAGAAAATAATTTTTTAAATCATAATTGTTTTCCCCAAATTATTGCATATTTTCATGGTTATTTAACTTTAATAAAATAATTACTGTATATTTGCTTCATAATTGGAACATTTACATTTATCTTTTTTTTCCCAAAAGAGTTTTGATCACTTTTAATTGACTGATTATTTCAATATTTGGTCTGCTCCATCACGACTAAGAGAATGTCTAAGTCATATACAAAGTTCATGGAACTGAGATAGGATTTCAGAAAATTTAGATTACTCTTAGTTCCTAATGATCACACGAATAACAATAATTATTATTATCATGTTATATTTGTGAACATTTTATTGAAAGGTATTTTTCACCATAATACAAAATTCTATGGCAAATCATTGAAAGTCAAGAGGGTGCTGGACAGTTGTTTCATTCCAAGTTGTAATTTTTCTGGAATGCATACCTGTTTCTTAACAAGCGTATACCATTAAATCACTTAGTCCAGTATAGAATTATTTATATCTAGAAACGGCAAACGAACTTTAGAAGTGATGTAATGTCAATTCCAAAAAGGATAAAAAACTCAATCAAAAAAAACTTATGGATGAGAACATGCGCTCACACGTTACACAACTAACTGTGAAAAGCTGAAATTACGACAGAAATAATTTCACAACAATCTTGGTATAAGATAAACGTCCGTGAATTTGTAGCGCATTCGCTTCTCAGTGTTTAGTATATGTTGTATCTAGTAATTTTTCATTCATTTGGTAAATAACTTCTGTATATAGGAGCATAATTCTTACTGGGGATTTTATTGAAACCCTAGCTTTCCCTCTATTTGCCTATTTTATTCAGAAGGTTGAATCGCTCTACAATGTCGTATTAACAAAAGATAGTTTTAGATTATTAGAATGTGGTTCTCAATGACAAAAAAGGCTCAGAATAGATTAACAGAAAATGTTCAAAAATGGTAAAAATAGCACTTCCATTAAACATTGAAAAAGGGCGGTTACCTTCACACAGAATATGCTTTAGAACGTATAAATTTAATTTAAATCTTTTATAAGCATTAGGCACAATTAATTCGAACCTATTCTGAAAGGTTTGGAAATAAGGATCCACCTCTATGTTAACAATATATTTCCATGTTGAATTACATAACTTAATAACTCCATTCAAATTTCAATTCATAGATTTCTAATTAAATGATAGATCTGAGTTGTCCAATCATTACAATTGACTGACAAAATGTCATATATTATCCATAAAATGGATGATAATGTCAGATGTAAATAAAATGAAAAGTTCATTTCTTCTTTTCTATCAAGATATACCGATTTGATTATAATGTAAATTGTAGTTTAGAACCATAATACAATTTGATATTAATAACATTAAATGAAGTTTATGAGAAAGTTGATTATTATGACGAAATACACAATCCAATCCCGTTTGCAAGATAACAGTTGAAAAAAAACCCGAACATTTGGCGTTATTTTATTATTTGGTTAGGTTTGTAAACAAAAATTGAAAATAGTTTATTTGCCATATAGGTTGATGATTTTCAACCAGATCCTGAAGTACAAAGACTTGCATAGATTACAGATAAGATTTAGGATAGATTATCAGCATAATTAGTGTAATGCATCTGTTGTAAATCCTGACTATAAATATTTATTCAGCTGATATTATTATGACATGGAAACTATCTTTAGAAATATCTCTATTACTATAGTAGGTCGATTAAGGTTAGAATCTTAAGTAATTTATTATTTTTTTAAAAATACTGAAAAGAAAATGTGTTCAGTTAATTTTCGCGCACAAAAACAAAAATATTCTGCAATGTTTTACTCTTAAGTTTTTTTCGAGTAAGAAACGCTATTAAATAGATGATCATAACGAATCTACATTAGATCTAAACAACAATAGCTAGTCATACTTGGTATAAAACTGGATGTTCAATTCTTGTGATGGTAAATAAATTAAATTAAATTAATCAACTACAAATATCTTTATGACAATTAACTAAATTGAAAATCAATATTTTAGGCTAAGGGTGATTAAATTCATTTGGTATTATTTGTTTGAATCTTTCCATTGTGTTTCGAAGACTGCGATTGATCAGTCTCTTATTGGTATGTGTGCACACTGTGAGTATTGCCTTAATATAGCTTTAATTCACAAGCATTATATGCAAAGATGGATAGTGACTAGCAAAGGAATTCAGGACGCGCGTTTCGTCCTATTTGTGACTCGTCAGCTGGATTTACCTACATCTCAGAGTTGATATTCACTCTGAGACTCGAATTCAATACCATTAGCTTTCAACACCATCGCATTATCCGCTTAGCTACTGAGTCCTGATAGCTACTTGCTTGTACAATGAGTGATTAGGGCGAAAAAAAATATTCTGTTCCAGTTTTTGATTTCTATTACAACATAGTTTAAATGATCTCAATAAGTAATTTTTTTGATGGATGTAACAATCAAAATAAAGCATTATAATTTTTTTTCCAAGTGTATTATAATATTAATCAAGAATGTATATCACGTCGATTCATTTGTTTTCACTTCAGATTCATTCAGTCATGTTTGTATAAGTAAAGACATTAATGACTAATTAGATTATATATATATATATATATATATATATATATATATATATATATATATATATATATATTACTTAATAAAGCTTAAAATTATTTTTTAGTAATATTAATATAATTCTCATTTACTCAGTAACACTTTACTATCTATCCTTGCCTAATGTTCATGTAATGTACTCAATCATTTAAAAAAAGGGGGTAGACAATGCCATTTAAAAGAAAGTAATTAATATGATATGATTTTAAAGATTTTCAATAAAATTCATATTTATTTTTGTGGGCTTATATTATACATTATTTGACAATACATGGGTTCTTACATAATTAGTTTAAAGGTAAATCGTAACAAAGAAAAAATAATAATAAAGTATACAAAAACAATATGATAACCAGTCTGGATAATAAGTCAGTATTATCAGGGTAGGTTAAAGGTAAGAACAAATTGTTTTTGAACGCATAAAGGGGGTTTCAATTTTCGAAAAAGCCAAGGCTTCAATAAACCTTAATGTATTAGTAATACTGATTTATTTTTCAGAGTGGTTATCACATTGTTTCTGTGTACTTTATTATTATTTTTTTCTTTATTATGGTTTATCTTTAACCTGTCTAGTTGACCTTTTAATTTTCGTATAAAAATATCTTGACAATTATAGGTGTGAACAGATTGTTCGAAATGTATTACGCAATTATATTACATAATTCTGACGTTGCTATAAAACGTAGGAGAGATGGGACAGTCCAACGTTCACTTTATCGAAAAAGTACTTGGAACGGCCTTTACCTGAATTTCAATAGTTTTTGTCCACTCAGTTACAAGAAGGCATTAGTTAAAACACTATTTCATAGAGCAGAAAGGATATGTACCACTGACAAACTGGAAGAAGAATTGATGAACGTGGAAAAATGCCTACGAGACAACTTTTACCCACAAAAGTTTACTGACAAATATAAAAAGCGTAAAGAAAACAATACGTAAGTAATTACGGTCAATAAAAAACCAATAACTATAAATCTTAACTTCAAAGGTGATGATGTTGCAAATACAATCAAAAGGAGACCGAATACTGCGCTAGACAGAACTTATCCGGAGGTCAAATTTCTAATTCTATATAAAACAACATGTTGAATAACTCAATCAAAGGTTGATAAGCATTTTTTTTTCATGTTACTGCCAACTGTATATCTTTAAGTTTACCTGCCAAAGCAGCAACATTAGCCGAACAGAAAGGAGGGAATATCTCAGATTTTTTGAACATGTTCCAAAAAGCCTCAGAACAAGAGAAAGAAATACTCTAAACAGAGCAATCAACAAACATCTTGATACAGGACATCAGGTCGATATCCTACAATCATTCAAGGTGATTAGTAAGCAGTCAAACTCCTGTATTCTGAAGTTTGCTGAAGCCGTTGCTATCACACGCCAAAAAACTGATTTATGTGTTCATTAAAAGGAGATGGTTATTAATATTTCCTTCCCTTGGTGACTAATATTCCTTCGCTGTATCTTAATATATATTTTTCTTTTTCTTCAAACTCTTTCTTGCATTGATTACATCATTGGATCTTATTTCAAATTAATAATCTTATTTTTATCAACTGAACTCTACTGATTTTATTCCTATCAATGTTTACTTGTTTCTAGCCCTTTGAACTGTTGTCACAATGTTCTTTTACATAAGGTATATATTTACAATATTCAGTCTATTAATTTACACCCTTGCTATACTATACGAATATGCCTTCAATATAACTTACAATCAAACTCTTTCATGTAAGTAACTTAAACCCATTGTGTAATTATGATTTTAAATATCACAGGTTGTAAGCAGCTGACGTGAACCAACGAAATAAAAATAAATTCATGCTATTCTGCTAGAGTGTTTGTTCTTGCTCTTTTCAAAATGATAAAGGGAAGTATGTGTATGTAATTCTGATAAATTTCATCTCAATACATTGTCGAAATTTGTCAAAGGGATCTAGCTTGGACCAGATTGCCAGGTGAAACGTTGGATTTACTTCTTTCTCTTTAAAGAGATTAATTGTTTTAGATAATTAGTTTAATAAAAAAAACGGTTAGAAACTACAATCTTTATACAGAAGTTTAAAAGATCATTTTTAATATGAGGAGTTAAGAATGATTACTTTCTGTATAGTTTATAAGCAATTTTGGAAGAATCCGTTTTAGAAATCATCACTGTTATTGATAAATTTTTTAATGGTATAATATATGATTGTGTGGTGATTGCCATCGATATACACATGCTGGCTATCCTTGTATATTTCATCGACTTAAATCGTGTTAGAGAATAACGAAATTAAATAAGTCAAATACGATAATGAATTTTTGAGTACATATATTTTGTACACTCACTGATCGGAATAGACAATCAGAGAATAGCAGCAAATGAAGCGAAAAAGAAAGAGAGAAACGAAACAAAAAGACATGAAGGGAAGAAGGCATGTGAGCCAACTCCATTTAATCAAGCGTTAATCAATATTTATAGCCAGATAAAAATAAGTTACATACATGTGATGAATAGAATAAGAAGTATACACACATATGCGCTCATATAAAACCAGTCAAGGTTAATAAATGAATAATTAACAAGATCAAAACGTGACTCAAGAATAATAGATAAATTGGCCTATTCAGAATAAGATAATATGGGCTTAACATAGTAACTGACACTACAAAAAATGTCTTTTAATTACATAACTTTTGTATATCTATATTAACGCTAGGATGAAATAACTATTCATTACTTTCTAGATATTCAATGATCATGTAATTCGAGTTCGTTCAACATTTCAATATAAATTCAACTATCTTCATAAACATCAGTATTATATAAATTTACAAAATACATTCAACTAAAATCTATTCCAATAGTTGAACTCATGAGTCGATTGAAGCTACATCACCATGGAAAACGTGGAAGCACTGGAAGGCCGTTTCATCCTAGTATGGGAATCCTCAGCAGAACGCATCCACGATCCCCCCCGAGACATTCGAACTCAGGACCTATCAGTCTCGCGCGCGAGCTTTTAACCATTAGACCACTGAGACTGTTGGCATCCAACGGTGTTAATGTCTAACTTCAACCAATCCACGAAGTTGCGCCACCGTCACCATTGTCTTCAGTGAGTTGATATCTCACAACAGACCTAGTTGAACTCCATTAGTCACGGTTTCTCACTAGAACTCCAGTCAGTCAGTCACTAGTAAGCAGATGATTATTTATTAGAAGGGGGTTTTGTGGAGAGTTTAGTAATTTCAATAGTCGAAATCATGAGTCATTTGAAGCTAGACCACCATGGAAAACCTGGAAGCACTGGATAGTGATCTAGCTTCAATTGACTCATGATTTCAACTATTGAAATGACTAAAATCTCCACAAAAACTCCTTGTAATAAAATCTATTCATCATTTTATTTTTATTTTATTCAATTCACAAAGTTGAAGAGATACATGTGTTTTACTTACATAACTAATATGTCATGTTACATCATTTGAATGTTTTTACATTCTTTACAAGTAAGTAGACTAATCATGTTACTTTCAAATATGTAGATATTACGTTATAAACTGTTTTACATAAGAAAATTTCATATAAATTGTCTGGGTCAATCAAACTTTAATTGAAAATGTCACTATTCTATATATATATATAATAAAGAGAGAGGGAAGAACTAAAGAGGAGTGAACAAAACAAAACATGATATCAATGAAAATCAGGTCAAAATTATTATTTGAATATAGTGTGTTCTTTTTTTTTCTTTGCCTTTTTGTTTCTTCTTTATTCGATAAACAATAAACTACTTGTATACATGTAAATGTATACCTAACTTGATTGTTATAAACAGAATTTAAGTGTCATGAAGAAGTTTACAACATTTACACAAGTCATTTATATATTTGTCCATGACGTTATTTTTGCATAAATTTTCACAGTTATCAATAAGCAGCAAAAAAGAAACACAACAACAAAGAAATAATGAATCTTTTGTTTGAATAAATCCCACTAATGAATTTATTCAATAAAAATTTGATGGTTTTAATTTGTCTGGTTATTGATAAAGTGAACATGAAAGACTTTACTTTAAAGGTAAGTTGTAGAATGTTAATTAGGGTATAAAATTTGACTTTTCAAATGATAATCCAACTTTTACTTAAGTTGGTGGATATGGAGAGTTCACCTAGGGGAATTGGAAAACCGTAATTCAAAACCAATGGTGTACATGGGCTCCAGTATCTTGAAGAAACATATGTCGTATGAACCTATTATTGGTCATCGGCTACCATGGGACTGTATCTCCTTACGATGCTTCACTGTCTTGTGAATCAGACCTTTAGGTCGAAGATTTCACGTGTGGCCCCCTAAGAAAACTACTTGCTTCGGTTTGGGCAGTATCCCAGCCCTCACACAAATCAAATGATTTATGTGGTGCATATCTATTTGGTGCCTCCTTGTACCAATATTTATGTGTTTAAATAAATTGTACTTAACAGAATTTCACTACATTTGTCTACTGTCAATTAATTCAAGAAATATTACCACTATTTTTAATTAACTTAATTGGCCGGTTTACCTAATATGATTTCTTCAATAAATATGTTATGTCTTGTGAATGTTTTCCAAAATCCTCGTCGCCAGTTGTTATGACTTGTGAATCGAATGCTAATTTGTATCTGGTCGTCGCTGATTGTTATGTCGGAATCGCTGACCATTTATGCTCGGAACGAAGGGACCTCCACAATTCCCACGACGCGAAAATAAGAACACAAGACTAATATAAGCGAAGTTTTATTAGCCCCAAAACACTATGATGATGACGACGACCTTAGTCGAAAATACACTCATTTATATATTGATTATACAACCATTTTGATTAATAATTAGAATGAAATCATATATATAAAAAATACTCAGTTATCACAAATCACATACTGAGCATAGTTCATAGTCAATTAAATACAAGAATATCGTATATTATACAGAATAAAATATCATACGAGAAAAGAAAACAAATACTACATTGAGTAATCATTACATTGAATCAAAACAGAAGTAATGTTGAATAAAACTTATAATGAGTAAATCGATCGAAAATTGACTTTCTTTCGATCATATCAAAATATCAAGCTTAGAAAATACAAAAATTTGTTTTAAAAGTTTGAAAGTAGTTTAGTTATAAGTTGGTATTAAATAGAGAACTACAAAGATCCATATAGCAGTAGACGGTTGTTTCATTCTTGGTTGATATCCTTTAGAAATGCATGCTCACTATTTTTTTTACAGGATCTAGCTGATAACTTTTAAGCATCAAGGAAAGTTCAACACTTTTGGACAACCAAGAGGGAATCTGATAGCTTGAATATTAAAATTCTGTCAACTATATACAACATCATTGGTAAATTACTTACGCATCACCAGCTTAGTTGATCCCACTAATCGTCGCTTCCCATCGATCTCTTCAGATTTTTGTTGAAACCAGTCACTTATTAGCATTATATTACTATATTCAAAGATTTTTTTGTTGTTTGAAGATGATTTTCGTCACAGATAGACATCGAGTGTAGAACCATCGAAAACTAGGAAGCATCGAAGTGTTACATATCTAGATGGGAGCCATACTGGTGATTTTTGTTTTGAACATTTCTAGAATCCTTATCATAGAAACCATTGATTAGTTTGTTGTGTATAGCTACTTTTGAAAAATTATTGATTGTTTTACATTTTATTACTATGTACACTCAGGATTTCAAATTACTTCCAAGTCACTTAGTAGTATGTTTACATCTCCGAACACAAGATAGTAATTTTATTTTCAGTTCAATCACCAATCTCATCATAAGACACATTTGTTGGATCAAGGATATGTTTCGTCGTATCAAATAATTCATGTGTATTGACATTTTTAATGTATAACCAGTAAGCATCTCAAGAAAAGTTATTTCGTTTATTGGAACATTAGATATCTAGAAATTGTGTGACTTCCGGAGTTATCAAAGAAAATTCTGCAAAACAAAAGATAGCATGCTTCAACTTAACATTCCATTCTACATTATTTATTAGTTAAATATCAATTCAAGTTTCGCTTTCTTTAAGATACAATCACCCGATCACTTTTATTTACTCATCAGTAATGAATTTGGAAGTCCATTCAGAAAATTTTTAATTTTGTGTAAAGCACTCACTAAAAATAATTCCTTAAATTATAGGTTAATAAAATATAAATCTACCGACAGAATTTAGCCAGCATATAACTATCAGAGAGAATATGCTATTACGAGGAAGTCTCGATATAATCGTCAGTTAAAACTCAAGTAATTAATAACTGTATACAACAGTGTACAAATGAGTAATTTTATATATTTCCATGGTCCCGTTAACTAATACACTCGCTTGTTAAACTAGTTTATGAGAGCGAGACTTCTCTAATCAATTTTTCTGAGTAAAGCCTTGAGGTGTATTGTATTCGTTATAATTTAAAAGAATCGCAAAATGGTTGAAAACAATAACTTATATGAATTTTTCCATCCCAGTTGATTGTTCTTTTGAACCTGGTTAATTCAAATAAATTTCATTTTTTGCTTAAAATCAGAATACAAGGTTGGTTCCAGAATGAACAATGTTCACCTGAAGCAGTTGTACCATAATGACCGACCCAATTAGACAGAACAGTTCTTACTATTAGACCTTTATTTTTGATGATCAAGTTAGTGGTGGATTAACTGTTTGATAATGGTCACTTTGATGTTCGGCATCTCAAACGTTTCTTTATTACAGGGAATTATTGTTATTTCGCAACCTATTTACGTGGCTAATTTCCAAATTCTATAGGGTTTATCCTGTGTAAATCTGTTAATTTACGATAAAAATGATGCTGACACGTTTGAAAACAATGTATAACTAACTTTATGTATATGAGTCAATCGATTCAATCCATACAAATACAGGGAACTGCCTAGCATGTTTTGTTCATACATCCTCTTCGATAAGTATTTATAACCACAACTGTCCATGTACAGTGAAACAACTAGTTCCGTATCATGATATTTAACGATCATTTAATGTTTCTACGAAACTTCTTCTATTAAAAGGCCAACAATAAAATTAAAATTTTGACAAGTATATCCTACCCTGTAGATCATATTACACATTCCTCTGTGGTTCTTCTCTTGTATAATGAATTTTTTGTGTGGATTCTGAAGAAAAATGCTTATCTTCAAATAACTTGTATTTTTATACGATGGAATACATCTCATAGCTACGCTTTGTAGACTGTATATGTAGTTATTCAAAGAAATAATAAAGCTATATCTACTAGTTTCAACATTTCCACTGAATTATAGACGAATGTTACGAGACAACTGTGATTAAGAACTAGTAGTTGGGGACTAGGTATAATTGGTCAACCACTCCAATCAACGTTAAGAAAACCCGATAGAGAGTACATTTAAGTTTTTCAGACAATTTGTTACCAAGATCTTTTACTCTGTTATATTTAAATGGTCATCATTTATTCTTTCGTATTCAATTTTCCTAAAATCTTCCATTCTTACCCTATAAACACTCATTATTGGAACATGTAGACGTAAAACAAATTGTCTGTTCAATGTCGATTTACTCTCACAACTTATGTACAATGGTATTACACAAATTCATAGATTCTGTGGTAGGGAATATCAATATCTATGTGTCAATCTCCTGTAAGCTGGATATGTACATCTATATGTGTTATTTTAGAAAATCAACTAACGACCATAATATTACTTATGAGGGGCAAGTTCATGAGAATGACTTCAACACATTTTAATGATAATAAAGACAAAATAATCCTGACTACTGACTAATGAACAGTAGGCACAATCGACTATCGAAATTTGCAACAAAAGCTTGGATTTCCTTGAGAGACGATTTATATCACTTCACTTCTACGATATCTGAATAATTTTTATGAGACTTTCGAGTTATGCGTGATAGATGTTCATCTCTTAGATAACTGGATTTTGAGATAATTCAAACGTTGCTTCTAAAAATAAATGCTGGGAAAGATTGCAAAATGCTAGGACATTTAGCCGAATTAGGATGGAACAGTATCGTTCATTGTGTAAGTGTCAGTAAAGGGTAACAATAGTTTACGTGAATGCTTCAAAAGTATCAATGTAAAAACAGAATCCTAACTATGAATATCGCATGCACATAGTTGTAATAACAATAATCAAAAATACAATTTAGTTACAGCAAGACTGGATCTAGCAGGATTAGCCGAAGCTATTCACATAGTTTAACACTCCTACTGATCAACATGAGTTATGAACGGTGAACAATACCTGGTTGGAATCTTTGCAAAATTCATCGACTACTGTTAGAGAACTTAGGTGCTACAGTTTCAAATCTGAAGTAACGTAATAAACCGAGTCTTTATCTAGAACAACGCATAATTCATACATTTCATCCCGTTTGTAGCCATTTCTTCTGATTCCTTGATGATATTGTAATGAACGAGAACACAGGTGGGAACAACCAATTTATTTTAATACAAAATTAAAGAGTTCTTCGGTAAAATATGAAAACCAATACGTTCAACACTTTATTTGTAAATTCTCCATCAATTGTCTCAAATTTTATCGTTTCTTCATCACTATAACAATCACTCTGTCCCCGTTCTCTTCTATTCGATCTTCCCAACCTTCTGCTGCCAGGCATTCAACTTCTGATTGGTGTTATATACTACTTATGTCTACATAAGTAGCACACACCACAGTATCATTAGTTGCTTTTCTGCATTGACATGACATTCGGAAAATAAAACTGAAACATTCTTGTTACGTAGGACATTCCTTCGCTAAATGAAACGACACATTTATTTCATTTAATATATAATAAAGAACCAGGATTATTTCAGACAGATAAAACGTCCAAAATTCAACGTAAAGTTAAATTCATACCAATTTACAAAAACACACCGAGTAAACCGATCAAATTGGGAATATATCAAAGTAAACAAGGTCATATATTGAAAAAACGTGAGTGACGAGTAATAAAGTGTCCAACATTCGTAAAGAGTGAATGAACCTGTTTTGGGTGAAAATAGAAGTCTTTCAAGGTCATACCAGGACACCAAATATTGATACCTAGCAATCTGATATAGAATTTATAAAAGTAATTTCCAGGACTAAATGACCCGTAAGATGCCTGGCTGATATGTAAAATAGGAATAGAAGAGGGAAGCTGGTTATGAATATAATGGTCTTGAGTGCCGTTAGAGGCATGAAGGCGGTTACCACTTCCCGGTCGCCCGCACCGTGTTAGGGTTCTTCGGGAGGTAACTGAAGTGGAAATTGAATTAGAGATGATCTTAGTGACCTGAGAGTGTGACCGCAGTGACCAACAACTGCTTGAGGTCGTTTACACATGACCTTTTTTATCAGTAATTTTCGTGTAAGCTCCGTGCTTGTTGGGACCTTATAGCCGGAGACGGACTTCCGTGGGATATGGTGAGGTGTGCATTTTTAAGGTCAACCATTCCTACCCACCTCCTTGTGGGAAGGTAGCATCGCTACTACGCTGGTTGTCTGAAGAAAACACCTCACTGCCATCACACCTCTGTACAGTTAGCAGTATGACTTCGCCTTCAGATCTTGGATTTGCCGCTTTTGGTCATAGCGTTCTTCAACCAACCTGTCTGGTATGGTTGGACCTTGAGAAACGATTGTTCCAGCCAGTATACCTCGATTGGTTCATCACGATAAGCAAACCCTACTACTGGAAATAAAGTTCTCGTCGTCTGAATGTTCAGAAATTGATCTACCACGAGATTCACTTATCGACTTAGAATACGATGATATAACACTGTTTGGTGAAGACGCTGACAAAATGCAGTCTTTTGTTAGCACTGAATAATAATGCCAGAATGTTTGGGAAACACTTCTCTCCCTCTAAATGCAAGTTGTTACTTCAGGGCCCGCGTCAATACCTGAAATAAGGAAAGGGAATGAAGTAGTCGAACGCGTTGACAACTTCACTTATCATGGAAGTTTGATGAGCCTTAATGGGTTGGTGTCTGACGAAATCCCAACACGAATTCGAAAAGATCGTTCGGATTTGCCAACTTACGTCACCTATGGCGAAGGTGAGATATCCGTCTATCAATTAGGGGACGAGTATACTGCGCGGCAGTTCGTTCTGTCTTACTTTACGACTGCGAAAAGTAGTGTTTAAGAGCAGAATATACTCGTAAGCTACTAGTATTTGACAACAGATGTCTTAGAAATACTGCTCGCAGAGAATTAGGGAGGTTGTAAATCTTCATCGACGGAGATGGTTGGACCACGTGTTACGCATGCCTGAACATCAATTATCACGACGCGCAGTGCTGACTTGTGTTGGGGATGGTTGGAAGAAAGTTAGGGGCGACCAAACCAAAACGTGGCATCAGTGCTTGAAGTCACTAACTTCTAGTCTTAGCCATGTTGATAGATGCGGACTACCTGGTTGGGGTTCGCCTGACTATCATAACCAATGGTTGGAGACTCTGAGTGATATGGCTCAGAATCGATCACAACGGCGTAGGTGTATACACTTTTTTTCTTCCCTTAAAATCGCTTCATATCTTTCTTTCTGCACTATATTCTTATGTGCAATCTTTCTTCTACACATTACCACCACTGAATTAACTACTTCCATGGATCCGGTACTCATCTTGCTGTGCTAATGAGGTATGGCAACTTGGACCGATGCATATATGTGACAGGTCCTACGTTGTAGCTGACTGATATGTAAAATGCCTTGCAGGTCAAAGTAATGTTTTTCATAGAAGATACAATACATCATCGAAGGAAAAGAGAATGATGACTAGCTGTTAAAAAACAAAGAACTATTCAGTAACATGAAAGAGCAACCTGTCTAACTTTTGTTCCACTCAAATACCATTATCTATTATGTATAGGGGGGTGATTTGAAAACAAGATAATGAAGTGAACTACTGAATTGGGTTAGTGGTGCTATATTTCATGGGTGACCAAGTGACCAAGATAGCATCTGCTTATTCCGTCTGTTGGAGACTAAGCCAGTCTAATAACATGGACAAGGAAATAAGTGAAAATTTAAGTCGACATTAATTCGGGTTGTACATATGTTGGCCAGAATTTCCAGACATCGAACATAACTGAAAGTGATTGAAGTAATTTAACGTAAGCCAAAATATTCAACTGAGTCATGGTACTTTTGAATAGTACAGTGAGAAAATTAGCCAAAGTAGAAGAATAAGTCATGAGACAAATCAAACAACCAAAATACAGGATGAGTGAAACATATCAAGTGAAGAATAAAATAAGCACAGAACATTAGGATTACAAACCTTGATCAGAAATCTTTACAAATTCTTAGAAAATAAACACAAGATTTGCACCTAAAAACATTTTCCGGTTTAAATTTAATCAACAATAAACCCAAGAGTTGGAACATAAACCGAAATTTCTGAATTAACGGCCTCTGCACCTTGGAATACATATTACTAGTAAACTTGAACCATACATACAAACATACATTATTAACTTTCTACCCAATCCTAAATTTATTGAAAACTATCAAATCCAAACTTAGCATCGATACCTATAAACAGTATATAACCAATGCACAGATTAGCAGCCAAATACAAGTCAATGGGAATTGAAACGATATTTATCTAAATCTGAAACTAAACAAAGTTTTATCTGGCAATCTGATCTAAGCCCTTTCAAGAGAATCAATAAGTATACTTGTAAATAAGGAGTGAACATCGAGAACTGAGATTGTTTCATCACCTTTCATATGGCTAGTAGTATGTTGCATTCACTTGAAATTTTTGATTTCATGTACCACTTCCCGGTCATCGGGTTTTATGATCCTGGCAAGACTATAAGTTGGTGAGTTTGTATAGTCACTTGCCACTCTTATTAGTGTGTTTGACAAAGTCAGTCTGCCCAGGTGCAACTCCAGTTTTATGATGAACAGAAAGATTGATTTAGTTTAAATTATAATCAAAGAATTCATTTGTTCATTGAAATTTTATAACAATGACATACATCTTCGCATGGCACTGCTTGAAAACATTTTATATCAAATGACTCATATGCTCACTGAAAATCAAGCTAATATATGAACACGACTAAACACGCATTTAGTATGGAAGACTTATCGATCTTATTTATCATTGATAATGTGATTAATTTCAGGTGAAAGTTGGGGGAGATTACCGGGGCACATGTTGGCACTATGTAATTCAAACTATTGGGATTTTAACAGTTTTCAAACACTCAGTGAACAACTACTTGGAACTACCCATTCAAAATCAAACGGAATTTTCCATAAAACAGAAAGCTATTTTTCGAAATACTTTACAAGAAAGACAAGCACGTGAACAAACATACATAATCAAGAGTCGTTTTCGAACCTCGGAAGACCAAACTGTTCAGGTTTAAAATGAGATAGACAATTTAATCTAGTGACACGTGATATATCAGTGGATGAAGTTGATTTTTGAAAATTTCCAGGTGGTTCTCGTGGATCAGGAACCCAAACAACGTGCATCCCAGCTGACAGAGCAGCTTCAACACCATTTGGAGAGTCTTCAAACACTAAAACGTTATCAGAGGAATCTGGAGGAATTTTAAATCTGTTAGCGGTAGTTAGAAATATATCCGGCATAGGTTTACCATGCTTAATCTAAAATTAATGTAAATTAAAAATGTGAGTAGTTTTGAAATTATAATGACAGGATAATTAAAAGCTACAAAAAATGTTAGAATTGTGAACTTGATATGAAGGACTTCGCTGAGTATGATGAATACAGTCGAAATTTTTCCTTGATTACAACTATGCACAAATACATGTGAGATACTGCAAAAATATTCAGAGGCTAAAAATGATACTACAAGGGTTTTTAAACTACTGTTTGACATCGGACTTATTGAGATCAATTTATTTTTCTTACAACATACTAAGAATCCGACGTGATAATCTAGTAACTATTTTGGAATTGACATTGTGGCTTTCAGAGCAGGATATTTGCGAGCACACGAACAGTAAGTTCATGAGCTCAGAACCGATTGCAAACCACTTATCGGTAGATCGACGAGAGTACAAATAAATTCTGAAATGACTTTTGGAAACCCGTACTTGGTGAAGTACCATATATAACAAAAGTAGGCTGTTATTAATCCTATGTTAATGACCTTCCAATTTTCACTTAGTTTTCAATGCTACTTCACGCCGATATCAAAATATTGGGAAAAATGCGAATGACGGTGGGGGAGAAATTCAGGTGAGTCTTGACATCTTGTTAAGCTGGTCTAAGACACGGTTAACACGTTACTGTAACAGTCTCTATACATCTAAGATAAGTAGAGGGTGGCAATAAAAGAATTGGAAAGCATCTGTCATCAGTTCTTATTTACAATGACGGCTTGGAGACCATTGCCATTTAGTTATTGTTGCAGAGCAGTAGGCCACTAATGACTTTCACAAAGTTCGATGGAATAGGTAAGCTAAGCTTCAGAGAAGCATAGTGTTATCGAGATGAACCATTAAATGGCTAAGAAATATATACACTCCTAATTATTTTTCCAACCACGTCACCACAACTCAAGACACAACAGAAGAATTTAAAGTTACGAATGGAGTATAATCGTGATGTGTAGACCGTCACATCGTCTTATTAAACTGACTCCCAGAATTTGCCGTTAAATGAAGTGGTGCCTGCTTTCTCAATCTACTCACCTAAAAGACTAAACACATACTAAAGGATACTATGAAAGGAGTAACACAAATTCTCGGTTTTCTGATCTCAGTGTGAATTTCAAGGAAATCCATACGTATTCAAGAAATTCGGCTTGGTATTCTAAGAACGGATACAAGCATCTAATCTTCCTGCAGTTGCTACGGACAAGATAAGTGAAAAGAAAGAGGAATGTAACAGGAAAGAGATAAGAAACTAGAACAGGAATGGAAGAGTTTAACTACATATTCGTTACTACATTACATTCTGGAAAGTTAAACGGGCACATCACATTTCTGCTTGGTCACATACTTACAGTAGGATCGTCACCAGAGCAAACAGAATGAGAGACTTTGGTCATTATATCCTGATGATTTCTCATTTTCTGATCAAGTTGATAACTGCAACAACCAGTGGCTAGAGCCATAGGAATATTATGAGAAGCAAGATGCAAAATAAGTTTTTCTGCACCTGGTAAACATTGAACACTCTCCCATCTTTCTGGAGTAATGTATTCTGACTGCCGTTGAATAAATTCATCAGCACTTAGTGGTAAATTATAGTGTTTTACAAGTATTTCACCGGCTTCATGAGGTTTTCTTCCCATCATCAGTTTTTTTATGTTGTAATCAAACTGTAAATTATATCCACTAAGGAAATTTGATGTGAACTCAGTGTATATGGATTCTGTGTCCAAAATAAGACCATCGACGTCGAATATAACGTGAGTAACCTTAATCATATTATATCAAAGGTCAACGGATTAGTAAGTGCACAATGTTTAACATACTACATCACCAACACAAGGTTCAAATGGTTGTGGACGGAATAGAAGAAGCTTTCGCTTAACGGGCTTCCGTGTCTAGTAGCAGGGGATCACCAATACCTCCAGGCAGGAACCTAGATATATTAACGAAAAAAGCGAAAAAAAGAAGTTGGTAAATCATAGTAGGATACTATCCTTAGTCCTTAAGAATAGATCAAGTCGCCTCTTAAAGGACTCCTGGGAAGTTGCTTGGACTAGCTCAGCTGGCAGCGAATTCCGGCATTTGACAACTCTTAAGGAGTAGAAGTTGTGTCTGCAGTCCGTTCTACGATGTTGTATTTCCAGTTTCTGGGTGTTACCCCTTAGATAATTATTGAGACTAAGTTTAAGTAGGTGTTTAATAGGATGTCCAGAAGTGTCAAGGATACTATAAGCCATCAGAAGGTCACCTCTAAGACACCTATACTCTAATGGGTAAAGGCTAAGTGATTGGAGGCGCTCTTCGAAAGTTTAAATTTGAGTCCCCGAACTGATTTCGTGGCTCGCCATTGGATACGCTCCAGAGTGTCCTTATACTTTTGGAGTGTAGGAGGAAATACTATGTTTCCGTCCTCTAAATGGAGACGAATAAAACTGTTGAAGATTATGTGGAAAGTTCTCCCGTCAAACTGACCAAAAATGCGCTTCAATGTTACCAGTGCCAGGTTTGCTCGAAAGGCATTTCTGTCACAGTTAGCGCAAGACTTTAAGTCGTAGGGCACCAGAACTCCTAAATCTTTTTCGACTCGGGATACTACTAGAGAGGAGTTTCCCAAGTTGTAACTGTAGTCTGCAACATGTCGCAGATGGACTACTTTACACTTTGAAGTGTTAAAGGTAAGTCCGTTATCATCTGCCCAACTTTGAAGTCGAGTCAGATCCTCCTGAAGTGCCTGTATGTCGTCTTGTTTGCGTATCTCTCGTCAAAGTTTGACGTCATTGGCAAAATGTAATAAGTCTGACTTTACCTGTAGAAGAAGATCATTTATATAAATCAGGAAGAGGAGAGGTCCTAGTACTGAACCCTGGGGGACCCCACTAGGACATTCCATAGCGTGTAAGAAATTGAAGTTTACCCTGACCTTAAAATGTCGATGTGTCGGATATGAACTGAGCCAGTCAATTAAAGGTGGTTTGATACCCAATTGTTTGAGCTTGTTGAAAAGACATATATGGTTAACTCTATCAAAAGCTTTAGAGAAATCAAGGTAAATGATGTCCACCTTCCCCTTGCAATCAAGGATGCTTGTCCATCTGTCCACCGCAGTCAGGAAGTTGGTCATACAAGAGTAACCCTTCCTGAAACCATGCTGCTGGGGTGAGAAGAAATTCAAGGACAGTATGTAATCATGTATACCATCGTATATCAGGGACTCCATAATTTTCGAAGGTATAGAGAGAAGAGCCACCGATCGGTAACTTGAAAGTTTGCTGCGTCGACCTCCTTTGAAAATTGGTGTGATATGAGCCAGCTTCCAATTTTTCGGTAGTTTGCCTTGACTTAGCGAGTGTGAGAACATCACGCTAAGCGGTGTTGTCAGGATTGAAGCTGCTTCCCTCAGTATAGCAGAATGGACCATATCTGGGCCAGATGAAGCGTCTGTTCCTAGATGCTACAGTTTTTGGAACACTAAGTCAGCGCTCAGGTTCACTTCCGAAAGTCATCAGTGTAGTTGATGTGGGTCGGCTGAAATGTCCGGGAGTATCGCTCAGCCAAAAGGTTAGCGGCGTCGCCGTTGTTATCGGTCGGGCCGTTAGGACCTAGCAGTTGAGAAACTCCAGTTTTGGCTTGACGAAGAGAGGCTGCGTAACGGAACAAACTTTTCGGATTGTCGACAAATTT
The DNA here is from genome assembly GCA_946903255.1 of Schistosoma spindalis. Classification (NCBI taxonomy): domain Eukaryota; kingdom Metazoa; phylum Platyhelminthes; class Trematoda; order Strigeidida; family Schistosomatidae; genus Schistosoma; species Schistosoma spindalis. Next base: position 32,512,698 of record OX336417.1, on the reverse strand, counting down.
ATCCATAAGCTTTAACTGGTACTGAAGCCTGTCTTCTCTTATAGCCTTCATGCATATGTTCCTTATATGTTTATATTGCCTGTACGCGCGGCAAGAGTTTTATGGTCGATATTAGTGTCAAAAGGACCATACTCCACGATACATAGAGTTACTTGCCAAAACAGTTATACCTCGATTATTATTATTATTTACAAACATCTTCTGGGTACATAAGCGTTGTGAAGAAACCATTTCCAGTTTCTTCAAAAATGCAATAATACACAAGTTTCAATAATCTTAGCATTAAATTTGCCATATTTGAAAAAGAGCAGTATTAATAAAATAATAATAAATCAGGTTCTGTGTAATTAAGAAGAATATTGAATTGAGTTTAAAGAAGGGAGAAAATAAGGGAATATAAATAAAGGAGACGTGAAGTACGCAAACTGTTTAATAGGCGTGTTTAAGAACACAGAACAAGAATAAACGACTGTGTTTGTATCGTCAAATTAGTAAGAAAATTAAAACAAAAAGTAATTAAGAAAGAAATAACTTCTTACTGCAGTAAGATATGACGCTAGAATAGACGTTTGTGCAGTCATAGTTTGGAGTGATACTATCAAAGTCTCAATTAAATGAAAAGGATAATGAAATATCATTATGTATGAGTCATATGTGCATAATGAAGACAAAACAAGTCTGTGAAATTAATTTAAGTGTAACACAAGTTATTGTCTTAATTACAAACTTCGTAATATTAAGAATAATATTTGGTGTCTCTCAACCGTACCACAAGGGATACCATAGGTTGCTAGGTGTCACTGCCGACTCATTCGGTTACCGAGCCAGATGCATCAACGACAATAATAATACGTGCTTTGATGTCCTGGTGCGCGGACATACTTAATATTGCGACAACTGACTAAACTGTGAAGAATGCTCTTCTCGAGTTGTAGTCCCACTTGTCGAGTTTTGTATTTCCACGAAGTTGGTCTGTTGGAGGTTTCATGGTTCGATGTGAACAGACAGTAAATACTTACCGGAACGTCGAATGTGCGTAGTTGTCTGACTATAGTCATTTCTGGGTAATCCAGATTGGCCGTAACTTTGATGTTCAGAGGGCTAATATCTCGATTATTAAATATGTGTGCGGGACTATACCTAGGGCAATTGTTTTTTCTAAAAAATTGTGGTAAAACAATGCTCCTGATGACCCTGTGTTAAAGTTCTCCCAGTTTATAGAAAGTAGGTTGAAGATGCACACTAAAAGGCTTCCATATCCGCCTGATTAGAATTTCATACTAGATATTAGGAAGTCCTTTTTCATACCTTCAGAGCTACAGTACACAAAAGCAAATTCGATGCTTCGCCATTTGCATTTCAAATGGAACTGCACCAATTCATGTGTCACTGAATCGTATGCAGTCATATCGACAGCCCGTAAAACACGCGTGCTTTGAAAGCGCAGGAAGACCTCACTTTTTCCATTGTTTTGTCTGTTGGTTTTATCAAGTTAGAAGCCCAACTGAACTTCACTATCACATGCATCTGAAGTTAGAGCTTTTCTGGGATGGCGATGACATCAAGGATATCTGGATCCACTGCATTTTTGAGGGCTGCCACTTTATTTGGTAGGCTGTGGGGACTTGCATGGTACACATTTTGTCCTGTGAAATGCCGTGATATGCCGCTCGGAGTAGTGTAGAGGTCTTTCTATCGAGAAATTTAAAAGTGTGAAAATCCTTAAGCACAACGTTTTTCTCACCGTTCCCACAGCGCCCGTTGATTTTCGCTTCCGTATGTTATCCTTCAATACTATCATAATGGATGAAAATAGCACATACATATATTCCAGATCATCTCCGTTTGTGTGAATTTTCCAACAGCAGGTTTATTTCCTCGATGGAAATCAGAATGCATTCTAGAGGCGAATTGCGTGAATTTTTCAGGGATTCACTTTCGTCTTATATTGTAGAGCTTGTGTTTACTTACTTCTGCTTCTATTTCCGGGAATGAACACGTGCGCGCGTATTTCGAAGGTTGTAACTTTTTTCACATGGTATTATTTTATTCTTTTATTAGTTTTTCCCTTTAATTTAACATTTATTAGCGATAGATAACTCGTCACTGATAGGGTTCTGTCAACGTCATACATTAATTTTGCTAGTTCTCACGCTCTCCATTATCACCAATTAACGGTAATATATTTGATCTTAACTAATACTGGATCTGATCGTACCATTAAACTTTACACGTGTATCAAGTGAAATTATAACTGTCGCTGTTTACTAAATTAAACTTCATACTCATATTACTTACAATAATGTCCCGGCCATCTAAAAAACATATAATCTCTCCTGAAGCCTATAGCGCTTGCAAAAAATCTAAATCAGTCACTAAAGCGAATAATGTGAAAACTTATAATCACACTGATCAGTCTGCATCCTACTCTGATCTTCCCTCAGCAACAATAAACGGGCACCGTTTACTTGGGCACGACATTTCACTACCTTGTGTATCGCTTGTAGATATAAATAAGAGCAGTCATATGCCGTTAGAGTCGACACCATCTGCCAGTCTAAACAATAGCATCACATGTTGTGAGCAGTATTTGGACAGTTCGGCTGACCCCAAACACTCAAATATGTTACAATCGGTCATCCTGAGTAGCGGTCCACGGAGTACATGTAAGCCTGCTTGCAATAGCCAGCCCGATGATGTAGATCTTGACTACTCACCCAGATATGTACCCCATCCCCCAAATAGCTATGCAAAAAGCGACCATCCGGTAGACACCTGCAACAGGTCTATGTGTAACCATAGCGACCTTAAAAACTTAGATACACATTCCAATAATCTCATCACTAGTAGCAACCAAACAGAACTCAGCTTCACCCAAACTATCCAAGATTTATTACCGTACAAATATTTAGTCAATATTCCAGAAAATCCTGATCTCGAAGTCATAAAAAACGCCGAAAAAGTAATTAACCATATATCATCTGAAGTGTTAAAAAGACTTCAGTGTATGCAAAATGTTATTGTGTATAATATACCTGATAGTGCGAACGTAAGGATTGTTAGAAATACTCTACTACAAGAATGTGGATTGTCACAATCTTGGTGTGCAACAAGAAGATTACGTAAAAAACACACTAAAGCCTCCTGTCCCATTCTATTTCAGTTTGGTATTATCACTGAAGCTAATCATCTCCTCAATAGTCAGTCATTACTAAGGCGTATTCCAACATTTAAAAAGATTAGAATCATCCATGATAGGACTGCTATCCAGCGTCGAATCTTCAATGAAACACAAAATAATCAACCCAGACTACGTAGCCGCGGCAGCTACAGCGCTTGCCACTGCATAAATCCTAAAAAACTATACACTACCCCTCCCAAAAACGGAGGCACGTCGGATGCTACTATTAGTCCTAGGAACAAGACAGCACATAAAGCAGCTGCGACCACTCATCCTCAGCCCAAACACCCAACTACCCCAAAATGCCAACCCACTTATGCCTCAATAGTGCCACAGTATTGCCTCGATAAGACGCCTAAAAATAATCCTCCCAGGAATTGCGCTAACAGCTACAGATGCTCAGACAATGCTGTACCAAATAATGCCAAACTCCCTGTAAAAACCCACCAGTACTACAGCACCCCTCACCCAAAACATGCATTTTTTCATAACAGTAGAATGCCCTACAATAAACATAGTGAACTGGCAAAACCTACTCATCCTAACGTGAAACGACACTCGATAAGAACCACACCTACATGTGATACTCGTAAGTCATATAGTGTGGACCTTACAAGCTCCATGAACCAGCACACAACAACACACAACAGAAACACCTCTCCTGGCAACAGAATCAGGCAATCCTTCAACCCTTACCAGAAACATACTACTGTAGTGACCTACTTTTGTCTACAGAACGCGATTGGTTCAATGAAAACAATTATTATTATAACCAATTGTACCAGTGACTGTTTTACTGTGCTCTTTTGTTTAACTGCGCTAATGACAGCCATTATACTTACTCTCCCGTTGACTTTGAACTTGTACGAATTCGGTTACGCTCAGTAACCACGCTTGTACTCCTTTGGCACGATCTCGGTATTCTTTCGATACCACGAGATCGCCAACAAATACATCTCGATTACAGCCATCATCTGTCTTCTGACTTTTGGCCTACCGGAATCTTATTGGTCTATTGGCACGTAGTCTTGTAGCGGTGTTCATAGTCAAGCTCAACTTGACACCACGCTATATTTGGTGAGCCAAATATTGGAACACGCCTCAACCTCGGTCAAATCTTTCAAAGAAGGCGATTTGGTGAGTCTATTGTTTTTTCTATCCACGTCTGTCATATATTTTCATATTAATTTTTAATATATATATTTGACATGACGGATAACGATAAGAATAGTATTAATATAATAGACTCCGATGTACGCGTACCGAATCCCTGGCACTTTTTATTCGCGTGACGATAAATTCCACGCTTTATTCGAGAAATTCCCCAGAATAACTAAACCACTCGAGGAGATTTCATCGGTGACCAATCGTGTGGTACACCACATAGTCACCCGCGGACCACTAGTCACGGCAAGACCACGCCGACTGGCACCGGACAAATTAGCCTTCGCTAAACGTGAGTTTGACAATTTACTATCTACTGGTATTATTCGTTCTTCTCACAGTCCTTGGGCCTCTCCTTTACACATGGTGCGCAAAAAGGACGAGATTAGTTGGAGACCATGCGGCGACTACCGGGCATTAAACGTAGTTACGCGCTTTGATAGCTACCCCATCCCCCACATTCACGACATCACGGCATCGCTCAAGGGCACGACTATCTTTTCTAAAATCGATCTGGTACGAGCATATCACCAGATTCCAGTCACTCTTGAAGACATCGAAAAAACTGCTATCACGACTCCTTTCGGTCTGTTTGAGTTCCTACGAATGCCATTTGTATTACGGAATGCTGCTCAAACTTTCCAAAGGTTTATCGATAGCATAGTACGAAACTTGGATTTTGTTCACGTATATATTGATGACCTGCTGATAGCATCATCAAACGTAGATGAACATTATCAACACCTTACGCTATTATTCCAACGTCTTTCGGATAATGGAATACTAGTCAACCCAGAGAAATGTGAATTGGGTAAATCAGAAATAATATTTCTGGGTCACATCATCAGACAAGAGGGTATTCTGACAAAGTTCGAGCAATCAAGGAGTACAACGTGCCGTCCTCAATCAAGGAACTGAAGGCTTTTCTCGGTTTGGTTAACTCCTACCGACGTTTTATCCCTCACGCAGCACAACGGTTACGACCATTAACCGATTTACTACGCGGTAATCCACGCAAATTAGAATTAAACGATACCGCACGTACTACATTCTCAGAGATCAAAACTGCTCTCGCTGAGGTTACACTTCTCGCTCATCCTGACCCATCAGCCATGCTTAGTATAGCGGTTGATGCATCAAATTTCGCTATAGGATCCGTCATGCAACAGAATACCTCCGGTAGTTGGCAACCGCTTGAATTTTTCTCACGACGCCTTACTCCCACGGAGACGAGATATAGCGCTTTTGGTCGCGAGCTGCTTGCAGCCTACTGCGCCATCAAACATTCCCGGCACGCAGTAGAAGGACTCCAATTCATCTTATTCACCGACCATAAGCCCTTAAAGTATGCCCTGCATACCAAGTCTGACCGCTACTCACTACGAGAGTGCAGACATTTGGACTATATCTCATAGTTCACGACAGACCTTCGTCACATTAAAGGCGAGTCGAACTACGTTGCCGATGCTCTATCACGTATCCAGACGAATGCAGTTACCTTACCGGTGCTCGATCTTCCTGTTATGGCCGCCGCGCAAGCAAACGATCCTGTCTGTACAGAAGCACCACAATCTTCGTCCCTTCAGTGTCAGGACGTACCCCTAGCTACTAGCTCAGGTACTATCCTATGTGATATTTCTACCGGTCTTCCTCGACCCATCGTACTCTCTGCCTATCGCCGTCTCGTCTTCGATGCCCTTCATGGATTGTCTCATCCAGGTATCGCAGCCACATTACGTCTCATCGCTGCACGATACGTCTGGCCGTCCATGAATAAAGATGTTCGTATGTGGGTAAAGCGATGCTTACAGTGTCAACGATCAAAAGTGCACAGACACGTAGCTGCCTCCATTGGCACGTTCGCTACGCCTGATGCTCGCTTTGATCACGTTCATATAGACATTGTAGGACCATTTCCACCATCGCATGGGTATGATCACATACTCACGTGCCTCGACCGTTTTACAAGATGGCCCGAAGCTACTCCCATCACGTCTCTCACAGCGGAGACAGTTGCTCACCACTTCGTAGAACGATGGATAGCATTGTACGGTTGTCCCTCGACTGTCACGACTGACCGAGGACAACAATTTGAGTCCGCATTATTCTCCTCACTGACCAGGCTGCTTGGTACGGAACGCATACTCACTACCGCCTACCATCCAGCATCGAATGGTTTAGTCGAACGGTTTCATCGTCAACTTAAAAGTGCTCTTCAAGCACACGAAAACGACAATTGGTACGAAACCTTACCGCTCGTTCTCTTAGGCATCAGAACGAGTTTGAAGGCAGATATCCAATGTTCCGCCGCTGAACTTGTATACGGCACGACATTGCGTCTGCCTGGGGAATTCTTCAAACCACGGAGCAGTAATGATTTCGGTAAATCAGACTACGTCCATCGACTGTCTGCATTTATGCGAACGCTGTCTCCGGTGTCAACTCGAATACAACATCGACAGGTCGCTCTCCCTCGAGAGTTATCTACCTGTTCACATGTTTTCATACGAGTAGATTCGGTACGCAAACCTCTACAACAGCCTTACGAAGGCCCTTTTCACGTGATCTCTCGTCACGAAAAGACCTTCAAGGTTGATCGACACGGCCGCGTCGAGATCGTCAGCATTGATCGTCTCAAACCAGCACACGTCGATGACAGCGCCCTACCCGATAACTTGAGACTCAATGCTAGACCTATCAAACCTTCCAGCGGGATCTCTACGTCTACCTCGGATCCCACACTAGATGCATCAGAGACCTCGTTCTCACGTCCCGGTCAACAGCACGCGTCATCTGCACCATCTACGGACGAGACTTCCGTCTCACGTCCAGATCAGCAGACCACGCCGCCCTTGACCTCGGATGAGATCGCAGGCTCACGAAGCACGAACGAGACCACCGTCTCACGTTCCGGTCGCCGAGTACGATTACCCGTTCGCTTTCGCGACTAAACGCACAGTCAATAACGGATACAGTGTAGGATTATTCCTATACTACACGCATGCTACATTTTCTTTTCTTGATTTTTTTTGTATCCTGAGCCCACGCCTCCGACCATCGTCCGTTCGGTACCGTCGACTTCAGTCAACTTTGACAAAAGCTGGTTTGGCCACCCATGCTCTAGTCAACGCACTCAGTCGATTATCTGGTCTCTAATTCGCCTGGCATACGCTTGGTCGTTATGGTCGCGTCCGGTTTCTTGGCTCAACGTGGTTTCGTCCTACGTCTTCAGCGTTTTCTGGTTCGCATCCCTACGAACGCAATCATCAGATCCTGGATACAAACCACTCTGGTGTGGTATGCTAATTCGACCAACAAATACAGCACACTTCTCCTGGTACCGTTCTGCGCAAAAGACTTTCGTTGGCAACTCGAGGATCAACGATCACTTCCGTTCCGCCAATTTCCTCCGTCCTACAACCGCACTTCTGCCGATCAGTCCCACGAATCAAACCGCTAACTATCGAAAGTGTAAACCCTTTCTAGCGGGGGGCTCCTGTAGTGACCTACTTTTGTCTACAGAACGCGATTGGTTCAATGAAAACAATTATTATTATAACCAATTGTACCAGTGACTGTTTTACTGTGCTCTTTTGTTTAACTGCGCTAATGACAGCCATTATACTTACTCTCCCGTTGACTTTGAACTTGTACGAATTCGGTTACGCTCAGTAACCACGCTTGTACTCCTTTGGCACGATCTCGGTATTCTTTCGATACCACGAGATCGCCAACAAATACATCTCGATTACAGCCATCATCTGTCTTCTGACTTTTGGCCTACCGGAATCTTATTGGTCTATTGGCACGTAGTCTTGTAGCGGTGTTCATAGTCAAGCTCAACTCGACACCACGCTACACTACCTCCCAAACTACGCATAATAGAACTAGAATTGCCCACTACACACAAGGAAGCCATGACGTTGGCCTACTTGGGAACCCACCTTCTGACTCTAGATACTATCTAAATTAAGCCACCCCATACAACTCCTTAATCCCCCATAATTCGACAAATACACCATCTCATCCTTTTTTATCTCTCTCCCCATCAACAGTGCTGCTTTTGGGTCTCCAAATGTTGAGGGCGATACTCCCATTAATCTGAGACCATCTATACACTCCAACCCTATGGGGAGTGGCACACCTTTCTCAACGTCGACAGCTGTCTCTAGTCTTAAAAGCTCCTTGACTGTACCTCCTGATCACTCCCCGAACACACTACCTAACCATCCAACTCTACCTTTCACTCTTAAACATACTTCTTTCACCAAACTAACTTCCGACTACCTTTCTCGCATTAACGCTATTGGTAATAAACTAAACGCGCACCCATATGGAGCCAACACTCCCAATCCTTCTTTAGCACATGGCGAAACAGACGATCCACTAGATTTGCAACATACCCTTCTACTAGACAAACACTCACCGTACCTGACACTTGTGTTAATCAACGCTCGGTCTGTACAAAGTAAGATGACACATCTACTCACCGTACTACTATTAAACAACCCCTCACTTGTTTTGATAACGGAAAGTTGGCTGTCCTCCGATATCACAGACACATATCTGCAAATAGACACCTGTGAGTTCTTCCGCTGTGATCTAGTCAACAAGAAGGGTGGTGGCTGTCTTGATTATGTATCTAAAAATCTGAAAGCGGAAACCTATAGCGACAACATCCCCAGCAAACTTCCTGATCCGATATGGCTCACTGTGTATGTCTAAACAAAAATGAACTCCAAGTTCAGTTTGCCTTATTTTTCACTTTGCAGTTGTTTAAGTTACTTTTCCCACTCTATTTCTCCACTTAAAGTAGACAGGTAACTCACTGGACCTACTGATACTGTTCAACTAAACTCGGTCGCTTAGAGACACTCACTACCACCCTAAAAAGTCAAGAGAACCGCGCAATCGACTGCATACTACCGATCGAACCGCATCTATGGAGCCTGTTACCCATCAACTGGTTAGGACAACACAAAATAACATCAGCACCAATTTAGTGTGAGTCTCTCCTGGTTTATTGCTTATTTGCTTCTTACTCTTCTGCACACCATGTTGACTAGCAATTAATATTATTTCTCCACTCGTTACCTTATGTACAGCCCATATACTTTTACGCCCGCTTTATTAAACTAATATCCTACATTACACCCCTCTTAATGCTTATACTTTAATAGGCAAACTATAGTTTATACTACAGTCAATTAAAGCACTGCATCGATGCCTTACCCACAGTTCATAATTTGTAACTGCCTGATAAGCTTGTGAAATGGTACTTATAGAAATAGTGTTTTCCAACAGATTGTGAAACAGAGGATTGTGTGAGGTATGATATATATATAAATAAGCTTAAATGAGCCTTACATCACAAAAGGGGGGAGGGGGAGTTACTGACCAGCAAGCATTGATGGTGAGAGCGATGACTTCGATCCACCCGTGTTTGTGGGGCAGAACATTTTGTATGTATCAGGCTCTCTATGGTTGAGCATAAGTCAATCAATCTGTGATATAGATTGTCTTCCTACGCTCACCACTCAGACTCATGTCTCCAATTTTATACTGGATTAGCTATTCTACTAAGACAACCTATAACATGCTAACTCGGACTTTTACACATGGATTGTGTGGCTGGCATCGGATGGATGAAAAAACGAAAAAAGAAAAAATCAGACAATAACAGATATAGTTATTAATATTTTCAACACTTCACCCTCCATATGCATACTCCCTTCTAATAAACAGCTTTCCCTGTACCAACCTTAACTTCCCTTCCTTCGTATGAGCTTACTTCAACTTGCTAAACATCACGATTCATTGTTCTTTATTAATACATTTTCTTAAATGGAGCCTCTGACTTCATTTCACTTTAACAAGAGATAATATGAATTTAATCTAATTTATTATACCTCTGTCTGTTCTACTACGTAATGTTAAGCAACGTTCGGAGTCCATATCCGAGTGTCTGTCGCTCTGCTGTTTCTCTTTTTTATTTTCTTCAGAATCTTGCTCCGAGGGCACAGCTATGGAACTTCTAACGTCTGGAACAAACTTGACGTATGCGTCAACTCAAGGCCATGGTTTATAACAAGCGCTCTACGAGACTACTTTATAACAACTATAAACTTAATAAGTTAGGAAGCATGCTATGCTCCAACAAATGTTATGATTTATAGATCACGCCTGTAAAAATGGCGTGTACCTGCTCATGTAGAAATATATTATTATTATTAATACATAAAATCTCAAGAAAGAATAGAATCACAGTTTGCAAGCTGGTGCACGAGATCACGTCGGACTAACCAGCGAAGATGTCACAGGTATTTGGAGTTTGACAAAACTTTAACCAGTGACAACTTCTACTATGAATCGTATCCACCAAGTGAAAAAAAGACAGAAGCGAGAAGGTTCGAATATATATTTGATAGGCTATCAATATATTGAGGATCGACTGATCCAGACTGGCTAGCGGTTGCAGCGGATGTTGAGCACGGCGTTCCCACTCGTGATCTGATGCGTATGCGTGACCGAGCGCCTTCAGCTAGGTGAGTCCATTAAAATTAATCTGGTCAGCATCCAAAGCCGAAGACTTACAGAGGTATTTATTTTGGAGATATGTTAACCTCTACAAAATCATTAAATCAATCAAGCCAGATAATGATTCAGTGATATTAATAATTTATTCTTAAATAACAGTTTGTTACATGAGGCATGCCAGTTTACAGGCAAGATCAAATTGTTACAAATGATACAATTTCCAACTGTAGTAAATTACTCAGCTGGGTCGATAATTTATAAGATATGAATGTAAATGGTTTTAGTCAGTATCACAGTTGGCGCGCTTCGTGAAGTTTGCGTCGCGACGTGCAACTGATGATCGATAATAGATTCATGTGAAGTTAGGGGCTTCTAGAAATCGCAATCTTATATCCCTTTGAAGTATTTGAGGCTTTAAGGATGGTGCAGGGTGAGGTCACCCGTTCCGTATCTCAAGGGGGCTGAAAAATGGTGCAGGAAAAAAAGGCGGATGACTTTGCAGTTAACGTTCAGCATAACGCATGCTTTGAGGCAAATAACCCTCAACTTAGACTGGTGTGTGCGGTCGGGGAGGTTATAAGCAACTGCATTGAAGGAGGACATCACTCTCTTCGTCACTTCTTCAGCCACAAACTCCAAAATACATTCAGCTTTAGTGAGTTACTCAAGATTCCTATCAGTGTCAAGACCCCATATATGTGTGAGGGGTGCTAGTTGCTCAAGTCTGCCGTTTATTTCGGCTGGAGAGTGTTATAGTTGACGGATGTCAGTACTATATCTATCAGTATTTTCGTGTGTATGAGACGAACTATTGGACTATTTAGTTTTTGAAATTTTAGATTTAGGCCTTGGTAGAGCGAACAGTCTGGTAGACTGTGCTGTCGTTTCGATACACGTGGGTATAGTGTCTTGTATGTCAACCAGTCTTACCGTTGGCATACTGCACGCAGAGATGAAGGGGCAGTAAAATGGAGAATCAAGCGAACTTAGCCGTCTGTTACGCGTCACTGATGTGATAACGAGAGTTTGCTACCTCGTCGATACTGGCGAAGAAGTTAGCGTTCTCCCAGCGAATCCCAACGACCGGCTTCACGAATCGGTTATAAATCTACAGGCGGCAAACGGAAAGCCTATCGCTACGTATGGAAAAAGGTACGTTTATCTCAACGTGGGTTTACGCAAACCCATTCACTGGATCTTTGTTGTTGAAAATGTTTCTATGCCAATCATTGGTATGGACCTTCTACAGCACCACAACTTAATTATCGATAAGCGCAAACGGAGGCTAGTAGACGGAAATACTAATTCATCTGTTTTCGTAACTTCTTTTTCTGGTTGCAGGTTATCTCCAGTCACTATTAAGCACACTATAGACCCCTTCTATCAACCACTACTCGATAAGTATTCTGGCATTTACCAACCGCAACCGAAATTGCCGTGTGCAACCAGCAACGTTACACATCACATCATGACTACAGGACCACCTGTATTCTCTAAAGCACGACGACTGTCCCCCGAGAAGTTAAGATTGGCGAAAAACGAATTTGACAATATGATAGACTTAGGAATCATACGACCGTCAAATAGCCCATGGGCATCTCCGTTGCACATGGTCTCTAAAAAGGACAGCAACGATTGGCGTCCAACTGGTGATTATAGGCGATTGAATGCAAAAACCATTCCCGATTGTTACCCGTTGCATTACATTCACGATTTGACAGCTACCTTGAAAGATAAAACTGTCTTTTCGAAAATCGACTTGGTCAAAGCGTATAACCGAATTCCTATGGCGACTGACGATATTCCGAAAACCGCTATTATAACGCCCTTTGGACTCTTTGAGTTTTTGCGAATGCCTTTCGGTCTAAGAAACCCGGCACAAACTTTCAAAAGGTTCATAGATGACGTTTTTCGAGGTCTCAACTTCGCACATGCGTATGTTGATAACTGCCTAATAGCAAGTCCGGGCAAAGAATCGCATCTCCAGCATCTGCATTTTGTTTTCGACCGACAAAAAAAACATGGCATTACTGTCTTTTGATTTCAGTTGATGGGTATGCTTCATATTAGAAGTTGTTACTGGTTGAAGCGTTGTCAAACTCCAAATACCTGTGGAATTTTCGAAAGCCTCAAAAACAGAGGCCTTTCACTAGCCATTGATGTCGCTATTTTCGTATTTGTTACATGCAAGTTCTTCAGGAAACCTTGTGGATAAACCATTTCAATCAACATATTATGTATAGGCTCTAATTCCTTGTTTATTTGTCGACTGAAAAAATCTTCCTAGCTCTATATGTAAGATATCAAGGTAGGTTTCTCTTTCAATGAACAGATACAAAGCTCAGGGACCGTGTGTATTGGCTTACTGGGAATTTTTCCTTATACACACTTCTACTGATAGCATTACTTTCTTGTCTGTTTAACAAAACACCAAGGAAGTATAATTCTTATTGCATAACCTTACACTTTCTCTAATATTATCTCAGCATCTATATTTTTCAAGTCGTTGCCTTAATTCTTACTATGAAACATGGATACAAGCCTTTATTATTCTTATCACGACTAGAAGGCCTGTAGTCACATTAACAATTTATACTCTATTTATCTTGTTTATTTATGTAATCTATTTCGCTTTTATCACTGAATTTTTAACTGGCTTGGTTGATCTAATGATTTCGTATATGCATATAGATTTTACTATATATTAGATTAAAGCCTGATAAAGGTCTAGTTGAAAAATATCACTTCCCATTTTTACCGTGAAAATTGTTCACAAAATTTACAAGTGATTTAATGGTCAATAAAAATATTTTTATTTTCATGTCAAAACGCTCTAATTAACTTGTAGAGTTTGTTTGATTGCGTTATAGTATTTTGTTTTGTCCAATAAGAGACGTGCCAGGTGTACGTGATAATTTGATTAGTGATTCCACATGGATAAATCTGTCGTTTTCTGTATTATTGTGATTCTCACAACCTCTTTAAATATTATACATGCGAAGAAGTATGACCCATCAAATTGCGAAGGTAGTTTAAGGTAGTTAATTTGTTATTTCAATAGTGTGCATAAAGTTCGTTGGCTCCTTCATCCAGTCACTTGAGCCTGACGATCTCAAGTCACCACAGAAAATCAAAGATGCATTCATGAAGAGGTGTGAAACTTCAGTTGGAAAGGATAATAGTTTCGTAAGCCATTTTATTTGTCCGTAAAGCCTGTAGTGTTATTACGTTGGCGGCCTTAAAACATCTGCGGCGAAGACTGTTAATAGTCTAGTTGACCCAATTTCATGGAATATGCCTGTGGAAAAGGTTTGTGAGAAACTGTTTAAGGCAGACTCTCAAGTCTGTGATCTTAGATACGGTAAGTGTCCTTTGTTCTACCTAATTTCTCTTGTCAGAAAAAGTTGTAGATCTTAAGGAGTTCAACTTCGAAAAGTCCAAAGTGAGGGATCTCAAGAATATCATAGAGAAATGGGGGTTAGATTGTCGTGGTTGTACTGAAAAGAGAGATTTCATCAGTTTGATTAAAAGTAATATGCACAAGCATGATCCTGAAGCAGCAGCTTTTCTTCAAGCAAGAGGGGAGCTTTGAATTTTTTTGATACGTTTTTGTGTACAAAGTTATTTATGAGTTTTTAGTTTTCATATGTCCGTTCACTTTAATGAAATATAATTTTGGTCCTTACTGTTTCAGCGACTTGTATTTAATAAGATGAGTGGGGATGAGTTTTTCTACTAGATCCATCTATCGATTTCCACAAGTGACTTATATGTTAGGTTGGTAATACTCTGTTTTAGCTGTGATCTTTTGATAGGAGTTAGTTCTATATTCATAAGAGGTGTATTACACCCAAGTGTAAATTTAATTGACTTTGAATGACTTAGTTGAGTCGATGACGTTCAGAAAATGCTTACCAATATAGCTTCAACTGTGTATGTTTATTTGCACAGTGATACCAGAAGTGACGGTCAATAGGTAACAATTAATAAACCAAGACCCAAGCCGAATTTTCGCCGAGTGGTACTGATGTGAAAGGTAGAGTTATAGGGAAAATTTATATATCCGTCAATCTGTTTCAAATTACTGTTTACTGGGGTGGTTTCGACATAATACTGTCACTTAGTGTGCATATTCTTGTGGGCACATTTAAATCAGAACAAAAGAAGTTACCAAATGTCCCCATCTGGCAATTGAGATAAGGGGTGGCTCCCCAAATCTCTATATATATTACATGGGTTTTATTGCCACATTTTTTGTAAGCTTTAGGGACATTTCATCTAGACTGTTAGTCTAAACTTAGGATTTTATTACTCCTGTGTCAGTATCCTTGACGTTATTATTACCTCCACCAAACATGTTCCATGAAATTCAAATAGGTTTGCCTACGTCTTGTAACTTATCCTTGTTTAATCTTACTGTTTTCACAAAGCTTCTAAAAGTGACCACGCTACTATTTATAGAAAATAAATTCGAGATCGGGTTAAAAAATGGTAAGCCTCTCTACCACAGCCCTGGTTTTTATGGTGTCTAACAGTAGTTATTATCCAGTTTTTCCTCAAACTTAATTTGCCAATCCAGTTTGTAATGTGAATATGATTATTTGGGATTTTTCGAGCATTTATTATTGGTCGGATATTTTCCATCTAGTTAGTTTTTATTGCTTTTGAATATAAATATAATTCTTTTTAATATTTCGAGGTGCCAGCAAACTCATTAGTTTAAATAGGAATAAGGTTAGTAACTCATTATAAACAATTTTGATTTTCCCTTTTGTTTTGGTGTGAAAGTAATTGACTTGCGACAATGATTGAGTTCATTCAGGATATCTTTTTTCGTCCAAGTTGGTAAGAACTTCCGTTTATAGCTTGTGTAAATGGAATGTTACGATTGTCCATCGAACAGTTTTTTTACAAGTTAGTCATAACCACCTTGACGTCGGTATTTCAAAACTATTTAAAAGCGCTACTCCTACTTTATCGCTTCAATAAGGAATTCAAATTCACTGGCGAACTTTTTAGGCAGTTTGCTAGCGTTGTGATGCACTGAGCATTGGCTTATCTCCTAGCATAATGATTTATGGAATGCCTAGAAGACACTTCACTGACCAACGACCATTAGATTTCATTTATACAAGAAATACGTGGACAATGCATTTATCATCTGTGACGAAAACAGCGAAGTTAAAGACCTGCTATATTTATATTAACACTAAATGGTGTTAGACACTGTTAACTTCGCAAAACGTTCATATTTGGTCAAATTTATCTCCGTTATTCTTAAAGGCATTGAGGATGACAGGGATTTATTAACTGGTTTTTCCACATTATGTGTGCAACACAGTTTTTGTATTTGGCTAATGGATGGACTAATCAACGTGCTTTTATTACTTGTGGCTTCAGAACTAATTTAATCTGAAACCAGAGGGTTAATTTTCACTCAATCCTTTACCAATGATCCAATTTAACTGATTAAACATTTCGATGCGAAGATGCTTTTAGGTAGTTAGCAACCAATAAGAATTTTAAGTAAATGAAATGAGTTCAGATCGTTCTAATTTAACAGACCACTGCTTTTTCATATTCACAACACTAGAATAAACGAGCAGAGAATATCTGAATATTATATTATAACTACGTCAAGTAGGAATTTTGATTTAGGCCTTTTAAGAAAACAATTCGTGACTAAATTTAGTGTTTGGAATATACAATGTTTGTCTTTATTAGAAAGGAAGCTCTGAACAATGGTTGATTTTCTCAGTAATAAAGCTGAAAAACTAGACCAGTTTCGAAAATAAAGAGAATTCCAATTGAACAAGCGATTGTCGACCGATTTGTAATTTTCAGGTTACTTTATTGTAATTTCATAAACTAAAATAAAAGCGTGAAAAGAATAAAAAGTAATAATCAGTTATTCATATACTACTTGCAAGTAGATTAAAAGTGTTGTATAGTGATAGGTATTCAACTTAAACATTTTTTATGGACTTTCTGCCGGCTTTTTATAACCTCAGACTACACACACGAAGTCTAGCAGTAGAGAAAACGTTCAAAATATAGGTAAAAGCTTTGGGTCAAGTTTCATTTGTATACAGATCAGGCTTATTTTAAGTTTTTGATAAACGTTAATTTGCCGTTTCCCGAGTCTAAACAATAAATTAAGTAATCGTCCAATTAGAGTTTAACTCCATCTGCCAATTTTTTGTCTTTGTGGCGTATATTGATTGGACAAAATGATCATAAACTGTGGCGTATGCTGATTGGACGAAATGACGAGCTGTGGCGTATGCTGATTGGGCGAAATGTTCTTACTCTTTTTCTTTGCCACTTATCAATTAATACGATTGGTTCACTTCACAACTTAAGCAAAAACGACATTAACAGAATAAAATGAATTTGTTGTACTTTCTTGTCCTCACTTCACCCATATGCGAGTTAAGGTGTTTGATTTTTTCTAACTAGCAATATAATGTTGAAATTGAATTATGAATCAATTCATATTGTGTGTGATGTGAAAGAAGTTAGGAATTAAGTTTTAAAACATTGATAATTGGCTAAGGTAATTTTAGAATGCTAAGCTCATTTTACTGGATTACAAAACAACATTTTTTTGGAGTTTAGACAGAAAGTGGATGTATCAGATCAACTTACTAAGTATTAACAAGGCAGTTGGAAGTTAGCCACTAACTCTTTTTGAATACAAAATTCAGGGTTCAAGCCTTCAAATTGCCATGTCTCCTGCAAAATCTAATAATATGGAATTGGACTGTTCATTGGTAGCGTTGAATGATTTCACTTAATCCACGTTGTGCTCCGTGTCTAGTAGGTAGTATGCTGTTGAACTCTCTTAGCTTCTTTCTCGAAGACGTGTGTTTTATGGAATATGCTCATTAAAATAAGTAGATACTTGTCTTTATGTCCACCAATTTTCATCCTTTTGCATGTACATGTGAAATGATATATGCATTTGGAGGCAATATAAGACGGATATTTGCCTACCTTCATTTGCATTATTTAGCATAGGGTTGTGTACAGTGGTATCAACTTCGCAGTGGGGAATGTTCTTTTTTAAGTTAACTGTAGCCTTTGACTGGTTAATATTATTGTAAGGCGAGTAAGATATATCAAAAATAGAGTACTTCATACAAGTTTTCCCGATTGATGAATTTGACAAAAAAAGAGCAGTGAATGTATCAGGACAACACGAACTCATTTCATGATTTCTATCCAGCTGCTTGGAACTTAAATGTTTTGTGCATACTTTATGTCATAATATCAGACAAATTCTCATCAATGAAAACTAATGAGAAGAGTAATGAATATAAAGTTATGTAGCAGTAAATAGATCCTCAAAATAAGTAGTTCTGTCAGTCTTTGACATTGATACTGCCCTCATTAGTTTTACTGGACATACCCTAGCTGAAGACGATAGGTCGAGCATGCGCACCAGATCACTAGTAAGTACGCCGTGCTACGCAGCCCTAGCGATCACATACTTCCCGACGTATCGACTATCTTCCAAATGTCTTCGAATTCGTTAATTTTTGACTTCTAGTTTGACTGAATTTGAGATCCTCGATTATAAAGGTGCTACGAACAGAGCGTTGTCAAGCTTCGAATATTCGTGACATCGTTAAGATGTTCAGATGTTTGAGTGTTTATATCTTAAATAATGTTTGTAAATTATCTTGAAAGACTTTATGACGTGTCCACTGTCAGCATAATTGAAAAGCGAAGGGCACTGAATTTACTCCCTTTTTAATAATGGGGGAAACGGAAAGGTACAATAAGAAGAAATCGTTCAGTTAAGGAAGAAGCAACCACTTTTTATGAAGAAAGTAAAAGAAGGTTACAACACGTTCACCACTGGCTTCTATTCTGAGATATATCTGGTAACGTCTCTAGCCACTGTGTTGCACTATCTCTAGGACCCCAGCCAGGGAATCGTGAAGGACCAACACAAGCTAGCCTTTTTCAGCTTTCTCTCATACCACGACACCATGTCATACACTGACCACCTCTCCGCTTTTTCCAACTAGTCTCAGGGTCGGCAAATAGTGCACGATGTGGAATTCTCTGGGACGACATTCATAGAACATGTTCAAGCCACCGAAGTTGATGTTTCAAGATAGTGATACCGATTGGATTATCGTCTCTGCGCCTGAACACACGATGCCGAATTTCTGCATTACTGACATGGTGTTGCCACAGGATGTCAGCAATTCTTCGGAGACAACGATGATCGAACACAGAGAGTCGCCTAACATCATCAACTCGGAGAGGCCAGGTTTCACAAGCATAGAGCAAAACTGCTCTCACCGACGCGTTGTAGATCCGACCTTTTGCAGCCAGACTAACATCACGAAGGCGCCAAAGGTGGCCCAGATTGGCATAAGCCGCTCTGGCTTTCACTATACGTGCATTGATCTCATCACTCACACCACCACCAGCACTTATGCAGCTACCTAGATACACGAACTTCTCGACTACTTCTATCTGCTCACCATCCAGAGTGAGTACAGAATTACAATCCTGCCAATCTTGTAGAA
Organism: Schistosoma spindalis; assembly: GCA_946903255.1. Classification (NCBI taxonomy): domain Eukaryota; kingdom Metazoa; phylum Platyhelminthes; class Trematoda; order Strigeidida; family Schistosomatidae; genus Schistosoma; species Schistosoma spindalis. Next base: position 32,493,270 of record OX336417.1, on the reverse strand, counting down.
GTTCTTTGCACTTCGAGGGTGCAAAGCACGTACCATACCTACGGATATTGATTGCCAACTGATTAAGTGCGGATTGCATGGCTTGGGCATTCTCGCACAGTAAGACAATATCATCCGCATACTCAAGGTCGAAAAGACTTACTTCAGGCCACTGACCTACACCGCCACTACTTACATCCATCAGAGCTGTTTCCAGAATGTCATCGATGGCAAAGTTGGAGAGGAATGGTGAGATTGGGCAACCCTGCCTAACTCCATTGCTTGAATGGAACAATAAAGAAAGGTGGTTGTATGCCCTCACTCTGCCTGAGGTGTTTGTGTATAGGGCTTTTAGGATGTTAATAAACTTCTCAGGCACACCCTTCTTCAATAGACAATCCTAGAGAAAAGTCCTGTCCAACGAATCGAAGGTAGCCCTGATGTCAAGAAACACTACGATTGTTGGCCTTTGATAAGTATGACGGTGTTCTAACATTTGGCGGAGGGTGAAGATATGATCAATACATCCTCGACCAGAACGAAACCCAGCCTGCTTCTCTCGAGTCAATCTTTCTCGGGTTTTGAACAACCTACGAAGTATAACGGAAGCCAATAGCTTGGACGCGATCGGAAGTAGACTTATCCCCCGATAGTTGTTACAGGAACGACGTGAACCCTTTTTAAAGATAATGACAACTATCGACTCATTCCATGACGTTGGTACACTCTCTAGTTCCCAGACCTTTGCAAACAACGTTGTCAGTCCCTTAGTCAGAAAGTCACCACCATCTTTAAAAAGAGCCGGAGGTAAGTCGTCTGGGCCCGGTGATTTGTAACGTTTCAAGAGTTGGAGTTCCTTGCGGACTTCCGTCTCATTTGGTGGATCAGTCGTCACCGGCCATGGAGGGCAGGACAGTCTGACCGATGTTGCCGGAGCAGCAGGTCATTTGAACTGCCCTTCGAAGAATTCTGCACATCGTCCAAGAGGTCGATGAATGTTAGTGATCAGCATCTCATCATCCTCGCAGATTGTTTCACTCACACCAGACTTCTTGCTGCCAATGGCTCGGATGATTTGGAAGAGCTACCGGTAATTACCAGATGTAGCTGCTGCTTCCAGTTCGTTAGCACGCTCCGACCACCAGGTTTCTCGGTCCTTACGCAAGCTTTGCCCGATTTCATTACGTAATATCCTTCGTTTGTGGTCAAACTCACGGTCTCCGGAGTAGACCGACGGGCTTCAATCAGTTGTAAGGAACCAGAAGAAACCCAGTGCTTATAAGCGGGATGTTTTGCGAAGCCGCAAGCAGCTTTACTCGCCTATTTCATGGCGTCATGAATTTGCAATCAATGCTCATCTATACTTTTCGGTGGAATGGAAGCTAGCCTAGAAGCTAGCTCGGTTCGGTACTTACTAGCAACTGAAGTTGCAGCCAGCTTGCTAACGTCAATCCTTTGGTGGCGGTCACTTCGTTGTCCACTGAAAAGTAAGGTAAGATTGGCGCAGACCAGAGCATGATCAGATTCCAGATAGGTACTCCAAAAGGAGCGGCAGTCTTGTACACAACCACGCCAGTGGTAGCTGATCGCGATGTGATCAATCCGAGTCCAGGCTTGAGATGCAGAGGGAGGACGCCTGATGGCACATCGGCGATGAATGTGCCGGAAGTTAGTGCTAGCCAGAAACAGGTTGTGGTCTGTTCACATGTGCAGTAGACGTTCCCCGTTATCTGTCCTGCGACCAACGAGTCCCCATCGACCACCTAAACGACTCTCTTCTGTGCTTTGATGCCCGACCTGAGCATTCAAGTCTCCGGCTAGAACTACAATATCTGTCGAGCGCACTTTCTGGAGAAGAACAGTTAACTGGTGGTAGAACTCATCCTTGATTGCATCCGGGCTGCAATCTGTCGGGGCATAGACGGAGATGACAAAAAGACATCGTTTCTCACGCCGATTTCTCCCCACTTTGATGGTACTTTCTAATCTAACAGCACATAACCGAATGTTAATGGGGATCCAGTCGATTAGTGCTGCCTCAGGTCTAGCGCTTAGTGAGACAGCAATGCCAGCTAGACCAGATGCCACAGGGTCCCCGGATAAACGCACGTAAAACAAGCTTTTTGAAGCGACAGATGGAGAACGAATTTGTAATACTTCACCAGAGTCTTGAATACGGGTCTCGGATAGACAACAAACGTCGATATTAAGACTTTCCAAAGACATAGCCATCCCTATCTGTTGTCCGACCTGCATAAGTGTGCGAACGTTAAAGGCAGCCAGTTTGAATGGAGCAAGAAAAGTATCGTCCATAAATGTCAACATTTCATCATGTTTGTGTGTGAGCTGTGATACTGTCCGGGTGCTCAGACAAAAGCAGGTGGTTATCTTAGGGGGCCACACCCTGAGCCTTTGACCTAAAGATCTGATCCACAAGGCAGTGGAGCATCGTGAGGAAATGCAGTCACATGGTAGCCGGTGGCCAACGACTGGTTCATACGCTGTTTGTTCCCTCAGGGTATTGGAGCCCATATGCACCATTGGTTTGAGATCCAGTTAAAGCGCCGGACATTCGTCTAAATTTAATCGAATAGTTTCATAATATCTGGGAACCAAGTAGATGTGCGACATTGAGGAGGAAAAATGTATCTAGATATATACCAAATTTATACACCCAGAAAAATGTCAATGTTTTGTGACTGTAGCCTGATTTAAAAATGTTCTTTGAGTAACCTATCTTTTCTATGACACTAATTATAACTTCTTATCTGGTTTGTACTTTGTCAATTTTATCTTATATTTTAGATATTATATAGCTATAACATAATTTTTCCTTTCTCAACAATTTTGTTTCTATCCACTAAATTTGTATTCTAGAATATTCATATATTCAGCATTTAGATATTGCCCTGGTACGGTCGAGAGTGGGAAGAGTCCGCTCTCCCTCTCGAAAGACTCTCACATGGCTACGCGTACATAGCCTCTGCCAGGGAAGTCCTAATTACTGCCTTCTCGCACCACAGGTGTTGTTTACGGAATTGAGAGGACGAAAAGTAAATGTCCGGTGCTTTAACCGGGTTGATGGACACGGAGAGTCCACCTAGGCGAGTTGGAAAACCCTGATTCCTAACCAGTGGCGCATATGGGCTCCAGTACCCTGAGGGAACAAATGGCGTATGAACCAGTCGTTGGTCACCGGCTACCATGGGACTGCATCTCCTTACGATGCTTCACTGCCTTGTGAATCAGATCTTTAAGTTGAAGGCTCCGGATGTGACCTCCTAAGAAAACCACCCGTGCAGTACCACAGCCATCACACAAATCAAATGAGATTTGTGTGGCTCATATGTATCTGGTGCCCTCTTGTACCAGTATTTATGTGTTCAAATAAATAAAATAAATAAATAACTGAGAATTTGTCTGATATTATGATATAAATTATGTACACCACATTTTTAATGATTACTACAATGATGTTTGGATTAAAAAATGTTGGAGAGAAAATAAAAAACAAATGATTTCATGCTATTGTGATAGATTTGTTGTTCATTGGACAAATAATTAGGTAAATATACCACCCAGTTTTATGTGTTTTTCTTAATATAAAAGTTTAAACTTTATAGTACTGATATAACGGTTTTTCGAAATATTTCTTTCCTCCAAGTGTTTTACGATAATACGTTAATACGATAATGAGGCTAGACACGTTTTATCAGATCCAGGATTCACGAGCCGGAATAGAGAACCAGAGTATAGACTAGATAGTACTTTATTCAACAAAATTACAAGTGGTCATTTAGTGAGTCCTGATGAGAAATTAGTAAGAGGAAAAGAAATCACATATTTTGTAATCAGTATTCCGTCGCAATTTGTCCACGCTCAACAACTCCATTACCACATCAAGTATTGATAAATTTGAACGCTTTACTCACATCTTAAGACATCAAACCGCATTCTCTTCATAATAAATACTTGTTCTTTATCAGGTAGAACAATTAAGAGACAAGTCAAGACAATTGCATGCTGTGAAAAGTGTTTGGTTTGACTTACTTACCCAGTTTACTCATGGTGACGTTCAATTATATTTACTTGACTATGACCTTTAACCAAGGGAGAAGAAGACTTGATTAACTCCGAAAAATTTACTGGTTGAAATTATGTTCCAATCCAATGAATAATCTAACCACAAAGCTCAAACTTTACATAGATTTTCATGATATATATGAATACTGAAACCGAATGCTTCTTTTCTCACCTTAGGTATACGTTTATTTTTATTCTGTATAAATTCCATAAAGGCATCGTATCCATGTGTCTCTTTCATTTTCCCATTTAAGCTCTCTACTTGTTCCTTATGTGATTTAGTTTTAAAATTTTCAAATTCACTTTTATTGTATATCATGTTCGCATCATTATCTTTGATAACTTTCCATTGTTTCGGTGGAATATACCATGCACCATAATGTAATCTTTCAAAATTCTGGGATTATTAGTTAATAATCGAAAGAAAAGTAAAAGTCTGAGCGTTGATTAAATATACGTAATGTACTCATTAAATACATCCGTCATGTTATTTACTGATAAGTACTTTTGGTTGTCACACTCTTTCCATTTGTATTTAGTCGATACAACTTGTCCTGTGGGATTGACTATTCACACTCTTAGTAAAATAATCTATGGATTACTTAAGTTTACTTATTTAGTCCATTTTAGGCTCGGTATATAGAACTTTCACTTCATTTATACTGTTTGTTTTCAATAAACTATATAGTTTATGTGTTGACCGATCAGTGTTATTTCTACCGGATTATCATGAATTGTTGTTCCCAACCGGGAAGCGCTTCATTTGAATGGTATTATTTCATCATTCAACTTATATTTATACGTATAGTGCAGCAAATTTAGTAGTCTTTTAAAGGCTCCTGTTTATTTTTAGAATTTCATTTATATTGATACCTAAAATATGTAAGATGTAAATATCAGTCAGTTCCAATCTAATTATTAAGTTTCATTGCAGTTTCCATTACGAAGAAAAATACTGAGATCAAAGTGTGTGAACCATTAAAGAGTTACTGGCACCAATATAGATACTGGATAATATTTAACACTAAGAAAAACTGAGTTGGAAAAAACCACTGACACTAATCGCCAGAACTAGCTGATGGAATAAAAACTTCTTACTTTTCACAGTTAGATTTCATCTGACTGTATTAATCATGCCTTGAAAGTTCATTATCATGTTATATGGATCGTTAGTACAAATAAGTGAGCGATTTGAACTTTTGTGATTTGAGACTAGTCAGTTCAACAAACAGCCATCAGTTGATTGAAGTACCCTATTCTGGTCAGCTAAGACTGTAGTCTGTTTGATTATCGTATTCACAATAAGCTGAAAGCGGAGCTAGACATATAGTATAACTATTATTTGAGACTCTTAAACTGTATGAACTCACAACACTATAATGGTATCACAGACTAATTAACTGACTCATGTCAACAAATGTAGGGATCTTGATTAGGTTTCTTGAATTATTTATAATCTATGGTTGTAGATGATTACATAAGCAATAGAGCCCCATGACCTACATGTCTTGAATGGTCGTGTTATCGCCCTCTATATTTTTTTCAAACTTTAAAATTCATAGAATTTTCAACTTCATTTAACTTGCAACATGGATTTTATATCGTTCAATGCAATCTAAGAATATCCTTCTGAATTACCAACTCAGTTTAATTCATGGAATAAAGTACATAACACTAGAGTGCAATCATCAATCAGTAAGAGTTCATTATCACTGTGTTGTGCCTGGTTGATAAAACTAATTTATCGGGTTTAGGTTTATGAAATTGTTTTTGAACCCCACCTTTTTATGCAAATAATCAACCACTCAAACTAAATTAAGTCGAACAAAATTTGACTCTCTTGTCTACTGGAGCACTAAGTAGTTAACTTCACTAGATTAAATACAGAAAGCGTAGTTAAAAGCCGAGTAGATGGACTAGAACTTGTTTATACTGTTATTGTTCATGAAGATTAGTAGAGGATTGCTTGCATTGTGAACAGTTTCTTAATCTCAGTGGTCTAGACATTAAGAGAGCGATACGAAAGGTCCTGGGATCAAATTGTGGGAGTTCCATACTAGGACGAAACGGCCGTCCAGTGCTTCCAGGTTTTCAATGGTGGTCTAACATTGATCGGCTCATGATCTCAATTAAAACTCAACAATATCTACAAACCTATTCTGATAAATTCTAATATATTTGGGAGTTAAAAACTTATATGACTTTATTTGTTTTAAAAACAATTTGGGTAAATTAAAATACAAGGATGTTTTCTGTAAGAGCCTTGGATCAGTGGTCTTATAAAAGAGAAAAAACATTGAGGTTGATGTCCTTTTAAATAGTTGTTAAACGGTTAGTAGTGATGAGTATCTTTATCTTAAAATCGTTATTTTACAATATTTTATGAAACGATCACAGATAATTACCTTTTCTTGCCTTTTAGCCGCATTTGACTTAGTTATACGCGGCAAACTCTCTGAATCAGCCAAAGAATGCTTATCACAGAGTAATTTGGGTGGTTCTTTAATAGAGTGTCTTAATTCATATGGTAAGTTAATCAATTCAACAACATTAATTGGCGTTGATACTGGGGGTTGAGCTTCATGTGTTCCAGCAAATAAACTTGCTAGTGTTGTCGGTTCCGGATTGTCAATTGATGAACCATCCAAATTCTTAATAAATTCACAAAATGCTAATGTTTCTTCCTTGACTGATGGGTACTGTCAAGTTGAGAAAAAAACGGAATTAATAATATCCTGTGAAAAGAACACTCTAAAATGAAACAATGTTTAAAATCATTAGATAAATTAATAGTGTGAACTGAGAACCAAATACCAGGATGTTTTCATGAATTGTTATGATTTATTAACTGAATTACTTCTGTTAAGTCCATCAAATTAAATCGTTTAAAGTTAAGGAATATCATCTACTGAAAAGTCTTTTGGTAGTTCAAATTGGTTAGTGTTTTAACGACCACGAGCCCTACGATTCCTGTTTATGCTTCGTGAGATCTTTATTAACATTTTATTATTATTATTTGAACACATTAATATTGGTAAAAAGGGGCACCGAATAACATCTGCGCCACACCATTGGTTTGGAATTAAGGTTTTCCAACTCGCCTAGGTGGACTCTCCGTGTCCACCAACCCGGTTAAAGCACCGGACATTTACTTTTCGTCCTCTCAATTCCGTAAACAACACCTGTGGTGCGAGAAGGCAGTAATTAGGACTTCCCTGGCAGAGACTATGTACGCGTAGCCATGTGAGAGTCTTTCGAGAGGGAGAGCGGACTCTCCCCACTCTCGACCGTACCAGAGCATTTGGAGGCATCTCATTTTATATGTTTTCAGTTTTGAACGCACACAGTAATTTTGAGAATAAGATGTTTCATATGTATACTCTTGTGAGTAGTATACATAAAATCAGTTTGATTTGTTAGTGAAAATAATCATAGGCACTTTCTACAATTCTATATTGATCAGATACCAGTTTGAGAAGATTGAGCAAATTAACTAAAGTTCATATTCGATACATTAAGTCATCAGATATTTTTCTGATATATCATACTAAGTTCATTAATTTCTTTAATTTAATAATTAAATAAATCAATACAATAAAGCAACACTGAACAAAACCTGTTAAAATTTATTATCCATAACAATAATGCAAATCTAATTTCGGTTAACCTAAGTAAGTATATAACCAATTCATCATCTTTAGATATTATCTATCTATAATAAACTGTGTTTCTTTGGATTTTACATGACTGTCAATGATTTCACAATTTCAGATTTATTAACTAATACACAATTCCAAAATTACTTTAATCAAATGAGTCCCCATTTTTTAAAGTCACTACTAATAGATAAATATGAATGGAAGTGAAAGTGATATAAATTACTGTTGTTGACTGAGACAGTTGAATGAGTAAGTTTAAGGAGGAAGACAAACAATGATTTTAGGTGAAAATTTATTTCATATTTAAACACTAGATTCAAAATAACATTTCAATTTACCCCGTCATATACAGATTTACTCTACAGTGATTATTGGTTAAGTTCAACCGACTATGACTTAAAATAGTGTCATGATAAATTAACACATAGTTTAATTAGTGAGAACATAACTGCTTATCATACTGAACTAATAATATTTTCGACTAATTTGTAGTCGCTCACTCGATTTCTTCTTACTAGTTATCAGCTAATTTCACGGGTTCCAAATATGATCAACAAGTATCGTGACATGTAAACGTTCCAAATTTTCAGTGTCAACGGAATGAAGTGAGATGTCATCTTTCTTGAACATGATCGAGGTTTAAATATGGTTGTCATGAAAATCGTGATTATATAGAAGAAATACTATCCATTTTTTGTGATAAGAGCATGTTAATGACAAGAGTTTCATTGAATGATATTAGGAAATTAATAAGAATGGTTTCCTGAAAAGTGTTATAACTGAAAAGAAATTCAACTATGTAAAACATATTGTATCTAAACTCTCGGACTGAGACTAACAAACGCAATAATTGAGATTAATACTAATTATGAATTTACAAGACGGTTAATAAAATTTGGCTACGTCCAACCAGAAACAAACTATGTTAAACTATTTTTTTTGAAACGGTAAGAAGGTAGTTGCAGACAACTTGGTTGAAGTTCACATAATAACCACGATTGATTATTGAAGACTTTTGGTGACAGTTTAGAATCTGTCACAATGGTGCAGATGTATTCACTATTTATCTTCCTCAAGCTCTTGACTTTTAACATTCATTAATAAGTACTTTCTCATTATTGTTTTTGCACCATATACTCAGTGTTCAGTTCTTCTTAGTATGATTGCTGTGACATTATTTTTATTGTTTTACTAATCATCTTTTTAAATTTATCTTATCAATTTAATGCGATATGGTATTATGGGTCAGTGCATATTTCTGTTAGATTCTATGTTTATTAAGGATGATTGACTTCCTAAAAGAAATGCACTTAAGCCTATTAACTTTTATGTCATTAGAAATGCTTTTCGCTTATTTAAGCTTTGAGGCTTATTTAAGCTTCGGTCGATAAAATGAATTACTTAGTTTGTTGACTATCTAATTACTGCTTCGTTAAAATATTATACTGACAAATTAACATTATAGTCAATGCTTGGAAAAGTTGAATGAATAAATTAATTGAAACGAAAAACAACTAACTTCTATGAACATTTCTGGTTCAATGGAATCTTCATCTTCAACTTTTGATTTAATTGAACTAACTGAAGAGTGTAACTTACTATCACTTCTGGAATGTTTTTTTTTATAAAAAAAGACATAAAAGTGAAATATTAATCGATAAATCTATCCATGAACATCTTATCGATTCTGATCATATTGATTTATCTGAATTATTTTCGAAAATTATCTACACAATCAAATGATTAACTTCAAAGATAGAACCGATAGTGGAAACGTGCACATTGTAGATGCTTTAAAAATTCAACAGCTTATACTGTAAATCTCGGTACAAAATTGACATGTGTAACATCTTTTCTAATTTATTTCTTTTTTAATAAGTCAGTCATTATCAGTGTCTTTCAAATTTTTAGAATGATTATTTGTAGACTTTCATTTTTTCTACGTTATTTATTTCTTCTTCTTTGACTGTCAAGTGGATAATTATTTCTTATCTCACTGATCCATAAGTTGTTTTTATCTCCCCATTTTTTAATTGAGATTATGAACACATTGATGTCAAACCAACATTAAAAACCTGGAAGCATTGGAGGGCTCTTTTGTCTTATTGTGGGACTGCTCAGCAGTACGCATCCATGATCCCGCTCGTGGGATTCGAACCAATTGTCCTCGGTCTCGCGCACGAACACTTAACCTCTAGACCACTGAGTCGGCCGGCATCCAACGGTGTTGATTTCTAACCTCAACCAATCCACGAAATTGCGCGACTATCTTTCATTGTATTGAGGTAGATACCTGTCTCCACCCGACACGGATTAGCTCCACTGGTCATGGCTTCTCACTAGAACTCCGAGAATTCCCTCACGAAGCTAGTCACTAGTGAGCACATGGTAATTATCAGTATGGGGTTATGGAGATTATACTTGAAATTATTACACAATCGTCTTATGATATTTGCATTCTTTGAACAATTTTTATGATATACTTTTATTGTATTTTTTAATAGATTAATACCTATATTTCACATCAGAATAAATATGGTTGTACAGTTTCAGTGAATGATATTTGTCGAAGAGAAAATTTCATTCACTGAATTTATTTCATTTATTCTTTAATGGCACAATGGGTCTCATTTATTACAAGAAAGATATTTTATTTCGTTGATTTTATTTACCTTATGAACTAGGAAAAAATCTGAATAATATAATGCTTCATTTAATACGTGTGACATTATAATATGTTATCTTTGTTTAGCCTCAAGAATAGTCAAGATCCATTAAGATTTGAAAGAAAAAAATACACTGCAACCTGTTTGCGCAAGTAATTTTTGTCATGCATTGATTATTTGATGACTTACAAGCTGCAGTAGTTCTTCAAATAATATTGCTTCTTATTAAGGGCTTCTCTCGGAAGACTGGTAGAGTTTGGTTATTTGGATAGTAAAACACTTTCTACCAATAGCACTAAACAATTACTGCTGTTTATACCAATGAATTCTGATCCAATGGTCGTATTTATTGTAGTACTGGTATTTAATCTCCGTGTCATAACTGCCCACTACTAAGGAGTCTCAAACCAGTGCTCCATAGTTTTCAATGATTCTGATACTAAAGTTATTCAGTTACAAAAATCATCATATTTAACTAATCTCCACAAGCCAATCAATTCATTTTAATTATAAATTACCGTGAATTTAACTTACATTAAACTACTGTTTGATTGTTTAGATAACTTCACCCCTGTTTTATTATGAACATTTTCATGAATATTCTGATGTTTTGCTATTTTAACCAAATCTACCAGTTTTTCTTTATGTGGCCGATCTAACAAATCAATTACTGTCTTCGAAACCTTGATCATAAGTATAAAACGAATATTCATATCAGATTGATAAGAAACAATGTTGAATCAAAGGTAAAATAAGTTTAATCCATTCAAAAGTTTTAACTGATTATAAAGGTTTAGCTTAGGAATATGACTTCGAATCATTTAAGTCATGTATTTGGAAACCTGTCTCATTTAAAAAAAAACTTGATTGGTTTTATTGTTTTAGGTAGTTCTACTTAAAAGGTCAGTAAGATATGAATTCTAGTTCATAAATCTATTATTGATTATTGTGGTAGTAGTCTGACATCGATCGATTTATGATCTCAGTTAAAACTCAACACAACTTTGTACTGATAATTGTAGTTTACTTTGAAATTAAAGAGAGACTTAGAGAAGATAAGTCAATAGTATTCATAAACAAAAAAGATTAAATAATTTTATGGTTAGTTTATGATGACACTAAAATAAGAAACTGTACTACTGAGGATAAAAATGATCAAAATAAATTAACTTATTCAGTAGGGAATATAGTGATTTGATCCTTCCTGGAGGAATAACAAAAGGCAGTTTACTATGTAGCATTTTTCTTCAATAAATATCCCATTGTAGTGATGTAGCTAGTAACAAGCACAAGTGGGTAACGAAAACAATTAATAATAGTGGAGAACTGCTTTACAAATATAATCAGACTATCACAATTCACCTGTTTATGTCACATCTATGAGTACAATAAGACATATGTCTAATTTCTTATTTTATTACTTTAACCTGTATTATTTTCCTATTGTTTATGGTGAAATTTTTAATTATTTGTGTTGTACGATTTAAGATTTCTAACTAATTACCAGTCTTACTGTGTTTAATCTTAATTGGTGATCAAATTTTATAAACTAATCTATTATTAATTATTTCAACTTTAAAATAGATCAATCAATTTATAAAAGCTTAAAGATAATGTCTATGGTTGTTATTCTAGTTGATACATGTTCAATTAGCTGAAATATCATTACTTTTCAAGATTGTAGAAACATTTTATAATGAGCAGCAATAAAGAATTCACTAATATGACCTATAACCAGCTAGAAACGTTTCTCTTTAAAATAGTCAAAAATTTATCTCCTTTCTTTACCTCGATTAGTACTTGAAATATTTCCACTTTAATTGAAAAGGGATTGGATTATTATGCAACTGAAACATATTTATTAGTTTAGTGTCATAAATCAGTTGCATTTAATTGATCCGTCAATAGACTAAATTATTTTGTCGAATTATTTAGATCATTTAGTAGCATATGCCAAATTTGAAGTAGAGAAAAATGATAATAAAATTACTTCATGATTTTGAAGTTACTTTCAAATAATAAGCAGAGAATCAGTAAAAATTAAAGGTAATTCACAACGGAAGTAGTAAAGTGTGGCTTTATAACCTCATTAATCTTGCTCTGTATTGATTGATTTCATAGGTTTCTTTATGAATCTTAGTGTAGTGTTTGAATGAACTGATGATTCCTTTGTGCTTGTTGAATGCTTGATTTCGAATTTCAAATACAGTACATTCGTTAGTGCTTGTGTAGTACTTCTTGGTTCAATTGCGTTATTTCTGGGATTCTTAGTTAGTATTACAATTCAAATACTCCTAATTATCATACTTAGTGATTACCATAAATAGTTTTATCAAATATTCATCATCACCTACAAAATCTCTATTAATAAATTTGCTGAGGAGTTATAAAGAATAAATTATCAAGAAATCATCGCTGTCACCACAGCGACATGAAAAAACATTATGCATAAAGTTATTTATTCTAGAACTTTTACTTCATCAGACCACTTGTTATTCAATGGACTACGAGTATCATTCACTTTTAAACTTCGCGCGAAATGCTTGTAAGTAGTCTTCTCTATTTTGATTGTCTTGTTTATATATTGTGATTTTAAGAAGATCCTACTACATCAACTAATAATCTAAAATACTGATACTTAATTAAACTAGTTCTTATCAGTTAATTTTTTTATCAGAAGGGGTTTTGTGGATATTATAGTAATTTCTATAGTTGAGATCATGGGTCAGTAAACTTTGATGTGTAAGAGTTAACAATAATCACTTAATGAAATGTCTTACCAGTAATATGATTTTTCGATATGCTAACAAACTTTATCTCCCTAGATATTTGTTTCAAACGTAGATATTAAATAAACTCATGGGTTTTCCTTATTTTTTTCAATTAGATAACTAGAAGATTACTATATATATATATATATATATATATATATATATATATATATATATATATATATATATATATATATATATATATATATATATATATATATATATATATAATATTGCTTCACCGGTTTATTAAAGGCGACTAACACAGTTAACTACTAATTAGTCCTAATTTAATTATCTAATGTCGCTGTGGAATTTGTACTAACTAATGATTCCATTATACTTCATTGCGCTCTGATTACAACTTCCAAATATAATACATTCAGTTGTGCTCATCTAGTTCTACATATCTTAAATTGTACTATTTCTGGAACTCTTAGTTAGCACATTAATCCGACTACCTATAATTATCATAGTTAAGATTATAAACTAATATAAATGAACACATAATGTTACTTTATTGACGTTATTAAACAAACTTACAGAAAGAGGTAAGTACTGAACCAAGTAAGGAAATAATAGTAAAGGATGTCTTAATAATTTGCTTTCTAATTCATCTAGCTTTGAAGGTAGATTTTTATTATGATTATTGTGCTGTTTGATATACTGGTTCCGGGAACATTTGAGATTTTTTTCTTTGTTGATTATGATTGGTCCTACTGATTGAATAGACTTTTAAAGGAAATATAAACATGATTAACGTGGGATGTTATGGTTATTTGAATCAACAACATTCTAATCAGTAATTAACCAAAGGAAAACTTTTAGAATGTGATACTGTTTTCATATATAGCTTTTAGGAGTAAATGGAGTGGCTTGTCTTCGAGATAATACCTTATGTTTCGTTTATCAATCACCTTGATAACCACTATCATGTAAATTCCAACGGTGTAAGAGTTCATATTGCAACAAGGTGCGGCGACTACAGTTTATCATTGAACAGCACAGATATTAATGTTACAAGCACATTGAGCGAACTGGAACAGAGGGGCGAATGTGTGTGATTGAGCGAATACAAAGGCAGATTTATGGTCAGGTCGGATCACGACGCAGAGAGGTAAGGCGAAGCGAAAGCAATTCATAAAATCCAAGAGCATATATATAGGAAGGTGAATGATTCATCAAGAGATATTTGAACAATTAACATTTGAGGTAGAATGAAGAATATGTACATAGGCTGTCACGCATAATCAAGCATACACATTTATACAGACATGATAGTGATCACAATAACACAAAGAAATATGGGAATAGTTACTGTTCGATCAACATTGTCTGTTAAGTAAGTTAATAAAAGGTCCCGACAAAATTAATTGTAGGAGAGTTATTATATTAGTTTAAGCTTGTATCATATTTCCAAAACTGATATCAACTGCTTATTTGAAATAAATTTTGTTTGTTGAAGAGATCTCAGACGATCATGAAGTCGTATGAATAAAAGAAAATCATCATTTAGTACAACTATTTTAGTTAATAGAATCCAACTCATTGATTCATAATCGGATAAAGTTTGAAGACTATGATCTTGATTTAGTAAGAGGAGGTCTTTGCACATGTACCTATCAGATGTTCTACAATGTACAAGTTAGCTTTCATCCGATTGTTAAGTAATTTTTCTGTGTTTTATCACTTAAACTATCAGGGATGACTATTTTGAGATAACCAGGGATTATATTATTTCTGTATACTCTACTGAGTTACTCATCTCCTTATTACTAACGTATGAATGAGTTATACAACTATGATCAAATATAATGATGAACATGGGGTAGGTAATTAACTGGAATTGTATTTTAAGTTTAGAACTTCTGAGTGAAAATATTTCAGTGTCAGACAAGAAGTTATCACTGGCATAGCTTTTTGTTTAGATGAAGCAGGGTTAGTATTGCAGGTGAGTTGTTTAATCGTCTTAAAGCTTTTACTTGCAAATTGGGAGTCTTATATTTATTTTATTATTTCGTAAATACTCATTTTTAAAATGCATTGTACGTGAATACCTCAGGGTGATTCGATTAACTTTCTGAAGAACATAAATACAATTACTCGGCAAATTGTGATATATATATATATATATATATATATATATATATATGATGTGAACGGAGAAACAAAGAAGCTATAACTAACAATGGAAGCTTTATATTTGGGATGTTATTTTACTTAATTTAAAGCTTGTAAATCACTAACATTTATTTTTGTCCCAAGTTTGTTCTACAAAGCATCAGCTTTGGCTTGATATCTGGTTCACTGTCATACCCCTTTTCGTTCTCAAGTTATTGTAATTTAAACGTAAGCTTTGGTACTCTACCCTAATGCCTAGTTTTGGACATGATTGTATTTTCTAATTGTTGTGCCTTAAGGTCATGTTAGTCATCTATTTATTCATTTATTTTTTACACTAACCTGAATCGGAATTGGGAATAAATCAAGTAGCCTTCCGGTTGACTCTCTTCTTTCTCTCACGCGCTTGTCAACCAATCAGGTGGTAGAATATTTTTTGTCTCTCTACCCCAAGTAGTTAGTTTCACTTCGAACTCACACGATTCTAGCCTTCAACTGAACTCAGTGTTCTTCTGTGAGGTGTGGGTAAGTCCCATCTCGACTACTAGAGTACGGACTGGACAGTCTTAGGAATCATTAATAAGTATAACAAATTCTGCTACCTCAAATCATCACACCAATACCAATCACTTACGTTTTGTTTTGTTGTTAATTGTAACTGAAATTTGTTGTTCCAGTTATAATGATAATAATAATTTAAATAATAATGTTAATAATCGTAGATATATTATTCATGGTATGCAATTACATATTCTAATAACTATATATTTCCGTGATGTTTATGTGATATTAACCTATCAACAACTGTAAAAATTATCAGTAGAAAACATCTGAAATGTAATCAGTATTATGGGTGTTTAATGATTTGAACATGTATGCAACTGAGCTGTACTATTCTAAGTAAAAAAGCACTTGATGAGAATCATTGTGTTAAGTAAACTAAGATTTGTGAGTACTAGAAAGGTGTACACAAAGCCTAAATAATTACTTTCATGTTTCCAGAATCCAGTTAAATGTATGTTCTTATTGATTCAAGAAAATAGTAACGGCTTAAATTGAGTTTCATGTTGAAATGTAAATAAACAGAAAATATGAACGGCAGTCCTGATTATGAATAATACTCGGATCTGACTGCAATAGTTGTTACTAAGGCATTTCGGATTAATAGATCCGTCTAGTGAACGTGACATCCATAAAGTTATCTCGTGCTTCAATTCAAGTGTTACTATAGGAATAGGAGTTTGAGTGTGTGACTATTATGTGTGATTCTAGTGCTAACTTACTTTCTCATATAACTGAATTAAATTTCATCAGATAAGTAACAGATTATCTGTGGTGTTTGAATGAACTAATGACTCCTTTGTACTTGTTGAATGTTTGATTTCGAATTCTAAATACAGTACATTCGTTAGTGCTTGTATAGTACTTCTTGATTCAATTGCGTTATCCCTGGGATTATTAGTTCATACTATAATTCAATTACTCCTAATTATCATATTGGCGTCGCGATGGAGCCTGCGATGGAACAGTTAGATATTCATTCATCTTCTGAAGCTTTTGAGGACTATTTGGAAAGGTTTGAAATTTGGAGCATGACCAAGAAGGATGTTAAAGGTGATAAAATTGTGGCTTATTTCCTGACATTCATCGGAAAAGAAGCATACAGCTTATTGAAAACCTTGGCATATCCAGAAAAACCTATCTCACTTCCTTATGCAACTATTAAGGAGTTATTATTAAATCATGTAAAGTGCACTAGTTTTGAATGCCGTGAAAGGGCAAAATTTCATAAGATGACTCGTCGAAATGACCAAAAGGTTAAGGAATTCATTCTTGAATTGCAGAAACAAGCTGCCAAATGTAATTTTGGTGATCAACTTCATGTGCAACTGAGAGATCGATTAATTGCAGGAATTAACTTGCCGGGTTTGGAAAGAGAGCTGTTAAGAATGCCGAACTGTTCCTTTCAAGATGCTAGAACTGCGTGTATTAACTACGAGGCAGTGAATGAACTTGATATCCAGTCGATGAATATTTCTAATACTTTGATTAGTTTTCATGATGAAATACAATCTCAGGGTCAATCAAAATTGCGTTCGTTTAACAGTGGTTCCTATTCTCGTGTAAATATGAAAGATATCTCAACAAGGAATTACAAAAGAAATCACAAAGGTGAGACCAAGTTTGGCAAATGTTTATCATGTGGAAAAATTCATTCTCGTAATTCATGTGCATTTCGTAATGCTAAATGTTTTAGATGTGGTAAGATAGGACACATTCAATCAGTATGCAAAGCTACTATTCATTTTGCCTCAAGTAGTACTAAATCTTGTAATTTAGATCCCGGTGATTCAGCTGTTCCTAATGATCACTTATCTTTGTCTACTGTTTCGAAAGGTAATGCTCATATTCAAAAGCGATTATATACATCGCTTGGTTCATGTCATGACTTTATTGTTGACACAGGCAGTATAGAGTCCATTATTTCATTCAAGAACTTGAAATCTTTAGATCCTAATGTTGTGGTACGACCCACTGAGGTATCAATATTGGGGATTACTGGACACAGACTGCCTATACGAGGATGTTGTGAGTTGCTAATAAGAGATGATAATTCTTCGTACATACCTTGTGAATTTTTAGTTAGCGAAACAGGACTGTCAATATTGGGCTTAAGGAATTTGAAAAGGCTTAAAGTGGAGCTGTCTTTCCTAGTTTCTAAAGAAAACAATGATGCTTTACTTAAAAATTTGATAGCCACGTGTGCTAAGTGCAGTGGAGGTATGAAGATTCAGCCTATAAAACTTCAAGTACAGGGTGAACCAGTATTTCTTAAAAGACGAATAATTCCTTATGGTCTTCGAGAGGCAGTACATAAAACATTAAACGATTTGTGTGCGAAAGGCATAATTGAACCGATCCAGTCCTCAGCATGGGGTACTCCTATTGTTACGCCACTGAAGTCGGATGGCAAAACCCCTAGAATATGTGGTGATTATAGATTAACACTGAATTCCCGTTTGTTGAAGCAAACGTGCACGACGGTTGAGGCTGAAGATATTCTAAATCGACTTCATGGTTCTAAAGTGTTCTCGAAAGTTGACCTAAAAGATGCTTATCTCCAAATCCCTTTAGATCAATCTTCATCTCTTTTGACGACAATTAATACTCCTTTTGGTCTGTTCAAATACAATTTCCTTCCATTTGGTCTAAGTTGTTCTCCAGCTATATTTCAGGAAGTCATGAATAATGTAGTTAGTGATCTTGAGGGCGTTGAAGTTTATCAAGATGATCTCATTGTCCATGGTTCTGATAAGGTAGTTCATAACCAGAGACTTATTGCTTTATTGCGTCGTTTAATTGAGAAGAATATTACAGTGAATCCAAATAAGTGTTCATTTTGTGTATCTAATTTCGAATGTCTTGGATACCTAGTTGATGGTAATGGTTTTAGACCAGATATGAAACGACTAGCTCCACTGACAAATGCACCGTCTCCAAAAAACCTTACGGAACTACGTTCACTAGTGGGTGCTCTTCAATACTATTCCCGTTTTATTCCTAATTTTTCTTGTCGTGCAAATTGTTTATTTAATATTTTGACATCCAATACATTTAAATGGGGTGAGGAACAAGAGTCATGCTTACGTAGTCTACTAAAGTTTCTTCAAAGTGATGCTGTTCTTCGAACTTACTCCCCTAGTGTACAGTCTGTACTTATCACTGATGCATCACCTGTGGGTATTGGCGCAGTTTTGGAACAGGAGGGTAGACCAGTTATTTGTGTTTCACGCAAACTTACTGTTACTGAACAAGGTTATTCACAGACTCAGCGTGAAGCATTAGCTGTGTATTGGGCTGTTAAAAGACTCCATAAATATTTATTCGGAAAGAAATTCACTATTGTTACTGATCATGAGGCTTTAAAGTTTATTTATCATCCTGAAAAATCCTTAGCACGTTCCTCAGCTGCTATGGTTCAACGATGGAGTATTGCTTTGAGTGCCTATGACTATACCGTTCAGCATAGGAGTGCCAAACAAATTCAACATGTTGACTACATTTCTCGACAGTCATTACAAGATAAACCTGTAAATACTTCAGACTGTTTGTTAGTGCAACCTTTACCAGTGAAACGTCCAGATCTCATTATAGAAACTCGTAAATACTTTGGATGTATAATTAATGCTATACGGAAAGGTTGGAATGCTAATTTGAAACGTAGATTTCCTATCTATTTTTCAAAGCGGGATGAGCTATCTACTACTCCTGACGGTATTTTGTGTTTAAATGATCGTGTTGTTATTCCTCCTTCATTGCGTAAATCTGTCCTAGAAGATCTTCATAGTGGACATTTAGGTGTTGAAAAAATGAAGTCATTGGCGAGGCTCACATGTTGGTGGCCAGAGATAAATGCAGATATTTGTCGTACAGCAAACAATTGCGAAAAGTGTCATAAGCTGAAAAATCAGCATTCGAAGTGGACTCCATGGCCAGTATCGTCTGAGGCCTGGCAGAGAATTCATGCAGACTATTGTGGTCCGTTTCTTGGCAAATACTATGCGCTTGTAGTTATTGATTCTTTTTCAAAGTGGCCTGAAGTTTTCTTCACAACTTCACCAAATTCTAACTTCACAATTCAAGCATTAAGAAAGGTGTTTAGTCGAGAAGGGGTTCCAATGGTGTTAGTAACTGATAACGGCTCTCATTTTGCTGCAGATGCAGTCACTACCTGGTTAAATGGTATAGGGTGCAAACATCTGTTTACTGCTCCCAGACATCCTTGTTCCAATGGTCAGGCAGAAAATTTTGTCAGGACGTTAAAAACTGCCATTGATTCTATTGCTGCCTCAACATTTAATGAGCTGGAGAGGGGAGTAGATACCTTTCTACTGCAATATAGAAATGCTAGACATTCGGTGACGAAAGAGACTCCATCAAAACTATTAAAAGGAAGAACTCTTCGGTCGAATATGAGATGTTTGGAGTCTGCAGAAGTTACATATTATCGTGGCAATGATCTTCGACCATCCACGGGGATCGTTCTGAAGAATGTCGGGAAATCTATGGTGCGACTTCTAGATATCAATGACTTAAGTACACACAATCGACATGTTGATCAAATACAATTGCAGCAACCAGGTGAGTCTGTTCCGATTTCAGTTGTTAATTCTAATACTAATGAGTGCATTTTAGATAATACAGAGTCTTTATCCAATACATTGTCGGACAGACACAGCATGAACTTGAGGAGAAGACGTACAATTGATTACAGACACTTAGACTCTAATTTAAGCTGTGGTGGATGTGGTGTTTGAATGAACTAATGACTCCTTTGTACTTGTTGAATGTTTGATTTCGAATTCTAAATACAGTACATTCGTTAGTGCTTGTATAGTACTTCTTGATTCAATTGCGTTATCCCTGGGATTATTAGTTCATACTATAATTCAATTACTCCTAATTATCATATTATCATTTATCCGATCTCGTATACATCATGGGTCATTCCTTTGTAGTAAAGGAAATTCTGTCATGTGAGATATGCTTCGTGGACAACACCAGTATCGTTTGATTAGATTTATTGTTGATTTTGAAACTGTCTTAAAAAACGTTAGAATTAATCTGAACTAATTAAAATACAATAAAACCTTGTGTGCGATGTTTTTTTTAAAATCTCATCTTAATATAACACAATACGATAGTTTGTTCCTTGTTCTTTGTAAGTGTGTAAACTGGGATTTCATACTGATTATTTCTGATTTTTCCGGATGTCTGTGAATTCAATCTGTTCTGTAGCTTCTGTTTCGTGACCCAATAGAGAAGGAACATCATCCTGCTTGTATGCAGTATATTATAAATTTGATGTATGAGTTCTAATAATACTTTGAGGACAACCTTCTAAACAGATGAGCTTATATCAGATTCATCTAGAGCACACATCTATGGAAAAATATACTCATACGGCAGGATTCTCAAGCTCACTCTTGATTTTGTATAATGATTGACAATCATGTAACAAAAAGTGTAGTTTAGAATTTGCTGATTTTTTATTTGTGAAAATAATTAAGTGTGACATTACAATTACGTACATTTTCGAATACATAAGGCTGTCTGCAGATTTGTTTGTCTAGTCATATTAACTATTTAGCATGTATAAACTTACTCTCTAATTCATATTAGGATTGACTGTTACGTAAATCTGCCCATCGCACAATATAATCTACACGACGCATAGTATCAACAATATACCGCGTTCAAATTTGTTCCCATTCATCTCTTAGTTCTTTTTTATGACTAGTGAACTTGAAATACAATATCCCCTATTATTTAGAGCTGCGAATTACGTGTTGTTGCGCAACCGACACAGATGGGTTCGAAGTATTGGAATCATTGATTTCTGTTTGTCCACAGCGGGGTTGCCGTATCTGGTGCTGATACACGGAACTTGGTTATTTGTATCTGTTCGTATTAGAGTTCTGTTGACTGGTGATCATATATGGTTCATGTTTGTGTCAGAAAGCGGTAAAAAGCATATCAACAAGATGATATGGACTATGCGGAGAATTATTTAAAGTCGCTTCAATGGGCTTCATTGAAGACTGTATTCTGGGAACAGTTACTACCCTCTTACGAAACACAGCTTTTTGTGATTACAGTTTCGCAACCACGTTCGGTTAAATTTAAGCTTGTGAGTTGTCCATCGTGACTGCCTTCGCATTACTTTTTAACTGTGTCACACGTTATTATTGAATTGTTGGTCAACATTTCTTATTGTCTTTATTACTTTTACCTTCACACTTACCCAATACAGACGTGAATTGGAACTAAAATACACACAATCTCCCTCGTGAGTCAATTAAGATGTTTATATAAATAAGTGAGAGTTGAGAAACACACAAAAGGAAGTTTTTATAAGGCTAGTTTCAGAGTCAGATCAGTCGAAACCTAAGTTGAAGCAAAAGAAGTATGGAAGAACTCATTCTAGTTTGACTAATTACTTTTTATGAGAGGCTGAATTTAGAGCGAGAAATGAACCTGTATCGTCAGCATCTGTGGATATAAGCCATTGTTTATACTCACCAAATGGAGATGAAACGTAAGATGGGAAGCGTGTATTATGCTTGGGAGTTTAACTTAATTTCAGATACATATAATCTTCAACAGTTTCATTTGTCGCAACTTAGAGTGCGGAAACATAGTGTTTCCTTACTCACTCCAAAAAAATAAGGACACTCAGGAGAGTTTCTAACGGCAAACCACGAAATCACTTCGTAGACTCAAATTCAAATCTCATGAAGAGTGCCTTCAACCATTAAACCTTTACTCAATAGAGTACAGGCGTCTTGGAGGTGAGCTTCTAAGGGCTTACAGCATCTTCAACACTTCTGGACATCCACCTAAACAGCTAATTAAGTTTGGCTCCAACACAAACCTAGTGGATAACGCCCAGAAACTGGAGACACAACATCGCAGAACGGACTGTAGATACATTTTCTACTCATGAAGAGTATTCAAACTCTGGAATTCGCTGCCGGATGAGCTAGTGTCAGCGACTTCCCTGTAGTCCTTTAGGAGGAAACTTAACCTATTCTTAACTACAAAGATAGTATTTTACTATTTTTTCTTTTATCGTTAATATACCTAGGTTTCTGCCTGGAGGTATTGGTGATTCATTACTACTAGACACAGAATCCCGTTAATCGAAAGCTTCTTCTATTCTGTCCACAAGCATTTGATATATATATTTCTCAACCTCTGTATTCTGTTTCACCCCTGATTTTCAATAACTTATTTTTTTCTCTCAGCTCCGATAACCGTTGATTTTATTTTCGTCTTTTAGGTTCTGTTGTATTTAGTTTGTTGTTTTGATTCATTTTCTCATGCTTTATTTAAGTGAACATGTGCAGCTTGAAACTTCGTTGTGTTCACTAATTTTTCCGTAACTTACATGGCAATTTCAAATTCTACTTGATTTGTCTCTACTGCTTCGTATGAGCGTTTATCTGTCTTGGTTGTAATCCCTAAATTTAGAAAAGGAGGCTGAAATTGTGAAGATTGTCACTCTATTACTCTAATAGGGCTTGTATTTATATTACTTCATTTGTGGAACTTG
This sequence comes from Schistosoma spindalis, assembly GCA_946903255.1. NCBI lineage: Eukaryota > Metazoa > Platyhelminthes > Trematoda > Strigeidida > Schistosomatidae > Schistosoma > Schistosoma spindalis. The sequence continues at coordinate 32,469,875 of OX336417.1, read as the reverse complement.
GTATATATTTCGTGACTTCTGAGTAGTCCATGTTTATATTTGCATTAGGAGAATTTCACTATGTAACATCTTGAATACCAGAATAATTGGAAGTACTTTATATGCTGTTCAGCCTTTTCACGAGACGATTCGGAGATGAAATGTAAAGGCAGATTGTGAATGAATAGGTTATTTAGATAATAAGATGGAGTTATTGCGTACAAAGTGTTCTGGTCTAATAAAAACTTGGTAACATTGGACTAACTCAGAAATACTGCGGCGGCATATAAAACTTCAAAATCAATAGCTCTGTGAGTTTTCAACATTTGATACTAACCGCATTAGTTTTGGTGGACTCAGCTTGCTGAAAGCGCTCAGTTACGCATTCGCACCAGATCAAGAGTGGATTCGCCCTACTTAGCATCCGTTTTCAAATACTAGCCAGCTTGGACCAAACGTACCTTCGACTTACTTGTAGCCTTCCAAATATATCTTAAAACTCCTTCATTCCTGACTTTTGATTTAACTGAGTTGGCATACTTCGATGATAAAGGTGTTACTACTTAAAGCGTGGTCAAACTCCGAATACTTGTGACATTTTGATTACTTACTCGTACTTCTTTAGAGTGATCTCAAGATTACGAAGTCATCTAACTTACATTAGAGATGTCGAAGTAGGTGAATCTATGAATAATGCTAAAATTTAAGTGGTGTTATAAAGCAACCTGGATGTCTTCATTGAAGAAGTAAATAGATGGCCATCTGAAACGAGTACTAAAGAATCTAGCACAGTAGAAGTTAATCATCACACTGTCCACTTGACCCTATGAATGATAAATGGAACAATGCCATTGAAATTTTTTTATCGAGGATGTACTAAAAATCGAGGCTGATTGCAAACTGAAATTTACAAAATTTTTTTAACTCTTATGGTCCCTATATGAAATCCTCAGAAACACATTTTGATTTTGGAGATGAAACCCAGATCATGCGAGTGATATGAGATTTGAGCATTCGGTCCCTGTACAAATGTATATATAAGGCCGAAAACGGTCAATTGAGCTATTTTAGTGGTAAATAACTTCCGGAAATTGGGAGCTGTAAAGGTATGACTCGATTATTGATGTTGGCGACTTTGTTACCTTCTGCCATCTGAAGGCGCTTGGTTATCCATCATGACCATGTCTTAGCACAGCTGATGTTATACTCATCTCGACCTATATATAGTCAGCTTAAAATCTTCAAGTTTCTCTGTATCAACCAACGTTTAATTAATCTATGGCTTTCAACGAATACTATCTTCGGAGTATCCCTGTCGGGGTATCTGCTAGTCATGTTATTCGATACCATAGCAACCAGAGTGCCTACACTCCTCATTATCCATCTATATGTTAGTAGATAAATTTATGTAAGCATCCAGCTCTATGAAAGGTAAACGTGATAGTAAAGATGACCAAATTTCAATTAGTCGGATGCTTCCGCGATTTATATGTTATAACCAAGAGACACCCACTAATTTTGAAGCCAACGTAAAAGATCACTGTTATCAGAAATAATGACATAGTAGCTCATAGACATAGGTAGATAAGTCTGAAAGTCTTGGAGTGGTTTCTAGAGAGATGTAGACAACAAAATATATGATGGTGTGGATGAATTATTGGCACAACTGACATTGTCAGCAGCTAGTTAAGTGCATTAAAATAGAAAAATCCACTAACAAACATGTATTACAGATAATCATTGCTACTGAGTGTCCTCCGGATTGCGTATAAATGCGTTTCTTACGTCTTTATCACAAAAATCATCAAGAAATCACTCGGTGAGAGAATAACTTACGGAGAACCTTTGGGCGACACATAGGTGACCTTTAGAGTATTCACGTACTATTTAGGACATTATGAAGGTTCTAAACCAGTGTGAGGAATTCGAATTAGGATTTACAGTGGATGGTTAGGGTTGTGAACTAGATTTACAGTTCCCACCACGAAACGACATCATATAAAATACCAAAACACTACCTAGCCAGATGCGCTAGTGAATGCCACGCTAATATACAAAACCTGTTATATCTGATTGGTTAAGCCTAAAATTATAATCTGGCCGTCGTAATACACACATAAACAGTTTAATCTAGCATTTAGCTGTAAAAACGTACCGAATCCATGCATTTTGATCCTTGAGGATAAAGTGGTAAGAATTTCCACTTCAAAGCATTGCTTTTGATCCTTTTTGTATTTCGCATAACTTATGGACGGCCTTCAGTGTTGTCATGGCACTTACAAAGTCTTATAAACATTTGTTTGTCAACAATCGTCTTTGTCATGGTAAGTAAGTAAATGGTGTTTAGATAAGTAATAAAGAGCTTAACCTTTTGGTATTATAGTAACTAATATTTGAAATCACGTGACACCACTTCAAGTGTTTGAGCTACCGCGCAATGGTTGATCGTAAGTTTTGCTGTATTCAGTGAGTCTCTTCAGTCAGATGTCCTGACTACATGAATTACTTATATCGAGTACACAATTTCCAGGGAGAAACTAATACACATAAGAAAGAGGTACGTGCGAAATTGCTATAATGTTATATTCTCGCCAAGCCCTTCCCAATCTCCCGATTTCGGGAAAATTTATCTGTTTTGGGGATACTGCTATAAATAATTTTTGGGAAAATATTGCAAAAACCTCAAAATTCCTTAAGAATAGGGGGACTTAGCATTTAATTCATTAATTCCCGCGAACCCAATCTTTATTTTTGTAGTTTCTCCAATAGTTCAATAGTCTCCCCCAAAGTTTTGGTGAATTTTCGCAGATCTGGTGAAATTTTCGGGTTTTCTTGCTGTTTTCTCAAATTTTTTTTAGTGGCTTGCCCATAATGGGTGAAATTTTTCTTGAAATTAGGTGATTAGGTACGTAAACCTTCCTACATAGACTTGGATTTTGCTCTTATGTTCTTAAGTTAGAATCTAAGTGTATAAAGCTTTGTAATACTCATCATATCTCAGAGCACAAAGTTTTTTGTTAAATTAAGTGTGTGAAACCATATGTTCATAGTAAATATACTCATTGAGGACAAATCCTGTAAATGGTGTTTATGGACTATCAGCATGTTAATCGTACCTATTTAAGATTTTTCCAAGTGTTACTGTTTTTAAGACTTCAGCTTTTCGAAAAATTGAAATGGTGCTGAAATAGCTTCAAAATGGAGCTCTCTCGGCGTGATCTGTTTGTATCATTTTACGTTCGGCTCCCTACAACATTGCACTTGTGATGTTGGTTCGTTTATATTGAGTCGTTGGTTGGAAACAATACATAACACGTCGGGTTCGACAAAGCGTCTCGAAGTGTGTAACATATTGGCAACCTATTTGCGGGGTGTGGCCTCCTTAGTAAACTACTTCCGGTTTGGGCGATCGGGCAGTATCCCAGCCCTCACACAAACCGGATGTTTTGTGTGGTGCATATATATTTGGTGCCTCCTTGTACCAATATTTGTGCATTTAAACAAATAGAATAAAACGATTACGTAACAGCCAACGTTTTTTATAGCATTCGTGTTTTGTAGGACTTATTAATACGTTTTCTTTTTGTTAAATGCAGAAAATAGATCCTAACTCAATCTCAGGTGAAATGGCAGAATTGTCTGATTATACTATAGAGGCACTTGAGTTGTTTAAACGGAAATTAACTACATACATAGAAGCTGTGGATAAAAGTTGTAAGTTGAGATATAGCATACTAAATGCTTTTACAGTGGTTAGTGCAGCTGAAGAGTCTCTAAATTTTGACTTCCATGAGAAGTTACCGTCAGGCACTTACTGAAAATCAATGTAGACAAGACGTCCAGATGTTTATGTATTAGCCTGATTTCCGTGAACTGTTTCACAAGATAGTATTGTGCAGTTTGTATTATTAAAGACGTAGAATAAATTCTAAATTAAAAATAAAAGTTTTCCAGTTTAAATGTCTTTTCAGTAACATTATAGCCTGTGTATTTTTTAATCCTGTGTGAAGTAAAAGTCTGATATTTCAAACTCTTGGTATGCTTATTTATATTTTGCGAAGTTGCGGTTTTCTGAACACGAAAGTCGTCTTGATATGTTGGGTGTGTTTGATTTTCGTAATCATCCAAACGAGCCACCCCGTATCTCGAGGTCTTGGGATGTTAAGTGGGTCAGTCATAATGAAAATAAAGCCTAGTCCAAGTATGTGTTGGTCCAAGTTTCTATGCACTGTCACCACAGCGAGACGAATTCAGTGAAATAACTAATGGGGTGGCAAATTAAAGGCAGTTACTGTGGTTTTATCAGTAGTTGAACTGTGATGAAGGTGAGGAGCATTCATAGGAAATTGATTGGTCTTATTTTACATATTTAGAGGATTGATTGAATAACGACTAAACTGCCATCGAATGTATGTTTTGTTTTCAGTAGTTTACCGAGGCGAAAGCTTGGAATGAACTTTTACTATTCATCTTCCACTTCACTGTTCCTGGATCTAGTTTTGAACAAATGTGTATTGTTCAACGCTTACAACACATTTCAACAGAGTTATATTTTGATACCCTTACTGGTGTTCACTTATGGATCAGATTTTCATGTATGTAATTATTATTATTTGAACATACAGATACTGGTTCAAGGAGGCACCAAATACATATGCGCCACAAACCTGATTTGATTTGTGTGTGGGCTGTAATTCTACTCGGGTGCCCAAACCGAAGCAGGTGGTTTGCTTAGGGGGCGACATCCGGAGTCTTCAACTTAAAGATCTGATCCACAAGGCAGTTGAGCATCGTAAGGAGATGCAGTCCCATGGTAGCCGGTGACCAACGATAGGTTTGTACGCCATTTGTTCCCTCAGGATACTGGAGCGCATGTACACCATTGGTTTGAAATTAGGGTTTTCCAACTCGCCTAGGTGGACTCTCCGTTTCTACCAACCCGGGTAAAGCACCGGACATTCGCTTTTCGTCCTCCCGATTCCGTAAACAACACCTGTGATGCGAGAAGGCAGTAATTAGGACTTCCCTGGCAGATGCTATATACGCGTAGCCATGTGAGAGTCTTTCGAGAGGGAGAGCGGACTCTCCCTACTCTCGGCCGTACCAGGGCATTTGAGCATCTGTAATTATAGTTATAATCCTAATATCTGATCCATATAGATGCATCATAATTGGGATGTGAAAAGTTTAGTCCAGTCCATTAATGGAGTTCTAAAAGTTCTGGTATCTTTAATGATATCTAAAGTCTCAAAATGTCCAAAAAAGTTCAGATTTGATGGTTTTAAAAAACTTGGGCATTGGTTAAATGGTGTTCACCAATACTAGAAATTTATATCTCCCATTAAGCAAAAAATAAATTTCGTTTTTCTACTCTTTCAGAAATAAAAGTTTTTAATAATAAGGAGTATACAAAATCCTCTACCTCTTTTGCACGTGCTTGTTTGACTGTCAACAGAGTCCTAATCATACTTACTTGGACATGTTGTTTCGTGTATACTAGCTTCCTCATAAGTTAGGATTTTAACCGAAAGGCTAGGGTGTTGTACCTCTCAATTCTTACCTGTTCCAATATTAAGACTTCTGCACTATCTCAACATTTATGACGATTTATGTCTTTTAACCATGAGAATATTTATGTATAATTTTTGTCCTCTTTAAAAGGGACTCCAAAAGAGGCTAACAAAAATGTTTTTTCTTGTTTGTTAAGGTGACAAAACTTATCCCTACAGGTATTTTCGAGGTTTACCTTCAGGGAACACAAATAACAACAGAGGCTAATCGTAATATACCCCTGAATATCAGTAATGAGGAAAAGTAGACTATTATAGGTGATATAATATCATCTCGTTGTGCAAATGTGGTGTAGCAACTTGAACTAACACATCTGTACCAGGCTCTATGTTCATGATGACTGACGAATGATGCACATCACACCTGTTGAACAAGTTAGTGCCTATCTGGGCTCAATATAAGGTTTTAGTATTTGAGGCCGTAGGTGCTGGTACAGAGTTTCAGTGTGCACATTTATACTAGGATGCAAGTACACAAACTTGACAAGTCCTAGATAAAGCGAAAGGCGCATTGTAAATCTCAACGCTAGCCATAATCCAAAAAGGACGTTTCTATTGAGGTGTCGGAGAACAGATATAGGAAGTGAATTAGGGGATTGATCGCACTGAATAATTGACATTTATATCCACAAAACCGAAAACTATGTGGGAACGAACTAATCGGCTATTGGTGTGCATGTTTATTTCCAGTTAAATCAAAAATATAGTGTTTCTGCTATTGATAAGATATTTAGGTGTTCTGCAATTAGTTTATAGGTATCAACTTTGAACTGTAGGATTGAAGATGATAAATGTTTAGAATTCGCGAAGTAGCTATTAAGTAAGGCAAAGCTGTTCCATTTTTCATGGTAGATATAGAAGTGTCTTTGAGAGAACTAGCTACAAGCGTAAAATAGACTCACGAGTTTGATAATATCGTTGGATTCGTATGAAAGCAAATACTTAAGCCAGAAACGTTATAATAACATACGTTCTATAGTATTATTTACTAATATGTATTTCTAGTTGTATATATCACGGAAAATCATGTTTTAGCCATTAAGCCACTATCATCTCTACAGTTGGATGCTGTTTTTGTTTGGTCATTTTCAAGGAAAATAAACATTTTGGCTACTGACCATGGTAATATTCCGTAGTACTAACATAATCAGAACTGTATCATCTAAACTTGGGTAAGATTTTGTTAATTATTTCAGATAATGAAGAAAATAGACAGTACTTAATGTCAGGTGCCCAAAGTTGCTTAGGATTCATCCTTGTTATTGCTGTAGAATAGAGCGTTTGTACATCCTAACATTTAAATCCTTATCAATCAGCCATAAACTCAGTTTTGAAGTTTGTTGCATAATTGTCAGTACTCAACTAAAGATAACAATGATCATTGTGTACCATACTGGCATACTACAGTCTCTAATTTTTTCTCAACGTTACCGATTGGGTTTTTCGATCGCTTCAAAATATCAAGGACAGTATCGGTTATGAAAACTAACTTTTGGTTGTGACTTGAGAATATCACCACTATAATTTGAAATGGTAAAACCGAATCTTAGAATCGGCGTATGTATCTAGCAACTAGATATGATCTAGAAGACTTCGTTTTGTTCAACTGGTGCTTTTTCATGACTTACAACTTACTAGGGATGAGCGCATAAGTTAAATCTAACCAGTCTATTGATATTTATCATATCACTTACAACTCTTAAGGGATCTCAACGTATATTTCATTTTATACGTTTTTTCGTAGTTGGTTGAGATTTATGATTTTCCTTTTTAGATTTTTGCATTTGTACCAGTAATAAATATTATGGTCACAGATGAAAGCTGAATGTGGTGAGTTACGTTTTTAAGTATCACTAAAATCTTGTTATTGATTGTCTTCCTTACCTTTTATAGTTCTTTTTTTCACCATGCTTCTTTAGTGAGTTGGGACTACTCCCTAAGTAATCATATTAATGACTATTACAACGATTATTCTCCATTGAAAAAACATCCATGAGATAACAGTTTTATTAGACTTTCAGTCGATATGGCGACGAACGACGGATGTGTTTACGATCTGCGATTTTCATACATTACGGAATGGATCCCATCATTTTCCAACCAAGGGACGTGTATACTACACAGCTGTCCATTCTGTTTTAATCTACGGCTACGAAACAGACTTTGAGAGCAGAATACGTCTATTTTCCGCACGTTTTTTAAAAGTGTCTTCGATGTATTGCTCGCGTCTTGTGAAATAACCGAGTGGTCATTGTTGGGATTAAACGCAAGGGTAGTAAGAGTATAAACAGTAATCGGAAACATTAGGGTTTGAAGATGTTATTTAAGAAGTATAATACAGTGAAATAAATTTGGAAAGAGAAAAAATGGACATGAAGAATTCAAAAGATTAGAATTTGGGAGAACATAAAGAGTGGATGCACCTGCGCCATTACAAATGATTTTGGGCCATGTCTTTCAGGGTATCTAACTACCGGTTGCTATCATCTCGCGGATCCCAGCCAGGTAGTCTACACCTAACAACATGTCTCAGACCACTTGTCAGTGAATTCATGGATTTGTGCCATGTTTTGGTCTGGCCGCCCCTAGCTTTCTTCCAACCTACTCCTACACCATAAAACATCGCACGTCGGGGCAGTCGGAAGTTGGGCATACGTAACATGTGTCCCAGCCATCTCAACTGAGGAAGTTCCACTACTTCATCAATTGATTTTCCATCTTTACTTAGTACCCGTTTCCTAACAACTGAGTTACTTACTCGGTGGTCCCAGGATATACGAGCAATGTTTCGAAGACACCTATGGTCGAATACGAGTGACCTACGAATATCCTCTACTCTTGCTGACCATGTTTCACTGCCATAAAATAGGACAGAACGAACTGCTGTACAGTAGACCCGTCATTTGGTTGGTAGACGGATATCTCGCCTACGCCATAAATGACGCAAGTTGGAGAAGCTAGTTGAGCCTTCTTTATCCGTGCTGAGATTTCGTCACACATCAGACCTCAAGGGCTGATGAGATTCCCAAGATAAGTGAAGCGGTCGGCACGCTCAATTACTTCACTCCCTATCACTAGTTCGGGTGTCGATGCCACCCAATCCTGAAGCAACATATTGCATTTCGAGGGGGAGAATCGCATGCCGAGCATGCTTGCATTGTTGCTTGGAGTGGTCAGAAGACTGCATTTTGTCAGCGTCTTCACCAAATAGTACTGTCATTGGCATATTGTAAGTCAGCAAGCGAATCTCCTGGTAGAAGTTGAACCCCTGGAGACTTAGATAAGGAAAGTGTTACCTCTGAATGTGTGTGTATGTTCTAGGACCTGACGTAGTGTGAATATCTGGTCTATACAACCACGTCCAGGTTGAAAACCAGCCTGGTTTTCTCTAGCCTGCTCTTCACGAGCTTTGGTTGGGCGTCGAAGTATTATTGAACCTAATATTCTTCTAGGTCTTGAGTTTCAGTGTTCCTTCATATATACCCTTTTAAACCATATTCTCTATGAGTTTATAGGTATCAGTGCCAAGGTTGGACTTTATAGCTTCAAATAAATTAACCATTGGTTATAAAGTTAATATTAAGTAAATTTTTGTTATATATATATTCTGAAGAAGTGGCTTACATTAAGTCACGAAACGTCAGAAATACGATTTTTCTACTCATTTGGATAGAACAAAAATATATTTATTATATTCTCAATGTTTAATCTTCATCATCATTTCCACTACATTATTCCGATCTTTTTTACAATTCATCTTGTTATTTTCATCTCGTCATATTAATGTGGCATGAAAACTTTGGCCAACTCTGATCTTTGCCAGGCTGTACGTTGATGATGACCAAATGACTGATTTCCCATCTACTGTGAATAATATTTTAGAGATTTTGTGACGTGTAGTTATCGAATATATGCATAAATTTAAAACAACTAGTTCCTTTGATAAATTTCGTCTTCTCATTGCATTATCGAAATATATTCATAAACTAAAGTCTGTTGTTTCAGCTATTATAAGATTTTTACACTTCAGGATGGTGAGATCATTCAATATAACTGGTCATTTTATAGTAGTTTATCTACATTTTGTGTTAAAATTAATTTTACATATATATTCGTCCTTTTACTTACATTACCTTTTTAATAATTTTCTTACATATGAAGAATTACTACTTCAATGTAGATGGCGTAATTGTTGTCAATCTTTCCCCAACTATATTCGATTACATGTACATTTCCTTGAATGCCACTTAAATAATGTACCCGAGCTTGTCTGTCTATGGGATTCTTGCCAGAAAAATAATATATTCCAGGAAAACAATCAGTTATTGCGTCATACACTTCTGCACATATTTTTTGAAGATTGCATAGTAAATACTAGTAAGCTTCTTAAAGCTCATCATAAGGCCTGGAATTTTGTATGTTGTGGAATAAGTTGTCAGAAACCTGCATATCTTCAGCGATCAACGGAAACATTCTTGTGGAATACCATAATTTTGAATAGAGGTTTCGAATGTCAATGGAAAGACTGTGATTACACGTAATTTTTTCGATTTTTTTCTTATTTCAATTATTTTTGTTTATTACTTAAATTAACTCATCAACCTAATAATATGTACAACAATCAGAGATGATCACATGATAATAATGTAATTTATCTGTTTCAATGTTATGTACTTGATATCAGTAGAAAGAAAGGGAACTTTAAAATGTCCGAAATTTTTGTCTCATTAACTAGTTATTGTTTCATACTTTCGGATTTTGTTGAGTATGGAGGAAAAATTGTATTTTAAGGGTAAAACAATAAAGAATAGACATTCTTCTGAGTGAAATTTTAGTTTCAGTCGTTTTTTTCAGTATCCCTTATTCTTATTTTAGTACTCTAGTCAATTTTAAATGTTAGCTGCAATCTCATCAACGTAGAACTTGGGACATATGTGTGTTGGTCCAAGTTGCCATAGTACATAAATACAGAGAGATGAAATTACTGAAACAAATTCCAGAATAGAAGTGGTAACAACATCATTGGTAGTAGAACAGGTTGCGTATAGAAAATATAATTCGAGAAAAATGAATGGATTCACCAATTAAAACGTATTTTAAGACGAAAAGTGAAAATATCTGCTCCATCTGAATCGATTCAAAGCGTTGTCATCCAACATCCCCAACCATTGGTTACAATAATTGCACAAATCCCAACTAGGTAGTTTGCTTTTACCTATATGGTTCGATTCAACAGTTGGCAATTTCATGAAGTGATACAGATATAAAGAAAATATTTACTCATAATTACACTTCATTTGTTATACACCATTTGCTGGTAATGTTATTATTAGCATCTAATTCGCCTTAGGAAATGTCAGTTAACAGTTCGGATAATTACTCAACTTTTGTTTTATCTACACTTGAAGTGTTGCAACTCAAGTATATGAATAACTTCTAACAAACCATCTGGTACTTTAAAAGTGTAGATTTCGCTTATCTGCTCAGCATTTTATGAAGCGACTTTCTGAGATCTAGCTTGTAATTATCCTCTCATTTATCTAAGGCGTATTTACTTGCTAGAAGAGGTGGTGAACACTCAAATTCGGTACTCTGCTTATGAAATAATACTTCTAAAGTTTCCAGGGTTTTACCGTGTTGAGGATTCTAAATATCGGAAATAATCTGTACAACTCATTTTTTTACTAACCTATTTCGCATGATTTGGATTTAGCGTTTTTCTCGCCTAAATTTCCCATATTATTAGTTTTTCTTTTTCTCTGTTTAAAAGTGCTCTTTTACCCTATTGATTTGCTTACGTTTTAGTACGTTTTTTCATTACTGTATCACGAAAGGCATTGTGGCGAGACTATAATTTATGGACGAACCAATGAAATGAAAGATAGCAGGTCTTGGACTTTGGCGCGAAATTCATTCGTCCATGTGGTTAAGTAGCATCTTGGCATTATAGCTGATGTCAGCTCGTGATGAGAATCCCTACTTTAATTGTTAACATTAAATTCTAACTTTAAATCTTAATCCTAATTTATAGCCCTCTTTTGACCCTATTAAATGGGTGAGTTATCCCATGGTCACTTTAGCGTCGCTCAAAGGTCATCCATAAATTATAATTTCACAACATTGTAAATATGTTTATACACGACAGATATACTCTGGATAATCTCTTCGTTAGTAGAGTAAATCTGAAAAAAAGTTTGACTTACATCTCTAACTAGTAGGCAGGGAAGTAGAAGCTCAGAAATTAGTCTCGTTTATTGTAATTAAAGTCGTAGTTGCAAGTTTGTAGCTTAGTACACAAATGTATCACTGTAATGTTATTATTAGTCCATTATATTTTATTACTACGATTATTTAACGTCTTATGGAACAGAGTTAATCATATTGAGACCTCATGTTAACTGATTTATTCGATTTCTTTCAGCTCGATATTTCCATGTGCATATGAAACCTAATGTTCGTTAACCTGTCAATTCAATGGTGACCAACAGACTTTGACCTAGGGCACCTAAATCCTATAGATAGATTTTTCAGTGAAAACATTAGATTTTATCTCATGTTATGTGATTAAAAACAATCAACATTAAAATTTGGATTTTAGGTTTCAATGTTTGTCTGTAGTTGACTGAATACTGCAGTGAGTAAGTCAGTCAGTCAGAGGATGGATCACTTAGCGTAACGTCGTCTCTGCGGTACAAACTAATATATTTACAAATACTTAAGAAAGCATAAAGTTTCCTATTAGTGATTGCTTGAAAGCATAAAACTGTAACCTTGACTCTTCGAATGATTAATTTCAGTTAATTAGCAGGACATTATTATCTACCTTCATTCCCCTATTGGTTGTTCTTTATTATTTAGTACGAACTCAGCATATCTATTCATCGAGCATGTTAAGGAGCATGATTTTCCGTGTGGTAATAATAACAATAATGATGATTGTGACAATGAAGATGATAATAGTAATACTAAACTAACTTGTTTATGGCAATCATTGAGTGTGGATTCATTGACCATCTCAGATCAGTCTATATGTGGTTCTATAAGCGGATGTCGTTCACATTTTCATCGTCATGTACGTCGTCATACTGGATTACCACGTTACATCTGTTCTAAATGTTATGTGTGTTTTACAGAATTTATCAATTTTAAGGAGCATTTTACATGGAGTTTAGTCAAAGATTGTCAGAATGTGGTCAAATTTAATGGAAGAGGTATTTTCTTTTTACCACTAAACATTTCTTTTATTATGTTGAACTTTAATGTCTAAGTATTAATTAGTGATTCGTCTCCACAATATTATCTTTCATCAAACCAGCCAGTGTACTTGGGTATTTGTGAGAACGAAATTTGATTAAATATATACATAAGTCTTAGATAATTGTTGAACGAAATATTCGTTTTCAATTAGTCTCTCATCAAGGTTCCACTCTAATATGTAGGTTTTACAATTACATATGGAATCATTATCAAATAAATAGTGAGAAGTTTATTAAACAATATGCTAATCGGTTAGAAACAAAATGATTGCAAAATTTTAATTAAAACTAAGGTGAAATTTCACAATCACTTAATTATTACAACTAGTTATATAAGTAATTGAAATTGGATGTAAATAGAAATGTTTTATGTTATCTGTCAGATTAGTAGTGAGCTTAATTAGTAAAAGAAAATGCACTGAAAATTAGGCAATGGGATTGATAAACACACTGCGTAAGATTAAAATTTACTTACATCAAAATGCCTCAAAAATTTAAAATAATTTTATGAAAGGTAATAGCAACTAAGTAGAAGAAAGCCAGAGTAAATTAAGAGACTACAAACTTTTTTTTGTATACAGAGATTGATATTTATTCCTATGGCTTTTGCCGCGTATCGCTATCCGGATTCTAAAAGCATAATCGGTTGGCCAAACTACAAGAGAACAACATTAAGAAGCTCTGTTTCAACACATCTAGTTGGTACCACATCAATGTAAATTTAGCTTTTAAAGCACTCCATAGGATTTCATCGAACCTCTGTTCTCTAGTATACCGATTGAGATGAATAGCATAAATAATTCGATTTCATAACAGAAACTCAGAGACATAGTAAGGATTTATTCATGGGAATCAAATCAGTGGTATTTATATTTTTTTTTCCTGTTCCAGATGACGACAGTACCGATTGCCCAATATTATTGAAGTTAATCGACGAATCTTCACCTTTCCCAAAACATCTTGAAGGTACAACTCTATTTCAATGCCCAACATGTATAAAAGTTTTTATTACTAAAGAAGGTTGGACTTCTCATATACGTGAATGCTCAAAATCATTAAACAAAGAGACGACTGTTAACACTAAGAAATTGGATTGTATTCCACTTTCCCGTAAACATGTTTCTAAACCATATTTTAAAATAGCTTCTTCGATTAATAAATTATCAGAAGAAAACTATGAATTTTATTGTCAAATTCAAGGTTGTTCCTATCAATCTACAAAATTATCCGCTTATCGTGCTCATTATAGACGTTATCATCTAAGTAGTAACCCTGATGGTTTATGGTATTCTTGTCATCTTTGTCCATCGTATCAAGCACGTAAACCATTTACAATTACACATCATTTAAAATCTGTGCATTCATTGAAACCGCCTGATGGACGTTCACGTTTCACATACTCTTTTGACGAGTGTAGTCAAACTTATCAGTTAGCTGGGAAACCACCAGCTCCATGTACTGTTCGAGCAATACGAAAATTGGCACCGAAAATCGTTGTGAAACAGTAAGAAAGAGACATGAATCTAGAACAGTTAACTTTACTATTATGATTATCGTCTTTTCTACTTTTATTTTGTACAAAATGGTAATTAAATAAAACAAGATGCTTTAACAATACAATTTTTTTCATCATATGAGGCTTGTGGCAATTGTTGATCATAAACTGATCTTAGACAACCATTGAAAACCATGAAGCACCGGATAGCGTTCTTATGGTTCCATCGGGGATCGAACCCAGGACTTTCAGGTATCATGACCAGTCCTTAATCTTTAAACCACTTGGACAAGAATCAATGATATTTATGCCTAACTTCAGTTAATAAAAATATCCATATTAGATAAAGGCAGCTATTCAGTGCTTACTGGTTTTCATTAACTGTTCAACTGAGAGCAATCTATGACTTGAATTTTCATTTTCTAATTGCCTATTTACTGATAAGAATTGTTGGTACATCAATAGGTTTCGTCTTCCTGTTTCTTTGATAGTTGTTATGCTAATACATGGTATGGTTCCCGTTAAAAGGAAGTAACTAACACTGCTACAGATACGCATATCCATATCTCTGTCTTTCTAATGAATGCATAGTAAAAACGTATTTGGTTACTGAAGAACTGAAGACAATTCAGTGGAGAAAATTCTCTTTTCGATGACATCCTGTAAAAATGCATTTATAATCGTTTAACAAACATATTAGTTTATAGGATGATAAAAAGAGTTTACGACATAAAGCATCTAAGGATTTCAAGTATCACGAAAGGGGTGCTTAATGATCTTGAATTTAAAGAAACATAGCATGGTTAAAATAATCTACGGATCAGAAATTCTAGATATAACTATTCATTCGATAGACATAATGACGAACTAAAGAAAGCGTGGAGTTGATAACAAAATCTAACTAGTTATAATTACCTGCGCCGGCAATTGATAGCAGACATAAAAGTATGAATAACAACTGGAAAGGATTGCCCAGGACAGAGTTTGGTAGAAAATGCTTGTGGGCGGCCTATGCTCCTCCACGAGGGGTAACAGGCGTAATTTATAAATATATCATTCAAAACACTAAAAATCGTTCGAATACATAAGAGGTGAACTTCATTCATAGGATATCTTTCTTGATAAAAAACGTAATATTGGTTGATCATGATCATCAGCAGTTTGATTCCTGCATATATCTGCACATCTCTGTTACACATTCTGCATTGTTTTTTGAATGTTACTGATCTATTACTATAGATATTCTAATCCTTCCATTGCTTTAAAGATCATTTTTACCCATTAATTTCACATAATTTCAGGCTCTCTATAGTAATAATAATATAGGTACCACTGGTCCTCTAGCACCGGACCTCGATGAAATCATTGGCGATTCAGATGAGGAAAATCACTCTGATGAAGAGTTGCTTACATCTGCTGAATTATTAAAACGTTTTTATAAGGTTTGTTTTATGCGTTTTAACTTGGTGTTCTGCCTAAGTAAGTGTTGACATACCTTTTGATTTTGCATAGTTTTAGTTTACATGATCTAATTTAGTAATCTGATAAGTAGTAAACAGCAGTGTCACTTTACGCATTATTTTAGCAAACAATGTTGTAGAAAGTGCTCCAGACATCTGTGACGTACTTATAGCACCATACCATCTTTTTCACTTGACTCCAACTTTAAGAATGATTCATTACGTTTTAAGCAAATTTATGATCATCAATCTTCAGTGTAAATATTCAAGTCTTCAAAAGAATATGACTCACGAAAAATATGCGTGCTATTAGATTATTATGTCCCAGCAAACTTCTTCCCGATAGTCTTCAACTCTATTTGACTTGAAAACCATGCTGTCCTGGATGTAATATGTTTTATTGTCTTTAGACTATTGGCATATCTCTCGAGCACTTTGTATTTGGTTTTTGTTTTCCGTCATTTGGATGATTGAATTGCAAAGCTGCAATTACTTTCGTTAAGATTATTCAGTCTCAGCTCGAATTAAAGTTGACTTCTAAAAAGTCTCAGATAGTTCTGTTCTGATAATTCTGTTTACTATTGATTGTCTGTCTAAAGTAGGCACTAATAAGTGGAGTGGTGGCTTATTGGTTAGGGCACTCGAATTTCAGACACTAAGTTCCTGATTCGAAATAGGCTCTACCTACCTCGGTTTACTTAACCAAGCAGTATCATTAGCCCTCATACCTATTGTGATTCATACCCAAGTATATGGTTAATAAATTAGACGCTAATAATGTTGTCCAGAACAATAACCAAAGCTGTGTAGCTAAATCATCCAGCTCAGGGAACACAACATCACTAAAAGCAACTACTGGTACTCGCCACACTTTGTTATCTCAAAAAAGGAGTTTTTTTTTCTTCTTGGAAATCATCCAATGTTTTAACTTTTGCATTTTATTCTTTAACGCATCACAACAGATATGGCAAAATGAAAAACTTGCTCCTGTACTATTAACTGCACATTCTGACCTGTTAGGTCTTATTCAAGCTGAAGTGAATCAATTGGAAGCTGAAGCTAAAGTCTTACCAGCTGGTGATTTGAAAGCTCAAATTAAACGAATTCAAGTAAGCAGCGAATGGATAATTTCTGAAGAAATAGTAAAGTCATTAGTGATAAGTTAATTACGTCATTTAGGCTAACAGAGTAAATTACGTTACAATAACAGTACGTGGGAATAAGGTATTTTCATATATATATATAGGAAAAAAAGAATATGGTGAATACAAATAAAAATTGTTAACCAGAGTAAAGTTTAAAATAATAAGATAGACGTATCGACTTACTTCAATCGATTTTCAGTCATATTGCGTAGTCTTGGACCACAGATTTCGACTATCTGTTAAACCCTATCCAAAAAGCTTAGAATTTTCTTAAGTGGTATCAGTATTATGATAATATAACTTCGTGGACGTTCTCATATTATTTCTAATTTAGTCATCATGACAGTGAAATTAATGGTAGTGGGATCTGGGATGTAGCATACTATTCAGTTCCTATAAATTACCAAAATCATGCACTACTTCACTTTTTATTTAACCTAAACACTATTCATTTGATTCCTTTGTTCTCGTGCAGTATTAGTAGACAATCTTGTATTACCCTCCCACTTTTCATTTTTTCTCTTGGTAACAGGTTGAAAGAATCCGATTTATCATGGTTGATTACATGCGTATTCGAATGAAAAAGGTAACGTGGAAAGTGATTCCGTGTTTGATTATTTTGGAAAGTTATTTGTTGTAATGATTCGTCTTTATAAAATGATGTCATATTGATAAAGTTTGTCATGTGTTTCCATGATTATCTCTGGTCATGTATATACACTGTAGCCAGAAAAAATCTAAAGTTTTATCCCCTCATTTCATAGTTCAAATTCTAATGTTTTCATGTTAGTAGTCTGTCGTGAACGAAAATTCTGTATTCCTAACAATATTCTCTTATTATTGTGTTCGTTGTTATAAATGCGTTTGAATTGTCTTGCTAGTGAAACAATGTCATATATTGAACACGTATAATTTATATGGTAACGTCCAATTCTTGGAATTCTAATGTGTTATTACTTAAGTTTTACACTTTATTGGTCTAATCAGTCAGTCATAAGCAACGTAGAATCTGATGTATGTATTCATCAGGTCAATTTGCCACATTATGTCAGCATATCAAGATAAAATTATCAAGTCAAATACCGTAGTAGAAGTATTATTATCCGTAAAAGTTAATTAAGGGACGAGTATACTGCGTAACAGTTCGTTCCTGTCCTACTTTACGGCTGCGAAACATGGCCTTTAAGAGTAGAAGATACTCGTAAGTTACTAGTATTTGACCACAGATGCCTTAGAAATATTGCTGGTATCTGCTGGGATCACCAAGTAAGTAATAGTGAGGTTAGACGCAGAGCATTAGGAAATGATCGTAAATTGGTTGATGAGGTTATGAATCTTCATCGACTGAGATGGTTGGGCCACGTGTTACGTATGCCTGAACACCGATCACCACGACGTGCAATGCTAACGGGTGTTAGGGATAATTGGAAGAAAGTTAGGGGCGGCCAAACCAAAACTTGGCATCAGTGCTTGAAGTCACTAACTTCTAGTCTTAGCCATGTTGGTAGATGCATACTAATTGGTTGGGGTCCGCGTGACTATCGTAACCAATGGTTGGAGACTCTTGGTGACATGGCTCAGAATCGATCACAATGGCGTCGGTGTATACACTCTCTGTCTTCCTTTAAACTAAGAAATTAAAATCACTTCAAATCTTTCTTTCTACGAACTGATTCTTTCTCCCTGTTTTATATCCTTATATGCAATCTTTCTTCTATGTATTACCACCACTGAATTAACTACTTCTCTGAATCCAGTGTTCATCTTGTTGTGTTAATGCGGTATGGCAACTTGGACCGATGCATATATGTGCCTGGTCATACGTTGCAGCTGACTGACTGAGAAGTTAATTCTCTGAATATAATGCATAAGATAATTTTAAAGCTCAAAATCTGCGAGAAGAAAAAAGAGTGAATATGTCTGGGCTATTGCAACCAATTCTGTCTCAAAACATTGATTACGATAATCTCATGAACCTCAACCTTAAAGTCTGCACGTACTGCACACTAATTAATCAAATATGCCACATGAATTACATAGGTTTTATCAACAAAACAACAAGTAAATATAAAATGTCGTGTAGGTCACAATCTAAATCACTTTATATATCTGTTCATTTCTTCAAACATCTGTTTAATCTTTTTAATTATAAAATCAACTGACACAATACAATATTATCTTTTTGAAATGGAAATCAATTGAGCTTTCTATATATCAGTTAAACCATATTATTTCCATCTTCAATTCTTTCCAAACATGTTTTTGTGATTTATTTTCCATTTTCTTAGAGTTGATAAATATGTAGACATTTCTTGATGGATAAATATCTTCGAAGAGACTCAGTTATCAAATGAAGATTTGTGAAATTAATTTTAAATGATAGTTTTTGACTTATGGAATCTTGAAAAATAAAAAAACATCTCAGACTAGTACACCACCTAGTGACTGAAAGTCAGTCACTCAATACAATAAATTATATCCTGATTATCATAAATTATGTACAAAGTAGTAAGACGTAAAAGGGAATTTTTTAAAGTATGAACAGTATTTGCTATATGATATGTCATTAACTTATAACATAATGTAAATTTTCAATAATCATATTATAATCGCATTATATTATATGCAACCATTGAACAAGAAAACCTTTCAGCATGCTTTTGAAATTGTTACTCAGTGCTTATTTCTGTTTATTCTTGTATTACTTTTATTTAATAGATTGAACGATTTGCTGAGCATATTTTAGCTGAAGAACGTTCACGTAATTCAAATGAATTACCACATTTGACAGTGGAAGAATATCTTTTTGCAAAATCGTAAATTTTCAGTGATTTTCTGTTGTTTTTTTTGTTGTTGTCAGAATGAAAGAATCAGTTAACTAATTATCATTATTTTAGATATTCAAATAGTATTCGAGAATATTTGAAAACTACAATTATTAATCGTTTACCAGCTAATATGCAGTCTATCAAAGAGGAAGAGTTAAGTAAGTTGATAGTGCTTTTTTACAAATCACGATGCCGTTGAGACTTGGTACTATATTTTACAATTGATACTCCGAAATTTTGTAAATTAATAATCAGAGTCATTGTCTTAAATACTGGTAGTATTTCAATAATATATATGGCCTAACCACACTTACTGGGAGAGCTTAACATTTCTGTAGGCTCTTTACCTTCATCTCATTTCAAAGCTGAGTAGTGAATATTTTTGTAGGCGATATTTGTAGCATCGGTTTTTCCTTATACGCTATATTTATTGTTGCCTATGTATTGACAAGATATCGGCTCTAATAAGTGTAAAGCTTATATTTTACTGGTTCCGGAACTCTGAACTTGAAACTATTGCCTTTTTGCATTCAAGTTCTCCAATCTTTGTCGTAGTGATGTTAGCAAAATAGTATTCCTAACCATTATATTATATGGTTGGTATAAACACTCTTTATGACAATCACAACTAGTTACCTAAATGAAAAAAAATCAAAACGAAAGCTTCAACCGAAAATATGTACACAACTCATAAAAATCTGTATTTCCTTCAGAAAATCAAACTGCATTTTCAAACAATCTCTTATGGCTCTTTCCTCAGAATGTCAATCCAGATCTTGGACAAAAGTGTACACACATCAGCATCTTTCACTTATCGTCTGGTTGATATCTGATTGGCCTAGTGTTTTATTTGCCGCTTCATATCTTGTGCAAATTACTGCTCCTAGTATTTCACACTAGTAATATTTAACAGAGGTACTTAAATGTGTCTATTTGTCAATGTACAGCAGTTGTATAACTCTTCTGCTTAGATTTATTTAAATTCCTTAATGTGTCATTGTTTGATATATATGCTTGTTGTTATAATTTAATTGTCAACTAAAATGTATTCACTCTATTTTTTTAAAGCTTTTCATCCAAACCCAAACAGTTATGTCTTTTGTCAGTCTCTGAAAAAAATTGATTATATAGAAGTATTCGATCATAGTTCGGATGGAACTCAAACGTAAGTTGTACTCCAAATTATCCAGTTTATAAAAATAACCAGAAGTTAAAATTTGACCGATGTCAGCTTACTTTTATGGTACTGAATCGGACATTAATTTCAAATTATGTTTGTTAAGTTACTGTTTTCATCTTGGTTACAGTGCGGTATCACTTACCTTGGAACCTGGCGCTCAACATCTCCTACCCTACAGTTGCATTCGGCCGTATGTAGAAGGTGGCGATGTTATTTTGATCTAAAATTAAACTGGATTGAGTTCTGACAATTAGATTCTATTTTTCTAGAAACCCTTTTTGTTTGACGTGTTTGTGTTGAGATTTTTTTGTACTAAAATCTACTATAATTTATGCACTGAATTTTCTCATGTTCTCTTAGAACGGGAGATATTAAGGATAATTTAGTCATTGATAACATATATGCGAATACAGCTGATGAAGACTAAAATTGTTCCCTAATGTTTTTCACATAATCTGTGAAAATGATCCATCGCTATGGTAACTGGTAGTAGGGGAACTGTATAGAACGATTGTGTTACTAGACAGGTCGCATCAATGTCTATTAGTAAATATGACATACCGTGAAGTAGTTGATAATTCTCCCTAAAGTAATAGGAAAAGAACTATACTATTCTGAGCCTACTATTGGTTATCAGTAACGCTTTTATAGTATAAAAAATCAGGTATTCTGATTTCAGTATAGTGTTGAATAGCATAACAATACACAAGCTCAATGCACGTGGGAGAGGTCACTCCTAAAAGCCATGTTACGGCCGAGTGCAATATCGCGGTTTTCCTCCGAGTGCTTTCATATGGCTACGCGTTTAAGGCAGTTCTAGAAAAGTTCTACCAATTTTACGGCGGTGTTAGCTATGGCGATGAGATGATGACAGACGGATGACTAGCATTTGTAGTGGGTTTCTGAATACGGTTAACCAACCTATGTAGTTAAGAAACACTGATTCCAGACCGGTGGTGTGCATAGGTATAGTGACTGATGAGTCCAGTAGCTTGTGAAGCTGTCTTGATATAGCGCCTACGATGAGCAAGCGTATTCTGCACGACTACATTGCCCTAAGGAATAGACCTCTAGGTTGTGGAGTTTGTACTTAATTCGTCTGTTGCCCTTCGTGGATGAGCATAAGTCGCCCAACAGCACTCTCCATCAAACTCTGCACTGAACAATCCGTTCCAACTTCTTTCAGATGCTACTCATCATTTTGATGTCTGCTTCCGATTCTCGATGCAATGTATTCTTTGTCCTTCCTATTTTCCGTCTCCCTTCACGATTCCAAGTCATATCCACCTCAAACCCCTTTTCCAAATTTCCTCCTTAGATGGAGGCTGGTTTGTTCTGTCCCACAGTAAGTTGTTTCTGATGGCATCCAGCCAACGGACGTTGAGTATCTTGAGTACATAGTTCTTTATAAATACCTTTAAATTTTGATGATGGTTGTAGTAGTTCTCGAAGTCTCAGCTCCTTACAGTAGGTGTAACGGAAAAAGAACGATGAAAATCCCTCCATAGCCTTTTTTTGTTGGACAGTATTTTCATTTATTTGTTTCTTCTCCCTGTTATATATTTTAACCTTTGTTCAGATCTCGTTTCAGCTTTTATTATGTGGTTTTGATTAAAGACATCTTTTCGTTACCTAATTTTTATTGCATGTTGCCGGACTATTGACAGTGAGGTCGTGTTTGACTAAGCTCAAGGTCACGGCGTGATTCAGTGTGACTGTTAACCTTTTGACTGTCTGCTTGGGAGGATTTCTGGAATCCCTGCAGATAGATATTTAATCCCGTTTGTTGGGAATATATTTGTTGATTCTCAGGTACCAAATCCTTTGGTATTGACTGCTTCTTTTGTTGTTTAGCGCACTACTTTGCGTTAGAGAAACTTCTGACTGTATAGCACAGGCTGTACCGTTTGAGGTATTTTGTATTGTTGATATAATTAGTTCTATTTCTTAAATTCGAACCGCATAAATTGAGCACAGAATTTGTGTTTTGATATAATTTAATACGAGTTTCTCAAAAACGCTTGGCGTGCTATACGGAAGATCGTAGTCTGACCTATTCGAATACTTTTTGGTTCGTCAGTCTTGCGTTCAAACCGAATACTGGTAGTTCGGTCGTTAAAGTTCTCAAACGAACAGTAATTACTGGTATGAAACATTTCAGTGCCTTGCAAGCGCAACAAGATCAGCGGGAACATGGTGTTGAGTCATGAAGAAAGGCAGACAGGTGGCTCCTGATATACCCCAAGTCACTTTTGATGCATTTTCATGTCATGGCTCTAATACTAGTTTAGTTAGTAGGCATAGCAAAATTAGCTCTAGCATCATACTTGCAGAGTTAAAAGAAAAACAGTTGAGGGAAAGACAACTAATAGAGATTAGAGAGTTGAAAGTTGGGCCGAGAAAGCCGCTTTTATGCCTTTAGAGAGAGTTAGGGTCGTTAAGACTAAGGGAAAACGTGTGTAGTCAGGCATCTTCTGCCTCCAACTGTGATGACAGAGGACAAGAGTGTGTTCACAGTTTCCCAAGCCGTTCTCGTGACCTTAGAATTAAGTACCCAGGAAGGTCAAAACGGTTAGATCGTTCAGGAACGAAGAAAAGGGAAGTGACCTTTGCATCTCCAAGTGTGCGTCTTGAGCTCCCGAAGGTAGAACTAAGTACTTTTGATGGTCAACCAGCCAAATACTGGAAATTTGTCAGACAATTTGAGTTATATGTGGTGTCGAAGACGATGGTCAACGACTGTTGTACTTATTACAATATTGTAGAGGAAAAGCTTGAGAGGCCATAGAAGAGTGCTTAATGCCTCCGCAATCATCGGGCTGTCATAGAGCACGCGATATACTGAAACGGTTGTTTGGAAGAGCACATGAAGTAAGCCGGGCTTTGCTAAATGACTTGACTGGAGGTTCCAATATAGAACACAACGACGGAGAATGTCTATCTAGGTTAGCGGTAAAGATGGAAAATTGTTCTATAGCCTTAGAACAAATGGATCATTCAGCGGATCTCAACTCGGTAGTAACTATAGAAAGTATAGTAACGAAATCGCCCACGGCTTTACAGATGAAATGGGCTGAAACCGTCGGAATGATGACAGCAAATGGTAGAGAGCTTACATTTGCAGAGTTAACAGAATTTGTATCATCTAGAGCAGAGGTTTTACTCAGCAGATTCGGGCAGATTGCAACAGCTAGTAAACGGGTTGTAAGTAGGGTGGCCTGCTCCACACAAGGATTGTCGTTCGGTAAAATTGTTAGCAAGTCACCTTGTGTTATATGCGAAGAAAATCATAGGATTGATAAATGTTCCCAGTTCTCCACATTAGCAGTCAACGATAAGTGGTCGAAAGCGAGAGAAAAGGGTTTGTGTTTTTGTTGTCTTAGAAGGGGCCACAGATCAGTGGCTTGTAATGATCGTGTCGCGTGTACTATCGAGGGTTACAAGGATCGGCATCACCCATTGTTGCATAAACCCTTTCAAGTTCAGGTTGGCTTGAGTGAGCCGTTAAAAAAATGTCATTGTGGGTACACAGTATCACTAAAAGAGGATATGTTTCTTGGTCTAATCCCTGTACGCATTAGAGCTAAGTATAAGGAAGTTTGCGGTTATGCCTTTCTAGACAACGGCTCAGATACAACCCTAATAAAGTCAAGCGCGGTACGACTCTTAGGTTTATCGTTAGAGAGTGCATCAATTACCATCAAAACAGTAAACGGAAATAAATTGATCAGATCGAAAACCAAAGAATTTGAAGCCTAATCATTAAGCGGAAACGAATGTGTATGTATTGAACTGGCTGTTATAGTAGATGACTTGCCTGTGAATAGATCAAGAGTACCTGTGAAGGACAGTGCTAAGAAATGGTCCCATCTTATGGACTTACCTTGGACAGAATCAGTGGGTGAAGAAGTTATGTTGCTTATCGGATGTGATGGGCCTGAAGCGCATTCGGTCCTGAATCAAAGGTTGCTAGGATGGGTTCTGTTTGGACCGGCAAGCTATAACAAAAACAGTAAAAGGATGGTAAACTATATTTCTCAAACCGACGACTCTGTAGAACAGCTGAAGAAAATATATAACTATGAATTTGCTGACGTCCACTCCTCCGATAAAGCATTATCTTTAAACGACTTGAAAGCAGTTAGCACAGTAGAGGGCGACACTTATTTTGACAAAGGTCATTGGGTTGTCACTTTACCTTGGAAATTGGAAAGGAACGTAGTATCGGTAGTTATGCTCTAGCTAGACAAAGATTAGAAAGTCTAAGACGCTGACTCACATACAATAAGGACTTTAGGGAAAGCTACACCCATGCCATACAGCAGAAGATTGACAAGGGGTATGAGGTTGTGGTTCCAGGTATGCAACTCGATCCGGGTTATCATCCAAAATGGTATTTGCCTCATCATGCTGTGATTAACCCCAAGAAACCAAGCAAAGTGAGAGTGGTACTGGATTGTGCTGCTAAGGTGGCTGGTAAATGTTTGAATGACCTTCTCTGCCAATTTCCAGATACTACAGCATATTTAGTTGGTATTCTGTTGAGGGGAACCGGTTGCCTTTTCTGCGGATGTGGCAGAAATGTTCATGCAAGTAAAGGTCCTGAAGCTCGATTGCGGAGCGCTACGTTTCCGTTGGTGGCCGAAGGGTGATATCGAGAAGGGACCGGTAGAGTATCTGATGACATCGCACCCCTTTGAGGCAATGTCCTCACCCTTCTGTGCAAACTTCGCATTGATGAAGACGGCTCAAAAATTCTCTAGTTACTATGATAGTAGTGTAGGGGAATCGGTACTGAATAACTTTAATGTGGATGATTGCCTAGTATCCTTCCCCAATAGTGAAGATACGAAAAGGTTTGTGTTAGAACTGAATGAATTGGTGGCTCGGGAATGTTTCAAGTTGAAAAAATGTGTAACTAACTTCGAAATGGTAAGGAAAGTTTTCCCTCAATCCGATAGTATGGAAGCGATAGTTGATATGCCTCTGAATCAAGGGCCTACACTTTGATTCCTCAAGATTGAGTGGTACACCACACTCGATGTTTTCAAGTTTCGTTTTGATCCAGAGGAAAAACCGCCGACTAGGAGAGGAATACTATCCACCGTTTCATCTCTCTTCGATCCACTGGGCCTAATAGCTCCAATATACCTTCCTGCTAATCAACTTCTACAGAATCTTTGTAAGTCGCATATTGGTTGGGACCAACCTCCGAGTGATAATGTTGTGTCCTCGTGGAACGATTGGGTCACGTTTGTGCGGAGCTCGGAACGATCAACGTTCCTCGAAGCATCATAAATGAAAACAGGAAGAACTTTATGGCGGTTGAGCTGCATTTGTTTTGTGACGCGTCCGAATCTGGTTACTTTGTGGTAGCCTACTCTTGGAACATCCCTAAGCACGATGTACGATACAGCGTTTTACTCTATAGTAAGTCTAGAGTGGCACCTATAAAGCAGATAACCGTGCCCAAACTGGAACTAGCAGCAGGAGTATTGAGTGCTAGAATGGGTGAAGTTTTCAATGGAAACCTTACTCACATGTTTGACCAGACTCGCTTCTGGACGGGTTCTATGGTAGTTCTGTACTATGTAATAAATACCGAGAGCAGGTACTCCACCTTTGTGGCTAATCATCTGGCCGTTATTCATCATTTAACATCTGTGAACCAGTGAGGTCACGTCGAATCCAATGAAAATCGTGCTGACTGGACATCACGAGGTATACGGAAAGAAGTAGATTTAAAAAACTGGATTGAGGGTCCTTCCTACTTAATGAAGAGGGCGTTTGTAGGAACACCGACGTTCATCTGCGAAAATCCTCCGGAAAATGTTGAATTTAAAAGATTGCACACGATCAACGCAGGTATGTTAAAACATAAATGAAGTCCGATTCTGCTATATAATTCGAATTGGATGAGGCTGATTAAAGCAGTAGCATAGCTCAGAAGATATGTGACCTAGTTAACCATCGTGTACTTTCGTCACGAAGACAGGTCCCTAAGTGTAGGCTATCTGACAGTTGATGAATTGGATGCAGCTAAATACAATGTATTACTCTTAGTGCAAAAGGAAGTGTATGGGGAAGCAGTAGAAGTGTCTCAGTACAATTGCGTGAGGGCAACTGATATAAAAAAGCTACGAAATCTTTCCCCTACGTTAATCGATTGATTGCTTCGTGTCGGCGGACGATTAAATTACTCGGATTGTCCACTCTCAATCAAACATCCCGTAATTTTACCCAATCGTCACTTCGTAACGGAACTTATTATTAGACACTACCACCACCTAGAAGGCCACACTGGGACATCGCAAGTGTTGGCTACCATACGACGAAATTATTGGATTGTTAAAGAAACCAGTGAAGCTAAACGAGTGATAGGTAGATGTGTGAGAAGTAAACGTGCGAAAGCTACATTGGGTCAACAAATGATGGCACCTCTCCCTGAGTGTCGAGTTCAACCAGGTCGGTTTTGTTTCTACTCCGTCGGAATAGACTATTTTGGGCCGTCGATAGTCCGTCGAGGAAGAAGTGAGGAAAAAAGATATGAATGCCTATTTACGTGTCTCCAAACACGTGCCGTTCACTTGGAAGTAGCTTTCAATTTCAGTACTGATGCTTTCATAATGGCTTTAATACTTTTTATAGGAAGGAGAGGAAGTCCTAAGGAAATCTACAGCGACAATGGAGCGAACTTTGTCGGGGCTACTTCCGAATCGCGAGCTAATATGAGTGTATGACACAAGCACAGAATAAATGACTT
Source organism: Schistosoma spindalis (assembly GCA_946903255.1). Lineage (NCBI taxonomy): Eukaryota > Metazoa > Platyhelminthes > Trematoda > Strigeidida > Schistosomatidae > Schistosoma > Schistosoma spindalis. The sequence goes on along the minus strand of OX336417.1, from coordinate 32,442,199 downwards.
AACGACATCGAAGGGTATACACTGGCATTTCAACCCCCCACTAGCTAGCCATCGAGGCGGAGTTTGGAAGAGATTAATACGCTCTGTTCGGAGGATCTTGGTATCTATCTCTAACGAGCAAATCTTACATGATGACAGTTTAGCAACCTACTTTGTGGAAATAGAAAGAGTTTTAAACAACCGTCCAATCGTTCCTGTGATATCAGATGAAAAGGATGATTTAGCACTCACGCCAAACACTTTTTTACCACTAAGAGACTGTGATGGTTTGGGGATAGAGAGTAGTATTGCGGATAGATATTCAAGGAGATGGAGACAGGTTAATTGTTTAGCTATACCTCCTGGCGTCGATGGATAAAAGAGTACATTCCTTTACTGCAAGTGAGGCAGAAATGGTTTCGCAAACACAGAAACTTAAAGAAGATGATGTAGTTCTGGCGGCTAACGATACAACTACTCTTGGCTCTTGGCCGATGGGACGGGTTGATAAGTGTGAGACAGATAGAGATGTGTTAATAAGGAAGGTGATGGTACGTATGAAAGAAGAGGTAGTAAGAAGAGATGTGTGAAAGCTCTCCCTTCTAGAGAGAGCCGAGTAATTGTTTGTGGACGTACAGGAGTACTGTCGTAAGTCCTGTGCTTCCAATTGATATAGAGAGGTTAGTAAGGAGAGCCATGACAGGGATGTATTCTAAGGTGTCTTTGCGTAGTTGGAGGAATTTCGGGGGCCGGTGTAACGGAAAAAGAACGATGAAAATCCCTCCATAGCCTTTTTTTGTTGGACAGTATTTTCATTTATTTGTTTCTTCTCCCTGTTATATATTTTAACCTTTGTTCAGATCTCGTTTCAGCTTTTATTATGTGGTTTTGATTAAAGACATCTTTTCGTTACCTAATTTTTATTGCATGTTGCCGGACTATTGACAGTGAGGTCGTGTTTGACTAAGCTCAAGGTCACGGCGTGATTCAGTGTGACTGTTAACCTTTTGACTGTCTGCTTGGGAGGATTTCTGGAATCCCTGCAGATAGATATTTAATCCCGTTTGTTGGGAATATATTTGTTGATTCTCAGGTACCAAATCCTTTGGTATTGACTGCTTCTTTTGTTGTTTAGCGCACTACTTTGCGTTAGAGAAACTTCTGACTGTATAGCACAGGCTGTACCGTTTGAGGTATTTTGTATTGTTGATATAATTAGTTCTATTTCTTAAATTCGAACCGCATAAATTGAGCACAGAATTTGTGTTTTGATATAATTTAATACGAGTTTCTCAAAAACGCTTGGCGTGCTATACGGAAGATCGTAGTCTGACCGAATAGTGGTAGTTCGGTCGTTACAGTAGGACTGTCCTGACGTTATTATTAAAGATTCCGACCATGATATATGTTGAGGCCTATTGGTACAACGGCTTTTTCTACGCTGGCTGTCTTTGTTTGCATTTGTTGGTGTGTATTGGATACAGTGACTAGGTCATTTGTGAAGTCAAAATGGTCCCGGATTGCAGTAAGCAGATCTCCTTTTTTGGTATCATGATGAGGTATCCTTCCTTCCCATCTGTCGCACATTTTTCCCCCTAATCTTCCTGAATAGAACGTGGAGCATGTTCGCCGTCGCCTTTATTTCTTACTTCAGTGCTTTGGTTGGCATGCTTAAAGGTCTTGCTGCTTTCCCGCTCTTGATTTGTCTGATGACCTTGTTGATTTTTTCGACTGTTGTTGGAGTGACACCTGTTGGAGAGACTGTGTGCTGCTTCGATGTCTGGTGGATTCAATGGAGCTGCTCTATTCAAGAGTTTCTCGGAGTTTTCCACCCATCTGTTCGTCTGTTCTTGAATCTCATTGATTGGCTTGCCTTCTTTGTCATCGACTAGTCTCTCTGGTTTACTATACTTGCTCGCCAGTTTCTACATTGCGTCATATTGTTGTTTTATGTTTCCTTCTTTTGCGGCATTTTCCGCTGCCATTAGTAGGTCTTCGACGTATTTCAGCTTGTCGGCTTTAATGCTTCTCTTCACTCGTTTGCTTGCTTCGGTGTATTCATCTTGTGCCTTGATTTTCTCTGATTTTGTTCGGCCATTATTAAATGTTGTCTTCTTGATCTTCCTTTTCTTGAATCCTGTGTTGGGTTTCGATGGAGATTCATTCCTTATGGTGTTTTTCTTGCTGCCCAGAAAATCTTAATATGTTAGAATTATTGCTTCTTTAATCCTTTTCCAATTGTCCCCTGTGGCAGTTTCTTCTTCGTAGAGTAGATCATGTAAGGCTTGGAACCTGCTGTTGAGAGTTATCTTGAATTCATTGAATTTGTCAGCATCTCATAGGAAGTCTGAATTGATCCTTTGTAATGCTTTTCCCCCAAATGTCCAGTGTTTATTTAGCTTCAGTTTCACGTTGATAACCACCAAGTGGTGATTTGAACCCATGTCAGCTCCTCTTTTGGTTCTTACGTGCTCCATAGTCCTTCGGAATTCTTTAAAGTTACACATGTGATCGTTCTGGTTATTTGTATTTTGACTCATCGAGAGTTTCGTACCGTTAGATACTCATCGTTCTACTGAACAACGACACTGTACTATGAGTGGTTAAGTTTTTGGTTATATCATGGATGAAGCTCGAGGTCACACACACACAGCCTTTCAACATTCAATGTAAAATAATAAGAGGTTCCAGATGAAGTGTAAGTTCAGCTTGATTACTGCTTACCTAAGTAATATTTCTAAAAAGTTTGCATGCCTCCACATTTACAAATGTCAATCATATATTCAATATGCATTAATTATATCTGAATCAATCACTAATTATACAACAACATTCTCAACGTTTCTCCGTGTTAGTCTAACTAAATGAGTTGACACTTTTGATGGATAAAGTATGCTGTTGTCCGACCTTTAGAAACGCAATATGTTGGCAACAAAAACCTGTTTCACGCTATCGAACCATGATTTATCTAGTGAGCTTAAATTTTTTCGCCAATAGAACCTGGAAGTATGTAATTATCATATAAATAATTAATAAGCAAACTAATAAAAATAAAATGAAGACAATTTTTTAAAAAGCTCAAACTCTTTCTATTAGTCGTAAGACTTCACTGTTCGTTTAACTGGACAATTTTTCAACGTCTACTCTGACCGCTTCAGATAAAGAGCGATCGGTCACGGTTGCTATGGTTTCTACAGATTAAGATTTATTGTTGTTGCGCTCACTGTGAAAATTATTTAGAAATTAGAGAGCTATTTTGTCTTTATTATGTCTTCATTTATATGGAATGAAAAGTTTTGGCTTCCGCCCAACGTAACATGGGACTTAATGAAAGAAATTAATTCAGCTGGTGTTTCACCAACACTCACAAAGTCTATGGACTGCTTTTATGCGGTGGCTGTTCTTACAGCCATTCGTTATTATTTGAAAGAGTATGCTGGGCTATAATTTCAACTTTTTGTCAACAGGTCTGTTTTTATCCCTCATGGTCTTTCTCTGGGTTTGCGCTTTCCTAAAATATCTCATGTTCCTGACATGCCTGCCTTAAAGAGGGTATTTGAAAAAAACCACAAACCAACATACGCTCAGATAAAGGTAGTCATTATATGTTGTGCTGATAATTTTAGGAACTTTCGAAAACTCTTAATTTAAGCGATCGGTCGATTGAAGCGTGGTTTCGAAAAAGACGTAATTGCGAAAAGTCTCCAACGATTGTGAAATTTGTAGAATCTGAGTAACTTCTGTGAATTTAACTGTAATCAAAGTTGATTGTTAGGTGGAAGTTATGCTACTATACTACTATGTTTTTGTACGGATTGTTCGCGTTGCACGATGTATGTCTTATTTAAAGTAATTAAACGACTTATTTTTAGAAGTCCTACTTCTGGGATGTGAGAGATACCATGCTGAATTATCCATATCATGTAAATTGAAAATACGCTATTATAAATCACTTTTTTATTCAAGTGTGGACTTCCGTGGCAGTTGCCACGTGTTAGTGTGATTTTCCCAATTCTTTATTGTAATTACATTGACTGTTCATGATGTATCGGCTATAGTGCCTACAATATGTTGTAAGAGTTTGATATATATTTTTAACCATCACATAGTAATTTTCTTAATGGAAATTCATTGTTTCAAATTTGTCACCGAAGTAAAAAATCTTGCTTGTTTTTAAGGATGCTACGAATAAATTGTTTTCCAATTGAATTATGTTGATAGGGTCGTGTGGACTCATGGTTTGTGGACAAAGCTTGGGCTTTATTCTTTTGGACTGTAGTGTGTTCCTTAATGTTCATATGGAGTAACAAATGACATAATGGAAAGTCGCCTAACAGCGATTGCACATGACAGAGACTTCATATCAGTACTGCCCAGAAAGATTCTTATCCAATATATCTGTACACAGACTTTTCTTATGTAGCATGAGCTTTTCTTCTAAAAAAACATCAACATTCTGTCATCCTACATACTGAACGTTTATTAGATTTAAGGCTCTTAAAATGGTGATATTTTTTTCTACTAATGCTATTTGTTTGGGATGATCAGCCGTTATCAGAGTCTCATCGTTGATTAACCATTATTATTTCCACAACTCTCTCCTTATTCTACCAAGTTGCGGGTCAATGACTTGGAGAAAAAGAGTGTATTGAGGTGGAATTTTAATTAAATGAATAACTCATCTATCTTATATGTCCCTTTTTTGAGTTACAGTTTTTTAGAAGGCTGTTAATACCAGTCGGCTGCCAAAAACAACATAAATTGTCTAGGATTCAAACCTACGGCTTATTGACTGAAGATCGTCACTTTAACTTTTGAACTATTGCTTCCACACACTAAATTTATAGACTCTATAGGCAGGAGACATTCAACACGATTTAGGGTTGGGTGCAGTTTTTTACTGGAACCATGTTTCATCCAAGGAGTTTATTACTTTATTTTATGTGATTATAACGGAATACTATTAGTTCTTCTTGAACATCCTGTTATGCGCTAGCTACTTTAATTTTTACTATATGAAGATAGATCGCCTAAATATGTATTATTTTACTTCAGATTTTGTATGCTTTCTTCTCTATAGGTCTTGACCCCAGAAATTCATTGGTATTATATGGTACAACTTGGATACTACACAGCTTCATTATTATGGATTTTTTATGAAGTCAAACGATCGGTTAGTATATTTTTTTTGAAAAGCTTACATTTTGGTTTAATTTAATCATAACATTTGGTCCATTATGAATGGCTGGTTATTAGCAACATACTCTGACAGAAAATAGGATACCATGGTGATTACTTTTCATCGATTACATGTGTTTGCGCATGCGTTTTTTTCATACGATATTTAACATCCTCTTGTATCGTTCGCACGCAAACCAAAGGTATTGATTTTATTAAGCTTTAATCTACTAAGATAACAAACCATATCAACGTACTGACGAAATTATCAATAGTGCCAGTTATTTACAATGTGGAAATTTTGTCCAAAAGATTTCTAGAATACAATAGTTATTTGTATGTTTTATATGACGCTTTACTGTAATCCAAATACTATATTAAAGATTCTATAACACCACCATCAATTACCTAATTACTTAACCTAAAGCTACACATCTTGTATCATACCATTTTATTTGGTGTACATCTCTCAACATATATAATGATAACGGTTACGAAGTCTACTATTGGCATTTGGGAATTAAACAGACTGTAGGGTTATGTAAAACGCACATCTACCTATAAGCATTGTGAATATTTAGCGTTGCCGTCAACCTTACTCTTTGGTTAGTTTTTTCTTAACAGGACTTCATTAGCTATTAAACTCGGTTAAAGTGTGTAAAGGTGACAAGTGAATCGAAGTTTCAGTGCTCAGTCTGGCTAGAATTATGAAGTGTATTTCACTTGCACACAGTAACTATAACTCGTAGTTTCAGCTTTTCCGTTAGCATATGTAGATGTCTTCTAGAAGGTTGTATGTTCATTAAAATATTTAGCCTCAGTGCCGGAAGATATCTCTTACATTGACACAAATTAAAAAATTGAAGAGCTGATTCCATTGTACAAACACAAAAGTATAAAATGTCAAATAAATACCTATCAGTTCAAAAGTGGAGACTGAATCACCTAATTATGAAATCTCTTGTACGATGACTCATATAAATTTTACAACTACTTAGTTTCATTATTTATGTTTTTTCAGTGAATTTTTACTTATTTCTTCTAAAGGATTTCAAAGTTCTTCTTGGGCATCATATTTCAACAGTTTCATTGTTAACATTCTCATATATAACAAATTATCATCGAGTTGGTGCTGTTGTTCTCATACTTCATGATATTGCAGATTGTTGGATGGAAGTGAGTAAAAGAAATTATGTGATTGTTTTTCACATATATTCTGATAACTATATTCTTATAAATTACCTGCAAATATATAAAGTATACGTATCATAAAATGTTTTATTCTGTTTCATACATAATTTACAATGGGTCGCATCGACACAGTTACATTCACCCTGTAATTCCTCTTTAAATCTACACTCAAATGTCGTACTATGTTCTTTTCGTTGTTCAATTTGATTAGCTTTATTATAGAAATATCTCTCTGGGTCTTTCAAAATAAAGTCTGAGAACTATTGCATATTTGTTCAAGGTTCTATTTACACTATAACTGACTTTTATTCTATTTTATGAACCACTATAAATTGAGAGTATTTTATATTTATGGTTGTTCCATGAAACATACGAAAGGTTAAATAATTTAGTGTCATTTCAATATTCAAGTTAATTGTTAAGTGCTTCCTGTGAAGATTGATCATACAACGAAAGTTAAATGTATAAAATAGTTTTTGTGTAGCCTCTAGTTTTTTTAAGGTTTGAGATCAGTCTTTTACTATTTTTAAATAAACTGTCTTCTATATAAATAGCGACTTTTATTATAAAAGATTAGTTATTATTTAAAGAACAAACATTAACATAATTTAAACAATTAACTTTGAACGAAACTGAGACAAAAGTCTTTTGAATAGAATTTGTATGGGAAGAGACAAGCATTTTGTGTGGTTTCGCACTAACACCTGGTTATTTTGACTTCAAGATGGCATAATAAACTTTTTATGATCAATTTAAAACAATTTTGAACTTTAAATCAATGACATTCTTCACAAAGTTCATCATATGCTGAATGTTGGCCACCTATACTATTCTCAATATTCACTGCGTTTTACACCTTACTTTCAATCAATTTTGTATTCATTTGGTGCATAAATACCGGATATCAGTGTGTCATTTTATTCGGAGATTTAATTTCAATAGTCTGCAGTTATCTAAGACTGCTTAATCTGTACGTATCTATGTAACACAGCTCGGTATGTCAGATAATATGCACAAAAGTATTAAAACTTAGTTAAAAATGAAATCGTTGGTAGAAATTACATTTTAATTTTCAACACTCACTCAAAAATGAGTGCAAAGAACGACCGAGACGGTTATGTACAACATATTTGGTAAACACTGAAAATACTGAAAATAATCTCAGACACGTTAGCTGCCATTAATCCTTGAATTTTGCACAGAGAACTCTAGTCAATATTTTTTTGTCAGTTGTCTTAAAAGTGTAGAATTCTACAATGTTTGAGATTTGAGTTTAACAGCATTATAATGAATAATTTAGGATTAACTTCAATTTCCTTTCGCGTTGTTTGTATTCTTCAATTAGGCATAAGATACCAAGCTACGTAGTAGAGATACATAAAAACTTTATATTTTGTTCACAACGTCATCAACTGGTTTGTTACACTCACCTATCAATCTGCAATTATTGTCAATATTTCTTTTCTCTTATTTCACTAGACTTAAGAAGATTTGTAAGACAAGTATGATTGAATAATTGCGACCTTCGCTAATCTCTAGAAATTTCACTGATTATGGAATTTTGTTCATTAGGGCATCAAATTGACAGAATAAAACACACCACAAATTGAATTAGTACAGATTTCCAAACCTCATATTATAAGTAACTAAGAAAGATATTTAAAATAACCGAACAAGTATATATATGAGTTTTAAAATTCCATTCGCACTACAAACCCAAAATCGTGACCAATTAAACAATTTTGTTAGATGTTTTGTTGTAATCACCAACGAAATTTCTATATCCTAAATCTATTATAAATAAAATCCTGCATTAAGATAAATAGTGAGTGATCTAACACAACACATTTTCTAAGACTTTTCAATGCGATTTCTAAGCTTTACCAAGAGATTTAGTGTTATTGACAAAAACACAACTTCCAAAGACGTCAATTAACATTCAGTCGTTCCTCAGTCAAATATAAGGAAAGATTCTAAGGTACCAGTACTGAAATCTCTATCACTTTTGGGATGTATGGTTATCTTACACTGTTATGTCGACAACTGAGATTTAGCTTTTAACCGACTGTTTCAAATATGAAAAAACCAACTGAGTTTATATCTTCTTTCAGATAAGTTAACGAATAAATCAGTAATGAAATTATTTTGTATTGATTTTAATACATACCATCATAACCATTATTTTTATTACCATTATTATTTTTTTTATTACAGGCAGCTAAGATATGCAAATATGTTAATAAACAATTGGCCACTGAAGTGTTATTTTCTATTTTTGTAACCGTTTGGATCGTTACACGATTAACTTACTTTCCACTGTGGTAAGTATTCCAAGATCTTCTCAGTATAAATAAAAATGTTACGATTCTTATGGATAATACTAAGTATTTGATAAATATAATAGCATAATTTATTAAAATATTAATACCATTCATATTTTTATTGATATAAGGATAAATTCTCGGTCCAAATTTTGTTTTCATCATAGGATGACATTGACTGAAAAGTCATTGAATGTAGCTGAACATCGTGTACTTTTTTCGCCCTTGTTTGAAAATCTACATCAGTACACACCCATGATCCAGTGTTCTTCAGTTCTTGAATTGACCTCAATATGTATAAACCTATATTAATGCCTGAATGTTTGAACTCCGTAATTTAAGGGTTTGATCCTCGACAAAGTCATGTATACACACTGTTTGGTTATCCTGAACAAAAGTTATTTTTTGGGTTTTAATGGAATTCCAGCTGATATCAATCTACGATTAAAACTGACTCTTAAAACTGAATAATATTAAAGATCCCTGACACTATAAACGCCCACAACATGGGTATTATCATAATGGCAACGATAATCTATGGTTTTCCAACAATTCACATTTTAACTACTGAGTTTTGCAGCTTTAACCTCATAATTGTTCGTTGTGTCAAACATACTTTAAAACAGATTACTTAAACACGATTGTGGTTTCCTAAGTTACATTATTTTTGTTACTGGTGTTATTATTACACTAGTGATATACATGAATTTGCTGATCAGTGAAACACTCTATGATTCTACAAAGGCTCCTATGTTAAGTAGAAACTCTGGCTACAACAATAGTAGTGAATTTCCATTAATCGAGCGATTAAAAACGTTTTGGTAAAGTATATGATTTTAGTAAAATAAACGTTCGTCCACAGTGTCTAGAAGAAAAAGACTATCCTAGGTCAACTACTACCATGAGTAATAGCTAATTCAACGAAACTGAAAATTTAGAAACTTACTTTACTAAGTGATTAAATGCTTTCGTAAATTATCAATAATTACAACCACATTATTTCGAAACTTCAATTTCTATATCAATATAGTGACTTTTGTCATCTTGATTAATAATATGAAATGCATAATATAGTGTGAAATAATTCTATTTAATTTTTATAATCTGCATCATGAATTGATTACACCTTCTTGTACTCCACACTAAGTCATGTTTATTTACTAAGAATGAAGACATTTACAAGCTACTCAAGTTGAGTAATTTAAAATGTAGTTTGCAATAATTTCTAAGTGATTAAAATTTTAACCATTAACTACTAGAACTGAATAAGGTTGAGTAGTATCACTAGTCCTCATACATGTACATGTACATTAAACCATATTTAGTCAATAAATTATCTGAATTACAAATTGTAGAATTGAAAGTCCAAGGATTTATACACTGACTTTACACTCTATGACCAATCCCATTTACTTTCACTAACATGCCTCAACAACTATCGTAACTAACTATCCATCGTACTACCGATTCACGTATTTTTACCAAAAGCTTACAGCTTATTGTATTTTGAACCCCATTTTTGATCTGCCTAAAAGACTTCTAAGATTGAATAAGTTTACCACGGCAAAAATTAATTCGTGGAAAGCTAAATGATTGTATTATTTATTTCGATATTTGTTACTAAGTAACGATCAAAAGCACTTTTCTTTTGTTAGAAACTTGTCTTTTATCCAGCATTTTCACATTATTTGATATAAATGTTCAGCTGTATGAGCATTTCCTATAATTCTTTAATTTTTATGACTGTTTTTCATCAATTTTACTGATAAAAATGTTTCTGATTGTGTAATACAAAGTAAATGAACCCATCAATTCCGTGTCTCTCCTCTCTCTCTCCTTCCATATATATATATATATATATATATATATATATATATGATACTATTTTTAATGATCCTATTCAATTCGCGTACTTATTTATTCATTGTTCATTAACATATCTTTTTTTCAGGGTAATTTGGGCAACTTTTAAATTTGGCATCTTTGCAAATGGTCCATATCCAGCTAATCTCATTATGGTTGGATTTTTATTAGTTTTACAAATTTTGCATATTTATTGGTTTTGTTTAATTGTAAAAATTGCAATACAAGTCAAATCAAACGGACATGTAAGTTCAATATGTTATTTTTCTTTATTAATTCAATTATACAATACCACTATTTATTCATATAATTATTAGATAGTGTTTCAGTTATCAATTTAGTATTTTGTCTCAGCAACAGGAAAATAACTCAGACCGTTATTTTAATGATATAAACACCATACCCACTAAAGATGTTAATAGCTATCTGATCTCAGTATCTCAGTTTATAACACGTTAGGAGTTTAAAGTAACATTAGTAGGCAAATAAATCAGATTGGTAAGCCTTGATTTATGATAAAACGCTCATGCTGGATTCCATTTGTAATAATAATCTATCTAGTTTAAATAAATTGGGACTATAGTGTGATGATTAGGAGTGTTTGAAGTATTATACGAACTAAGAATCCCAGAAATAACGCAATTTAGATCAAGATAAACTAGGTGAGCACAAACGAACGTGTTGTATTTGGAGTTCGAAATCGGGCGGACATTGAGTACAATGTAATCATTAGTTCATAAAAACACCACATATATTTCACAAGAATAAATGGAATCAATAAATTAAAAACTTGAAACGATGCAAAACTCAAAACTTAGAGTAAAATATACAGTGAATACAACTGCACCACTTTAACTGATTTCAACCCGTATGACCCAGTGTATGAGCCTTAATCAGGAACTGATTGAACTAATTTCAAATCCTAGTATCTTCGTTTTAAGTATTTTTCCAATCTACACATGTCATTCACAATTACGCGTCAAGGTGATTTAGTACTCATATTCTATATAATATATCTTCTACCTTAATAGGTCATATCTAACAGATATGGGATAATACAGAGCTGAATATGGCTCAATAAATCTCACCATTGATTGTTACATAGGCATCCGGTCTTTCTGATAATATTACATTTAGTTAACAAATAAGCTGAAAAATGTATTGATGGTTTAAAAAAAAGAATCATATTTATTATTTATTCTATTTGTTCATTTTATATACACAGCTTGTTAAGGATTGTCGTAGTGAAAGTGAACTCTCCGATGAATCCAATCAAATAACAAAATTAGATTCTATTCAAGAAACAAATTGTTACAATAAATATCATCATATAAACCAAACTTCATTGAAAAGTAATGATGATATTAGTATAAATAATAATAGTAATATTAATAATAATGACAATAACATTAGTGATATTTTTAGCAATGATAATAAATTAAATCATGTATTTCAACGTTCTAATCACTGTATGCAGTAAGATAATGGATTATATTGAAAATCTTGTAAACGTTGAATATTGAACATTTTCTTTCTATTTATTGTGAATTAATCAAGGAAAACTGTGAAAAACTGTAGTTCTTTTTCTCTTTGTGTTGTAGTTTGCACATAAATTGTTTATTCACTTATTGACAATCAGTTGTACATCGAACAGGAGCAAATATCTCCATATATAATTTTAATCATGTTTCTACCTTTTAATATCTTTTATCTATTATTTGTACTATGGTCTTTCGTATTTTGTGTGATTGTTTGATTTCTAAAAAAAAACAAACGTTTTTTACGCATTGTTTTAGTCTTTTTGTTAGAGTTTATTTTCATCGAAATGATGAGTAGTGATTTATGCACCGATATAGTAGATTGTGAAGTTTATCAGACACTCTATAGATCAGTTATTTGTTTTGTAATGAGAGATTCAGTGCAAATAAATGTAAAAATCAGATGGAAAGATTAATGTGTTATGATGATGGATCCTCGGATAATTGGTATTTAACAAAATTCACAGTTCACAATTTACAACTTGAGTTTAGTTTTAGAATTCACTGCCTTAATTGAAAAGTGTATTGTAAGACCTTCAGCATTTCTTTTTAGAAAATGATTTCTACTGAATTTCATCTAGTCTAATTTCTAATACTATTTTGCGATACAATGATACATTGAAAGATGTATTATTGAAAAGCTATTTCATCCTGTCATAACACTATTCAAAATTGTACATTCACCAAGAATAAATCCATGATCTTCAAGTCCCATATTGAGTGAATTACCCTTAGAATATTGTATTGCTATCCAATAGTTTACATTTTCAACTTTAATCAGTTCTAAAAATAGCACAACTCTCATCGATTGATATCTGGAATTCACACTATAAAGTAATGCGTGGACGACAGTTAACAGACGCATTTCAAGTGAGAACCGCAGTCAGACAAGGCTTCTTACTTTCCTCCTTTCTCTTTCTTCTGGTGATCGACTGGATTATGAAGACCTCTACATCCCAGGAGAAGCACGGAATACAATGGACAAATTGGATACAACTAGATGATTTGGACATTGCGGATGACCTAGCTCTTCTATCTCATACACATCAACAAATACAAGTGAAGAAAGTCAGTGTAGCAGCAGCCTTTGCACCAGTAGACCTCAAAATGCACAACAGAAAAGGCGAAGTCCCCAAATACGACACAAAGCGCATCAATAAGCCTAGTCAAAGTTGTTGGAGATGCTCTAGAAGTGGTAGGGAGTTTTGCGTCCCTGAGCAGCACCGTCGATGAATAAGGAGCATCCGATGCAGACGTAAAGGTAAGGATCGGAAATATAAGGGCAGCATTCAAACAGCTGGAAAACAAATGGGACTCAAAACAACTGTCAACCAATATCAAAGTCAGAATCTTCAATACGGACATCAGGACATTCCTACTGTAAGGAGCTTAGACTTCAAGAACTACTACAACCATCATCAAAAATGTACAAGTATTAATGAAGAACTGTCTATTCAAGATACTCAATATCCTTTTGTCGGATACCATCAGCAACAGCCTGCTGTGGGAGAGAAAAAACCAGCTTTCATCTGAGGATGAAATTTGGAAAAGGCATTTGAGGTGGATATGACATGTTTTGTGGAAATCATCGAACTACATCACGAAGCAAGCGCTTACTTGGAATCGTGGAGGGAAACGAAAAAGAGGAAGACCAAAGAATACACTACATCGAGAATCGGAAGCAGACATCAAAAGGATGAGTAGCATCTACCTAGGGGGTTGGAAAACCCTGATTCCAAACCATTGATGCACATGGGCCCCAGGGTCTTGAGATAACAATTAGCGTATGAACGTATTATTGGTCACTGGCTACCATGGGACTGCATCTGCTAACCTTCCTCCGCTGCCTTGTGAATTAGATCTTTAGGTAAAGGCTTGGGGTTCCGCCCTCAAGAAAACCACCTGTTTCGGTTTGAGCACCCGGGCAGTATCTGAGCTTATACACAATTCAAGTGGTAATTACTACTAGAAAAGTTACTATTGTTTCAGCTCTCATTCAGACGAATCATATTCACAATCATTTGACAAAATTTGCTTTTTACTTTTTTTACACTACTCCACTTACCTACTTCCTTTTGTACTCATTTTGTGTATTTTATCTTATTTTCCAACTTATTAAACAGCTCACCTATAGTGGAAACCCTGTTCTATCTGACCGATCTCAAGTCTCTAACTGGTCGAAAGTTGAATGCCTCCACTAACTACAAATACTGAAACCACGTATATCATTCAAACTAGCTTCTTTCAACTTTAGCACACCAATGTTGGTCGGACAACAGATAGGGTTGACTATGTCTTTAAAACGTCTCAACATAGATAAATGTTATCCTTCCGAGACCATTATTAAAAACTTCAGTGAAGTACCACAAAATCGCTCTGCATCTGTCACTTCGAAAGGCTTGTTTTACATGCGTTTATCCAGGGACCCTGTGGAATCTTCGTCTGGTCTTGCTGGCGTTGGTGTCGCACTAAGTGCTAGGGCTGAGGCAGCAATGATCGATTGGATCTCTATTAACAGTTGGTTATGTGTTGTTAGACTAGAAAGCTCCATCAATGTGAGAAGAAATCGTCGTCTCCACCTACGCTCTGACAGATTTCAACCCGGATACGATCAATGATGAGTTTTACCCCCAGTTAAGTAATTTTTCAAAAATGTGCGCTTGATATATTTTGTAGTACTAGCTGTGGGCTTAAAGGCTCAGGTCAGGAGTCTAGGCTAAGGAGAGAATTGTTTAGGTGGCCTGTCGGGACTCGTTGGTCGCAGGTCAGATAAAGGTAACCGTCTACTGCAAGTGTGCGCAGACTACAACCTATTTCTCGCTAGCATTAACCACCGACACAGTCATCTCCGATGTGCCACCTGGCGTTTAACCTCTGCATACGAGGCGTGAACTCATATTGATAACATCGCTATCAGCTTTCGTTGGAGTGGTTGTATGCAAGACTGTCGCTTCTTTTGGAGCACCTCTCTGGGCTCTAATGATTCGCTTGTTTTCTCTAATCTTACCTTACTTTTCATTCTAAACGGATCGATGTAAGTAAATTGGTTTCAGCTTCTATTGCAACTAAATATCAAACCGAGTTAGGTTCAAGGCCAGCTACAATCCCAACGAATAGTATGGATAATCATCGGCTACACTTGCATGACACCATGAATATAGCTTGCGTAAAGACTGAGAAGTCTGGTGGTCGGAACTTACCAATGAGTTTGAAGCAGCAGGTGCATCTGGTAACTTCTGGAAGATCTTTCAACTCGTGCGAGTTGCTGGGAGCAGGACGTCTGGTGAAAATGAAACAATCTGTGAAGATGATAGGATTCCAAACTTTAACATCTATTGACATCTTTGATAATGGGCAGAGTTTTTTTAGGAGCAGTCCATGGTTTGTGGCGACTGGTCTGCAAGGAACTCCAACTTTTGAAGTGTCACGAATCACCAGGCTCAGAGGTCTTACCTTCGTCCCTTTTTAAAGATAGCGGCGACTTTTTAGTTAAGGACCTGTCTGAGTTGTTTACAAAAGTTTAGTAGTTAGAGAGTCTTTCAACATCATGGAATGAATCAATAGTTGTCCCTAATTTTAAAAGGGATTCACGCCGTTTCTGTAACATACACACTTTACATTCTTTGTCTCTTCACAATCTCATTGTTTTTGTGAAGCGCATATGTATTTGATGTCCCCTTGTACCAATGTTTATGTGTTCAAATAAATAAAAACAGTTTGTGTAATTTTTGAACTTTACATTTGTGCAACTTTTAGTCCTTAAAATATAAGAAAAATGATGTAAACTATTGTAATCTTATTTCAAAATACAATTATCAGTCTGAACTTTGATTGTTCTATATGATTATTGAATATACTAGTCTACTGGTTTATCCTAGAGAAGTTGTGATTATTAAAATAGATTTGTGAAAAATATCACCTTATTTTTTCATGAGTGATGATTGGTTTGAAATTATTTTTAGCTTTTCAGAGCTTACTGAAAGAATTTTCCAAAGCAACATGAAAAATCGTTATTGTTTATAAACCTGTTTAAATCTCCTTTACTTTCAGGTCGAATTTGTGAAATTTTTATATAAATGAATTCAATGAAATGTCAAAAAACAGCACAGTGATTACAGTTATCACTATGTCAACTAACTAAGAACAAGAATTGATTAGATGTATAAAATTATATATGAAATTATCCATTATTCAATTAGTAGCATCAATATTACAATGAATTAAAATGAATCTTTATTACCAGGATACATATACCTCTGTCGCATTGCACTCGGTCAGTATGAACTTTTACAGTCCTCTTAAAAACAACTCATTAAATCTTACTGATTTCACAAAATCTAATGTTTTAAATGAGATCATTTTGTTGTCAACGTATTTCTAGTTTGGTTGGAATGTAACATTTAGCTTGATGTAGATTATAGTATATTTTCAATATCTTAAGTAGTATAAATTGGTATATATTGGATTCATTTCTTTAACAATAAAAAGAACCCCAAAAGTCAGTGTTTTTATCTTTTAGCAAAAAAAGAGAAAAATCGAGTTATCGTCATCATTTAAGTTGTAAATTAATCAGAATAAGAAAATGATTCTTTTTTCTAACAGAAGAATTACATGTTATTCAGTCTTGAAATATTCATAATGACAATGTATTCAATTGTTTCCTGTCATAATTTCTGACAACAGTTGTGATAGTCTACATTGTAAATCTACTATTGTTGTGACTTTAAGCCCGGCTACTTATCACGTTACTGATTCGCCAATCGGAAGACGACTTATACAATCTTAGCACTGTGTCAAACCAATCACGTTCGACAGGTATGAGCAGCCTAGCGTCCTTATTGGTCATTTGTTCTGCTAGCTCTTCAAGTTGAGTCCAGAACGCTAATAACAGTTTCCATTATGCGAATCATTAATTTTAAACATACTTGGTAAATATATCAGCCAAACACACCACATCACACCATAAAATAGGAAATAACATTTGTACAAAATGTAGCCTGTGAACGTGGGAGACTGTATTTAATCAACTGAGTATAATTTAAAAAAAGCAAATTGTATAATAATAGTCTATAGGTCAAAATAAAGCTTATAATAAGAGGAATATAGATATGCATAATTTAGTTATTCAATAGTTATACAATAGGAATATATAATCAATGAGGGATTTTGTAGAGACTGAAGTAAATTAATAATCGAATTCATGATTCAATTAAAGCTAGACCACTAAAAAAACCTGGAAGCACTGGACAACGGTTTCATCTTAATATAGTTACAAGTTTTCCATGGTGATCTAGCTTCAATCGACTCATGAATTCAATTATTGTGTTTTTCCATTCTTTTATTATTTTTTTAACAGCGAAATTCAAATATCAGGTTATTATGAGTTATATTGGCAAAATGTTTATCGAAATCTCATGTTCATCATATGATTTATTAAAATTTTCATAAGGAAATAAAATTCATTTTATTTTTGCTTTTTTTTCTCGTTTCTTTTTTGTTTTTGTTTTTTTTGTTTTTCCTATATTTATCAGTACTAAGTTCGTAATCAAACTGATCTAATTATACTACTATATTAAGTAAACTTAATTTGTATTAGGAAATAAGTGATTTATATATATATATATATATATATATATATATATATATATATATATATATATATATATAAAGTGCATAACATTCTGTCATATGTACCGAAGGATTAATAATAGAAAAATCGTAGTTTATTTTAAAAACAACTATTATCTAATTACTATAACTAAATGGTGTTTATTTTTAAGGATCTAAAAATTTATTTATTTATCCAATTATTTTATTATCAGAAGGGGTTTTGTAGAGATTTTAGTCATTTCAATAGTAGAAATCATGAGAATGATAGGTCGTGGGTTCGAATCTCGCTGTGGAGGAGGGCGGGACCGTGGATGCGCACTGCTGAGGAGTCCCATACTAGGACGAAACGGCCGTTCAGTGCTTCCAGTGTTTCTATGGAGATCTAGCTCCAATTGACTCATGATGTCAACCAGTGAAATTATTTTACTATTTGAGGCAAGTATATCCAATGTTTACTTATTGATTACACTAAATAGATACACAAAAGTAAAAATTCATTATTGATAAATTAGGTATATGAGATGTCAAAGGATAAATATGAAGCTGAGTGACTTACATCTACTGTATACTATAGAATAATGTGAATAATATTTGTTATTCGTTGTTAAGCTATAATGTGAAATACAACGAACTAACTTTGATGAGTGACTGAGGGGCGTGTAACAGTATGGTATAGTGAGTGGCAACACAAGTCATTCGTTTTGTAGCTTATTGTAGATAAAAAAACATTTAAACACATATCCATTCAGCATCATTTATAAAATCCAGTCAAATTTATTAAATATAAATGTATACGGTGATTTCACATAGCTTGAGTTTTTAAGGCTCATAGTTGTTCTTTTTTATGCTTACTAAAGTAAATTGCTTTCTTTGCAGAAACTAATTCATTCAAGCGATTGGTATTTCATTATATCCAAGAACCGATACAATTTAGACTACCACTGAAAGTCTAGAAATACTGGACGATCGATTCATCCTAGTATGGGACTCCTCAGCAGTGCGCATACACGACCCAAGTTCATGATTTCAATGACATTCAACAATTTCCACAACCCCATTCTAAAAAATAATCGGTATTTGCTTCATTCCTTTATCTGGTTAAAGTAAATTTCACAAACCATATTTTATAGCTTTCTGAAAATACGTGAACGTGTTTCTTGAAAGATCATTGTAATAATCTGATTAAACAGCCATCTGATAACCAAGTGAATGAAATCCCCAAGATTTTAAGTAATTTATATTAAACAAGATTAATTACTGTTTAATACGGCATCGATGTTTTAAAGGCAAAAATAACCAACTCTCATTGATTTATCTTTAAAATAAAATCTACGTTAGTAGGAATAAGTAGTTTGTATAATTTTGATTTTGTACCTTGTAATTTTTATTATAAAGTAACATAAATTGTAAATAACTTACACCGGTTACCCTCAATAGAACATAGGCCGCCTACCAGCATTCTCCAACCCCACTCTGTCCTTGGCCTTCATTTCTAGTTCTATCCAACTGTTGTTCATTATACTCATGTCTGACTCCGTTTCTCGGTGTAATGTGTTCTTTGATGTTCCTCTTCGCCTTTGACCTTGAAAATTCCAAGTGAGGGTTTGCCTAGTGAAGTAGTTGGATGTAAATAACTTTAGATTAAGTTAAGAAAATATCACCTATATAGTTTATCCATATAAATTAAACTCTAGCGTTCACATTACAATTTAAGGTTCATGTAGAAAAATCAATAAACATTACTATTTTATTATGAGTTAGTTTGACAGTTTAATTTACTTTTATTAAATTCTAAATAATAATAGAATTTGATCCGAAGAGTAAATTAGGAAGAGATGTTGGAACTGAATAGAACATACTTTACAGAAATCATCAAATTGCATCACGAGGCAAGCCCTAACTTGGAATCCTTAAAGGAAACAGAGAAGAAGAAAACCAAAGAATATATTTCGCCTATATATGGAGAAGGATGAATAATAACTGGAAAGAACTGGAGAGGATTACTCAGTACATAGTTGGATGGTAAATGCTGGTGAGCGGCCTATGCTCCTCCACGTGGAGTAACAGACCTAAGTAAGCAATAGATTTTGATGTCGTTCTCAAAAAATTGAGAAAAAAATTTCATTTCTTTTAATGAAATCATTGAGCATATATACTTGTAAAGCAATAAATCATAATTTCCATGTTGAATAATATATTTTAACCACATTCTCAATTAATTAGGTAACATTCAGTGATTTGATTTTAGGCCATAGTTATTTTTTCTCAAGAATAACTTGATCAGTTTCACTTAGTACATTGAATGTTTATACAGGATTATGGTAATCTTATTAATCTAAATAAAAAAACTCTGATTTAATACTGATAATCCTACATGTAATTTAATCAAATTTATATCTTTTTATATTAATTTTTTTTAATAATTTGGATTATTCTAAAATTGATAGTTTGAAATTTGATCAATATAGCCATTATGACATGAGTTTACATAGAATAAATGAAAGGCGTCAGTCAGCTACAACGCAGGATCAGGCACATATATGCATCGGTCCAAGTTGCCATACCGCATTAACACAACAAGATGAACACTGGATTCAGAGAAGTAGTTAATTCAGTGGTGGTAATACATAGAAGAAAGATTGCATATAAGGATATAAAACAGGGAGAAAGAATCAGTTCGTAGAAAGAAAGATATGAAGCGATTTTAATCTCTTAGTTTAAAGGAAGACAGAGAGTGTATACACCTACGCCATTCTGATCGATTCTGAGCCATGTCACCCACAGTTTCCAACCATTGGTTACGATAGTCACGCGGACCCCAACCAAGTAGTCTGCATCTACCAACATGGCTAAGACTAGAAGTTAGTGACTTCAAGCACTGATGCCAAGTTTTGGTTTGGCCGCCCCTAACTTTCTTCCAATTATCCCTAACACCGGTTAGCATTGCACGTCGTGGTGATCGGTGTTCAGACATACGTAACACGTGGCCCAACCATCTCAGTCGATGAAGATTCATAACCTCATCAACCAATTTACGATCATTTCCTAATGCTCTGCGTCTAACCTCACTATTACTTACTTGGTGATCCCAGCAGATACCAGCAATATTTCTAAGGTATCTGTGATCAAATACTAGTAACTTGCGAGTATCTCGCCTTCGTCATAAGTGACGTAAGTTGGCAAAAGTCAAACGAGCTTTTCGAATCAATGCTGAGATTTCGTCTGACACCAACCTATTAGGGCTGATCAGACTTCCAAGATAAGTGAAGCTGTCAAAGAAAAGTCACTAATGTTGGATTCAGAACGCATGTTTTGTGTTATTCGGGATATGTCAGCTTAGTGTGCCTGCAGCGGGTATTAGATTTAATTCAATTTGGAATGATTTAAATTATCTAAGAGTTCTGAATAGAAATGAAAGCGCGTTCTGGAGTCCACTACTAGTCATATTCCATTTAATAAATAAATAATAATACTGAACCGGACGAAAGACGCAGTAAATGCGCAACTTCGAGATCAACAGGCTGGATTCCTTAAGAATCGGTCGTGCACAGACCGAATTGTGACACTACGGATCATCGTCGAACAATCGTTACGAGTCATTAGTTTTGAAATAATTTTTTATTTCAGAAAATCAGTAAAATTTCAACAGCTTTGAGTATTTGGATATAAAATAAATATCATAAATTTTATTTTTAATGTTTATAAATTGCTGATTTCTTTTTTGTTTCGTATTAATAATTGGCATATATAGCCTAATAAAAAACTAAATGGGCCTGTTACTCCTCATGAAGGAGCGAAGGCCGCTCACCAGCATTCTCCAACTAACCCTGTTCTGAGCAATCCCTCCCAGCTCTTTGCAGTTTTTATTCATCCTTTTCATATCTGCTTCTATTTCTCTATGTAATGTGTTCTTTTGCCTTCCTCTTTCCCGCCTTCCTTCAGGATTCCAAGTTAGCGCTTGCCTCGTGATGCAGTTTGATGATTTACGTAATGTATGTCCTATCCATTTCCATCGTCTTCTCCTAATTTCCTTTTCAGCAATAGGTATATATACAGTTCATAAAAACGTCGCAAGATTTAAGTAATGTTCAGTCGCAAAAATATAATTTATTTTTAAAACGTCTATCCAATGAGCTAAATAAGTTAATTATGTACGAATCTTTTAACTTACATTAATCAACATAAATCATTATTACATGATATTTAAGTACTGTGTTGGGAAAAAAACATTAAAGTCCATACAGTATCTACATAAGAATGTTCTAGTATCATCTCTGTTCATCCACTATTGCTGACTATTTGAAAATGGACTAATCAGTGTATCTTAATTTGAGCCTACTTAGAGCATACAATAGTTAGAACTGTATAGTACTAACAGAAGTAAATACATTTATTTTTGAATTGATTATTTCAACCATCCCATTGATGTTTAGGACTGCAATTCGTCAGTCTCTTATTGGCATATATGCATCGTGTGCAGATCACCTCAATATTACCTTTAGTCACAAGCATTATAGGCGGGAATGGTAGTAGCCAGCGGTGGAATCCAGGAAGCGCGTTTCATCTTATTTAGGACTCGTCATCTGGATGTTCCTGATTCTCAGAGTTAATATTCACCCCGGGATGCAGGAACATTCAGATGACAAGTCCCAAATAGGACAAAACGCACTTCCTGGTTTCCATTGCTAGCCACCAACATGTCTGCTTATAATAAATATATTAATTAATTTTCATTCCCAGTGAATTAAACATTGTTTTACATTTATTCCATTTTATCAAACCACAGATATTTTAGTTTTCACAATATAATTAGATTAAGTTATGATTTTTTATGAACCTTAACATTGTGATGGCGTAATGTTATTCGTATTAATATTTATATTCAAACAACTGATCTATTTAGAAAGATATTTATGGTTATAGTATTTTTAAAAGGAAAATACTCCATATTATTGTTCCAGTACTCACTCATTGGTTTATAAATGTTTATATAAGAAGGGTTCTTATAAATATTATAGTAATTTCAATGGTTGGGATCATGAGTCAACTGAAGCTAGACCACTATGGAAAACCTGGAAGCACTGAACGGCCGTTTTGTCCTAATGTGGAAGCCGAGAAGTCTCATAAATATTTTTTTCAAATTTTATCAGTTGTGTTATCAAGTAAATCTACTTATTATAACTTAGAACAGATCACATTATTATTTTGAGATAGTTGTGATCATGAGTTAAAAATCTTCAAAGTAGATGGACTATTTGTAAAATTATAATTTTCTTAATTATATAAAACTCATTTAAACGGATAATCTTAGTTACTGGTATTTTACCAGATCAGAAAGTGAAACACGTTCAAATTGATTGATCAGAATAAGATTTATATTTTAATAAAGAAAGCTTAAACTATAATACTATTATATATATACATAGGGAGAGAGAGAGAGAGAGTTAAGGTATATCTGATTTAATGATTATCATTAAATACTTGATCAGTTTAGATGAACCTATTTTAATTCACATGATTCTTTACTGTAATGAACTCTTTCATTAATATTACTTTTAAATGATATAAGATATAAGTTTAGCTAAATGGTTGATATACAAATATATTGAGGAACAGTAAATGTTATGGGATAATATCAATCTTTCAATGGTTGAGAGCATGAGTCATTTGAAGCTAGACCACCATGGAAAACCTGGAAGCATTGGAAGACCGTTTCGTTCTATTGTGGGACTCCTCAGCAGTGCGCAGGTGATGTTAAATATTTATAAAAAAGAATATAACGTAATTAACATATATGAGAGATCTGTCATAAGAAATTAAATTGATTCAGATAAATAATCTAATATTTACTGTTGGGGAAATTCAGAAAACTCCTCGAAAAAAAAGTAAAGAAATTCTTTGAAAACACTGAGAAGAATCTTACCCAATCAGCATTCACTAGAAGTTTTGCCAGAAATATCTACAAAGTGAAAAGTCATATGTCGAGTTTCTGATTGGATGATTACTTATATTGCTACTATGTTTAGTAGCATTTCAGAATTTTTCGGAAAACCAAGGCCATCTAAAATACTTTAAAAACCCTAGATTTTCTGTACATAAAGGAATGTTTGGAGTAAAGTGTTTCTTCTATATCATGCCTTTTCTCTCGTGTTCAAGTCACTGTGTAGATTTAGAGCTTAAGAACTAAATCTAGTGTTCAATTAGAAGACTTATTAATTACAAATGAACATTTTTAAAAATACAAATCAAACGAAGAGATCTCTTTTCAATCAACTGTTCATCGTAGTTTTTGCATTAATCTACAGATTTGATAATGTGGTGAAGAATAGGTAAACAGGTAGTGATTTCATGTCAATTAATATCATTATATTTATACTTACCAAAGTTTTGTTGGAATGTGTGACCGATTAAATCAACAACAACAAAAATCGAAACAGTATTTTTTAATGGTTACAGATTGTTTTATATTATAAATTGACTGAAATCGAAAATGTGATTCACTGAATCTTAACTAGGTAGTTGAGAGCTATCATTCTCACTGAAAACTAATATACTCTAGGTTTCATTCTATATTATTGTGTAAGTGCCCACTTCTAAGTAGTTCTAGACAGTAACAAAACATCTATATGGTAATTTCTGATTTACGGTGTTTCATCAGTCAAATAGTATTTTAATTAAAACTATCACTTTAAGAATGTTTGCCTGTATATTTTAAAAGAAATATGACATTTCATGATTGTCCATCAAAATGAAGTTTATCTATAAGTTTCTAAGTGAGCTGACAGTTATCTAGAGACCTGAGGTAAGGTCCAAAGTCTTATTCTATGATAGTTTCGATGATTTAACACCTTTGTAGATATTTTTATAGTAAAAAGATATAGTTTAAACGAGCATATAAACGTTAGCAAATAATAATTTTATTCGGTAAACAATCATAATTATTAAAAATACCTAAATAATAATAATCTTCTTTATTCACAATTTCAATGTTAGTTACTTTGATTATCATGTAAAACCACAATATCGATCTCTGGTTGATATTTAATTGATTCGAAAAATAAATATGAGAATAAGGTTAAGAAGCTTTAGTTTACTTAATATAAATGTATTACTCATTAATCTGGTTATTATAATCAAGTAATTAATTACATAATTAATCAATGACACGTACACAAAACTTTAATCGAGAACAATTCATAATATCATACTACTTTGTTACTAAACAGCATATACACATATATTATAATTCTGACTTGAAAGGAGAACACGATATAGTAGTAAATGTGGGTGCCAGTTTACGATGTTTCTGTTTATTTTTTTACTTCCATCAAGTCTATGATACTTATTTATTAAACAAGTTGGGTAGTTTATTTTCAGTGCACCGTTTTATAGAGGCTCATCATCCGAATTATATTCAGATAGCTGTAATTTATTTATTAATTAAAATTACTGGAGAATATACTAACTATACAGCATTATTCATTGTTACAATTTAATCAGACATACATATTATATGAGATGAAAAAAGTAACGTCTGATCAAACACTATAAAATACCATTGTAATTGAGATCATGAACCTAGTGATGTTAGACCACCATTGAAAACGGCTGTTTCGTCCGATTATGAGCCGTCCAGTGCTTCCAGGTTTTCATTTGTGGTCTAACATCAATTGCTACAAGATCTCAATAAAAAGCTTAGTACTCCCAACCATCCAGTACTGACAAATACCATTTTATTTTGAGTAAGACATGCTTCAAATGCTGGTAATTAAACAATACTCAATAAAAAAATACCAATACAATATCAACATACTCAAGTATGATAAAATCACAACTAACATCAACACTACTGAATGACGTAAATGATGACATAAAATTATTATAAATATTTCAGTATCGAGAAAATATGTTTCAGAAGTAATCACGTAATCAGAATAGCTATGCATCTGAAAACTTAAATATGAATTATATCGGAGGTCTGTTATCGTTGAAGCTAACAAGTGAGAACGAGAAGTGTGTAGATGCAACAGCATATTTATGAGCGACAATCAGTGTAACATGAGAGCACAGAACAATTCGTGACGAGAGATCAGGGCTAAATTTTGGAACCATCGTTATACAATTACATCAATTAAATGAGTCCAAATACGATGGAATGTACATTATAGATCCAACTGCTTGTTACAATACAAATATACGAAAAACAACAGAAATTAGATAGTTCGTTAGATATTTTCTCCTTCAAATGTCAATATTATAAAACACATTTGCTTAATTACGTTTAATAAAATGTCACCTACATACTGAGTGAAACCAGTGAGTACTTACAAATATTGGTATGATTCGATTTTAACCAATCTAAAGTATGCTAAAGCTGTGAAATACACCACAAAACATTTTCATACAGCTTTGCATACGGTTATCTGTTCAGATTTGTTCAATATTATCATCATTAATGTGCACATGATAAAAAAACCAAGACCAGTTCTCTTGAAACCATATAGCGTATACATTTAAATCTACATTTCTTGAACAGCGAATTAAAAGTTATTTCTAGAAAAATAATACACATTGTATTCAGTGCTCAACCAGTGTCACCGGTCTGATAGTTCGTTAGTCTCAATTCACAAATAAAACAGAAACGCTTATTGGTAAAGCGAATGATGATGTACATAATGATTATGTGCAAAGCTGAATGATGGTCCAAATGCAGGTATGGAATTTGAATACATTAATAAGCATTAAGTCAGAAACATGATTGTATTGTATTAAAACTAGTTTGAGAACTTAATACACTCAGTAACTGTTGAAAATATTGATTGAAATAAAATGAATTAATAAAACAGTGGTGAAATAGTTAACAGTGTTCTATGGTGGTTTTCGAACAAATGAAACAATATCGATTTACTGGGTCGTTAAATGTTGCAGAGATGCAAAATGTTGATGATATTGTAGCATGCTGTTTAATGAGGACAATATTTTAAGTGGTTAGTAAAATATATATGCCCGTTTTCTGACCAGTTATCCTATAAACATGTTGAATGAGGGAGCGATTGGTAGAGCAACACTTTAAATGATTACTGGATTATAATCTTTTCAGGAATCAAAATCAAAGCACTTTCAGCATGCAAACCTGTTCATATGAATGAAATTTAGCTTCTCTCTAGATCTCTTCTAAGTTGGTGGATGACTTTTCAAACAATCAGTAATGCCTCCCATGTACTGTGTGCGTGAACTCGCTATTAGGCAGAGAGTGTGTCGTTATGCGATAACGGTCTGAGGACTATGTGCATGGCTTAAACTGCTTAGATCTCCCTACAATACAGGAGTGCTGATTTTTCAGTGTATCACCGATAGCGTTATCTGTGTGATAGGTCAAATTGAAATGATTAAAAAGAATATCAGTTCTAATTGAACTATATCGGCGAGTGACTTGTACGACTGAGAAATTCACACTGACTGGTCACTAAGTAGCAAACAATATCATGGTTGTCCAGTTCACAGCGTTGACCGAACGCTGTTAATCAAGCTGCAGTATGGTCAACAATCTACGTGACTCGACTCGAATTCAACTCCCATAGTATGCGGCACTTCCCTCAAGATTGTAGGTGAGTCTTGTTGAAGAGCAGCAACCAACACAAAATCCAGGTCACCACTTTCCACACGACTATCCTCAATCACTTAACATCAAAACACTGATCTGTGTTTATACGAATATTCGTCAATATTTGCACAAATAGTTTGGTAGAAATTGAGCACCGAGTACATAGAAGATATCATTTGTGAAATAATATATCAGAAATAATCCCACCAATTGAAATTGAAATAATTCCATCATTTCATCCAGAGAACTTGTCTAGACCTCTTCACGGTAATAATCGGAATTATCTAGACTAGTTTGCTAGAAAAAATGTTGGAGTTATTTCAATTCGCATCACTGAAAATATTTCAAATATATTTCTCACAAATAATACTATTGTACTGAACGATAACATCAGTGGAGACAACCGAATGTATTTCAATGCAAAATTACAGAACATCTTATTAAAATTTGAGAATAAAATAGCAAATACTTCATTTGCAACATATTCATTATTGTCCCAGACTTTGTTGTTCCTTCGTTCCCATATCAATCATTCTCTGTTCTCGTTCTCTTTCCTTCAATTTTCTTAACCATCTGCCACCAAACATTTCATTTTCGATTGATAATACATCCTACTTATATCTGTCGACATCAGTAGCCCATACCACAATGTGTGTTT
The DNA here is from genome assembly GCA_946903255.1 of Schistosoma spindalis. Taxonomy (NCBI): domain Eukaryota; kingdom Metazoa; phylum Platyhelminthes; class Trematoda; order Strigeidida; family Schistosomatidae; genus Schistosoma; species Schistosoma spindalis. The sequence goes on along the minus strand of OX336417.1, from coordinate 32,414,257 downwards.
AATGATGAATGAGAATGTTGTTGAAATCAATTAATCACAATACCGAAATCATTTACAAATGCTTTCAAACTTTTAATTCTGATTTTAAGTTTATTTGCAATTTGATTAATCTCAAACGTTTATCTAATCAACTACACCACATACAGAATATGGAACTAGCAGTCGTCACTTACATAGTATGAGTGTGATCTTTTTTTTGTATAAAAAACAATTTCGACAGGTACAATAGTCACTGTTTCCCTTTAATTATGTGATTCATACAGAAAAGTGTTGATTTCACAAATATGTATTAATTGATTTAATCATCAAAAATGTATTATTTGTTTAGCAACTATTGACTTTCGAATAATGATTAGTATTCAATGGTTTATACTCAACATTTAATCATATGACCGAAGAAAAATTGTTCAAAAGATGAATGAAAGTACAAAGTTGAGTATGTAAACGGTTACAAACGCCTAGGTAACTAAGTTTGTATACAAGTCTTCTTTTTTTTTAAAAAATCAATAAACCCTATTTATTTACTAATTGTCACAGACGTGATGTTTAATTTAGTAAATCATACCTCATGTTTTCTTTTTGTTTTAATATAATGAAGATTTGAATGATAAATAGGTCAGACAAATATTCTGTGACAGAGGTTTCATTTCGAAAATTCGACTGATGATTTCATATTTCTTATGACAATGAGCCATCGAATTTTACATTCACTTATCAGTAATTTTGAGAAAGTGCTTATTGGAGTTTATTGAACGCACATTGCTCAAACAATGATGTGCCAAATAATATTGTGTATTATTAAAAAAATTATGAACAGTCTACAGAATATTTTGTAGTTAACTGGCTGGTCTAACTAGAGTTGTTATATATTCTGTATGTGGTGCAGTTGATTAGATAAACGTTTGAGATTAATCAAATTGCAAATAAACTTAAAATCAGAATTAAAAGTTTGAAAGCATTTGTAAATGATCTCGGTATTGTGATTAATTGATTTCAACAACATTCTCATTCGTCATTAAACACACATTGTGGTATGGGCTACTGATGTCGACAGATATAAGTAGGATGTATTATCAATCGAAAATGAAATGTTTGGTGGCAGATGGTTAAGAAGATTGAAGGAAAGAGAACGAGAACAGAGAATGATTGATATGGGAACGAAGGAACAACAAAGTCTGGGACATTAATGAATATGTTGCAAATGAAGTATTTACTATTTTATTCTCAAATTTTAATAAGATGTTCTGTAATTTTGCATTGAAATACATTCGGTTGTCTCCACTGATGTTATCGTTCAGTACAATAGTATTATTTGTGAGAAATATATTTGAAATATTTTCAGTGATGCGAATTGAAATAACTCCAACATTTTTTCTAGCAAATTAGTCTAGATAATTCCGATTATTACCGTGAAGAGGTCTAGACAAGTTCTCTGGATGAAATGATGGAATTATTTCAATTTCAATTGGTGGGATTATTTCTGATATATTATTTCACAAATGATATCTTCTATGTACTCGGTGCTCAATTTCTACCAAACTATTTGTTCAAATATTGACGAATATTCGTACAAACACAGATCAGTGTTTTGATGTTAAGTGATTGAGGATAGTCGTGTGGAAAGTGGTGACCTGGATTTTGTGTTGGTTGCTGCTCTTCAACAAGACTCACCTACAATCTTGAGGGAAGTGCCGCATACTATGGGAGTTGAATTCGAGTCGAGTCACGTAGATTGTTGACCATACTGCAGCTTGATTAACAGCGTTCGGTCAACGCTGTGAACTGGACAACCATGATATTGTTTGCTACTTAGTGACCAGTCAGTGTGAATTTCTCAGTCGTACAAGTCACTCGCCGATATAGTTCAATTAGAACTGATATTCTTTTTAATCATTTCAATTTGACCTATCACAGATAACGCTATCGGTGATACACTGAAAAATCAGCACTCCTGTATTGTAGGGAGATCTAAGCAGTTTAAGCCATGCACATAGTCCTCAGACCGTTATCGCATAACGACACACTCTCTGCCTAATAGCGAGTTTACGCACACAGTACATGGGAGGCATTACTGATTGTTTGAAAAGTCATCCACCAACTTAGAGGAGATCTAGAGAGAAGCTAAATTTCATTCATATGAACAGGTTTGCATGCTGAATGTGCTTTGATTTTGATTCCTGAAAAGATTATAATCCAGTAATCATTTAAAGTGTTGCTCTACTAATCGCTCCCTCATTCAACATGTTTATAGGATAACTGGTCAGAAAACGGGCATATATATTTTACTAACCACTTAAAATATTGTCCTCATTAAACAGCATGCTACAATCTCATCAACATTTTGCATCTCTGCAACATTTAACGACCCAGTAAATCGATATTGTTTCATTTGTTCGAAAACCACCATAGAACACTGTTAACTATTTCACCACTGTTTTATTAATTCATTTTATTTCAATCAATATTTTCAACAGTTACTGAGTGTATTAAGTTCTCAAACTAGTTTTAATACAATACAATCATGTTTCTGACTTAATGCTTATTAATGTATTCAAATTCCATACCTGCATTTGGACCATCATTCAGCTTTGCACATAATCATTATGTACATCATCATTCGCTTTACCAATAAGCGTTTCTGTTTTATTTGTGAATTGAGACTAACGAACTATCAGACCGGTGACACTGGTTGAGCACTGAATACAATGTGTATTATTTTTCTAGAAATAACTTTTAATTCGCTGTTCAAGAAATGTAGATTTAAATGTATACGCTATATGGTTTCAAGAGAACTGGTCTTGGTTTTTTTATCATGTGCACATTAATGATGATAATATTGAACAAATCTGAACAGATAACCGTATGCAAAGCTGTATGAAAATGTTTTGTGGTGTATTTCACAGCTTTAGCATACTTTAGATTGGTTAAAATCGAATCATACCAATATTTGTAAGTACTCACTGGTTTCACTCAGTATGTAGGTGACATTTTATTAAACGTAATTAAGCAAATGTTTTTTATAATATTGACATTTGAAGGAGAAAATATCTAACGAACTATCTAATTTCTGTTGTTTTTCGTATATTTGTATTGTAACAAGCAGTTGGATCTATAATGTACATTCCATCGTATTTGGACTCATTTGATGGATGTGCTCGGAAATCGATGCTTTATGTGTTCATATTATCACTTAAATGTCCCTTGTAGGTTGAAACTTACTAACCATAATAGTGAACTCGGAATGAATATCTGTCAGTGAAGTCTGGTCAATAGCAGATTTCGATATTAACAATAGGAGAATTCTAACCTTTTCATGTAGATAAAACTCGTAGACCTTAGTTTCCATTTTAAAATGCAGATTAGTTGATTAATCAAAATTGTTCACCCCGAAACAACCATTGATAACATAAGATCGACCAAAAATTTCAGGCTTTTACTTTAGTTTTATTGAGATATAGATCTTGGTTGAAGTTAAAGGAAAAATCATTTCGAGATTAGCTGTAACCCTCTAAATTACACATTCAGATGAGTTATTATTTTTGGTCCTGAACGGTTCTGAGTCTGTGTGTTCTCGTCACACAGTAAATAAATGCATGCTTCATTGTATCCATATCTGATCGTTCATTTCTCTCCAATCCTTCAAACATGAATAAAACGATTTACACTTCATTAAATAATTTCTATCATTAAGTAATATGTTTATGCTACAACAAACAGTGATATCTCAGTGTTTTTCCGAAGTTAATCTAGTTTAGATTGTTTTGGATCAAATATATGTCAAACTAATTTTTCGTATTGTTTTAAGAGACTCCAACTACGTTTCATTACTATTCCATGAAATGGTAATTTATATATATTATTTCATAGAAAATGTGTATTTAAAATAAGAAACTTTTTAATGATATGTTTTTATTTTAGTCAGAATATGATACCACTACACGGTGATGTTTGATATTTTGTTCTTTAAATTACCAACCAGATTTTTCCAGATTTTTCACTTAGATCCATGAGTGTATTTCAATGAATAAGTGTTACTTTCAACGTCAGATTATTCATGACATCACTTGGTTCTTTTCAATTGAAGGTTATTGGTTTGCTGGATAAGTCAAAACGTAGTGTTCAGTTTACTTGGATATTTACTATTCAATAACTTCTGAATTACGCATCACAGATTTATGTTGGTCAAAATTTTGACCAGTTGAACAACCGTTGAAAAGCATAAAAGACTTGACAGCTGTTTCTTCTCAGTATGCACATTCACTCCAAACTCTAATCCTCACTCGAGACCTTCAGATCGTACGATGAGCATCCAAATTTAAGATCACTAAGTCAGTGTCCATTGGTTTTGATCGATGGTTGTTTGGGGGTTATGCATTACAAGGAAGTCTATGGCAGAACAAAACACTTATCCAGGACTTTCCGTTTTTCAAATGTAGTTTAATTATAATCATTTTGTTATATCTATAGCTTAGATTCTCACTATGCCGCGTATAACTTGAGCACTCAAAGTTATAACATTGCCATGTCGCAAATGAGAAGGCAGAATACAAGTGAAAGGAATGATATTCCAAACAGTGTCTATTACGGTACCAAACTGTCAGGTATTAGTAAAAACAAAATCATCATTATAGTTACCCAATCCGCACACAGGAGGTTATTGGCATTTGTCCAATAGGGAAACTACAAGTAGGAATTTTGAAATATTCTTGCAAAAGATGATTGAATGGAATATCTTTGGCTCCTTTTGAGCTTCTTAGAGCTTCCTCGAGTTCACCTGTGGACCGACATCACTCATTTCATGATGTTTGACTTCAAATTCTTTATTTGTTATCCGCTTTCGAATGTGTTTAAATCGCAAATATTATTTTTTTCTATACTTTATTGAAATTCTCTAACGCACATTGGATTAACCATGTAAAAAAAGATTAAACTATTGTAAGATTATCTCAAACCAATAAATCTTTGAAATTAGATCATGATCAACAGTTACTCTTAACCATTTTTCTTGTTTGTTTCGATATTGTTGAATATTCAATTTCTTGCAAATTAATTAAAATACACCACCATTTACTGAAATACAATTCAGATATCGTTTAATCAAACACATGTTTGATTGCATTTAAATATGAACTGTGTATACAAAACGTTGATTTCCAATACTAGGTCTCCACACGTGTTTTTTTTTTTCATTATTTTTCTCATTTACATCTACATATGATACTTATGCTTAGAATTGTTATCACCATAAAACCTAACTTGGAAACATGTGTACTATACCAATTCTACAGTTACTAATTTTGTCAATAATCTATGTCAATGCATGAATTTAAATAAATATGACTCACTTTATTGACCTATTGAATATTTAATAGTGATAAATTTGACTTCACTTCTCTGATATTAAGAAGAGAAGAGAATGAATAAGATTAAATAATGTGATCAAATTATTGTAACAAATTTTTTATAGACCAGTTAGAAAGACAAGTTTGTTTGTTTTTGTTTTATTTTTTGATTAGTCGAAAACATACCATGCTCAAACTTGTCAAATTTCAAACGATAAACCTGTCAGTAATATATATATATATATATATATATATATATATATATATATATATATATATATGATTGGTTGATAGTACAACTCAATATATAATCAGTCCAGTCAGTTTTAGAGAACAATAAAAATAGAATAGTTGTTCCATTTAAAAAATAAGAACTGTTGAACAACATATACATATAGATCATTTCAAGATTTATGTGCTTAAGTTTTGTAGTTAGTAAATTAACCAATAATGAAGAAAAAATAACCAGTTAAAGTTGACTCAGTCACCTAATGTTTTAAAACATTTTAAACGGATTTATATATTGTACAACTTATTTCCGGGTATTATTTATTAGTAATGTAAAAAATAAAATAAAAGAATCGATTCAATTGATGAAACCAGAACTTTTAGTTACAATTTTGAACAGCTAATTTCAGAAATCACACAAAAAGTAGTAGCTAATGATAATTTTTACTATTGCATGCTTACTCAATAGTTTAATATTATATTTTAGCAAGGTTGTTTTCCACGGTACCGGGTTTCTGATTTCATGTTCAACCCTCCTCCTCTTCCTCCTTTACCCGGGTTTGAGACCGGTAGTAACTCTAGAAGAGCTACAGGTTGGCCTATGATCCTCTATGAGAAGTAACAGACGTAAGCAAGTAAGTTGGTGTTCTAAATCTTAAGCACTCAGCTCGAGAGATGGGAGTTTCAAATTCGACTTCTGATGGTGTCGTGAATTCACACTACTATATAGTCCCGTACTAGGACGAAACGGCTGTTCGGTGCTTCAGGGTTTTCAATGATGGTCTAAGTTGGATTGGTTCGTGATTTTAACAAAATAAAGTTTATGTTTATTAAATTTGTTATGAAGTGATTTAAAACAATTCGATGGTGAATTAATTATCTTTTAAATTTGAGTTTGCGATTTTCCCGCCAAACGTTATCACCTGTTCGTTTATTACACTTTTAATAAGTGAAAAACACTCATTTAAACATATAACAGGAGAGCATTCTTGTGAAGAAAACCCTTTTTGTTGATTTTATTCTTAAATTTTACATAGTGATAATGTATAATATGTTTTTTAAACAACAATCCTATAAAAAAATATGCTGTGCCTACTCAAAGGCTAAAAAATTAAGTTTTTGAAAGATGGAAAAATTAATTAAGAATGTCATAGAAACTAGATGATAAATGATGATTATGAAAGTAGGTTGCGCAATATAATAAATCTGATATGGGAATGTTATCAAAAATGATATGGAAACAAGAATAAGTTAGTGTACTATCAGAGTTTAAAAAAAGTAGCAGAGACATGAGGTGTTTTATGAAAATTTAGGTTACGACAAAGTTAGACGAATAAATTGAATAAATTTTTTCGTTCATATAATTTAGATTTTTCAATGCTCATTTTTTTTACCCTATTTTCAATAACAATCTGTTCGTACTTATGCTTAAAAATTATTCCCTTCAGTGAATCTTTTAGGCGTGATTTATGTTTTCAATTAACTAAGGTTAGGAAAACGAAAATAATTTAACGTTTGAGGTAACTGTCAGAAAACTCATCACCTATGTTTTATGTTTGTTGGTACTCGTCAGCAAGGGTTACCTGAGTTCATGTGGGAATTGGTTCTGTCTGTAGCATTCAAACTCGCGTCATACAGTTTCACAGTCTGAGATGGTATCATTGGACTATTCTGGTTGCTATCAAACTTTTATACGACTGATATATTCTCACTCACTGGTCACTGATTAGTAATCAATGTCATATTCCTATAGTCTTCTGGTCTAATTGGATTTTATCGTTCACGTTGCAATGTGGCCATTAGTCTAGGTGACTCGACACCAATTCAAGTCCTATATAGTGAATTACTTCTCTTAAGATTGCGGGCAAGCTCTATTAATGAACACCAACTAGCAAGAAACCTAGGTCTAAAGTGTACTACCACCGTTACAATATATCGAAAATACCTATAATCAAATACTTATAAACTATTCAAGTCTTTTAATTTTACAAGTCATATTTCACAGCCTAAAAATTAATACAACAAGAACTGTTTCTATAAATTGAAGCATCTCAGTAAAACTTAGTTGTTCTTGAATACAGATAACCATTGGCGTTATATCCTATTTTCATCAATCGATTTCATTCATAATAATTAATGTTACAAAATAATTTCACTTAAAAGATTCACTTATTAACTTAAAACACGCAGATGATACGGTTCTGTTTGGTGAAGAAACTTGGCAAATGCCGAGTCTTCTGATCACCTTAATTAACAAAGGGAGTATGTTTAAGATTCTTTTTTTCGTCTAAATTAAAAATACTGCTTTGGTACGGGTCCACGTCAATGCTTGAACAATTGACAGAAGGTAAATTAATTGAGTGTATTTGAGTAGTTTGGACATGCATTACGCATACCCAACCACTGGATACCTCAACGTGAGATATCTGTTGGTGTAGGAGTGAGTTGAAAGAAAGCTAGGGGTAGTCAAATCAGTTCATGAAATCGTTGACTATTAGACTGAGCCGTTTAAGTATGCTCAGACTACTAGGGTTGGGTCCACGAGATTATTGTAATCAATAATTGTTGAAGCTAATGACATGGATTAGAATCATCCCTAAAGCATTCATTCTATCTCACAATACTTATACTTTTAACTACATTATTCCATTGTCCTTTGAATAATATTATCTGCCCCTAATCTTTTCTGCTACTACTGATACTGTGACTAATTCTATTTCTTTAGCATTTGTCTTGATAATGTCGTCTTACTGTGCTAATGCTGTATGATAATATGAAACGATCCACGTATGTTCCAGGTTCTACGTTGTTAACAATTGATTAATTGACTTCATTTAAAATAAGTTACTCTTACTTATCACATGGAAAGTATGAGTTTATTAAAAAGTTATTGTCAACAACTCAATGATATTATAAACTCAATGAAGTTAGTTTCGTTACTTACACTGGGCCCTGTAAACTATTCAAAACTCAGAATTCCTTTTTCATTACAAAAGGTGAAACGGAATGTAATACTAAGGAATTTTGCGTAGATTTAACATGAATGATAATCAACAAAGATGAATAGTGGCTAGTAGTGGAATTGAGGCCGCACTTCTCGTCCTATTTGGGATCCGTCATCTGGATGCACCTGCATTCCGGAGATGATGTTCACCCCAGGACTCGAACCCGGTACCGTTCACTTTAAATGTCATCGTCTTATCCAATTAGCTGTTGAGTCCCGTTTTTTTTAATGCTTGTGACTGAAGGCGATATCGAGACACGTCGTATAGGATGTATGTATGCCAATAAAAGACTGATCAATTGCAGTCCTAAACATCAATAGGAAGATTCAAACAAACAATACAAAATGAATATGAACAACAACAAAAAGTTATCACTTGGCTGAAATATATTCCACATCGTATATACTTGTTTTTTTTGTGTGTGTGTGTGAACTTTTCCTTCCCCTCTCCCTGCCCTCTCCCTCTTTTATTCTACTTTTCTTACTAAATTCTTAATTATTGTTTTTTTAAAAATTTGTGTTAACTACAACTTTCGTTTTCAGTTATAGTAAATACACTATTGGTATTGTTTATTGTAGTAACGGTTAATTTCATATGAATGGCTGTTATTTGTGTAACGCTTATTAATTAATAAATTGTTTTGTCGTGAATAACAAAGAATGATCAGAATAAATAATTTTGAAAATAAAGAAACAAGAATTCTGTCAAATAATTTGGAAGTAGGAAAATAGATTCTGTCATAAGTTAGTAAATTTAAACTATTGGATGTTAGCCTAGTAATCTACAAATTAAGCGTTCACTGAGAGACTTGAAGGTTTCATGTTTAATACTTGGTATATTCATGGGTTTTCACTGTAGAGAAGTCATATACTAGATTAAAACAACTGTTCTATACTTCCTAGTTTACAATATTGTTTAATTATCGTCAGTCCGTGATTGTAAAATACAAAGTTAAATAATCTCCAAAAAACCTCTTTTCCACTAGTATCCCAGCTGGAAAACTGTTAAAAACCAGGAGACAGTAAATAACATTATAAACATTCTGTTTTAAGGCTAACCAATGATACAAAGACTATCAATTTCAAATGTTAGTGAACGTAAAACTTTCATATCATCCAGAGTGTATGTCCTCATTTACAGCCAGAGAATTAGTATTCACCAACCTAAATTTTCTTAATTCAGTCAACTCGAGCTATGTAGTGTGGTTACTAAGCAATTTTGTCTGTAATTATAAAATTTAATATTATAGTTAGTTAACTCTGAAATTTCACATATCAGTGAACGATGGACTCTATAAAGAACCACCATTCTTATAAATGAAGTAAACTATTTTTAAGGTGAACAAAACTGTGCATACATTTTACTGATGAGCCCCAAAACGATGGACAAAACTCAAGTCCAGAGATTACTGCTGACAGTCTTCAATGACTTAACAATTTAAGACGAATCTCCACAAGCCTTTAAACTAAGTACTATAAATTCCATTACGATCTTTAATTAAACATATTTATTGAATCTTTTTATAAGGTAAATAAATCTGGGTAAATCAAATCATTTAAAAATAAACTGACGATACAATTCAATGATATAACGGATGAATTGTACAAAATAAAGAGTGCTCAAAGATATTTCTTTCAAGAAGTTTCAATAAAACTTTAAAAGTACCAATAACATCTACGATCAATTATCTTCTATTCTTGCATAACATTTAAAATGATCTAAAATCAATATAAGTTTTAATCACTAAATATTGTTATTCAAATGATTCTGTGCTATGAACTACTGAAATAATAAGTGGACAATATAGTATAACAGTTCATAACATTGGTCAATGCTTTCGAGATATCATCTAAACTAAATTATATGGTTTTAATGGGCTTCTATCAACTAATATATATCTTATGCTTAGCTCATATTCTTCGGTAAAATACATATCCCGTACATTAAGGAAATTAACACTGTGAATACATCTTTTTAAAAAAAAATTAACAATTGAAAACTCTGAACGAAAAGAAGATTCATATTTATGAAGAAAAAAAGAATTATTCACATGAATTAAAACATTTTTAAACTTATAAAATGACCTTAATTTTAATACTTGAGATCATGAGTTGATTGAAGCTAGACCATCATGGAAAACATGGAAGCACTAGACGGCCGTTTCGCCCTACTGTGGGATTCCTCAGCAGTGCGAATCCACGATCCCGCCTCGTTAGATTCGGACCCAGGACCTATCAGTCTCGCGTCAGAGCGCCTAACCACTAGACCACTGAGCCGGCATCCAACGGTGTTAACATTCAACTTCAACTATATGACTTTGTCCTATAAATATGTGAATCAAACTAATAAATTTGAAAACATAAACTTACTTAAAATGTGACTAACTAATAAATGACTATCTGAATTTCCCTTCTTCCATTTCTAAATATTTCAAACTCGTAATTTAAACATCTATTTAGTCCCCTACTTTAATGTAACAGTACTCATGAAATAGCAGAAGAATGGAAATCAATCAATAAAGTGCTACACGAATTGTGTCTGAACGATGATTACGTACAAAAACCAAATTATTGTGATAAAAGTCTCTCAAGCTTTCTAAAATTGGTACAGATAGAGAAATTAATTAAAAAATTATTTACTACTTAATAAAGTGATCCACATATTCACAAAATAGTTTAGCATCAATAGGAATGACAATAAATCCTTTCAAATACACTTATTCACGGTTGTAATTCTTTGTACTTATCTCATTAACCAATTTAATTGATAATCAATTATCAGGCTCAAGTTTTGTTCATTATATAGCAAAGTCTAGTTACTGATACAAAAGATAAATCAAAGATTAATAACTATATTTATGAATAAGTTTAGGTGTCTCATCATCCTCAAATAGAAATCAATAAATAAAGTACTAAATGGTATGACTAGAAATGAATTATAGTAATAGAGATACAGTTAATTTTTAACCTACTTTTTAATCTTCGATAGTTTACTCATTTAACTATCGCCTACTTGTTCATCCCTTTCGTTTGGTTTATTTTCAGTACTTCGTTCATTTTATGAAGGTGGGTGGGGTGTTTCCATAATTATGTAACTTGATAGTTAAAATTTACAGTAACTTGAACTGTATTTCATCGTGTTAACATATTTTACGTCTTGTCTAACAAATAATTTTTTATAGATTTTAAAGTATTAAACAGCAAATATTGTGGAGATTTTTTCAATACGTGTGAGGAAACGAGCTAAAACACTGACATGAAGAGCTTATATTTTTAGGTGGTAAAATGCATTTTTCAAAAGTATACTTCGAATAGTCAATGAAGTTAGAGAAATCATTATACATGCCATCTTATTATTTTCATAAAACTAACTGTAATAAATAAAACTTCACTAACATTTTACACTACTTATAAGTAGGTAAGTTGGGCTTGAAATATTCGACTACAATAATCTATTTGGTAAGTGTAGTCTCATTTTTGTGAAAACACCTAACTTAATTATCATTAGGTACTCAATAGTGAGTATCGGTGAAGTGGCTCTCTAAAAATTTTAGTGAGAACCTGTAATGTATGGAGGTAAAAATATCAGAAATGCATCTGCAAATTATAAATAACTCTGAATGAGGATTGGATTATCTTAAAAATGAACTGAAATTGAAAATTTGAACTGATGCATTTCGTATCAGTGGTCCAAAGGTGTATTGATTCCCATAGGCTCTGAAGGTGTGAACCTCGATTGTGTACAGTGACGTGAGTAGAAACAGAGAAGAAGTCCAAGACTTCAATGACTCTACTAAGTAGTATTGCTTGGCTTTCAAAGCTCTGTAATGATAAACAGCTTTGAAATATTTCATCATTCAGATGTTATTTCTTACCCAGAACAGACTCATCATTTCGCACTACACAGATCTAACGAAATATTCAACAGAACTATATCATCTGAGTATTACAAATCAACAAGTGCATTTTCTGATAGAACAACCTCTGAAAAGTTAGGTGATGAAAGTGTCGCCTCTAAAAGCATGCCTATAACAAAGTTAAATGAAAATAAGGAAGGTGAAGAACCGCGCAGAACACTACTTGAAGTAACCGATTCCAATGGCAGTTCCCCCATAAGCTCTCACTTACTCGACCAGTAATGTTCGAGTGGAGACCCTGTACAAGGTTAGTGCACTTCATTGATACTCCTTTCAATGACAGACACGGTCACAGAGCCTCATGATAAACAGATTTGAATGTCAAGGAACGAAACTATAGTCGGACGTCGAAAAGTATGTCTATGTTCTAGATCCTGCCTACAGGTGAATATTTGGTCTATACATTTACGTCCAGTTCTGAAACCTGACTAGTCATCTCGGGTTTGCCCTTCATAGGCTCTAGTTAGATGTCAAAGCATTGTCGAGGCTAATACTTTAGAAATTATACTGATTCTTCTGTGACTGTCACAAGAGTATCTGTTCTTTTTTATATACTGGGACGATCAGTGATCGAAACGCATAGAATAGGATTACTGCCAGCTCCCAGATTTTAGCTAAAGCTAGATCCACCATCCTTAAGAATCTCAGGGGTTAGTCTATCAGACCCTGCCACTCTCATATGTTATAGATTCCTTATAGCTTTTTAACCCCACTAAAATTTGGAAAAATTAAGTCAATTCACCATTTAAGTACCCTGGAGATATTGAGTAAATGAAGTTAAAATAAGTGGAGAAGCATAACTGAATGGAACAAATCAAACTGTTTTGAAGAATAAAGGATTTTTGCTTCACAGTCGTATATTTATAGTTATTCATTTGAATTACTAGTCGAATTCGAGTAATAAATGCAGAATAATAACAAACAATCTAAACCAAGACGCCTTAATAGTAAAAGTATAATATTGGAAAGAGATTGAGCGATTCTTAAATCGCATGATTTCGAACCTACTAATCAGCTAGTCAGTCTTTATAAATCAAAAGTATTTCGCAATGGAATTAATGAGACCTGTTAGAGTTTAGAGGTTTTAAGAAGTTTATTCGCCTATCCTAATTTTGTAAAAGTCACTACACAACACCATTAATCTGAGGGCAAATTTATTCATCCTAGTGACTTTTTAAAATCGTTTTAATATCTGTAAGTAGTTTTCTAGAAAATTTATCACCGCTTACAAAATCTTTATAAATAAACTGACGAAAGAGTTATTAGGATAAAATTATAGGAGAACCATCGTTGTTACCTTGTCGATATGAGTAATTCATGTGTAAAAATCGTTTGTTATCTTAGTATTCCAACACCACCAGCCAGCTTATATTCAGTGAACAATTAACAAAATGATTTCTTTGCAAGTTTACAATGAACAAAATAAATTAGAATGAAAACTGATTGATTCATTAGTAATGTAAAGTCCATATATATGAAAGTAACTACGTGATACGTTTAACATTATCATTCATAATTTGTGATAGGAAAATTTCCCTGACAATTATAAGCGCTCTCAACACAAAGACATTTCTATCGCACATTCTATATAATTAAAATCTTTCATTTTTTGATTTCGTGAAAAAATTGGGAAGTAGCTTTCTCAACTCCGATTAAATTGTCCCTATACTACACTTTTCCAGAAGGGGTTGTGTGGAGATTTTAGAAATTTTCACTGGTTGAAATCATGAGTCAATTGAAGCTAGACCACCATGAAAAACCTGGAAGCACTGAACGGCTGTTTCGTCCTAGTATGGGACTCCTCAGCAAGAGATACTCCTGGAGTTCTAGTGAGAAGCTGTTACCAGTGGAGTTCAACCAGGTCTGTTGTGAGATATCAGCTCACTGAAGACAATGGTGTACGGTGGCGCAACTTCGTGGATTGGTTGAAGTTAGACATTAACACCGTTGGATGCCGGCTCAGTGGTCTAGTTGGTTAAGCTCCTGGCGCGAGACTGATAGGTCCTGGGTTTGAATCGCGCGAGGAGTGTGGTCGTGGATGAGCACTGCTGAGGAGTCCCACACTAGGAAGGAACGGCCGTCCAGTGCTTCCAGGAATTACACTTTTCCCTTCATGCATATACGTAGTATTTTAACTTGACCAAAATAAACAGTATCACTTAATGACTACCCCAATAGGTATGAGTAAAACTATCGGTACATATTATGAGGTTTCACCTATTTATCCAATCATTTAAATCTTCTTAAATTAAGCAGTTAAATTAGTTAGAACGCTTGCTTACTTTAATAACTATATCAAACTGTTCTGAACAATTGAAAGTTTTAACTTGAAAACAGGTATATTCCGAAACGTAATGTGAGATAAAGTCATATATTTTGTGCAGTTTACATTAAACTAATTTCAAAATATTAAAATAATCATACTTATTCAGATTTCATGAAGATTTGTGAACTACTTAGAAAACAATACAAGCGATAAATATCTTCAAAGATCGACTGAATTTCTTTTCACAAAGATATCGACTGCTCTTTGCCAACATTGAGATTAAAAAGTAAGCAATATAGGTTTTATTCCATATTACACAGAAGATTTAAGAAATACAACTGAGTATAAGTAAAAAAGCTATACAGAACAAAAAATATCAAAGAACTGAATAATAAAATGTTTTATTGTTCCCAAATAATAAACAAACATCAACGGGAAAGACTTCATAAGAATTTTTCTGTTTTTTTTCTCGAGATTTTATGGTGTTGTACTGCCTGATTTAACAGCAGTATCTGGTGTTAACATTGAAGATGCTGAAACCAGCTGACATAAACTCGGTATAGAACGTAAATTACGCATTAATAAACATCGGCCATTTTCATATTCTCTACGTGAAACAAATAAATTCAATTCAAATCTAATAAATTCATTCACTTGTTCTGTAGGTAGAGATGGACTAGTGACTTCACGACGTCTCATACGATGGAACGAACGATTCAGTGCTTCAATACAAGATGTCAACATATTGAGTGAGTTTTCATCTTGTGCCATATTTAAAGATGAGGCCAAATTAACTTTTGAGAAGGCAGGATTATGATTAGAATATTCTGATGAATTGGGACCAGATACTTTTGGATTAACTGGCCTCGAACTACTACCACTACTGATTATAACGTTAGAATTATTTTCAGCTGAATTTTGTGATGCATTATTAAGCATTAAAGGAACAGCTACATCCATTCCTTCATTGTTCACAGCATTTGCAACCTGATTTTGTTGACCTAAAGCATCAGGCACAACATGTTGTTCGACAACTGATGAAAACTGGGAAGGTATCTGTTGTGGTGGTTCACCAAAAAAACTTCGATTCCTTTCACTTCTCAATACAGACATGAGATACTTAATTTAGAAAATAGAGAGATAACAAAGAAACAGAGAAATATTACAATATCATAGGAAATATTTTCATTCATGATAAACAGAATTATTTTGTAAAATTAATTTGAAAAGAATATCAAAATAATATGTAGCATCTATTGTTATAACACTTTGAACCAAACATTTGGAGAACTGTGTGCAGCGGTGGCTTAGTGATTGAAGGACTAAACGTTTTCTCCAACCAGTAGGTGACCGTTTTAAACCCTGATTCGTCTACTTCGATTTAGGAGACTGAGTTGTATCGATAGCCTATGAAAAGAATATATGGATAAACTCTCGGTTTTAGATCAAATGTTCCTTTAAGGCACTTCTCACAGATTGATTAATGTTGAGGTTCAACGTATAGGACTAGGTAATTATGGGAAATCGGTTGACTACGCTGTGAATTGCCACAGACTGATGTGGTCGTGATATGTGTTCCTTCAACTATTCTCCACCTTGATCCATCACCGTTAGACGGGGTAGGAATAGTTTAGAAGAAAACGTCAGTTTATCCACTAAGCAATCATTTATATCGCATTATTGGTGTAGTCTCTACTTCCTAGGACTCGATTTGTCGTTGTGTTTGTTTGAAAATATCTTTGAATTGTAACCTTATCAAGCTTACTAGAAAGATCTATTTACTGCAAGTATATAAGTGCGTGATATCCCAGACTGAATAAAGAAAGCTAATGCTTTTTTTAAACATAAAAAAACACATTGAATAAAATTATCAGATTACACTACTTCATATGTTGGGTAGTTGAAGTTGATCAGTAAGAAGTACTAGGCATTTTAATAAGCTTTGAGATAACTACTCATATCAAATAAGGCATGATATAAAGAGAAAAAAGAGAACAGTTAGGTGGCCCGGGATGTGACTCCAGTTAGATCGCATATATATATATATATATATATATATATATATATATATATATATATATATAGGGAGAGATAAACGAAATGACGTGCACTGGAGATGGTGTGTGAGCCAACTCCATTTAATTAAGCGTGGATCAACATATATAGTCACATAGAAATAAGCTACAAACATGTGGTAAGTAGGATAACATGTACACACATATACGCTCATATAAAAACAGTCAATGTTGATAAGTGAATAATTAACAAAGTCAAAACCTGACTCAAGAAGAATGAATAAACTTACCTATCCAGAAGCTAGAATAAAATATATGGGTTTAACATATCAACCGACATTATAACAGACTTAATTTCCAAATCAGAAATGAATTGATTAAACTTACATATCGTAATGCACCTGATTGATAATCCGCCCAAAAATCCTCAAGTTGATTAAGTCGTGTAAATTGTAAATTACAAATAAATTCACTTGGTGAACGAGTTTTTAATAAATTTGATGCTTGTACAAAAAAATCAATTTGACGTTCAAAAAAATCTTGACGAACTGTTTGAATTCTTCTCTAATTACAGAAGAAGAAGGAAAAAAGGGAGAATAGTAAAATGTATACAATCGATCAATTATTATTGTTTACTGTTTACAGAAAAATTTAATGATTTAAAATATCAAAAGGAGTCTTGTGAAGATTTTAGTAATTTCAATAGTTGAAATCATGAGTCAATTGAAGCTAGACCACTATAGAAAATTTGGAAGCACTGGACGGTCATTTCGTCCTAGCATGGGACTCCTCAGCAGTGCTTATCCACGATCCCCCTGCGAGATATTCGGTCCTGGGCTCGAATGTCGCAAATGGCGGGATCGTGGATGCGCACTGCTGAGAAGTCCCGTACTAGGACGGAACGGCCGTCCAATGCTTCCAGGTTTTCCATGGTGGTCTAGCTTCAATTGACTCATGATTTCAACTATCGAGATTTAAAATATGATTTTATTTTTTTCTTTTGAATAACTAGGATTTTACCCATTTTTGATAAGAACTATAATGATTTATCACAGAAAATACACTTCGATTAAAAACTACCCTTTAAACTTTATTATGCCTGAAATATGGTTTACTTTTATAGTGATTATACGACTCGAGTAAAAAGTCAGTTAGATACCAATTACAATTATTTAGTCTTTTCTATTATCACTAATATTTATTCTGTGAAAATTGTATTTGAAATAATAATTTCAGCGATTGAAATTTATATAATTTCAATGTTTTATCTGGTAAACTTGTTGGGATTTCTTCAAGACTAAACTCATCAAATAAATATATATTTAGTGTTTAACAATGAAATCAAATCTTTACTGAGCTTATTACCTATTGTAAGTAGGATAATATGAATCGGTTATATGCGAATCATATGAAAAGTTCACAATGTAAAGATGAATGAATGATTGTGTGTGTGTATGTAAGTTTGAGTTATTAAAAGTTGATATTCGGTGTAAATTTTTTTTATATCAAGTAAAAATAAAAGTGCAGCTTGAAATTGTTTTTGAATCATCGATGTGCATGTAAAATGAGAATCATCAAATATGTAATTGTAGTGCTAAAATATCCCAGGTCAATTTCTGTCAGAATAACGATGCATGTGGAATAAACAGGTTGGACAGAGATAGGGTCCAATTACTTGTTAATGAGCATTTGCATGTAGTAGTCAGTTGAATATCATCTTTCCTGTTCATGCAGTTCTTATTGGCCCATATATAGAGCGCTTCTGTTGTCGATTTTTCTTTATGTCCCAAAATCTTCCTGTAGTATTTTGGTCCCTTCAAAATTGACCTTGTGTCCTGTTTCTAACTCATGTAACGCTATCACTAACCTATTACCAAGTTTCTTCAGATCAACCGAGGATTTGGGAACATTTTTCAAACATTGTTCGTGTTCCTTCAAATTCACACTCAATTATCTTGAAGTTTTTGCATTGCAATCATGACAGTTGATCTCATAAAAAATGTTCTGTTGTTCTTCCTTTGGAAACCTATCCTTTACCTTCACTAACACTGATCTTATGGTATAACTAGCCCGAAAATACACTCTTATATCATGTTTGTTTAGAATCCTCTTGATTTCTTCCAACGTGTCAATACGGTATCGGATGACCACGGTGAACTTCCAATCTTTCGGCATACATTCTAGTTTAGTAATTGTTATTCCCTAAGCGCATACAAAACTCCATTCATTTCAACTTGTTGGTCTTCCTTATCTGTGATGAAATTATTACTCCCTTAAATTATTTTTAAACTGTGACTTTTGTGCAATACGCATGAGCTGAACCGTAATCTAAGTATCTCTCAGAATGTGTTGATTTCATGAATAGCTTTATTTTCAACTTATTATTATATCTTCGTTCAACCAAGCAATCGAGAAACGCTAGTTTGTAGTCATTAGACTCTATATCCTTTGTTAACTTGATGCTCTCGGAAATGTTGTTTACATTTTCAAACAATTCTTCTGAACCATTGCGACCGTAGCTGCTACCTTGACGTGGTGATCGTGCTTGCCTATCATGATGACCCAACCGAGGTATATTGGCTGGAACATATGTTCCTGCAGGTCCTACCATGCCAGGCAGGTCGATTGAAGAACGGTAAGACTAAAAGCAGCAACTCAAGGTATGAGGGCAAAGTCGTACTGCTGACTGTTTATTTTTATTTATTTTAACACATAGGTATTGGTACAAGGAGGCACCAAATACATATGCGCCACACAAATCTCATTTGATGTGTGTGAGGGTTGTGATACTCCCCGGATGCCCAAACCGAAGCAGGTGGTTTTCTTAGGGGGCCACACCCCGAGCCTTTGACCTGAACGTCTGATCCACAAGGCAGTGGAGCGTCGTGAAGAGATGCAGTCCCATGGTAGCCGGTGACCAACGACTGGTTCATACGCCATTTGTCCCTTCAGGATACTGAAGCCCATATGCACCATTGATTTGAGATCCGGTTATAGCGCCGGACGTTCGCTTTTCGTCCTCTCATTTTCGTACTGTACAGAGGTGTGACGGCAGTAAAGTGTTTCCCTCGGACAACCAGCATCTACAGTGATGATGCTTTAGTAGCCTGATGTGTTCGCTTGTGGTGACGGGATCACCATTTTAGTGGCCCGTGATCTGACTCCAATTTGATCATAATGATTGGTTGCTATCGTCTATCCTCGTATATAATCATTGACTTAAATCGCGTTAGTTAATAACGGAATTAAATAAGTCAAATAACGAGAATGGAGTTTTGAATGCATATATTTCGTATAATTGTTGATTAGACAAACGAACGGAGGAACGACGCGAAGAGAAGAAAGCGAAGCAAAATTGACGAGCGGTGGAGATGGCTGGTAAGCCAACTCTCCCTTTAACAAAGAGTTAATCAATATTTATAAGCCCGCAAAAATAAATTACAGACATGTGATGAGTAACGGGATAAGAAGTGTGCATACGCCTACGCGCTCATACAAAGACAATCAAGACATTGATAAGCGAATAATTAACAAGGTCAGAATGTGACTCAAATAGAATGAATAGAATGAGCTGTCCGAAAGTTAGAATAATAAGGTATTTGGGCTTAACATAATGACAGACACTACACTGCCTTCTCACAAGGAAGGAAGGGGTTAGAAAAGGTTGACCCTAAAAATGTCACACCTCACCTTACCCCATGGATTTCCGTCTCCGGCGGAAAGGCCGTGCGCGACCGGCCTCAAGCAGTTGCCCCTTGGGCTCTGCGGTCACGCACCCAGGCCGTTAAGACCAACACTAATTCGATTTCCTTTTCAGGTTCCTCAAGAAATACCCTTCCACGGTGTGAGCAGCGGGGAAGTGACGTCAGAGCTCATACCCGTAACAGCACATGAGACCAAGTTGGTCACATTCAAATCCTTCCTACACCTCCTAATAACTCTCTTATCTCCACGACTAACCCTTCTCACCTCCCTTTATCACCTCGCCCCGCTAGTGCAAACGATTCTAGTACGCGGAACGTTATTCCTGGTCTCCTGAAACTACGCTCCAAACTACACGTAGGAGCTTCCAACGTCCGGACACTGTGCCCCCAAATGCCCTGGTATGGCCGAGAGTGGGGTGGGTTCGCCCTCCCTCTCGAAATACTCTCACACGACCACGCGTATATAGCCTCTGCCAGGGAAGTCCTACTCACTGCCTTCTTGTGGCGGGGGTGTTGTTTACGAAAATGAGAGGACGAAAAGAGAACGTCCGGCGCTATAACCGGATCTCAAATCAATGGTGCACATGGGCTCCAGTATCCTGAAGAAACAAATGGCGTATGGACCGATTTCTTGGTCACCGGCTTCCATGGGACTGCATCTCCTCACGATGCTCCACTGCCTTGTGGGTTAGACCTTTAGGTCAAAGGCTCGGGGTGTGGCCCCCTAAGAAAACCACCTGCTTCGATCTGGGCACCCGGCAGTATCTCAGCCCACACACAAAAACTTGATGAAGTCTTGAGGAACAGTCAAATAGGACAACAGGCTTCCTTAGCTAGGACTTTAGAATCTCGCGCCATCAATGTGTGCTGCGTCTCCGAAACGTGCATACAGGATCCAAGTACTGTCATTCATTTGACCTTACCATGTCAAAGTAACGAACCAACTCGATTTACGCTTCGTGTATCCGGAAGCCATAATGCTGCATCCCGTGGCCTCGCTGGCGTAGGTATAGCATTGAGTCCTAGGGCAGAACTAGCTCTCTTAGACTGGATCCTAGTAGACAGTCGTTTGTGCGCTGTCCGACTAAACGGAACAGTAAGGACTCGAAAAGATAGGGACACTTGTCGTTGCCTCTTCGTCGTCTCTGCTTACTCTCGCACTAACTGCAACTCAGATAATGTAAAAGATGAGTTTTACAGAAGGCTTTCCGACCTTCTACGAAAAGCTAGGCGCTCTGATGTAGTAATAGTGGCTGGTGACTTTAATACTCAAGTAGGTAAACTAAGCGAAAAGGAAAAACACCTGGGTGGATCTTATGGTGTCGCGGCTCAAAGAACAGATAATGGCGACCGTCTATTGCAGATATGCTCAGATAACCGCCTGTTCCTCGCAAACATTAACTTTAAGTATAAGGAAAAAACATCTTTTGACATGGTGACCCCCTAATTCATCCCAAAGTTGGACCCAAATAGATCACATCGCTATCAGCCACCGATGGAGGGGCTCGATAGAAGACTGTCTCTCATTCTGGAGCACATGCTTAGACTCAGATCGTGCTCCAGTGCGAGAGCGTATTTGTCTACGTCTTACTGGACGTAGGAAAGATGGTGCAAGGAAACCCCTTAGGGTCCTACTTAATGATAGTCAAGCTAAGAGTATATTTCAGGAACAACTAGAAAAACAGTTAGGCAGCTATGTAAGTGATACCCACCCAAGGGCAGCGTGGAATGACATCCGAAAAGCTGTAGAAACAGCAGTGATGTCTGCAAGTAAGGTAAACCATAAGGTTAGGGAGAAACACTGGATCTCAGCAGCGTCTACCGCACTGATAGATGCTCGAAAACCCATTCCATCTGGCTTTGAACATCAGAATTCATTGCCATCCTATTTTACGGCAGTGAAACATGGCCGGTAAGAGTAGAGGATATTCGTAGGTTACTAGTATTCGACCATAGATGTCTTCGAAACATTGCTCGTATATCCTGGGACCACCGATTAAGTAACTCAGTTGTTAGGAAACGGGTACTGGGTAAGGATCGCAAATCAATTTATGAAGTACTGAAACTGGGACATGAAGTTACTGACAAGTGGACTGAATGAGCCATGTTGGTAAATGTGGACTACTTGGTTAGGGACCGTGAGGTGATAGCAACCGATGGTTAGAGATCTTGAATGACATGGCTGAAAATCGTTTGCAATGGCGCAGATGGATCCACTCTTTGTGTTCTCTCAATCTCCAATCTTTTGAATTCATGTCCTTTATTTTCTTTCCAAATTTATTCCACTGGATTATACTCCTTAAATAACATCATTAAACCCTAATGTTCCCTATCACTACTTATACTTTCACTACCTATACCGCTACGGGATTTGAATCGATAAGTGCATCTCTGTGCTAATGTGGTATGGCAACTCGAACTGATGTACGTACGTACGAAGTTCCACGTTGTTACTGACTGACTGAACAATAATAAAAATGTCATCTACATACTGTAACCCGACTTTTGGCGGATTTATACATTTGTGACCACAGTGGTTTCTGGGGAATGCATGAATAAATTATTTACAGTCGGAGAAACTGGTGAAACCATTGTCACACCATTCACGAATACAGTTTCTACCGTTATTAATTTGGTACTTATCTTGATAATTTTATCTTGCAATGATATGGTTTAGTAGCTGGAATCGATGTACATATGTGGTGCATACTATTTATGCTGACAGATATAAGTAGTATGTGGGAGCAGTTGAATATGGAATGCCTGCCAGCAGAAGATTGAAATAAAGAGAACAGGAAGGGATACAGAGAGCAGTTTTAATAACAGAATTGAAAGAATCATGAAGCATGTAAAGGACAGCTGAAGGAGGATGTGCGAATAATGTATTTAACGTATGGTTTTCATATTTTGTGAACTCTGTAAGTTTGCATAGGATAATAAATTGGTTTTTCTCACCTGAGTTTTCGTTTGCTACACATACATGCCAGGTTCTAAGTTGTTTATAACTAACTGACTAAGTGATACAAGATCGCCATGTCGATCAGTCATAATCAATGTAGAGCCTCCCTTAAGTGCGGACTCACCTAATGTGCCATACTATAACACTACGAAGTGAAAATAACAAAGAAACCAAAATGAGGTAGTAGCAATGATGACGAGAGAGATTGAAAATAGGGAATATGACGCAAGAAGACAAGATGAAACATAGGGATTCAAGGCTTAAAGATAAATGGTGAATGGATCTGAGTAACTATGACTAATTCTGAGTCAAGTCATCCAACGTTTCCAACTACTGGTCGCAGTTATTGAGCGAACACCAACCAGGCAATCTGAATCTATTAACATGGCTCAGATCAATAATCAATGGCTCCAATCATCAACGCTTATTATAATTTTCAAGGGAAAAGTAAGGAATGATATACGTCGGAAACACAAAACGTAACAACTGTAATTTCGAAACCCAACGCAAGTCTTAATGACAAATAAAAGTACAATATAAGCTACTAAAAAGTTTGAAAGTAATTGTAATCTTCAACTTCAAGTTTTTAGCCTACTTTCCTCATCAAAGATAGTGGTTGTTGAAAACTTTAAATGTAAGAAAGCCTGTTGGGTTATTCATCGCTTCAGAAATAAATTGTCAAAAAACTGGTAAACTTTAAAATTCATGATTTTACAGTAAATGATCATTTAAAAAAATTGTGACATCTCGTCACCAACTGAGGTGGTTGGGTGAAGTGTTACATATGGCCAAACACCATGTACCTCGACTGGTGATGTTATCTGGTGCAGCAATAGGCTGGGAGGAAGCTAAGTGTGGCCAAATTAAAACATGAAATCAGTTCATCAAGTTACCGAGAGTTAGACCGAACCATGTTAATAGGTGTAGACCACCTGGTTTGAGTCCGTGTGATTATCATAACCAATAGTTAGAGACTTTGAATGACAAGGCTCAAAGTCGTTTGTAATGACGCATGTGTATTTGTTCTTTGCGTTCCCTTGAATCTTCTGAATTCCCCATAACATTATTTGTTTTTATTTCACTAATTTACATCTTTTCGACTCGTATTTTAGATGAGTAATTTTTCCTTTTACCATCAATACTATTACTACCTCTAATATTCGGGGATTTGACCTGACAATTCGATCTCTTTGTATTGATGGTATACGGAAACTTGAACCGATGTACATTCGTACTAGGTTCAACGTTGTGACTGACTGTCTGAATTAAAAATATCTCTTGGTTAGTGGATTTTTCTGAGGTAATAAATTTAATGACATCTAAATAACTTAGAAAAACGTACAAATTATTGAGGATTACGTTAAGCTACGGAAAACTCACTAAACTTTCTGTAGAAGGACCAAAATCAATATTGACATGCAGTTTAATATTGCAATAATAATGGATTACAGAATCATGTGGCGAAGCAGTAATACCTATACCTCCGCTTGACAAAACAACATGCTTTAATAAAACAGGGGGATTTGTCGAATGTTGAGAGACTACAGGAGGTGATCCACCATCTGCAAGTCGAATATTAGGTTGAGGTGCAAACAAGAGTCCACCTGGACGATCTGCTTCCACATTAGGAGGGTTGATGAGTGGTGCACGAATACCAGGTATGATAGGGTGGATTGGATCTTGAACGTTCTGATCGTGGTTTAAATTATCTAAAACAACCGGAGCAGCAGGGTCTACATGGTCTTGAACCTGTTGAGGTAACCGTCTATCCGCATTGATTACCGGTCTATTGTGAATACCAGCAAATCTTGAACCAAAAATCCCTGAATTGTTATTATTTACATTATTTGGAAGATTCGATATCCGAGAAGGTAGTGCCGGATTAGATAGTAGACATGGATTAGATAACTGATTTGCAGCACGTGAAACAGCAATCAAATGTGGAATAATAGCCAGTAAATGAGAGATTAAAGGATTCTTAGGAACAGAAGGATTGGAACCACTAATACAACCTCCAGTTGTATTACTATTCAATGCATTAGGGGTTATAGACGATACACCGGGATTGTCGAACGTTTGAGATAATGTAGTATGTAAAGATGCCAGCATGCTAATAAGTGACGCGGAAAGCATAGTATGTACAACAGGACCATTTAGTGAATTGGAAATAATTGCTGATCGCACTTTGCCACAGTACCGAAGAGGTGAGTTTTCGAAATCACTGACTTGACCAGTCTCCGATAAGGAATTAGTAGACCGACGCCCTCGTTTCACAGATGCAATATTACCAGTACCACCAACAGATGATTTTCTTTTCAAACTTAATCTTTAAAATAAAATTTATTCGATAAAAAGATAGAACACAAAAACTCAGGATGAGAAATCACATAAGAGATAAGTGAAATGATAAATCACTGGATGTACCACTTATAAAGAATGTACCCTGGTGCCATCTAAGTTGTCAACTACACTCGATCTAGTGGCAGGGAGATTTCTAAGAAATAAGGATGGGGGACTTTAACCCTTGTCACAACCGCCCGTTATTAATAACACAAGTTATCATGGATAAAGTAGTGCAAGTTTTCTTATGGCTTGAAGAGTATCAGTACTAATGAAGAAATTTATTAACTCGACTTAACAAGGATTTTGTTTGCTGAGGGCTAATAAATACACTTAAAAAGGTTACGGAAAAGTACCAGTAGGGCCAGGTTTTTCTTCAACCACATCGTGACCTTAATGAAGTAAACTGATGAGAGATACGTACCTTGTAACTCGTGAACCCTCAACTGGTTGGCGTCGTATTATTTCGTATGGAGGCTCTGGGTGTACTTCTTCTTCAGACAGTGTAGAAGAATATTCTAAAAAAACGCTAACTTTATCCAACAGAACTAAAATTGGAACTAAGTAAGAAGAAGGTAACATTACCTTTTTGTAGCTCCTCCAAAGAACAATTAGAATGGTTGGTATTGTACAAAATTGTATCAAAATATGGCAGCACATCTTGACGATCGATATATTTTAGCATCTTTTGCATAGTCCGATGGTTACTTTCATCTATCTGTCCACATCGATACAGATATCGAAAACCAAGCTCTGGCATACTCGTAGCTTGAGTCAGTTTTCTGTTCCAATCTGACTGTCTAGGCATTAGGTCTCGGTATTTGTGCAGGGCTCGCTTGATATCTTTGTCAGAAAGTTTCGCTAAAATCCACCGATATAATTCACCCACAGAAACTTGACACTTCCACTGGCGACAGTAGCGCGGATCTCGTTCAGCAACCGTATTTTGAGTTGATGGCATTTCTGTATAAAGTGAAAAACGAAACACATATTCGTTTACTCATATCCCAAGAGTTTATAGCTTACAAAATAAGATATAGATTTAATTCAATGCTTCCAGTTAATATATTACAGTTTAACAAGGTTCCTTCATAATGGCCTACCTTAAAACAATCAACTATAAGCACAGCTAATCTGATACTTGAGGTTTTGAATGTATTTAGAATTCCTGTGACATTATGTTGAGTTAAACGTTTAGGGGATATACATGACTGATAGTACAGTGAAATCAAAATCTCGTGAGTTTACATACTGAAAAAGGAAGAGAACTTATTCGGAAGTCATAGAGGTAAGCGTCACTGCTAGTTATTGCCGATTTAAAAATGAAGTCGCTAGTTATGTGACAGTATACCTAGAAACTAATAACCTGAAATGCCTGTGAAAAAAAAATATCAGAAAGTTGAATTGCCTTCTAACAATGGAACCTACCTATATAACTTAACTAGAAGGACGCTAAAAAAACCACTAAAATTTATAGACCTCCATAAGCCGACGGGTACAGGGACCATCAAAATTAAGAATCTGTGGTTAATATAGGAGAAAGTTAAATGTATATTTATTTATTCCGTAGCATACGAAATCTTTAATATCTACAGTTCATCTGTTATTATCTTAACGTTAACTGGTTTTTTTTTTATAGAAATCCAACAATTCAACAGGTACTATGATTCGGTCATTTATCAGATTAAAAGTAGTTTTACAAACATTTTTTCAGTTTTCATGATATTTGTATTCAGATTCCCTAGAAGATTGACGAGATTACTAAGAAACAACCGTCTAAGAACTACCCACTAAAACGAGAATGGGGAAGCAAATGCGAACTTTGAGGAAATACGGGCGACATTGACTAGGAAAATTGGATGTTAATTCAGTTGGAATTACGGCAAAAAGTTGCTTTTTTCGCCTACGCTGGGAAAATAATGAGATAGTTTGCCCAAATGTCTCCTATGGGGCGAAAATTTCACAAATCCAAACGCTAGTGACTGTCAAATTGTCCATTTTTGCGCTTGAATAGTCGGGAAATTTACCTTTACCTATATCACTAAATGTGATGGGTTTTGGAGAGAAGCCTCATGGGTCGGCATAAGGTCTGAACTTAGCTAGTCTGGGTATTTTGATGTGCTCAGTAGTTAGTCATGAGCACATTGCTTGCATGTGCATGTCTATAAGGAAGATTAAATACGAAGTGGTAATCCCGTCACTTTTTACACTTGTGTAATAACACCTTATGTTTGAGATAATACAATGATGCTTTTAAATTTGAACCAACTATTCTCACTTAGTTTTTCCTAAGCATCAAGCTAAGAAACTCTTTATCATTGAGGCTGGGCTGAAGAAGCAACTTCTTTTAGTTGGCAGATGAATTTTGAATTATAATCACTTCATGTATATGGGAAAACATCAGCGACGTTGACATACTAGAGGAGGTCAATGTAACAGAAGCCTGGTTTGCCGTAAAATACAAAATGTTTCATTACACTGGTGAGTCACAACAAAAGTTATTAAAGTTACGGTAGACTATTTCGATGCTGCTAAAGACTTTGTGTCTTCCGTGAGCGCTATCATTGGTGCAAACACAACAAAAAGCATCGATGAAAACACAGTGCCGTTGAACATTGTGAATCCTAAAATGTCAGTACATTAAGCCTACACATCATTTTTAGGAAGCCACTGGAACGAAAATACGGCTATTTATACCATTACGTTTATTTGAATGTTGCTAAAATGCAGGCTGGATTCAGAAACACCAAGCGTCCGAAGTTTTAGTTAACTGAAACGATCTGCCACCGGCAGCTAAGTAAGCCCACTTTTATTATAAATATATATAAACAAGTTCAACTGGGATAAAAGTACACCAATCAACTTCTACATCAACACCAACCTACAATCAAAGGATATAACAAGTCATGAGGGTAATTATCTCAACTTTAATAGCCTGTCAAAAGTATGTGCTAGCTTGTAACACCTTTTAGCAGCAATATCAGAATCGTTTGCGGATGTTAAACAACTAATGAAGGTTGTAAACAACACAGAATTTCAGCCAACGGCGAACAGTACCTCTAAGCTGTCGAGGTTTCGTTCCCCTTTGTCAACTGAGGAAGGGTTGGTGACTCTGGAAACATGTTGGGGACAGATTCGTACGATCAACTGTTCATTAGACGATTGATTCAAATTTCAGACAAGCAAGCTGAGTAACTCAGTGAACGACAACCCAAATACATCTCTTGTATATGTTCTGACATACATCCTTACCCCATATTTGTCCATTAACTTCACCTTGCTAGTAACAGTGAATAAGATGAGCCTCAGTAAACTTCGATTATATGGAAGCATTAGTAATCATATCCTGTCCTAACCACTGTCCTGTAGGGCCACTAATATTAAAATTCACATCCTTACTGGTGAGTGGAAAGGGAGTTGGAAAACTTATAGACAGTACAACACATGGTTTTAAAAAATGATATGAGGTCAAAACTAAACAAGCGTTAACAAAGAATGAAGGATAATGTTAGTGATAATTCCAACTTATAAAGATTTCTTTTCATTTCCCAGGCACGACAGGGTATTGTGTGCAACATTACTGTTTGACCCAATTTTTTAATATATGATTAATAAGTAACTTGAATTGGTAAGGTAACTTTATAAAATGATGAACTTACTGATAATTGTCCATCTTTTATCGAAAATCATTTTTGCAATGCACGTATTATTTACCACTTTCATATGCAATATTTGGACCGTTCATAAACTTATACATTTTATTTGTTTAGATGTCAAACGATGACAATAAAGCTTGTCAGTTAGTACGGAGACGTTTAGTCTTCACTGAAATGTTCACGTCTATTCTAATTCTGCTAAATACTAGCGACAAAAATAATTTTATATTCTGCGTTAATTATCATCGTTACTAATGTCCAGTCTCATTTAGAAGGGCAAGTTTCCGGTCTATTAAGGCAACAAGAGGAATAAGTACCGTACGAGCAAAGGATTTTTGAATTTGTCAAACGTTCAAGAGGAAAGTGGATTTGAAAAATTTTCGCCCCATAGGAGACATTTGGGCAAACTATCTCATTATTTTCCCAGCGTAGGCGAAAAAAGCAACTTTTTGCCGTAATTCAAACTGAATTAACATCCAATTTTCCTAGTCAATGTCGCCCGTATTTCCTCAAAGTCCACCTTTAGTCACCTATACATATTTTATTTAGATATGTCATCTTAAGTGCAACAACCTTCAGAGGAAGTACGCTATTACGAATGAATGCTTAATAAGGGTGCAATGTTTTACTATGGGTTAAAGAATATAAATTATAGAACATTATGCAGTCAAAATGGGTGCTAAGAGAGGTTGAATAACCTACGCAGTAACACCACTTTACGAAAATACCGCTTCAGTGTTCAGTATAAATGATAGTAAGTCGGAGAACGTGTGTTAATCCAAGTTCCGCTTGAGAATGTTTACTGCTAGGCTGATACCACTTGGATAAGGCGTTTCAGTCATTAAATACTTGATGAGAGAAAAAACCCAACACTGAGTTTGTGGGGTCGTTGTTTAGTCCTGGAAAGAAAAATTACGAGACAAAATAACACCCAAATCATAAATAAAAATAATAAATACCAGCATAAGGTAATTTCGCGTTCTATGATACGACAAGATGAAATGTTTCAGGCGTTTTAAGCGCTCATCATAAAACAGTTTGGAAAACCCTTCGCTAAGTTTGCTCTTAAACGCCGAACACGCTTGAGCATGTTAGTATGATTAATCAGGTATTAACTGTTTGGAAATAAAGCCTCAGATGTGATCTTACATAGGTGGGATATAAAATCTAAACCTTTCCCTTGTCAAAGCGATTAGATGCTCAGAGAACGCTACTATGCTGGTGAGTTTGATAGTTCGGTTGTGAGACACCATCTGTCTCTGTTCGTAATTAATTATGGAACTAACTATGGCATCTGTCATTAGTATAACTCATCACGGCCCGTTATTTTACTAGGTCCAAGGATAATGATCATTTGAAGAGCAGCTTTCACTGTCACTTTACAAGTCCTATTATCAGTATTTCAGTCGTGTGGTGATGAAAAATATTTCAAACAGTACCCGCAGACTAGATGTAAAAAGAACACGTCAGTGAACCCTCCACAGCATTTTGTTGGGCAGCATTGTTTTTTATTTGTCCCTTTTCCCTGTCATGTATTTTAACCTTTATTGAGGCCTTCAACAAAACCTTATGTCCCTTAGTTTACTTGTATTGCCATTTACTTTTTAACCTTGGTCAATGGCTTACCTTTTGTTGCTTAATTTTAGTGTTAATCTCAATCTTATAGTCAGACAAAAACAAGTTGAAGATATGTGATGAAAAGGGTAGGCAATACATGCACATACACTGATATAAAAATAGTCAGAGTTAATGAGCGAATAATTGACCAGGTCAAAAGTCAATAGTTGAAATCATGAATCAATTGAAGCTAGACCACCATGGAAAACCTGGTAGCACTGGACCGCCGTTTCATCCTAATATGGACTTCTCAGCAGTGCTCATCCACGATCCCGCCACGTACGACATTCGAACCCAGGACCTGTCAGTCCATACCGTACGTAAGGATATTATGTTATGATTACAAGTATTTATAAACATTTTTGTAACTATGTGAAATATAATAAGAATAAATAATACTGTATTCCAAAAAATTTAAACTACATCAAAATTATATCCCTCAATATTGAGGTGTTGGAGATCCTTACATTGCGAATCATCGATGATAGTTCGTATAACTACTGAATTTTTTTGTTAGTGTAGTACAAACAACTTATTCGCCAATGGTACTGAGGCCTAACGGCCATATAACAGACAATAGATTATGCGATTAATAGAACCTCATACATGGTATTCGAACAAATATGCCACGATCATACACTGCTAGAAAACAAATTCCAGAAGATACGTGAAAAGAATGAAAGAAGAGTGTGATATTAGTGAGCAATCACGATGCAAAAAAGTGAAATGTACAGTCGTTACAACTTTATAGAAAAGTTTGGTAATATATAACTATGCTACTACAGCTTGATTAATGCTACCGGATGTAAGGAAAGTGAATTATAAGTTCTTGTTATATCTTTTCAAACTTCTCCTGATTAGCTCTTAAAACTCCTAACCTTTTCCAATAGTCCAATGATTAAGTTTTTGAAAAACATTTCTACTTGATCTCAGACTGAGCTTTAGCAGAATTTCTACATTGATACTAAGGAATTGAGTGGTGAATAAGTCAATATGGATACAAAACCAGTACCTTACAACCATGAATATTTTTGTCATTAACATTAGGATTCGAGAATAGGGAGTGAGAACACGTTTTGAAAATCTACAAAACCTGGTCTTTAATAACAGTTAATTGTTTTAGACCTTAGTAATAAGGATAGGAGGTCTATCGACCTATATTAATCTTTGCAGATTGTAATACTGGTGCTGATACTACGTGTGTAGTGGTATTGGTCCACAACCGCACAATCCGCAAAGCTAAACACTAGACTTTTTTCCACTGGCTAATCCTCAATCAACACTATAAATAATTAAACATAATGGTTTCAGGATATCGTCATAAAGCATTGTCATGACTTGACAATCACGTAGTATGATTGATGAAATTAATGAAACTATTAACAAAATCGGTCAGCAAATCGACTTATAATTACCATTAAATAGTGTTGTTTTTCTTTTATCTTCATTTACTACGGCTGATCAGAATATATTTCTCTATCAGCATAAGCAATCGAGCAAATCTCCTGCAAACTGAAAACATCAATGTCGAATTGTGGTGAGCGCTAATTATGTTGATATAATAAGTAGTATATAACGCCAGTTTTAAACGTAATGTCGGGCAGCAGAAGATGGGGGAAAATCAAGAGAGGAAAAGCGGCAACACAATGGAATTTGTATGAAAAATCATGAACAATGAAATGTCAGTCAATGGATTGATATTTGCAACAGGAACAGTTCAGTTTGATATGAAGGATTGATATTTTGCAAATTAACGATTTAATATATGGTTTTTCTATTTTATCAATTAACTCTGTGATTTGAGCTAAATACAGTTCGGTTGTCCTCACCAGTGTTCTGCTTCACTACAGAATTCACCCCAACACTGACTAAGGTCCAAGTCATTATCATAGACATGAGTTGGGAGTGTACTCCCCTTAGTTACAACTTATGTTCTTCCTGATAACCACATGAACATCATCCACTGTTAATTATCTTGTAAAAAATTATTTAGCCAAATAACCAAGTCCTGGAAGCACTGGGCGGCCGTTCCGTCCTAGTACGGGACTCCTCAGTAGTGCTCATCCACGACCCCGCTCCTCGCGTGATTCGAACCCAGGACCTATCACTCTCGCGCTAGGAGCTTAACCAACTAGACCACTGAGCCGGCATCCAACGGTGTTAATGTCTAACTTCAACCAATCCACGAAGTTGCGCCACCGTACACCATTGTCTAGACATTTCTTCATCCAAAAACTGAAAAGACCTACGAACGGCCCGTAACACCCTATAGCCTTTTGCAGCAGCATTCTTATAGTGACCTGTAGTTTTGAGATCACTGCTTAATATTAATCCTAAATCATTATGGTTTCTTACTTTGGGTGGTACGAATCGTCATAATTATTTAAGTGCATCCCCACACCCTTGTTAGGATTCACTTCTAGTGACCACCCGTCCATCCATGCCGCTAATGAGTCGAGATCATCTTGTATACTATTCTATCCGACATACTGTGTATGGGTCTCCAAATCTTTACATCATCAGCGAAGAGAAGAGCGGATAACTCTGTTACAGTCGGTAATTCATTTACATAAAATAAAATGAGAAGAGGACCGAGAATCGTGCATTGAGGAACCCCACTCTTTACAGGTTCTTACAAGGAAGAGCTCTATTTACCCTTACCCTTTGCATCCTGTCATGGAGGACGTCACTTGTCCAATCTGTGACTGTATAATTGATCCCGAAACTTACCAGTTTGAATTTAAGACCAGAATGGGGGACCTTATCGAAGGCCTTACTTAGATTCATGAAGATCACATCTACAGGAATATTTCGATCTTTTGCCGTAGTTCAATCTTCTCTTGCAATGAGAAGAGTTGTCAAACACCACAGGCCTCTCCGAAAACCATATTTTTTCCTTGGATAAGAGATGATGCCCTTCCACATAGTTTATGACAGATATTCGAATGATTTTTTCATTAGTTTTACAACTGCACTAGTTAAGTTAACGGGAATATAGGTACTAACTAAATCTTTACTCCCAGCCTTATACACCTGACTTATTATCGCGTATTTCCAGTCTCTGGGCCGTCTGGAATGCCCCATAGATATGTCAAACAGTATCGCTTAAGGTTCAGCAATTACACCTGATACGGCTTTCATAATCCTAGGATAAATATCATCAGGACGACTGGAGTGTTTGGACTGTAGTGCAAACTAGGAATCCCAGTAATATTGCAATTTAACCAGAAACAACCATATGAACATGAAGGAACCTATTGTATTTTGAATTTGAAGTCAGGCAGTCATTAAGTACAAAAAAACCATCAGTTAATTCAAACACCACAGAAACCCTACTATTGACTATGCTACTGATTTTTAGAATAACCGTGGATGGGAGAATTGTATTTTAGATCTTTTAGCCAGCAAATTGAACTTCGAAATGTTGACATCCTACGGACTTTCCAGAAAACCAAACACAAGATACCTTTTTGTACTATTTAAAATCCACGCTTCATCACGGCTTAGTTATAGAACTTAATTTAGACATAATATGTAACTGTTTCAAAAGATACCATTTAGATTCAGTTCGATCTTAATAACTAAAGAAAAGTTACATAAGTATGTTTCATGTCAAAGTAAAATACACAACATAATAAATCTCCATAAATATATAATAAATCTAAAAATGAAGTGGCATAGTGTGACAGAATACTATTTTTGAAAAGTATATTTTTATTTACAGCGGTAAATATATACAAATCTCGAATTATAAAAATAAGTATTTTTATATGCAAGTGAACATTATACAGAATCCCAAAAACTCTTGTCAATAAAACCAATTCGATCTGGAATTTTATCGATACTTTCATACTTTTCAAGCAACGACAATAATTGTATTTCTGGTAGTGATTGGCGTAGTACAGGTGATTTATTAACAATCATACTGATGGTATTTAAAAGACGTTTTGCTTGAT
Organism: Schistosoma spindalis; assembly: GCA_946903255.1. NCBI lineage: Eukaryota > Metazoa > Platyhelminthes > Trematoda > Strigeidida > Schistosomatidae > Schistosoma > Schistosoma spindalis. Next base: position 32,379,253 of record OX336417.1, on the reverse strand, counting down.
TACCGTAAAGATTTACAAATACGAAGCCTCCAATTTCCAATATCCCGTGTAAAACCTTTAAAAATAAGAACACCATCAATTATACAAATTAAAAAATGGATTAACAACTCAAATATACCGATATGATTGTACGGAAGATACTAAGATACCGATGGTGAATTTATCTAATATGATCAAGTCATCTATAGTGTCAATAAGTTTAAAGAGAGTATTCTATGTAACAATATCATCCATAGGTTATCAAACAAATTAATCAAGCTAGGAATATCCTTCTAATGGTAACAGTAATTTATGTAAATCGACTTATGCTAGACCGATTAATTCTGTTGATACCTTCAACCAAACGCAGTAAAGCTATAGCTACATAAAAGTAAATCTATTTCGTGGAGCTTTTCAATTGAATCCGCTACATAAATATAACCAACAGAAAGTTCCTTATCACAGAATAAAAAAACAGAAAGTATCTAAACATTAGTGAAAAATTCTTGAAAAACTGGTTGATTTTTAAAATGTAATTCGAAAGTAATCAGAACAATAACTGAACACCAAATGAAAATTCAGACTTTCAATTTGAAAGGATATCAAGTTCGTGACATTGAGTAATACTAAAAATGAAAATAATAGGACTGATCTATATATCAATAAATTAAGGTTGATAACCAGTATATCGTATGTATTTCTCAACAACTACAGTTGATTGTTTCTCAATCTTCTCTTGTCGATAGGGCTTATGTATGGATTGATTACATAGAATTCTAAAGAACGTGCTCTTTAGAAGCTCATTCACTCAAGGGAACCCCTTTTTAGAACATGTCCCACCTGAAGACTGCAATTTAAATAACCATATGTATTTATTTAATGGTAAAATCACATGACACTTACTCAGTGGTAGGCATTATGTTAACATCCCAGTCATTCGTAGTTCTGGTTTGTATTTATTTATTGATTTATTTGAACACATAAATATTGGTACAAGAGGACACCAAATATATATGCGCCACACAAAACAATGAGAAATTAAGAAGGGAAAAAAAAGTAAGGAACGTAGGGGATCATAAAATAAATAAAAAAGAACAATAATGGGGGAAACGGAAAGGTAGAACCAGAAGAAATCTTACATTTAGGGAGGATACAGCCACTTTTTATGAAGAAAGTAAAAGAAGGTTATAGCAGGATCGCCACTGGCTTCTATTCTGAGCCATATCTGATAACGTCTCTAGCCACTGTGTTACACCATCTCTCGGACCCCAGCCAGGGAGTCGTGAAGGACCAACAAAAGCCAGCCCTTTGCAGCTTTCTTTCATACCACGACACCATGTCATACACTGACCACCTCTCCGCTTTTTCCAACTAGTCCCAGGGTCGGCAAATAGTGCACGACGTGGAATTCTCTGGGACGACATTCGTAGAACATGTTCAAGCCACCGAAGCCGGTGTTTCAAGATGGTGACACCAATTGGATTATCATCTCTGTGCCCGAACGCACGATGCCGAACCTCTGCATTACTAACCCGGTGTTGCCACTGGATGTTAGCAATCCTTCGGAGACAACGATGATCGAACACAGAGAGTCGTCTAACATCCTCAACTCGGAGAGGTCAGGTTTCACAAGCATAGAGCAAAACTGCTCTCACCGACGCGTTGTAGATCCGACCTTTTGCAGCCAGACTAACATCACGAAGGCGCCAAAGGTGGCCCAGATTGGCATAAGCCGCTCTGGCTTTCACTATACGTGCATTGATCTCATCACTCACACCACCACCAGCACTTATGCAGCTACCCAGATACACGAACTTCTCGACTACTTCTATCTGCTCACCATCCAGAGTGAGTACAGGATTAGAATGCTGCCAGTCTTGTAGGAGTACTTTTCACTTCGAAGGTGCAAAGCACATACCATACCTACGGGCACTGATTGCCAACTGATTAAGTGCGGATTGCATAGCTTGGGCATTCTCGCACAGTCAGACAATATCATCCGCACACTCAAGGTCGAGAAGTCTTTCTCCAGGCAACAGATCCACCATCAGAACTGTTTCCAGAATGTCATCGATGGCAAAGTTGAAGAGGAATGGTGAGATTGGGCAACCCTGCCTAACCCCACTGCTCGAATGGAATAGTGGAGAGAGGTGGTTGTATGCCCTCACTCTGCCTGAGGTGTTTGTGTATAGGGCTTTTAGGATGTTAATAAACTTCTCAGGCACACCCTTCTTCAATTAGCAATCCTAGAGAAAAGTCCTGTCCAACGAATCGAAGGCAGCCCTTATATCAAGAAACACTACGATTGTTGGCCTTTGATAAGTATGACGGTGTTCTAACATTTGGCGTAGGGTGAAGATATAATTAATACATCCTCGACCAGAACGAAACCCAGCCTGCTCCTCGCGAGTCAATCTTTCTCGGGTTTTGAACAACCTACGAAGTATGACGGAAGCCAACAGCTTGGACGCAATCGGAAGTAGACTTATCCCCCGATAGTTGTTACAGGAACGACGTGAACCCTTTTTAAAGATAGGGACAACTATCGACTCATTCCATGACGTTGGTACACTCTCTAGTTCCCAGACCTTTGCAAACAACGTTGTCAGTCCCTTAGTCAGAAAGTCACCACCATCTTTAAAAAGAGCCGGAGGTAAGTCGTCTGGGCCCGGTGATTTGTAACGTTTCAAGAGTTGGAGTTCCTTGCGGACTTCCGCCTCATTTGGTGGATCAGTCGTCACCGGCCATGGAGGGCAGGACAGTCTGACCGATGTTGCCGGAGCAGCAGGTCATTTGAACTGCCCTTCGAAGAATTCTGCACATCGTCCAAGAGGTCGATGAATGTTAGTGATCAGCATCTCATCATCCTCGCAGATTGTTTCACTCACACCAGACTTCTTGCTGCCAATGGCTCGGATGATTTGGAAGAGCTACCGGTAATTACCAGATGTAGCTGCTGCTTCCAGTTCGTTAGCACGCTCCGACCACCAGGCTTCTCGGTCCTTACGCAAGCTTTGCCCGATTTCATTACGTAACATCCTTCGTTTGTGGTCAAACTCACGGTCTCCGGAGTAGACCGATGGGCTTCAATCAGTTGTAAGGAACCAGAAAAAACCCAGTGCTTATAAGCGGGACGTTTCGCGAACCCACAACAGACTTGACCCGCCATTTTCATGGCGTCATGCAATTGCAACCAATGCTCATCTATACTTTTCGGTGGAATGTTAGCTAGCCTAGAAGCTAGCTCGGTTCGGTACTTACTAGCAACTGAAGTCGCAACCAGCTGGCTAACGTCAATCCTTTGGTGGTGGTCACTTCGTTGTCCACTGAAAAGTAAGGTAAGATTGGCGCAGACCAGATTCCAGATAGGTACTCCAAAAGGAGCGGCAGTCTTGTACACAACCACGCCAGCGGTAGCTGATCGCGATGTGATCAATCTGAGTCCAGGCTTGAGATGCACAGGGAAGACGCCAGGTGGCACATCGGCGATGAATGTGCCGGAAGTTAGTGCTAGCCAGAAACAGGTTGTGGTCTGTGCATAGTTGCGGTAGACGTTCCCCGTTATCTGTCCTGCGACCAACAAGTCCCCATCGGCCACCTAAACGACTCTCTTCTGTGCCTAGACGCCCGACCTGAGCATTCAAGTCTCCAGCTAGTACTACAATATCTGTCGAACGCACTTTCTAAAGAAGAACAGTTAACTGGTGGTAGAACTCATCCTTGATTGCATCCGGGCTGCAATCTGTCGGGGCATAGGCGGAGATGACAAAAAGAAATCGTTTCTCACGCCGATTTCTTCTCAATTTGATTGGACTTTCTAATCTAACGGCACATAACCGACTGTTAATGGGGATCCAGTCGATTAGTGCTGCCTCATCTCTAGAGCTTAGTGCGACACCAACGCCAGCAAGACCAGACGAAGATGCCACAGGGTCCCCGGATAAACACATGTAAACCAAGCTTTTTGGAGCGACAGATGGAGAGCGAATTTGTAATACTTCACCAGAGTCTTGAATACGGGTTTCGGATAGACAACAAACGTCGATATTAAGACTTTCCAAAGACATAGCCAGTCCTATCTGTTGTCCGACCTGCATAAGTGTACGAACGTTGGAGGCAGCCAGTTTGAATGGTGCACGTGGTTTCAGAAAAACTGCTTCAGTATTCGTATTCGGTGGTAACATACAATTTTCAACCAGGCAGTGACTCGAGAACGTTTAGATAGAGCCGAATGTCCACCATAGGCGATCTGCTGTATAAGTCGAAAAATAAAGATAGATAGAGTGGAAATAAAAGAGAGTAAATAAATGACGTGGTAAATAATAATAATAATAATAATAATAATAATAATAATAATGATAATAATAATAATAATGTTAATTGTTTGAAGATAAATCGCAGCGTGAACAGAGTTTTCAGAAAGATCATCATTTTCATTATATTTGTGTGTGGGTTGTGATACTGCCCGGGTGCCCAGACCGAAGCAGGTGGTTTTCTTAGGGGGCCACACCCCGAGCCTTTGACCTAAAGGTCTAACCCACAAGGCAGTGGAGCATCGTGAGGAGATGCAGTCCCATGGAAGCCGGTGACCAAGAAATCGGTCCATACGCCATTTGTTTCTTCAGGATACTGGAGCCCATGTGCACCATTGATTTGGGATCCGGTTAAAGCGCCGGACATTCGCTTTTCGTCCTCTCATTTTCGTAAACAACACCCCCGCCACGTGAAGGCAGTGAGTAGGACTTCCTTAGCAGATGTTATATACGTGTGGCCATGTGAGAGCATTTCGGGAGGGAGAGCGGACTCTCCCCACTCTCGGCCATACCAGGGCATTTGGGGGCTGTTCTAGTTTGAGCCATGTTGGTAGATGCAGACTACCTGGTTGGAGTCCGCGTGACTATCGTAACCAATGGTTGGAGACTCTTGGTGACATGGCCCAGAATCGAACACAATGGCGTCGGTGCATACACTCTCTGTCTTCCCTTAAACTAAGTGATTAAAATCGCTTCATGTCTTTCTTTCTACGAACTAATCTTATCTTCCTGTACTATCTCTTTATATGCAATCTTCCTTTTATATATTACCACCACTGAATCAACTACTTCTATGAATCCGGTGTTCATCTTGTTGTGCTAATGAGGTATGGCAACTTGGACCGATGCATGTATGTGCCTGGTCCTACGTTGCAGCTGACTGACTGACATTCGTAGTTAATGAGCTATAACCATTGCCATACTTTTTCGGAATCTATTTTTTCTCTTTCTAGTTGAGTTATATTAATTTTGATAACTTATTAAACCTACTTTCGTAATTGAATAGATTGACAATTTCAAACAAATGTGATAATGAGACCAAGAAGGTACTTGCAATAGGTTTTGTGACAAATTTATAGTGATGAACAAGTTCATGTTCTATTTCATTTATCATAAATAAAAATTCACAACCAATAAGGTAAAGAATGATTTAATAGTATTTTGAGGAAATAGAAGACAGAAGGGTTCCACGATCAATAAATAAATGAACAAGGATAGTATTTCATAAAAGATACAACTTAGTTAAGGTGTGTCTCACACTTATGAAGCATAAAATAGAAACGACTGAGTCGGTACTATCATTACATTTATACGCTACACAAAAGAAATCTGACCAGATGTCTTAGAGACAAAGTAAAAAAGACCAGCTTAAATGCAGCTATAAAAGAAGAATTGGAATTCATTATTAACCTGGTGATTAAAGCAGGGTATAAGCAAATGTTTCTAAAGAAGAACATTTATACAGTGGATCAAAAGTCCGATATATATATCGTTCAAGAGAAAATTTTCTTCCTAACACTACAACTCCACAGGAGTTTTGCTAGTACTTTTCTACATGACAAACTTGTATGAGCGATTAAAAGGACTTTTTACGCAGCTAATCTTATTTTATCAGTTTCCAGTTGACCAGATTTCCAGATATGCATTTACAAAGCTAACTCGTTTTGTGGAGAAACCTATAATGAGTGTACCATCAGACAACTTAACTAATTAATGAGTGGATGATTTAGAAAGCGTCAAACGAACATAATATTAGTTTTATTTTATCGAACTTGGTCGATAGTGACCATGTGGTGGATAAAATTAAATCATTTAGAGCGATTCACAATATACCTTCATCGTTTCCCACCGAGATTTTTGATCTCATCTCCTATATCTATTCCTTCCTTGGAAGAATAAGACCTACTAAACAATTTTATTAACTACTCAAACCCTTTATTTTTCTTAATCTTTATAGTATATATTCACTCTGATTATTTGTACACTTCTTATTACGTAATTTTAATAATTGTTGATTTAATACTTATTTCTCCAAATCTAGACTTATATCCTATTACTATATTTGCAATTTTTATCACCACTGGTACAACTGTCATCCTATTATCAACTCGTACTGCTTACTTATGATTAGTTGTGTAATCTACCATTAGTTTAACAATTGCCTTGGTTGGTTAAAGACCAAAGAAAACTGATTTATATCCAGATTAATTCAATTCATTTAATCATTGTTAACTACAGAATTTTGATCAAACTGAGCAACTGTTACTTAAACTTAAAATCAAAATGAATTAGTCAATACAATGAAATGCAATCACAATCAAATAAACTAAATTGGGACTGAGTGAATCAATACTAGTGAAAATAAATGGGAATTTATAGAAAAAATTCATTTCATGAGTTTCGAGATTGATGTCTTCCTGTATGTTGGTATTTTGGAATCCGTATCCGGAGTACAGCTGGATAATATAAGGTTCTTAACTAGAAAACTCCATGTTCAAAAGCCTCAAGATGAAAATTGGATACATCGGAACTACTAAAATTAACTTTGAGACATGATAACATAAGGCCTAGTTTGCCATTTTATCATACCACGTGAACTGTAGCTTAAAAGATTCGATAACTCCAAAAAATCTCAAAAATACAAATACTCACTTCAGCAGTTGCACAAGGAATAAATTCTTGATTTACTATCCCTGTTATTACTCGCCAAAGGAGTGAAGGATTAAGAAGTTTGTGTCGAGAAACGCCAAGATGTGGAGGTGGGTGTGCCAATAGAAGTGCGGTAAACAAACGAGCTATCCCGCGCCAATTAGACAGAATATCAGTAGTTGAAAACATTTCTTCGATTAAGTTAAGACCACTTGGATCAGAAAATAATCCCAATGCCGGACAAGCAAGGAATATTCGACCGAAGAATTCAAACTAACGCGAAAGAAAAAGCCAAATAAATCACAAATATATGTTACGTAAAGTAACACAAAAAACTACACGAATTAATAATGAATATATTTTTTGTTATATCCCAACGAGTAGAAAAATTGTATGTCTGACGTTTCATGACTTAGGGTGAACCACTTCTTCAAAGTAAACAAACAACCAAAGTAAATTAACACAAGTTTAAGTAGTAAAAAGAAACTTACGTTGATTTACTTCAGTTGCTTATTTACTCTAAAGAAGTGGCTTACATTAAGTCACGAAACGTCAAAAATACGTTTTTCTACCCATTGGGATATGACAAAAAATATATTTACTAACTTTTTACCCAATGCTCAATTTATTTGAAACTATAAATTCCAATCTTGGAATTGACACCTATAAACTACACGAATTATTTCAAAAATTTCGATGAAATGAAACAAACTCCGTTTACAGTGCCTCTTGTAAAATTTATCTTTGTTTCACAAAAAGGAAAAAAAGATAAGTACAGTTTAAATCATTCAATCGACGATTCACAAAACACAGTAAGTTCGGAATGTCTAAGGCTTAATAACTAATCTTCGGGGAAACGAATACGACAAACAAAGATTTTTATGTTGACGAGAAACTACAGAAAAAACACTTGAAGGGTTCAAGTAAACTTTACTTAAATAATGTAAAATGAAACTCTTCTGATACATTAGTACAAAGTTGACTAAATATAGACCGAGTCAAACATTTTTTTAAGATTAAGAAATTAGAATGTGAAACTAGGAACACTACAGATTCATGCATAATTTGTACTGATATGAGCTATATATTCTGGTAGTAGTATTATTATAGAGAGAAAGTCAATCTTAAAATAAGTATATTGATTTATGGTGACTTTTATCCAGTCAACTTTCAATACATTTTTCTTCGTACTGATCAGCTCAATATCATTCTGCATTCAAGTGACAATTATCCGGTTAGACAAATTCTGTTATCGATGTATAGTGGAATTAAACTAAATGTAAATTTTTCCTCCTTAGGTCTCTATCAAGAAAACGTTTAGACAAATTTGAACTTTACTCTCCAGTTAGCGAGTAGAAAAGAAAAGGATGAAAACAGACCTATTCACCGTCATTGAAGTCAAAGTGAGCCAACGCATCAACAAACTATGGACCTTCGCTGAAATTCAATAACCTTAAAGGACGAACCACTAACAACTTTTACAGTGCGCTACCAACAGATGTAAATTAAACTAGAAATCAATGGTCAAACAAGAAACAAAATCATCTTTTTAAGTTAAAGTAAAAATGTATCATAAGCTTAAATTAGAAACAATCTTGCATAAGCAATTTTAACCTCAGCTAATATTAAAATACGATAGAACTGTAATTGATATAAACTGATAAATTTGTTTTATTTTCGCTGACAAAGTTATTGTTTATGTTCCATTTTCTACTTACACAAACAGAAGACTGTCGTTAAATAACCATTTCAGAATTTCATAGAATCACGAATCAATGACAGAATAACAGTTAGATTTATTGGATTTCCATAGGTCACCAACAAAATGGCTGTCAGAAAAGTATGGTTATCAAAAATCAAAATGAAATCACTGCCCCCAAGAAGGAGGTTAAGTGTAACTTTAATTTAAATATTAGTGAATATAGGTATAGAGAGAGAGAAGATACTACTTTACTACGGGCCAACTAATGTCGTTCAATGTATATTATTATGATTCAACCTGATAGCAGATGAGCAAATTATAAAGCATGGAAGTGTTTGATTGGAATAAATCTCATACCGGTATATGCTTAGAGCTGCAAGGGAAGTTTGAATCGAGAAGAAACAACTCGCATGTGTGTTTAGTTTTAGACTGTCCTTAAGATAATATCGACTTGTAGCGTACGTTTAGAAACTAATTAAATGTTGAAAAAAATTACGAAATGAATTTTTACAATATTCAACTTGAAAATTAGATAAATTAATATACTATAAACAAAATAAAGAAAAATTACCAGCTTGTCGGGAAACAGTGCGAAAATCCCAGAAAGCAGAGAAGCATAGACTAACGTTATGTCAATGTTATACGCGAATTGCTTTTCTGCTTGAGAAATGGAGGAAGAATAGAGACATTGCCATGCAAAACTATCGATCAACTGGTTGGTGTTTCGTGATTTGTCGAAATTTGTTTGTTTTGAACAATCAGTGATAGTGGTACGTCTAAAAATATTTAATAGACATTCTAATCTACCAATACAATGAGGTGGGTCATGTGAACTGATCTGAAAAAGTCAGAAAGTAATCACGACTAAACAAACCCTGAATTCGTTATTACTTTAAAACTTATTAATTGATTTATTATGACCTGAGGCAATTGATGGATTTTAATAGTTGAGTTCATCAGTCGACCTAACATAGGCCACTAGTGAAAACCTAGAAGAAATGGACAGTCGTTTTGTTTAAGTATGGGACTCCTCAGCAGTGTGTATACACGATCCCGCACGTAGGACTCAAACCTATGACCTTCGGTTTTGCGTGCGAACGAACTGGTGAAAAGTCCCATACTAGGACGAAACGGCCAATTTTCAATAGTTGTCTAGCTTGGATCGACTAGTGGACTCAACTATCAAAATTACTAAAATCTCCACAAATCCTCCGTCGAATTGATAGATTGTCAGATACAATCTATGAGGAAGGAAAACAATCTTGAGATACACATATCGAACTAAAGTCATTTTCGTCTCATCAAATTTCAACGCATTTTAGTTGTACTAAGTTATTTAGCGCGAATTATAATTATTGACCTTCAATGTAATTTAAGTTGTAAGTAGTTATTTGATTTTCAGTGCATTTTCCTTCAAATTGAATGACTCTATGTGATTTTGTGGTCAGTTTGAAAAAAATTCTGTAATTATTGGTAACTGAATACTGTATATATATATATATATATATATATATATATATATATATATATATCCTAGATTGAGAAAAAACAATAGTCCAGTCTTCTTCCGAGATAGTCTCACTAGCAGATGGATTTTTAATACCCGTTTCCTTGATAAGTTTGGACAGTTGTCTGTTGTTACCTATCGCTGCTGCCTTTTCCATCTCTTCTGCTATCTCTACCCACCACTGATCACGATCATTATGTATGCTTTTTATTTGCCTACGTTTAATCTCACCATTCCTCTTCAACTTTGCCATCGATGACATTCTGGAAACAGTTCTGATGGATGTAAGTAATGGTGGCGTGGATCTGTTGCCTGGAGAAAGACTTCTCGACCTTGAGTGTGCGGATGATATTGTCTGACTGTGCGAGAATGCCCAAGCTATGCAATCCGCACTTAATCAGTTGGCAATCAGTGCCCGTAGGTATGGTATGTGCTTTGCACCTTCGAAGTGAAAAGTACTCCTACAAGACTGGCAGCATTCTAATCCTGTACTCACTCTGGATGGTGAGCAGATAGAAGTAGTCGAGAAGTTCGTGTATCTAGGTAGCTGCATAAGTGCTGGTGGTGGTGTGAGTGATGAGATCAATGCACGTATAGTGAAAGCGAGAGCGGCTTATGCCAATCTGGGCCATCTTTGGCGCCTTCGTGATGTTAGTCTGGCTGCAAAAGGTCGGATCTACAACGCGTCGGTGAGAGCAGTTCTGCTCTATGCTTGTGAAACCTGACCTCTCCGAGTTGAGGATGTTAGACGACTCTCTGTGTTCGATCATCGTTGTCTCCGAAGGATTGCTAACATCCAGTGGCAACACCGGGTTAGTAATGCAGAGGTTCGGCATCGTGCGTTCGGGCACAGAGATGATAATCCAATTGGTGTCACCATCTTGAAACACCGGCTTCGGTGGCTTGAACATGTTCTACGAATGTCGTCCCAGAGAATTCCACGTCGTGCACTATTTGCCGACCCTGGGACTAGTTGGAAAAAGCGGAGAGGTGGTCAGTGTATGACATGGTGTCGTGGTATGAAAGAAAGCTGCAAAGGGCTGGCTTTTGTTGGTCCTTCACGACTCCCTGGCTGGGGTCCGAGAGATGGTGTAACACAGTGGCTAGAGACGTTATCAGATATGGCTCAGAATAGAAGCCAGTGGCGATCCTGCTATAACCTTCTTTTACTTTCTTCATAAAAAGTGGCTGTATCCTCCCTAAATGTAAGATTTCTTCTGGTTCTACCTTTCCGTTTCCCCCACCATTAATATTATTATTACTACACTACCTTACACTATTCTGGTCGTCATTGTTCTTTTTTTCTTTTACGCTTCTCACCTTTTTTTCTTCCTTTCTCTCCCCATTCTCCTTGTTTTGTGTGGCGCATTTGGTGCCGTCTTGTACCAATATTTATGTGTTCAAATAAAATAATATTAAATAAATGAAAAAGATAATGAATCAATGCTGGTCTTGGTGACCTGAGAGCGCGAACAAAGATTTTATTTATTTGCTGAAAAATTCCCATTATATTAAAACACAATTGTATGAACGAAGAATATTCTTTTCAATAATTTCTCATCAGGTTCTACAATTATAAATCCAAATTAATAATCCATAGAATTGGCCAGATTTAAGGCAGAGTACATCATTTGGAAATTGTAATATGTGAATTAAGAATTTTTATTTGTTATATAAAATCAAATCAGATTGTTAATGTTGGAGCTAGCTGACTAATATGAAGTGTTAACTTGAATCAGTTTATAAGCGAAATGAAATTGTGCGATAAATAATCAGAATAAATATGGTCAACATGGAGTGAGAGAGAAAAAAAATTTTTGGGATAAAAATCGGAAATCACGTAATATGTGGAATAATATGAATTAGGTCAGATATAATAGATTAAGGGGTGGATATTAAATAAATTCCTCAAAACGGTTATCAAATGTAATAATAATAATAACAACGATAATAACGATAATAATAATAAGTTTGGGACATAAAATGAAGATTAATCAAATTTCGCTTATAAACTGATTCAAGTTAACACTTCATATTAGTCAGCTAGCTCCAACATTAACAATCTGATTTGATTTTATATAACAAATAAAAATTCTTAATTCACATATTACAATTTCCAAATGATGTACTCTGCCTTAAATCTGGCCAATTCTATGGATTATTAATTTGGATTTATAATTGTAGAACCTGATGAGAAATTATTGAAAAGAATATTCTTCGTTCATACAATTGTGTTTTAATATAATGGGAATTTTTCAGCGATTTAAATCTTGTGATCAACCCATTGCGTTGAAGGCACTCAATGAGTTCGTGAAGTATAACGCAAAGTTCACAGAAACGAAAACGTCATTGGAATTTATAAAAAACTGTATTGAATCTTGTCATTATCCGAAACTTTTCTATAAGTCGTTACGCCGTAATCACATTCACCCAAATAGAAAAACATTGAGACGCTATGCACTTAACAAAATTGACACATTAAATAATGACTTGACGGAGATAGAAGTAAACATTGCTCGCAGAAGATTTTTAGTTGATGAATTAACAGAAGACCTTAAGTCCCAGTTTTTGGAGTACGTCACAAAAATAACTAAGGAACGATCAAACAAGAAACATATCCAACTTCTCAAAAGCCTAGAAAATCAACCGGTTGAAAATAAATTTCCGACTGAACCAAAAAGGTATGTGCATAATTTTTCCGGTACTGAATTAAATAAAGAAAAACTTGAAGTATTAGCACTTGGTCTAAAATTCTGTGATACACGAAACCGTGTAAATCAAATCGATACGGACATCCAATTTGAAAACCTATATCGTCAGACGTCAGATCTGGTCCCAACCTCTGATCAGGAACTGGAACATTTCAAATCAAACCTGGTTGACTGTTGCTATCAGTTTAAGAACAGTAGATATAACTACAGAAGTATTTTAACTAAGAAACACAGGGAGGCTATCAATGAACTCATTAGTGACGAGAATCTGATTATCACAAAACCCGATAAAGGAACAGGAACTGTCTTACTTAACAAAAAAGATTACATTGAAAAGATGAACAACATCTTGAATGATCTCCGAAAAATTTCAGAAACTGAATAACCAAAAAGATGTCAATAATAAGATACAGAATGAACTGACCAGATATTTAAAAAAGCTCAGAGATCAACAGATGATTCCACCAGACATATACGAAACAATTAAGCCGATAGGTACGCATTTACCTAGGTTATACGGACTCCCGAAGATACATAAACCGGATATCCCATTAAGGCCAATTTTGGACATGTACGACTCCCCATATCATACTGTAGCAAAGTGGTTAGTAACCGTTTTGAAACCACTCCATAAACGCCTGGTGAAACATAGTATTAGGGATGTATTCCAATTCGTTGATAAGATTAAAAACATAAACACGAAAGACCAAACGATGATGTCCTTTGACGTAACATCATTGTTCACAAATGTTCCACTCATTGAAACTGTAGAATATATTTGTGAACAACTTAGAGAACAGGAACTGGAAACGACAATCCCTGTGGAAATCATCGAAGAATTGTTAGTAAAATGTACTATGAATGTACATTTCAAATTCAATGGTGAAATCTACAGACAAATATATGGGGTCGCGATGGGTTCACCCCTGGGTCCCATATTGGCAGACATTTTTCTCTCTAAACTAGAAAACGGCCGTATAGCACAAGAAATCGATAAGTTTTCATTTTACTGCCGATATATGGATGATACATTTATCCTTTGCAACAACCAGATGGACGTTCACTTGATATTGTTTTATTTGAATCTTCCCATTGATGTTTAGGACTGAAATTGTTCAGTCTCTTATTGGCATATGTGCATACTGTGCGTATGCCTCGATATTGCCTTAATTTACAAGCATTATAAGCAAAGATGGATAGTGGCTAGCAGTGGAATCCAGGACGCGCGTTTCGTCCTATTTGGGACTCGTCAGCTGGATGTACCTGCATCTCAGAGTTGATGTTCACTAAACTTCACCCCATTGCACAAGCAAGTGGCTATCAGGACTCAGTAGCTAAGTGGATAACGCGATGGCGTTTGAAGCGGACGGTGCTGGGTTCGAGTCCCGGAGTGAACATCAACTCTGAGATGCAGGTACATCCAGCTGACGAGTCCCAAATAGGACGAAACGCGCGTCCTGGATTCCACTGCTAGCCACTATCCATCTTTGCTTATAATGCTTGTAAATTAAGGCAATATCGAGGCATACGCACAGTATGCACATATGCCAATAAGAGACTGAACAATTTCAGTCCTAAACATCAATGGGAAGATTCAAATAAAACAATATCAAGTGAATTAAACTTCACCCCATTGCACAAGCAAGTGGCTATCAGGACTCAGTAGCTAAGTGGATAACGCGATGGCGTTTGAAGCGGACGGTGCTGGGTTCGAGTCCCGGAGTGAACATCAACTCTGAGATGCAGGTACATCCAGCTGACGAGTCCCAAATAGGACGAAACGCGCGTCCTGGATTCCACTGCTAGCCACTATCCATCTTTGCTTATAAACCAGATGGACGTCCTAGAAACACTCGAGCGTTTCAATACAGTTCACCCGTCCATAAAATTCACATGGGACAAGGAAAATGGGGGTAGAATAGCCTTTCTAGATGTTCTACTTACAAGGAGAAAGGACGGGTCTCTAAAAAGAAACATAAGCAGGAAAATTACCTGGACGGGTCAATATACAAACTTTCTTAGCTTTGTTCCTCTACAATACAAAAGGAACCTTATTAAGACACTACATCATAGAATTACGACTATATGCTCTGCGGATACGATTGAAGATGAAACAAAGACGTTATACATAACCCTGAAGGAAAATGGATATCCCGAGAAATTTATAAGTAAAAACATCGCCAGTAAAAAACAGAATAGAGAATACCCAACTGTAAATAAAAAGCCTCTGTATATACGCTTACAATTCAGAGGCGATGCACCGGGCGAAATGCTAAGACTCAAGCAGATCAATTCAACGAACTTTTAATGCGGGTAAACTACAACTAATGTTTTCCACACGACCAATAATCACTCCGAGGTTGAAAGATAGATTACCTAGACTAGCCACTTCCTTCTGTATCTATCAATTCAACTGCTCCTGTGGAGCAAGTTATATTGGCATATGTCCTAGGAATTTGTACATTCGGGCTCGTGAGCACCTACCCGTGTGGTTAAGCAAAGGTATAGTCAAGACGGTTAACAGCTCCATCTTAGACCATCTAGTTCAGACAGGACATACAGCGAACACGGAGCAATCTTTTGCAATAATCTATCGTGTTAACAGCAGTCTACCTAATTCCGTCAGACTGCGAATCCTACAGACGGCTGAAGCAGTTGCTATTCGGATCAAAAAGCCAGAGCTTTGCATCCAAAAGAAGTTCAGCCACTCCTTTTACCCTGGCCAACTTTTGGGCCAACTAGTTATTAATCAATTTTATAATATGGTGACGTAATTTGATTAATCTTCATTTTATGTCCCAAACTTATTATTATTATCGTTATTATCGTTGTTATTATTATTATTACATTTGATAACCGTTTTGAGGAATTTATTCAATATCCACCCCTTAATCTATTATATCTGACCTAATTCATATTATTCCACATATTACGTGATTTCCGATTTTTATCCCAAAAATTTTTTTTCTCTCTCACTCCATGTTGACCATATTTATTCTGATTATTTATCGCACAATTTCATTTCGCTTATAAACTGATTCAAGTTAACACTTCATATTAGTCAGCTAGCTCCAACATTAACAATCTGATTTGATTTTATATAACAAATAAAAATTCTTAATTCACATATTACAATTTCCAAATGATGTACTCTGCCTTAAATCTGGCCAATTCTATGGATTATTAATTTGGATTTATAATTGTAGAACCTGATGAGAAATTATTGAAAAGAATATTCTTCGTTCATACAATTGTGTTTTATTTATTTATTATTATTATAAGCATTGGATTCTAGAGCCCATGTACACCATTGGTTTGGATCAAAGTTTTCCAACTCCCCTAGATGGATCCTCCGTATCTATAAAATGGTTAACAAACCGGATAAATATGAGGCGCCAGAATGAAAATAAGAAGGAGGAATAACAGACTAGAACGGCTCTGTATTTATTACAGAAGCGGGAAAAGAGTGATTGAATAATTACTATGGTAGATTTGAGACATGAATGGAGGCTTCTTATAAATTTACGATACAATATAACTGGGAACTAGTGAACCTACGACTCTCTCATCGACCTTATGAAACAGTGCACGGGTTATCTCGTCACAAAAAATAGTGGATAAGTAAATAAGTAACTGTTCACAACAGTTAACTTACTTGACTGCATGCACAAGTGATATCCTGTTTTATTTTTAAGGCATCCATTTTGAATTTTGAATCCCATAATGACGGATAAAGTATATTTGTGTAATTTTCAAGCAGTGCACGGGCCTTTTCAAAAGTTGGAAATACCTTTGAAAAAAAAAAGTAGGCATTATAATTCACATAAATTGACCTAATTACTGATTTTTTCACAGTAGCAGTTAAACTTACAGAATCATTCTCAGAGAATGACACATCTGATGTAACACTTATCGTTGACTGCAGTTGCTTTGTTTTTGGAAGACCTGTGGAAGCAACAGTTTTGCAAGCTAGGAGACATTCTTTAGCTTGATGTTCTAATTTTTTCATGATTAATTCCATTTGATAATCCATTGCTCCGTCACAATCATCGAAAATAGATGGTGAAGTCATCAAAGTCAAAGCTCGAGTTTCGATTTCTTCAATTTCGTTTATCAAGCTATCCGATGGATCTATAAAATGAGAGAAGTTGGTAATTATCCATAATCACGATGTAGAAGATCGTCTAAATATTAAAAATGGATAATTATGTACTTGATTCCATACAGGATTCCGAAATACACGACGGGGAAATATTACAACAGGTGGAAGGGACCCAATACCTGGGAGGAATGTTGGTTGATCTACAGTACGGCAGTTTATAATACAATAGCCATAAATAAGAAGCAAAGATACCGATGGTTGCAGCGGAGATTATCGCGTAACAGAGGTAGTTTACGTCCTAACTTGCGATCGATGTGACTATCGACCGCAAGTGAAAGTATTTCGCAAGTAAAATTTGCGAGGAGCACAATCTTTACGCCAACCAAATAATCTGAATGTTTTAGATAAATACTGATGCAGCGGTTCACTTAAAAGTAAACTAGTTATGGGTTTTGAAACAGCATTATAGAGACAGATAAATGAAGATGGAAAACCCTGGCGCAACATCAGGAAAACTATTGAAGTCCTTTAGTAATATCCTATAAACGTAATGTTGATGAAACGCGATTAGGACAAGTTAACATAAACATTCATACATCATGAGCTGGCTTGTCAATAGATTGGACACAGGTTTGATTCAGGATAAAGACAAGAGTACTGATAATAACAATAAAAACCAACAGATGTGGCTGGAGACTAAAATTACTCGGCTACTTTCAAATTCCTCGCGTTTGATCTTTATACGTTACTACTATTTTACTTTGAAACGAAACTAATCAATAAGATTCGTCACCGCTGTCATTAAAAGTTTCCCATACAGTAAAAGCAACTTCTGACGTCGCATATTAGATGTCACTAGGTGTATACAAAACTGCTACATTTAGGGTGGAAGTACACAGATGATTAGAAACCTCAGGTGACATATGAGATTTATTTTTACTCTGAATTATGATTCTTAAAATCGTTCTTAACAAAGAGCATATAGGCAGTTCTGATCACGTTCCACAGGGTTCTCGTATTTTTTTTAGCTGCCATCGACTTTTCGATGCTCTATCGTTTGTATTTTGTTTACCGGTATATTATGATGCGTAAGAATATTAGTTTTTATGCGTTTTACGTGATGTACTCCAGTTATGCTAAATTCACACAGTACAAAAGGTTTATTTACATCGTACACTAAACATAACTATCAATAAGTGTAATAGCAAATGATCTACATGACCAACATTTTAACCAGCATAGAGGGGATGAGTTCATATCACAATCAATATATGAAATTCGATCCCACTGTGAAAACGAGAATAATTACACATTACGTTTGTAATATGCTGACTACAACTTTTCACATGCCTTAAGTGCAAAAAAACATTTTTCGTAAATATCTTGATTTTATATCGAATATTCACTTTCTTCTTTATATGACAGGAAGATTTGGCATCGTAACTAGGATTCCTAAAGATTCTCGTATGTCCTAAGTAGACGATAAAAACTCAAAAACTTGGTGTGACATACGCGAGGCAGATCCTAAATTTTGACACCGAATGTTTATTACTTCGACTCGAATATTGATGATGTTATTGATGATATCATTGAGTAAATCCAGGTTAGTTTTTTTCCGCGAAAACCCATAGTAACCCATACATGCTGTCGAAGGGTATATTTCTGCTGGAGTATAACTTGTCTCTGTTTGACACGTATTTGTAGAGGCTTCTTCATTTTCTTCAGAATTTACATTAAGGGAAAGCGAAGTAAAACTCTCCTCCAGCAGATCTGTAATTCTGGCAATTGAACGTTGAGATCTAACGAATTCTTTTTCATAAACTCTAACTGCATTATTATGCTTTGCGACTGCAGAGACCCACGCATCTCTAATACCAAACATATAGCCTGTCTCGAAATCTGCACTCATCTGTAAATGTAAAGACAATAAGTGAATCTCCGCACTTCCCAGTGAATTGTTCAATAAATCGGTATTTAATTATTCTGCTGGTTGACGTTAAAAAAACTTGAAGGATTAAAAACCATTTGTGGAATGGAAGGCATTTAAACCAATTCCTCGTGTGGTATGTTCTAATATCTTTCTAGTGTGTGTAAAAACAACTCCGCCTGGAGTCCCCCCGGGGGCTACTGCCGGTCCCCAGCCCGGATAAAGGAGGAGGGTTGGGCATGGGATCAGCGATTATCATCCATAACTGAATTCATATTTTCAACCCACAATGAGTCAAAGTCACCATCAAACAGGATATATCTTCTTTCCTGTAGATAGAGGAAAAGTATAAAAATTTGTATAGTAAGTTGTTTATAACTCCGTCCGCCAGAAAAAACGCTATCCAGAAAGAATTATTAAAACAATTTAAGCTCTGCCCTGGGAGACAGAAGGTCTTCGTTTAGAAGAATTATGACGCCTCATGATGAAAGCCGAGTCCCTTCGGAAGTCACGAGTCCAAGGCCCTTTCTGACAACTAGAGCAACCATTTATTTAGGTACATGGAATGCTCGTACAATGTGGAAGACTGGGAGAGTTTTCCAAATTGCTGCAGAAATGAAGAGATACAACCTAGAGGTGCTTGAGATAAGTGAAACACACTGTACACAAGTCGGACAACAACGACTAGCCTCAGGGGAGCTGCTGTTGTACTCCGGACAAGAAGAAGAAAATGCCCCATATACACAAGGAGTTGCATTGATGCTGTCCAAACGAGCACAAAGTGCACTTATAGGATGGGAATCTCATGAATCAAGGATCATCAAAGCCTCCTTCAAAACAAAGAAAACGGGCATTACAATGAACGTCATCCAATGCTATGCGCCTACCAACGAATACAATGAAGACACTAAAGATCAATTCTACGATAGGCTGCAGTCAATCATCGAGAAGTGTCCAACAAAGGACCTGACCGTTCTGATGGGAGACCTAAATGCCAAGGTTGAAATTGACAACACCGGATATGAAGAAATCATGGACGACACGGACTAGGAAAAAGGAACGATAATGGTGAGTGATTTGCAAACCTATGTGCCTTCGATAAACTGGTCATAGGCGGGACTATATTCCCACATAAACGCATACACAAAACCACATGAACTTCACCGGATCACACTACGCAAAACCAAATTGACCATACCTGCATCAACAAAAAGTTCAGGAGGACGATGGAGGACGTGAGAACCAAGAGAAGAGCTGATATAGCATCAGATCATCATCTGCTGGTCGCCAAGATGAAATTGAAACTCAAGAAGCACTGGACAACGGGAAGGACAATGTCACAAAAGTTTAATAAGTCTCTTCTTCGGGATACTGACAAACCCAACAAATTCAAGATAACCATCAGCAATAAGTTCCAGGCCTTTCATGATTTACTCAATGGAGAAGAAACTACTATGGAGAGCAACTGGAAAGAGATAAAAGAGGCAATCACTTCAACATGTCATGAGGTTCTGGGCCAAAAGAAGCACCATCACAAGGATTGAATCACGGTCGATAAACTGGATAAGATTCAGGAAAGGGGGAACAAGACGACAGCAATCAATACCAGCCGAACAAAAGCAGAAAAAGCCAAGGCACAAGCTGAATACACAGAAGTAAACAGGGAGGTGAAGAGGAGCATCAGAAATGACAAACGTAAATATGTGGAAGATTTAGCAATAACGGCGAAAAAGGCTGCCAGAGAAGGAAACATGAGACAACTGTATGAAACAACAAACACACTCTCTGGAAATCACCGTAAACTAGAACGACCAGTGAAAAGCAAGGAAGGCAAGATAATCACCAACATTGAAGAACAACGAAACAGATGGGTAGAACACTTCAAAGAACTCTTGAATCGATCAGCCACACTGAACCCACCCAACGTCGAAGCAGCACTCACGGACGTACCAATCGATGCTGGCCCACCAACAATTGGAGAAATCAGCATGGCTATTAGACAAATCAAGTGTGGCAGATCAGCAGGACCAGACAACATTCCAGCAGAGGCACTGAAAGCAGACGTAGCGGCAACTGAAAGGATACTACAAACTTTCTTCAGAAAGATCTGGGATGAGGAACAGGTACCAAAAGACTGGAAAGAAGGACTTCTAGTCAAAATACCAAAGAAAGGCGATCTCAGCAACTGTGGCAACTACAGGGGAATCACTCTTCTTTCAATACTAGGAAAAGTCTTCAACAGGATATTGTTAAACAGGATGAAGGACTCCGTAGACGCCCAACTTCGAGACCAACAGGCAAGATTCCGTAAAGACAGATCGTGTACAGATCAAATCGCAACTCTACGGATCATTGTAGAACAATCAATTGAATGCAATTCATCACTCTCCATCAACTTCACCGACTACGAAAAAGCATTTGACAGCGTGGACAGAACAACCCTATGGAAGCTTCTTCGACACTACGGCGTGCCTCAGAAGATAGTCAATATCATACGGAATTCCTACGATGGATTACACTGCAAAATCGTTCATGGAAAACAGTTGACAAAGTCGTTCGAAGTAAAGACCGGTGTCAGGCAAGGTTGCTTACTCTCACCCTTTCTCTTTCTCCTGGTGATCGACTGGATCATGATGACTTCAACATCTGAAGGGAAGCACGGTATACAGTGGATAGCTAGGATGCAGTTGGATGATCTACACTTCTCAGATGATCTGGCTCTTCTATCGCAAACGCAACAACAAATGCAGGAGAAGACGACCAGTGTAGCAGCAGCCTCAGCAGCAATAGGTCTCAATTACACAAAGGAAAAAGCAAGATTCTCCGGTACAACACAGCATGCACCAATTCAATCACAATTGACGGAGAAGCTTTGAAAAATGTACAAACCTTTACATATTTGGGCAGCATCATCGATGAACACGGTGGATCTGATGCATATGTGAAGGCACGGATTGGCAAAGCAAGAGCAGCATATTTACAACTGAAGAACATCTGGAACTCAAAGCAATTTTCAACCAACACAAAAGTCAGAATTTTCAATACAAATGTTAAGACAGTCTTACTGTATGTGGCGAAAACCTGGAAAACTACGAAAGCCATCATCCAGAAGGTATAAGTGTTTATTAACAGTTGTCTACGCAAAATACTTCAGATCCGCTGGCCGGACACTATAAGCAACAACCTACTGTGTGATAGAACAAATCAGATCCCAGTGGAGGAAGAAATCAGGAAGAAGCGCTGGAAGTGGATTGGACACACATTGAGGAAAGCACCGAACTGCGTCACAAGATGGAGGAGAGAAAGGAGGCAGATTACGTCCAAAATTACATCTTTGTATTCTGTGAATCAAAATATGATCACTTCTTAATCTGTCAGAGAAAGTGTGAAAAGGTTTAACATTTCAAGGTACTTTCGGCATGACAAGTCTCACAGTTACGGAATTGGAAGAGAAGCCGGGTTATGTACTAATTCATGATGATCCGAGTCATTTTTCAAACACTTTAGCCTCCACAGCTCAATATTCCGGTTTGGACCATATGTAGTTGCAGTGAAATTTTACTGTGCCCTAACCATATCATCCGGCAGTCGGGTCACTGAATGTAAAACATTTCACCGATCATCCTCAAGTTCAAGAACGACCAACGCGCATCAGTTGACTGGATGTCATGGACTGGTTCATTATGTGGTCATCACACTCTATTCCTTGTCCCTACGTTTAATAATGCGGTGTGTGCTAGTGATGTCGATAGATATAAGTAGTATGTATCATCAACCGAAAGCGAAATACCTAGTAGCAAAGGGTCAGGAAGATCGATGGAAAGAAAGCGAGAAACAAAGAATGATTTCAGTGGAAATGAATGAGACGATTGATTGACGTTTGCAAAAGGAACAGTCAAGTTTCAGAAAATTGATTGAGACTTATTAGCGTAACTTAGTACTGGAGGACTAATCGTACCCTGAGTTTCGGTTACATATAGTGTAAGCAATAAAATACTCATGAAGGACCTTCAGTATACTCCACCATTCTAACTTACCGCTGATAATCTATGAATAGGCTTTTGACCCACTTAAGCCAATGTCCAGAAAATCAGAGAGTCCTGCATTTATATTAGTTCATTACCATTCATTTCACAAAAGAATTTACTGAGGTTTAGGCAAAAATTATCTACTGAATTTCCATCATAAAATGGGTGCTTTCGCATTTTTGCTGCTATCATTAGATTTGTCAAGCAGGAAGAGCTACTCCGAAACAGTATCATGAACCATGAAAACAGTCATTTATTTTTGGAAAAATAATGATAGCTTATGAGATTGTATTCCAGGTCAGTATTAAGTGCATTCATCTTTGCCACTAGAATAATAGGCGTAATCCCGAAATGTAAAATTGCCTTGGTGTGACTACCTAATATGCAAGATCTTACGTGAGAGTCACATCATTGTCTACACTTGCTCGTCGTATCATGACGATCAGCAATATGATGTTTAGCATCTAGAAAGAACACATTTTGTCTGGGGATAGAATGATATATTTAATATGGAAAGCTGTAGGTTACACAAGAATGACCATGCCTATAATGCTGAGCCATGCCATGTCGATTAATCCTTGAATGAATTGTTCCTGCTTTCTCGATTGTTGGGCTTCTCTCCCTGTTAAATGTTGAATATCTATTTCACAGTTATATTCAACTTTGAGTATTGTGTGGTTAGAACCAATTCTAATACGGATTCACTAATATGTAAGGTCTCTTATGGAAGTCACATCATTGTCCATGCTAACTCTTCCCATTGTGACAGTAATATAGTAGTTAAGACTTATGACTAATGCATTTGAGCTGAGGATAAAACAATAGATTCAATATGAAAAGAAAAAAGTCACATAGAACTGCCACGCCTACATGACCATACTACGCCATGCACTTTAAGCCCTCCCACTTGTACAATCATCGACCTTCTCTGTAGTGTTAAGTATTGGGTGTAAATTTTCTCACTTGCCGTGTGCCCAGCTTCGTGAATTTTGCGGTTCAGAACCAATACGTGGGGTTGATCTAATGCGAAACCGAATGAGATTATCACGTGCCGGAGGTTACCAAGGGAATAATAAGAATCATCCGGATACTGGTAAATTGAAAGATAAATTTGAAGCGAGCAGCAAAAAGTGATCAGGAAACATATGTAATTATCTGGGGATTTTTGATTTCATTCTCGACACACACAAAATGAAAATTTACATATGCATGATTTGAGAATTAGACGGATTAAATTTGTGATAGTCCCAGAATTTTCAGCAATGAACTTTTATGTGTAGCAGACCTATAACTTGCTTGGTTTCGTTTCTTTTCCATCTCGTAAGCACTGGTAGCCATAATATATTCGTCGTTCAAACATACCTCCTTCTGGTTGAGTGAAAGTTTTAAATTATTATTATGAGGGGCATCAATATGTCTATTAACATCCTCCATAAAATAATCCATACAGTACCAAAAGAAACTCGCTTTATGAAAACCGAATTCATGGGAGATACTACGGTGGAGATTTTGAAGGATCGTCTGATGGAATCTTCATAGAAGACTTTTTACACCGCTAAGCCGTCCAAAGTTTCTCCTTGTCGGCCCATCTTTTACGGATATGTCAAGGAAGATTCCTCGCATCTAGGCGTATCAGTGTGTGCTTATAAATTCACGCTAGAGATAGAATATATTTAATATGAATAAAAGATACAAGATAACATTCAGCTGGGACCATGCCTACAAGGCCGAGCCATGCCATCCGACCAACTCCTTTATTCAATTCGTTATCCCCGCCTTCTCCATTGTTGGGTATTCCTCCGCGTTAAATATTGAATATCTATTTTCCGAGTAGTCTCGTGTTCAGCTTTGAGGATTGTGTAGTTATGATCCGATGCCACTACACTACTCTCCCACCAGAATCAACGTGATGTTGGTTCGATACCAAATTGGATGGGATTGTCGCGCGCCGGAGGTTGCCAAGAATGATAAGAATCCACCCGGTATTGGTAAGCTGGAAGATAAATCAAAAAGAAAGAGGCATAATCTGGTCAAGAAATACATATAACAACTTTAAAACGTCTGGTTTAATGCCTAACACGCTTAAAATGAAAATTAAGGTAAAGATTATTTGAGCTAAACAAAGTGGGATTATAATAGTAAAATGATTCAGTATATTTTAATAAAGTGCCGTAAAATACGTAGTGATATCCGTAGGTTAATAACATTTCCTGTTTAGGAATATTAAAAACAGCCAATATTAGAGAAATGTTAAAAGTGGTATTATATTTGGTCTAAATTATGAAATCAAATAACGTATGTGCCGGTAAGTTGTCCATGTGTTGATTTCCAGTTGCATCTGTATTAGTAGGCTAACTGAAAGAACAAAAGTATAAGCGCGGAGAAGAATTCCAACTAGTGTTCCAGTTAGTTTGATACGGCTTATTTAGATATAGGGAGATTTTCTCGACCTCATTTTTACTTGACCGTGATTGAATTTAGTAATACAACTAATACATATGAATTGTTATCAAAAATTTTTAAATACGTGAAAAGTAATAATTATGTGGATTTTAGACAGATAGATAAGAGCAATTCGTTGAATATGAGTGTATCCTTTAGAGATATGCTCTAGACTCAATGCTCTGATTTGCCATAGACTATTTATTTATATTCATACCTAACGGCTGATGGCACATACAAGTTAGTTGCGAGTGCCAGTTTAGTATAAGACGGAATGCTGTTTCATTGAGACAAAGTGATTATAAGTAATTGAAATCGTTTAGGCCTATGTGCCACATTTCTAGGTGATGTGCTGCTGCAAGATGTATTCGTCTAAATAAGTTTTTACAGGATGAATAACAGTGAATGATGCTCATGTGATTACCAGGGAGAACATAAGTTTTAACCAAGGGGAGTATACTCCCAACTCATGTCTATGATAATGGCTTGAACCTTAGTCAGTGTTGGGGTAAATTCGACATTTATGTTTTCAGTTTGCAGGAGATTTGCTCGACTGCTTATACTGATGATTTGCATGCATGATTGTGTCGCTAAACCTCCAATTAGACTGACAAGGTTTTGAGATATTTACTGAGTGAGCAACTGATAAACATACTGTAATCATCCTTAGTGAATGAAAAGAAAAACAACACTACTTAATGATAATTATAATTCGATTTGCCAACCGATTTGTTAATAGTTTCGTCAACTTTATCAATCATATTGCGTCATTGTCAAGTCATGACAATGCTTTAAGACGATATCCTGAAACCATTATGTTAAAATAATTATAGTGTTGATTGAGGATAATCCAGTGAAAAATAGATGCTGTTGCTTTGTGTGATTCAAAATTATCAGAAATTCGTAGCGTGAACGAATCCGAGTTACCTGTTTATATTACTAATGGTAATTTAAATATATTCGTCTACATAATGCTAATTTTAATACTAGGCTTCGGAGATTTAATTTTAAATATTTGTTTGTCGAACAACATGAGAATTTAGTCATTAAGTTAGTGCAGTATGATAATACCTAGATTTGGTGACTTTATTATCCCTTATATGTTCGTCTTTTTAGGTTACTAATATACTAGACCAATTCGTAAACACAAATACGCATAGCAGTAATGTCTATGACGGGTTTATTGAAAGTGTTAAAGGCGATTCAGACGATTTTTAAATTTAAGAGGCATAGAGATATAATGCAATGCATGTACGGGCCAGATTAACATGCAGGTTTTTGAGATATATGGCAAATTAAAAATTATAAACAGGGACAAAATGAAAAATATTTTTCTAAATCGAGACGACTTATGGAATTTCAGTTAAGAATATGATGAGTTAAAAACTTTACATAAGACGTCGCTGTAGTTAACCTAGCGATATTTATAAATGTGTGCAAAGGGAACTAAAAATAAGAAATGCATTTAAACAGCACGTATTCTTAGTAGAATGTTGTGGTATAAAAGTATTAAATATTTCTACTTAGTCCTGGGAGTGGCTCGTATGAAATATACAAAACCAGTCCAACAGAAAAAATCTAAGTTAAGAAGTACTTTAATTATAATAAATGAACCAGGAAAGGGAAACAGTAAAACTCTCCTGGGTTGTTTTTGCTTCCAAGTAATGATGATTTGAATTGAACAGTAATTCGAATCTGGACTATACACGAGATACTGTCGACTAAATTCTTGGATTAACCCAGCATTGAAAACTGGATTTGTGTAAGTCCAAAATTAATTTGAGCCAAATATGTAGCATTGCCTGACGAACAGTCTAAACGAGACCTAAGATTGCAGGAAATCGGTAGGTCAAACTCACCGTAAATTTCTGGCATTTGCATCCTGTTTGGCCATGGAACTCAGCAATTGGAAATTAGGCAGGCAGTGGTCGGAGGAAAAGGTGTTGCAGGATAGTGTATAGTTTAAAAACAAAATGTGTTAAGTGAAGGAACACTAAGAGTCAGATCCAGATAACTATTTAGTCCTTGATTGCATTGTTAGCCAATGTATATTTAGGTTATTTACAGGTCATATTTGCTAGAGCTTGATGTTAAAACAAGTTTATTTCGCTGAAGCATGTAAATGCTACTAAAGCTCGTTAACGAACCATCAAAGCTACTTAGTTAATGTAGATGATCAGTTTTTATTATTGATTAAGCTAGTAAGTTATGAGTAATAATCAAAATAGCGTTAAGATAATACATATGAGCATTAATTAGAGGACTATTAGAATAATGGGTTTACATAAGTAAATATCGATCGAAAAAGTTAAAGTGGAAACATGGATGAAGAATTAGAGGTTGCGTTTCTTAAGTCGGGCTCACCAATTTAGAATTATGGTCTACTATGCTATTAGTACTGCTCTAATAATAGACATAATTCATAAATTGTAGAGTTGTCATGAGAGTTGTCACCTAATCTATAAGATCTTACGTGGAAGTTACTTCATCGTCTACACCAACTCATTAAATTGTAACAATTACCAATACGTGATAGAGAACAAGCTTAGGCTAGAGATAGAATATATTTAATATGAATAAAAGATACAAGATAACATTCAGCTGGGACCATGCCTACAAGGCCGAGCCATGCCATCCGACCAACTCCTTTATTCAATTCGTTATCCCCGCCTTCTCCATTGTTGGGTATTCCTCCGCGTTAAATATTGAATATCTATTTTCCGAGTAGTCTCGTGTTCAGCTTTGAGGATTGTGTAGTTATGATCCGATGCCACTACAATAATATGTGACTGTCTTTTTAACTTTTAATAAACCATTGCATTTTTAACTTAACTTTAAATGTGACAGATATTCAGAATTTGAAATCTTTGCGCATAACATCTTTATGACCGAGGGTTGCATACCCGGTCAAACCGGGAATCAAAAATGAATGGGTTCGGAGATATGTTTGGGAAGCTTCTGATATGTCGAGAAGCGTTTGATCTGAACTGGCTAGCAGTTGCAAGGGATGCGTGTGACGACGTACTCACTCGTGACCTGGTGTGTATGCGTAGCCGAGAGCCTTCAACTTGGGTGTGTCCAGTACAATCAATGGGATTGGTATCATCACAAGAAAAATCTTCTTCTATGAATTGTCTTAATGCTGTATCCAAGAGGCTTAATGGTTTTAGTATCTCGTCGCAATTTAGGTACCCAATGAACAGTCGGAATGAGACATTATTTCTGGAACTACTCCAATGTCGAGACGGGGATTCGGAGTAGAGACTGCCCCGAAGTAATTTTCCATGGTTACTTTTTTACCCTGTCTGTTCTTTATGGTCCGTGACACACTTTATTCTGTCATTCGATATGGAGTTCTTGGCAGCACTTTTGGTCAGTGACAAAAATAAGCCCTTTGAATGTTTGATTGCAGTTCTTACAAGCTGATTTGCACATTTCAATTAAGAGACACGGGTTGTGTCGGCGCACATATTCCTCATATATTTGTACATTTACATTGATTAATGACTGATATAAATATTACAACATTCTTATTTTGCTTCATTTAATTTCGAATCTGAAGGCTTATGGGAGCATAGCAGTGTGTTTTTCTTATTTGCATTATTTGACAACTTCCTTTACTTCTCTTTGTTTTGTTGGCCGATTTTCCTAAATAAACACCACGATGATCATTAGCAACCAGACATTCAAACCCATTAAGCGAAAGAATTTTTAAACGTTTGACTTAATGACATTTATGGAAACAAAAAAGTTGTTAGACAGCGAACAATATGAGCCTCTCTCAGAATGGCTTAAGGATTTCCTGGTAGGTCGTAGACAGAACTTAGAATGAGTTCGAGATGCTCCATATGAAGACCAATACGTAGTGGAGTACCTCAAGGTTCTGTCCTAGATACTTAACTTTTTCCACTGTATGTAAATGATCTCCGAATTATAGTTCAACCCTTAATGTTATTATATGCTGATGTAAAAACCTGATGGGAAATAACAGGAAGCACAGATGCATGTGCACATCAGGCAGAAATAAATATTGTGATTAGCTGGTTTAAAGAGTGGTTGATGCATATCAACACGGCGAAGTGTATCTACATGCACGTTAGGGACAAAAAAGTAAATATACACAGCGCAGGGGAAGTGTCTGTACACGAAGTGCGGTCTCACAACGATCTCAGGGTGACAGTGAGTTTTAGAAGCCTGTTGTGTTAGCTTGTGGTGGCGAGATCACCATTTTAGTGGCCCGTGATCTGACTCCAATTTGATCATAATGATTGGTTGCTATCGTCTATCCTCGTATATAATCATTGACTTAAATCGCGTTAGTTAATAACGGAATTAAATAAGTCAAATAACGAGAATGGAGTTTTGAATGCATATATTTTGCATAATTGTTGATTAGACAAACGAACGGAGGAACAACGCGAAGAGAAGAAAGCGAAGCAAAATTGACGAGCGGTGGAGATGGCTGGTAAGCCAACTCTCCCTTTAACAAAGAGTTAATCAATATTTATAAGCCCACAAAAATAAATTACAGACATGTGATGAGTAACGGGATAAGAAGTGTGCATACGCCTACGCGCTCATACAAAGACAATCAAGACATTGATAAGCGAATAATTAACAAGGTCAGAATGTGACTCAAATAGAATGAATAGAATGAGCTGTCCGAAAGTTGGAATAATAAGGTATTTGGGCTTAACATAATGACAGACACTACAGAGTCATGATTATAAGACCATTGCCCATTGCAGGGAGGTTGCAACTAAGAGGTTAACAACCATATGGGATTTGAGACGGACATTCACTAAGTTTTGTGCTGCCATGCTCACTACTGTATACACAATCTTACTGAGAACTAGACTTGAAAATTGCGTTCAGGCTGCAAGCCTCTGTTTGAATGATGACTTAGATACCCTGGAAAACGTAGAGAGGGCAGCTACTCCGGTAATTCCAGGAATTAAGAGTTTATCATATAAAGAGCGGTTGGAAAAACTAGACCTCTTTACTCTCTCCTAAAACAAATTAATAGGTTATCTGATTTCGATGTACTGAATACTAAAAAATGATTTTGTAAGTAATAAATCCTCTTTTCCTTCCCACCAGATTGGGACATCTCAGAGGACATAGCAGGTGAGTAGGACAGTCAAGAACGGACAAAATACATGTAGCATACAGGTTTTCACATCGAGTCGTCGGTTCTTAAAACCTGTTACCTGAAGCGGAGTTGTTCGCACTTTTAATCGAGTCATTCAAGAGAAGAATAGACACTCACAAAAAATACTACAAATGGAATAACACAGGCCGTAAGACTTCTGTCCTTACTACACAAATCCGGATCTGAAAGATATAGGTACATTGACACTCACCTGCGCTGGTTTTGATATTAAGAAGTTGGCCTTGAGGTTCACATGATTGCGATCGTATGTTACGCCACGTCAATTCGCATTGTAAATCTCTCAGAGTGTAAGTTACGTGGTCTAAGTAGTATCTGTCCTTATGAAAACTGTGACTCAATTAAACACGATTTGACTATTCAAGAAATACAGAACCCACGCTCCATCCATACATATCGGATAGTGAAAAATGTTTTCCCTTTAAACTTGCTGGAATTTCAGTATTTGTACGATGCTTCGATGGACCAGGTTTTTGCTGCTTGTTTACTTCGCTACCTCAGGCATCTCAAAACCGTACCGGCTATATTCCTTCCATGTCAGTATGAACGAACATTATGTGATAACCCAATGTAAGCTACTTTTCTGTATAATTCTGTGCAAGGTGGAAAGTCGTTATAAGTCGTCTGGTAAAAGCAATTGTAATCGAAGAATCCATGGCATGGCTTTCTACACTTGGCGGTGGATATTCTTCACTTGGAGATCACAGTGATTATGCGGTAAAGTAATATTTTTGCCTAACTCAAGTAGGCGAGTTTGGCTGGGACGGTCTCACTCTTTCAAATGAGCCTTGCGTTAGAAATTAACTCGCCTGTACTCCTAGCTAAGTCCCAACTATGGTTTGCCCAAAGTTTAATGCAGAGAGGATACTTGAAAAATTCTGCTATAATATTGAGGTAACACAATTTTATTTATATAAACTGGTATCTGGGTACCTTGATTCCATTAAATTGTGAAAATGATGTGTCAACGCTTCTGCTACTTTTGAATTATTAACTATTATGAACGTACTCACCAGCACATATTTTTAGCTTCTTGGTATGATCTCTAACTCTGTCTTGAAACACTTCCTCCCCTGATCATGATTGCTTGCAATAAATTAAGGTGGTCACCGACTAATTGGTCTTGTTAAATGTTGTCTCTTTATTTGCTTACAAAGTGGGTCGTTTGTGTTATCAATCCACCTGTTATCCTTATCCGACTTTATCTAATAAAAGATCCCCATGTTGTCTATGGATATTAAAAATTTACAAGTTTTTGACGTTATCTTTATAGATGTAACAATCCGTTTTTCTTTTCTTTTCATTAAACTTGGTTTTACAGTCATAGATACAACAGATCTACGTAGTAAATGATTTGTCAGGGATTTTTGGTGTTTTTATTTCATTTAGTTTTACAGTTATCATAGGAAAATTGCTTACCTAAACACCTCAAGAGAGTCACTGACAAGTATTACAATTCATATATTTCTACACGCAACGCTTTTTTAAGGACTATTGGTTTTGCTACTCATACTGTCTTACTTCTATTCCAGCTGTGTCAAAGAAAATTGTTTTGAACGAACCATAAAGATGGCCCCCAAATGCCCTGGTACGGCCGGGAGTGGGGAAAGTCCGCTCTCCCTCTCGAAATGCTCTCACATGGCCATGCGTATATAGCCTCTGCCAGGGAGTCCTACTCACTGCCTTCTCGTGGCGGGGGTGTTGTTTACAAAAATGAGAGGACGAAAAGCGAATGTCTGGCGCTTTAACCGGACCCCAAACCAATGGTGCACATGGGCTCCAGTATCCTGCGGGAACAAATGGCGTATGAACCAATCGTTGGTCACCGGCTACCATGGGACTGCATCTCCTTACGATGCTCCATTGCCTTGTGGACTAGACCCTTAGGTTGAAGGCTCGGGGTGTGGCCCCCTAAGAAAACCACCTGCTTCGGTTCGGGCACCCGGGCAGTATCACAGCCCTCACACAAATCAATTGAGATTTGTGTGGCGCATATGTATTTGGTGCCTCCGTGTACCTATACTTATGTGTTAAAATAAAATAAATAAATAATCCAAGGTTTCGTGCCTATCGCCCTTGACCACCTAAACATTACTTGTTTAGTGATTACTTCAGCAAAATCAATGTGAAGTCATGTGTAAATTTACTGATGTTTTACAGTACTTGCTGAATACATGAGTCAAATATAATTCTTTTTGGTTCACTTACGGTATCTAAACTTTTTACTTGTGTGTTAGCCGTAAGATAGCAATATAATATGAAATACCACTTTCATTCGAATGGTGATAAAAGTTTGAATTCATATACCACTTAATTTTCTATATCAGCCGTATAGTGCTAGATGCTTTCGAATTAAGTTTTATGTGGATAGTTAGGCGGTAAAATTTCCATCCAATGGGGGTTGTGGCATAATTAAAGACTGATTCTTCTCTTAGAATATACAAGTATCAGTTTGTACCTTGGGAATCTTTAGAATTAAGCTGTACCAATATAAGAAGAATTCATGTAAATATTAACAGTTTATTTATGTTTTTTATTGAGAATAAAAATCCATGAAGTTCAAAATGTAATGCTATTGTAACATTAATCCTGTGGTTCTCGTAAAATATATTTGCTTATGATACTTCCATTCTCTTTCTTATCATTTGGTTTCGATAATCAGTGATGTCATGTGAATTGTGTAAACCTATTTACATATCAGTTTTGCTTGTAACGTATACAAAACGTTCCAGTGTTTTTGTATTTTCTTATTATAGACGAATATACATAATGTGGAAACCTCTTATGAGACCTGACCTTTCATCTGATATGCGCATAGATTACATGGCTCTTGGTTTGTGGGCACGTTTACGTCACTTATGGAAAACAAAACACAAAATGAAGTCGAGTTTATCCATTTCATTATCAGTGGATAATAATTTACTTTCTCTGTATCCACATGTTAATATGTTAGTCAGTCGGCTTTAAATATAAAGATTTATATACTTTCAGAATATTTGTATAACTACTTATTTAACTTTCAGATATTTCCCGTTTTTACACAGTCTCATCAAATACTATTCATGAATTATATTGGTATGTTTTTTATCTTATCGAGTTAGTCACTTAGTTTATCTTGTTCACATCAATTCATTTGTCAACAAGTTTGTTGTGTCTTTATCATGATACACCATACTTATTAGTAATTTTATGATTATTATTTGTGGTTTAATTTATATTCCGTGTTCCTACTGAATACCGATGTTGAAACTTAAACTCATCGTTATAAAGTCTTGGGGAGTCTAAACAAAGTTGTTTATTGTTGCATTATTCCTTACTCATTGAGTTGTTTTCTCAGGAATAAAATTGACCGACTTATAGATGTCTTCTTATACTGACAGTACTATTTGTGAATTTATGAACGTTAGTTATTTTTCATCACTACCTTGTAAGCATAGCATTGATCTTGCACAATGATATCAGGGTATGTAATTATTTTCTATAAAAATAACTGTGGTTTTCGAATTGAATAGAGTATGTACCTCTATGTATAGTGGTTATGTAAAATTTACTTCGCTTGAAGTTTACTGAGAACCTTAATGGCTCAGTTTGTACTTTAGCCTTCATAGTTCACATTATCACAATTCCGCGTTAAATTCATAGTTCGAAATACAGTAGCTGATAAATTAATTTCTATTTATTTTATAAAATATCACCAGCCTTTTAATTCCAACATCGTTTTGTAACTCAAAAAGATTTTTGCTACACGGGCGTCAAAATTTTTGTGAGATAATTTTTTATTTCAACCTAATCACAGTTGATACAATGGGGTTTTATTGAATCACCAGTATTTGTGCCGTTCTCTAGGTACATAATACAAATAATTTAATTCTACTGTTAGCTTCCCCAGAATAATATATTCGAAGTCTTTCAGAATCAAAAGACCATTTTGGTCGCTCGGAACATTTATATATAAATTTACGCAAATTAGAAATAGTCCTACAATAAATAATCATTAACTTATGTTAGAGTTCTCATTCGGGGTGATAAGCTCCACAGATTTACTCAGCTCAGCACAGAAACTTGCAAAAATAAACAGTTCAGCATGTCCGGACAGACAAAAGATGTATCAATAACAAGTAAACAGTTGGTTTATTACTGATCAATAAAATATAAGAAAAGAGATTATACAATAAATAAAATTTAGTTACTCATGAGTAATACACTTTTATTACACTAACTACACTCTTGGCATCCCACTATTTACAGTGTTTGCAAATAAAATCTCTTTTAACTGGACAAGTTATATTGCTTAGGGGTAATCGAAACTCCATTCTAAAAATTCAGTTCTATATGTCTGGACTGATATTTCAGAACTAACGATGAACATAGAAATGGTTTTATGGGACTAAATAACAAGAATTATAGTAATGAGGTAGACTTATTGTATACAGCAACTAATGGCGGAAGTTGAAGATCATTCTTACCAAACACCTGTTTCGTGATAGTTTGCATCAATTCACGCGTAATGAAAAATAGTCTGTCCAAAAAATTAGGTTAAATGATGAGTGTTAAAGTTAATCACCATTAAAAACAAAATGAATAAGCTTAATTAGTCCTAGTAGTTAAGCTAAACGGTAGATAAAAGCGAACTGCCTAGATAGATGGTGATATACTATGTGATTTTTGTATCAGAGTTCCGGTTTGAAGTGGTATTTCTTGAAGTCAATCGGAATAGAAATAAGTTGGGTACCGGCTGATGATATCGAATAATTATTGTGTTATGTGCCTATAAGAAGAAAGTCAAATAATTAAAGTCATTGGATCTCTACCCAGTAGCTGGATGGTGTTTTTTCGTTTCACAACGTTGATTTCATCGGATATAGAACCGCTGGAAAGCATTCATGTAGAGTTCCAAACCAGGACAAAACGACTTCCCAGTTATTTTTGGTTCATGGCAGTACATCATGTAAATGATCTTTAAGGAAGACAAATTTTCATAAACATGTTTTTAAGTATAGAGTTATTTCAAATACAGCTAGATTTTTTGGAGTGATTGTTTTGTGGAATACGTCCATTCGTTAACTTAGGTGACTAGGATAAAAACCGCTTTTCATTATCATCCTACTCAAAGTGGAAGAGACAGAAAGATTTGGTTCATGTTTGAGTGAACTTCAATAGATCATTTACTTGTACTAATGTTGATAATTTTGAGACATTGTAGTCCTGTTTTCCTCTCAGTTATGATAATATACACTAGACTTCTCGTAAACGTCTTGTAATCGTGTAACTAATTTTGTGAAAAATAACATGGGTATTGCATTGCGCGGTGAATATAAACCTTCACTCTCGAGTATTGGGTGTAGTTTCAAACTCCTTTTTGTTCACTTTGATTTGGGTTACCTACTATTATCACTAGTTCTGGCATGATATACATCACATCTGTGCACATGAACTTGAACATGGTTACTATATTGGACCATTTGTTTGATATTTAGAGGTTTTTGGACGTAATTACAACCCAACATCTACCTTAAAAAAGTTGTTTACAACTCACTCAACATACCAAAAACAGGTAATTCAGTCATAATATATCTGTACCTTTAAAAAAGAAAGAAACACGTGTGATAAGGCTTTAAATTAGTCATAGTCAATATGAGACCTGGCATGAATGTATATCATTTTAAGTTTTCCTGTCTCGAATTAGTGCAGCAAGAGACTAACCAGATGAGAAGCATGGGAAGAAATAATATTAAATCCAATGGGGAGCTAAGTATGAGTGAAGAATAAATTAGGTTGATAACTGGAAAGCATGGAATAGCGCTAAACTCACGATTTAGGAAGTAGGAAACTAAACGTTACTGCAACTAGTTACGATGTTTGCCGACCAGCATATAAACTAAGTAAATCAAGAGTGATTTTTGACGTAATTCAGATGTAAATATATATCTCAAGGCGTAAATTAAAATTGTGATATTTCGCGAGAATAGTCTTGTATATGTCCCTTCATAATCGTCTACAACTAGTCTAATACATGCTGCTCCCTCCCAGTACTTTTTCACGTGATGTCGTGTCTTTGAAACGAACTGTTAGACTTTCGATTCATTTGACCTCTGTTGCTTTCTGTAGGGCATTACTGATTGGATGTTAGTTAAAGCCTGTGTCACCTTTCTATCCCACTGTTTGTCTCTGGAAGATCTTCCCGAATAGAACTGTTGACCTCCCATAGTGCAATTCGGAAATTGAAACTCCGCAGCCTTCGCGTTTTAGTGGTCTCTCGATCCAGGTATTTTCAAAATAAGTTGTTAATACCTTGATTTCTTCTTCACTATCTACGTAGAGTTACGAATTAGGTTGATTGTTAAACGCAGATACGACATCTGCAACCGGTAATAAACCTAATGCTACCACTCGATGGGTCTACAAAGCGAAATTTTTATTTCTTATACAGTGTTGTCGAAGGCTTGCTGATTGTTATAGTCTTCAACATATATATTGGCTCAAATGGGACAGGCAACCTTGTTGTACTATTTTCGAAGGTACTTATTGGCTGCTAATGATGCATATTATTCGTAATCACTCACGACTACTGATGGACCGTTCAATTTGTTGAAGATGCGTATATACGGATTCCCTTGTTTTTTTCTATAATAAGAAATATAGACTAAGGGTTAAATCGTATTGAATTTCCTACAATGGATTTATTTATTTTAACACATAGATATTGGTACAAGGAGGCACCAAATATATATGTGCCATACAGGTCTCATTTGACTTGTGCGGGACCTGTGATACTGCCCGGGTGCCCAGACCGAAGCAGGTGGTTTTCTTGGGCCACACTTCGGGTCTTCGACCTGAAGGTCTGATCCACAAGGCAGTGGAGCATCGTAAGGAGATGCAGTCCCATGGTAGCCATGGATTATGTGGACCTAAATAAATAAAGGCGGCAAGAACACGAATGTTCCGTTGGCATACTGACGAGGACACTACACCAAACATCCTAGGTTTCGAGTTGTGGTAAAGATCAGTACTTCTTCTCACCCGGTCCACTATAGTGTGGGAAGAACTTCTTCCCACTCACGGTCGTCTTGTATTTAAATGGTAGATGTAGATCCAATGAACTTGGATGTTATAAGAGCTCCCGATGATTATATCGTACTCCGAACTGCCTGCTTCATTTGAGTTGCTTCTGGAGGCTGAGCTAATATTGTATATGATAAACTTCCATATATCTTAGATACAATTTGATGTGTTATTTCTGCTAATAAAGTCTCCCAATCCTATATTTTATTAATTACTTTTATAGGATCTACCGAATGCTCTACCTGGAACATGATTATGTCCCACTACTTGTTTTGTAATAGCTTCGTAATTTGTATAACAAAGCACTCTATACTTTGTTGTACGACATAACGCACCTAACGTCTTTTGTCATTAATCAGTTCTTTTCTAAAGTTGTGACTATTCGCTAACAAAATTCAGTACCCTTGTTATCTTTATCTCATTATATCTCCATTTCGATGAGCTGTAAAAATATATGATCCGGAACATGATTCGTTACCTTTATATAAAACTTTGCCATTTTAAACTAACCAAATAATTTGTTTTTAGACAAATAGATACTAATTTATTTAATATATAATCACGCCCTCATTACAATTAATTAATCAATATTTAGTTTAATATCTTTATATTTCTATCTCTTGGATCTATACTCCGTATCCGATAACTCATTTCAAAACGAACCGCTAGTCATTTTTCCTTTCCATGGTTTTATTGATATTCACCGCTTTGATGGCCGCTCTTGATTTATTATATTCAGTCAGTTAATATATTAATAACATTATTTTATTACTTTCGTTATTTGGAAACTTACAAGGATCTGGTGATGGTCAATGAATCCAATAGGTTTCTGTAATATTATATCAAACGCTGTAGCGAATACCAGAATAAATATTTTATCATTGTTACTATTACTATTACCATTATTATTATTAAATTGACCTTTCTTCACTCGTCCTTATTAGAGTAAACCATTGTACAGTAAATGCCAAAGATTTATAATTGAAACAGTTCTTTTTGAAACCAGTAATTATAAATGAAGCATTAAGTGACCATATAAAATCCTTGAGAGAAAATTCGCTGTTCCAAAAAGGCGCTGCTTGTGAGTAAATAAACTCAATTATTCAGTAGTAACTAACATGAAGATAGCTTGCCGGCATTTCGGTGTAAAGTACAGATTGATGCAGTTCATCTGTATCAGTTGTGAGACACTAGATAGTTCTAATAGCGCTGTATTATGTATCGACCAAATTCGAGGTCGTGAAACATTAGATTGAGACTGGTTTAAAAGCAGCCTGCCCTCGATGAAGTCAGACCGTAATAAAATTAGTTACAAGTAAAGCTTAACTTAACTATCTTTTGTAGTAAGTTGAAATAACATGAAGCAAATATCCAACTATTTCACTTTTGTGACCTAGGTATACAGTATATTAGGAGACTAAAATGAAAACAAACGCATCTACTAAGTTCATGTGATTACTCCTATCAAGTCTCCAATACATATTCTGGATTAAATTAATGATATCCAAACTTACTGGACTTTGTGCTCGAAATGGATCTAGAGTGTCCATTGTTAACTCGGCTCCTCCCAGCTCTTTCTACATATTTCGAATTTCCTGTGCAGAAGCATACCGTGACGAACGGTAAATTTAAGCTGATTATATCTATAACGCTATTTCATTTGTATAATACTAGTCATTTTTATAAGAGTAGACTAATGGTTATTGCGTAACATCAATTTATTATTAAATACCAAATTATTATTTCAATAAAAGCATTGTACATAATCTTAGAAAATAAATTTTAAATATATTACCACACAAATGAAAATGTGTTCTGTGAAAATGATGGTTAAAACAAGAAAAACTGCACATATTAAACTTAAGATAAATTTAGTTAATCAAATATAACAATCTACCCATGAAACATCTATCTCTATTACGGAAAGTCCTTCATAAATATTAGAGTTCGTTATTGGTAATGATAGAAAAGTTATCGTCATTACTATGAAACGTTTTTTCATCGTATAACGCTGATGA
Source organism: Schistosoma spindalis (assembly GCA_946903255.1). Taxonomy (NCBI): domain Eukaryota; kingdom Metazoa; phylum Platyhelminthes; class Trematoda; order Strigeidida; family Schistosomatidae; genus Schistosoma; species Schistosoma spindalis. The sequence continues at coordinate 32,339,643 of OX336417.1, read as the reverse complement.
TAATACTTTTAAACTCTCCCAATTATCCTCTTTTAATCCTAATAACTCGATCAAACGAACCTCTTGTACATGTGGATGACTTTTTCGATAAGCTTGAAATAATTGATTCTGTAGTCGAATCAGAATCAACTTTTCCAATGGTTCATCATGAATAAAATCACATCTCCTCCCATAGTTACATGCTCCAAAAACATGATAACTATAACATATTTCCGTTTTATAACGTGGATGACGTGGAGCAAATCTAAGTTCATTAATTCCATGAGCAAACTGACACTTATTTCCATAACTACAATCTCCATTAGAACTATTTAAATAACGTTTACACAATTCTGTTTTATAATGTCTACCTTTTGATGGTATTATACAATTTTCAATATCATATTTCTGTGAATAATTTTGATCTGGAAAATTAAATTTAATAGATGAAAAAGAATGATCATTTACAATTGAATAATAAATTTCAGAATTTTCTAAATTATTTTCTATATTTTGATTATTTATATTAATGATTGTATTTTTATCAATAGAATTATTTGATTGTTCTAACATGAATTGTTTGAATATTGAACATTTAAAATGATCATCATTTAAATAAAGATTTTTATATGTTTCATTTTGTACAGCTTTTGTATGTTTCTCTAATTCTTTTTGAAGATCATCTAATTGTTTTCGATTTGGTGTATAATAAGTAATTATTTGATTTATATTATTTGTAGTTTTTGGAATATTTTCAATACTTTTTTTTAATTGTTTAATAAGAGATGAACCTTTATTAATATTCTGTTTATCATTAATATTTTCATTATGTATTGGAAAATAATTGATTGTATTATTTTTTTCCATATTTTAATAACATCAACTTATTAATCTTTTCTAAATAAAATGAATATATAAAGTGTTTATATTGAATAATTTATGACTAGTGATTACTAATCAGTTAGATCGATAAATTTATGATGATCAAAAGTAATAGTGATTATTACTCAATTTAATAGTAATTCAATTAATATAATTTAAATATACACGTGTCAAACAGTCAATATACTGAAATCATATATACACACAAAAAAACAGGTTATTGTTAATGATTTATTTGAAAGAAATCAATAAACTGAGGAGTAGATAACACAAGTAGCTAATAATAATTTTTTTAATGTCTTATTATTACTCATCATCTATTAAATAATAGAATATTAAAATCAATAATTTTGATGTATCATGTTTTTTTCTAAAGTGTTGATAGTAATTGTTAATAGAGTTTGGATTATTGTTATCTATTTATTAAAGAACATAATATGTTGGGAAATATAAACAGATATAAAAAGGATGAATGATAACTGGGAAGGATTTTACAAGACAGAGTTAAATTGAGAGTGCTTGTGGGCGGTTTATGAGCCTCCATGAGGAGTAACAGGTGTAAGTAAGTATTTATTTATTACCTTTCATAATTATAAAATATATGTAATCTCAACAACAAAATATATTACTACCATATTTATGACTAGAATACAGATCATTCGTTATTATAAACAACTAACTTCTTAAAAAAATACCCCCAAATGCTCTGGTATGGCCGAGAGTGGGGAGAGTCGGCTCACACTCTCGAAATGCTCTCACATGGCCACACGTATACAACATCTGCCAAGGAAGTCCTACTCACTGCCTTCTCGCACCACGGGTGTTGTTCACGAAGTTGAGAGGACGAAAAGCGGATGTCTGGTGCTTTAACTGGGTTGGTGGACATGGAGGGTCCATCTAGGGGAGTTGGAAAACCCTAATTCCAAACCAATGGTGGACATGTGCTCCAGTACCCTGGGGGAACAAATGGCGTATGAACCAATCGTTGGCTGCTGGATACCATGGGACTGCATCTCTTGACGTTCCTCCACTGCCTTGTGGATCAGACCTTCAGGTCGAAGGCTCCGGGTGTGGCCCCTTAAGAAATCCATCTGCTTCGGTCTGGGCACCCGGGAAGTATTACAGACCTCGCACAAGTCAAATGAGATTTGTGTGGTGCATATGTATGTAGTGCCTCCTTGTACCAATATCTATGTGTTCAAATAAATAAATAAAATAAAGAATTATCTTTTCTAATATATAATCAGTACTTATCATTCAATAATCTATGTAACATTTCAATCGTTAGTGTTAGTCAGAATTTAATTACGAATAAACTTCACTTGTATAAATGATGAGATTATACTGATAAAAATGACATATGGGGATGATCTTAAAAATTCAATGAACACATTTCACTTTGTAATCTATGAAGTTGAATGTTAACACCGTTGGATGCCGGCTCAGTGTTCTAGTTGGTTAAGCGCCTGGCGCGAGACTGATAGGTCCTGGGTTCGAATCCCGCGGGGGGCGGGATCGTGGATGCCCACTGCTGAGAAGTCCCATACTAGGACGAAACGGCCGTCCAGTGCTTCCAGGTTTTCCATGGTGGTCTAGCTTCAACTGACTCATGACTTCAACTATTGATATTACCAATTCTCCACAAAACCCATTCTAGAAATGAATTATTGTTTGTTTTGTGAATATCAGTTATCTAGAATGTATATAATCTTTTATTAGAATATAATATGATCAGTAATTGTTGATATCTGGTAATAAAACTGTGATTATATTTGTATAGTGACTTACGAATCACTTCATTACTTGTTTCTATTCTACTGTGAATTTGTCAGTTGGATCTATTTGGACTCTAGTGTTGATAATCATAAGGAAAACCGAGCCTGGAACTCATTGTTTCAGATCGTTGAATATTAATAAAGGAGTTAAATGCTGCAATGAATGAAAAATATATAAAACTTTTTTACATTCTAAATAACTAGGACAGTTCTTGAAGATAATTGGTGATGTGAAAGAACAGATTTTTGAATTCATTTTCAACCGTAAATTGAATTACTCGGTTAGAAACAAATCAATCTCATCTGGTGGTGTCGTTCTTGACTGAGAACAAACTCCCCATCCATCAAGGCAACTTCAAATTATTCATTCACAACTCTAGATCTCTTCAAGAAGTATTATTGAAATGCATTAAAACAAAGTCAATTTGAAATCACTAAATTTACTTAAAATCTCCATATGCTGATAAAGGCTAATCTATTAGCTTCAACCGATCAGAAACGAGAATCTGATTACAAAAAAAATTCTCTTAATCAACAAGTAACAAAGGCTCCATTCAAACTCTTACTCTAGAATAAAATCACCGTACTCTACTTAATCATTGTAAATAAAGTCGTATTTGTGTGCTCATTATTATTCATCATCTCTCACAAAAAAATCAAACTTGCTAAAAACTTTTTTGAATATTAACAGTCCTTATAAATGATTCACAGTAAAATACAAATCCACAAAATAAATAGCTTTACAAGTCTTCGACATTGATATTGACCTCAAAAGTTTTACTGGATACATCCCTGTCTGAAGGTGCTCAGTCAAACATTCTCTCACAATAAATAGTCAGCTTAAACTATATATATCGATCATTGTCTAAATATATATTCGTATCTCTTCATCCTCGATATGTGATTTTACTGGGTTTGGGGATTACTTTATGAGATGAAATTTTGGACGGTAGTGTTGTTAGGCACTGTATACCATTAGATTTTCATTGGTGCACCCGATGTGATCTGGTATACAAGACGATATACCATGAGTTTGTTCATTGTCATAGCCTTATATTTATTATGATATTTTTTTGTCCTCAAATTTTCTTTCTGCATATTTATCTATTTTATTTTTGTTATGTTTAAACACGCCTAAACTTATACGAGCTAAGACTTTCATGCCATTCTATCCTGACAACATAGAATCCTGGTTCTGTTATGTAGAAGCCAACTTCCACGGGCAGTCTTTGTTTTATCCGCATGCATAGTCCCTTCCCGTAGTAAAGGCACTACTGTATGGGTTCAGTAGGTACATTACACCTAGTATGTTTACCAGTGAAGTTTCTGAACCTTACAAAACTTTGGAAAAGACCATCCTTAAATGTGGAAACTAAACCGGTCAACAAAGGTCAGAGGAACTGTTCCACAATATCGAATTCAGGTACGGCTCGACAACAGAGATGCTGTTATGAATACGAGAGGTCACTGGTCAGTCAAATTTCGACAAAGGTCTATTCATAAAACTCATTTTATGTAAGCTTCTTTAACAGGTCCAGGCGGTTCCGCTTTTCTTTCAAAATGACGCTGTTGATGAACTCTCTTCACCTGACGACTAAATTCTGGAGACCATCGAAATCCATAGTATCGAGGTTTGTTCTGTCAAGGAGGAACCCTAGTTGACTCAAAGGAAAATTGCAGAACTCCGTAATGCCTCTATCCGTTTCCTGAAACTTCAAAATGAACGCAGACGGTCTAATACTCTTCAAAAAAGTCCATTGTGCAAAAGGTTTGTATCTAGACTGCAAGAGACAGATAACCTTGATCGGTATTGGTACCACAAAACCTATGGTGGGCTTTCCAGAAATCATAGAAAACCTTGCAGCATCTCTAGCCTCAAGTCTTCCGCTAAAACAAACATTTGGGGAAACTCCATCTCTGATACTCATTAATGGCAACCATAGACGGTGAATATTAGCTATCCGTTATACATCACTGACATGTTGAGTAAGTTTCTCTATTTCGTTGACACTGGCTCAAAGGTTAACGTTCCGCCCACGAAATCTAACGATCTTCTACAATACCATGTCTTCAATCCATGTTTGACAAATAGAAAACCGAAGGTATGTTTACCTTAACGTGGATTTACGCAGACTGATCTTTGTTTTTGCAGACGTATTAGTACCTATCAATAATATTCGTATGCTACGACACCACAACTTACTCATCGATCCAAGTAAACAAAGCTTAGTTGACCGAAATACTGAATTATTGGTTTATAGAGTTTCATTATTCGGTTGTTGGTTATGTCCTATCAGAATAAAACATATAATTGACTCGTACTTCCTACTTAATCATCGGTCGATTTCATATTTAATTCTGACAGGAAACGACCTACAACTCTTCTCATACAATGATCCCGAAAACCAGTGATACCATAAGTCGAGAATGAAGGGATACGAATATATATTTAGACAATGATCGATATATATAGTTTAAGCTGACTATTTATTGTGAGAGAATGTTTGACTGAGCACCTTCAGACAGGGATGTATCCAGTAAAACTTTTGAGGTCAATATCAATGTCGAAGACTTGTAAAGCTATTTATTTTGTGGATTTATATAATACTGCAGATCTATGAACCAAAATCCTTTTATACAGCTCACGAATATTTTTAAGTTTGTAAATGAAATATTTTGGTAAAATAAGGATTTAGATATCTGGTAAATAAACAAATAAATTCCTAATCCTCATATGAAGAATCGGTTATTATGATCAATACTTCTATTGAGGCATAGTATCTCTAAGGCTCCAAAACTCTGTATAAGATAGTAAAAGAACTTTTGAAGTATGTTCCTATATATACATACTTTACTAATGACGTTCCAGTGGCCACTATACAATACATTATTTTTTAATACTAGGACTGGGTGAAAGATGAAGTGAAGTGGTCAGTTATTTACTTGATGCTTTACAATGAAATGACGACCAACACTGTGACTTCCTAGTTGGAGTCCTAGAAACCCTACAACTCAGTGGCTCAAAATGTTATTAAATAGGAATCAAAACAAAAGCTAATGACATTGTTATTGTAGTTCTTTTAGTAAATTCCTCATAAATGTAAGATATACCTTCTTAATTGTCTGAAATCTCATTTCATTGTCTTCCTGAATAAATATAATTTTCATTTATTTATTTATTTGTTATAAAAATGTTGTCTCTCACACCTATTGATTTTACCATAACTTCACTATGTCTAGTGCACTTCTTGGTGGCCTACTGCATAAAAAGTGTTGTGCTCTAAATAAAAAATTGCCAACTGACGCCATACTATCAAAGTAACTATATAGTCCAAAAGATGACTAGTAGTAGTTATATAAGTTTAAGAATTCTCAAATGCGAGGCAGTGTACAAGACTTAAGCATGTGAGAAGACAGGTTTCCATATCATTTGTATATATCGTAATCATTAAAATCCAGTCCCATTTATTAGAATCAAAATGAAGTTCTCTTAACCATAAATATAGGTTTAGAACTGTATTACTAATAAGTAGTTTTAAGATATTTACACATTTTTAAAATACAGGGAAACCTAAAGACAATAGGCAGCTATTTCATGTGCAGTGTAATTCTCACAGAATTGAATTTACCATCCCTTTCTCAAGTTTCTTTTTGATCGTAACAAATCCCAGCTTCTAATTTAAATCCTAGTAGTTTACACTTTTCAACTAGTGATATTTCAAACTTCTAGTAGTATCTATGATATCTGAGTGACAAAGTATTTTCATCATATGATTTATAGTAACGAAGCAGAAGGATAAAATATTTAATGAATCAGTCACAAGTGAATAGCTTTATACTATTTGAGTACAAAAGACTGGGTGTTTAAGTTTTCACTATTTCTGTGACTTACTAAGTTATACTATTTTAAAATATTAAATCCTTTTTAATTAATCCTTTCATTTTTACTTGACATGATATTCTTCGTATGATCGGTCACATGATGGATGAGTGGTCAAAGTTCAAATAAACAATGCCATAAAATCTGACCTGACATATAGTGGATATCACATGAAGACAAATGCAGTATACTCAGTTTTAAGTCACTTACCGAATAACTTACTGAAGAGCGAAAGCCATTGGGGTAAGTTTAAGGTAAAGTAACTTGTATGTCCACAAAATTTATATTCAGTCGTTTTTTTATCTTAGTTCATAAGAGAGTTATCTTATTATTAATCAAAGAGGTTATATCACATAAATAAAGTATATCAACCATCCCTATAGTTTATTATTACCTTACGTCTTTTCTTCTATGGAATATTTTTCAATCCTCATTTATCGTTCGTCTAATTGTGAAATTGACTGGGTTAGGGATATTTCAACATCTCACAATCCGACTTTTGTAAATGTGTAGCGTTTATTTTATTTTATATAATAGTACCACATAGTTAGGAAGAAATTAGTCTTTTTGATTCTAGAATTTTTTAGTTCAATTTAATTTTAAAGTTAGAATTTGTTTACAAATTCTACGCAAGCTTATATTGTCACTGAATCTTATTTTCACTTTTAAAAACAGACAATAACCAATAGTTCTACCGATATTTAAATATAAGTGGAACCTTATTCTAATAACTCTCCTCACTTCGTTGTATTGATTACTTAATTAAGTATCCTAATGAAAGTTGAATTCAAATGTTATAATTTGTTTCATTTATTGATAATCATTAATAAGAAACATCTGGAATCAATTCTCAGCTTTTCGTTTTAATTTATAATTCAGAAAGAAATTGTCCAAGTTCTATTTGATGAACTCAGGGAGGATGAGTAAGTAAATCTGTCGTTTCTGTTAATTATATAGAGCATCAATTTTTCAATAGGTGACCTTTTATTATTTTGCATAAGCATGTAATCTCAGTTCTCATCTGTATGCTTAATTCCAATGTAATTACTAATACTTGATAAAAATAACTGTTGTCAAGGTGACTAGAACAATTAAAACACTCAACAAATGGCATGCGACAGAAATTTAATAAATAAATTATCATATAATACAGTGTCATTTGATGAGACTTTTTTCATTATAAATAATTACTGTAACCATCTGACCATCTTAGCTGAACGTGATATGAATCCATCTGTTTCAACAAAGAGTTTAAAAAAAGGCGACTGGAACGAAAAGAAAATGAAACAGATGGAGTAGTTATATTCTGTTTTTAAAAAAAGACATACGATATAATTTTGATAATTTTGGTTGAATTACTTTCATGAGAATCTTGTATAGAATGTTTAATTCGTTGGTCATTTCTATGCTACACACTGATGACAGCAGCACATAAAGTCTTTCCTATAGATATCACTTCACGAACGATCGAAGAAATCTACATGGTTATCAAACAAATCAAGAGTGGGAAAGCAGTAGGATCTGATAATATAAAAGAGGAAGCACTAAAATCAGATGTGGAAATAACTTTAAACATGATACACGTTCTATTCAGGAATATTTGGGAAGAAGAACAAATGCCATCGACAGACTGGAGAGAAGGATATCTCATAAAAATATCAAAGAAAGGATATCTGAGAGAATGTGAGAACTGCAGAGGAATCACACTACTGTCAGTACCAGGGAAAGTTTTCAACAGAGTGTTGCTGAACCGGATGAAAGATTCAGTAGACAACCAACTTTGAGACCAATAGAACGGATTCCATATTGCCATACTATGAATCGTCGTTGAACAATCAGTTGAGCTGAATTCATCACTTTGCATCAACTTCATTGACTATGAGAAAGCATTTGACAAGGTGAATAAGAGGATATTTTGAAACCTTCTTCAACACTATGGAGTACCTGAAAAAATCGTCAGCACCATCTGGAATTCATACGACGGACTAAACTGTAAAGTCGTGCATGGAGGACGGCTGGCAGACACATTCTGATTGAGGACCGGAGTCAAACAAGACTTCCTACTCTTACCCTTTCTCTTTCTTCTGGTGGCTGACTGGATTATGAAGACCTCCACATCTCAGGAGGAGCGCAGAATACAATAGACAGATTGGATACAACTAGATGATTTGGACTTTACAGACCACCTAGCTCTTCTATTCCATGCACGCGAACAAATCCAAGTGAAGAAAACCAGTGTAGCAGCAGTCTCTGCATCAGTAGACCTCAACATACACAAAGAATAAAGCAAGATCTTCAAATACAACACAAATTGCATCAACCAACCCAATCACACTTGATGGAGAAGCTTCGGAAGAGGTGGAACGTATTACGTACCTGAGCAGCACCATCGAGGAACAAGGTGGATCCGATGTAGACATGAAGGCAAGAATTGGCAAAGTAAGGACAGCATTCCAACGTTTGAAGAACATATGGAACTCGAAACAACTGTCAACCAATATCAAAGTGAGAATCTTCAGTATGAACGTCAAGACAGTTCTACTGTGAGGAGCTGAAACTTGGAGAACTACTACAATCACAATCAAAAAGGTACAAGTATTTATAAACAATTGTCTCCGTAAGATGTTGAATGTCCGTTGGCCGGATGCCATGAGCAACAGCCTTCTGTGGGAGAGAACAAACGATATTCCAGCTGAGGAGAAAATTGGGAAGAGATGTTGAAAGTGGTTATGGAACACACTAAGGAAATCATCAAACTTCATCACGAAATACGCGCTAACTTGGAATTCTGAAGGAAAACGGATAAGAGGAGTGTCAAACAGCACACTGCACCGAGAATAGGAAGTAGACATGAATAGGATGAATAGCAACTGGAAGCAACTGGAAAGGATTGCCCAGGCGGCCTATGCTCTTCGACGCGGGGTAACGGGCGTAAGTAAGTGTGGGGGAGAAAAGTAGTGATTGGTTAGTCAATTGAAGGAAGACGTCAAAAGAACGGATACCACTTAGAAAGGACGGGACTGGAGGGTCCAGAACTAAGTAGGCTGGAGAATTCTTGTCAGTGACATATACTCCGCGAGAGGTAACACAAATAAATTAAGTAAGTACCCATGATCACATATAGGATATAACTCGGGAACTTCAAGTCTTTCAACATGATAACACGACTCTCACTCAGTCATTAGTGAAGTACCTTGTCACTAATAACTTTGTTGAGCTTCGAAGTTGTTTCTACTGAATAAAGTAAAGCATACATCCATTTCGGGATAACTAACAGCTGAATAGAAAACCACAGGTATTAGCTATGATTCATTACAAGGATATATCTGCATCATAGTTAGCTTTTATCTTCTTCATTTTGCTGAAATCGAATCGAAATCACTTCAAAAACCAGAGTATCACATGCTAAGCCATTGAATTATAACAGTCTCTTCTTGTGTCCATGATATCGAGTCCCAGAAACATTTCAAAACTAAAGTGGAATGTTGTAATATTCAGTTAATAATTTTTACATAAAATAAGGCTCTCACATAAGATCTTTATATTAATTGAGATATTACAAAAAGAAACTTTAAAATTATCCATACAAGAAGTACATGTATTAAAAGTGTAGAAATTATTATGTTATATGTTTACGTGATTTATTTTAACGTTTGGACGGATTGATTATTCTAATTTCCCATTTATTCTGTCATCTATATGTTTGACCATGTCAATTACTCACGTAAAACTTTGACCATGTTTTACACATGTATATACGATAGTACTTATATGTCTATGCAATTACTGTAGTTCTCATACAACTTACAAAAGCTGAGTCACTGTATTACCGAAACTCCACTGCTTTATACTGTCGCTGTAACGTTTATTTGCTTGTCTGCCATGCAACATTAGCATATCTGACATATACATAGCTTAAATAAAATTCGTATTCAATTTTTATTATCTACGTTGTATCAACGTGATTTTTCAACATAATGTATAGGAAATAGATGGAATCCATACTTCGTTAACGTCGATATCGTTCTTTTATTAGGGTTAAGTGCGAGCATCAAATAAGAAACTGATAATTTTATCCCTTTCTATTCACTACTTTTAAAGTTAGAAATGTGATAGAAATAAGTTAAAATATTCTTTAGTCACTCAAAGATCTGTATTTATCGACTGACTATTAATACTTCTCAATAAAAAGATCGTATTATAACTTTAGTGCACACTGATGAAAAAACTATCTATCTTCTCATGTCATTCAATATTGGTCTAGTATCGACTGATTATTTGTTATGGACATCTCAAACTGATCTAAGTTAGAAAACCATTAAAAATCTGAAAAGAGTGGGTAGATGATTCGTCCTAATATGGGATGCTTCATCATTGTTCATCCATGAAAACATCAAAGATCGAATCCAGGACCTTAAGTTCTCGTATCGAGAACTTGGACTTTAGATTATTGTTATTTAGACTATTTGTTGTTATTCTGTTTTTCAGTTCTAAGTTTTTACTGCATTTTTCTCGTTTGACTTTTTTTATCGAGTTTTATATTTAGCATCATTTATTGTTCTTACAATTAATCATTTATCTATACAAGATTTTATTCATCTCAATTAATATTTACATTTAATTCACGTTAATTTAAACTTGATAAACGAAGAAATATGATTTGCCAGCTAATTAAAATGTAGGTCTTCATGTGACTGATATTACATTTTTAGATATAGTTTAAGATTTTATACAGTTGAGTAGATAGATGTTCTGTTACTACACAGATAACAGTTAATAGTCATGATTGAGAGTACCTATATATTTTAGTCCATTGGAAATTTAAATGGTAGTTAGACATAGTTACCTCCGTTAGCTAGTGTTTACAGGTTAATATCTTTAAATTTTAACTGTGGAATTGAGTGGATACTCTCTGTTGAACGACCTAGGTTAGGCCACACTTACATACCACATTCTATTTCAAGAATCCAGTATCTTTATTAACATACTATTATAAAATAGAACTTAATAGGGATACAGTAATTAACACAACCATAAAACTTACTATAATAATTCATCCTCTAATTGATTGGAGTATCCAGAAACGTTACAACGTCTTGGTTATATTAATTTCAGTTTAATACGTTTTTTAAATTGTCATCACATCTATACTAATTATATTGATTAATTTCATTTTAACACTTACCAGAGCTGATATAATTTAAGTTCAAATTGATTCACTAGCCACTGCTTTCTCAAATTTACGCACTCAAACTAAAGTTAATGAAACGACAAATTGCATTGAAGGCTTGATTATTCTAGTGAAAAAGTGTTCGCAACTCATTTATACTAATAAATAGATAATCAAAGTGAGTCATTTAATATTACCGAGGTTATCGAATCTTGATTTAGTGTATAGTCCATTGTTTTCACTGTACTTTATCTTATTGTTTACATACTCATTGTCTTGACACACAAATTTGGTTTTTCACGCGTGACTTTTACAAACAGATTCGACAAGCAGATATAAAATAAATAAGTGACTAATCAAATATATGTAGATAAGAGGTCTTTGAACTTGTGCAAGATGTTAGCTGCTGAAATCTAATGAGATACATCATTGAATAATATTAATAATAATAATAATAATAATAATAATAATAATAATAATAATAATAATAGACATTTAATTTTCTTAACACAATAAAATTCAGTAATCCAAATATAAATACATGTTTCTTATTTCTATTGTGACTAACCACGAAGTTGAAATGTCATTTAGGTTATACTAAAATTCCTTTCTGACTACCACTAATATAATTTTTTCAACTCAATCAACAATCGTCTAAGAATGTTTATCAGTCAAGAACTGAATACTACTGCATAATAATGTACAATAGCTGCCAAAAGTACAGAACTCTTCGATTACTAGTTAGAATCTTCGACTACATAGATGTTAAAACATTCTTTACTTTGTGAACAGTGTTCGGTTGGTTAAAATTTAAGTGTTCCATGCAAACACCCAACCTCTGTTTGAAAAAAGTCAGTGGGTTTTTTTATTAAGGTCCAAACAACTTTAGCTGAATTGATTCTAAGAATCTCAGACAGACAGGCTAGACTAGACCTATTTCCCTGTTATACAAAAGGAACCGTGGTGATTTAATCATAGTCTTTAAAATTATTTAGTTATCATTTTGCGCCTAACTTAGTTCCATTCTGCTTGCCTTCTAGAGCAGGGGATTAACGAGGACGCTTGAAAAATTTCATAAGCTCTGAAATAATTACATGTTAGCTGACTACTGACTTTCACATTAAAACATCAATATATAGTTAAAGCTCCTTTCATCAACGCATTCAAAAGAAAGTCAGACAAGCTGAAAAAACATCATTACCAGAAATAACGCAAAGCATCCAACCTATTGTTCTTCTCGAACTGAAACTGTGACTGTTAAGATTAATTCACAATTCATCCTAATGAGTGGAAATCTCATATAGATATTCAAAATCCCTATAAACCAATATTGCATATTTTATGACTAACTAAACATCCTCGATCGATTATTATAGTATGTAACACTAAGTCATTACAAATTGTAGGAATAATTCATATCACATTTATTTGATAGTAGCCTTTTTTACACTAGAGTGACTGACAGAAATTTGAAAAAGAATCCAAGATTTGAGTATCATTCTATTTATGGGAATAACTTTTGTTGCCAGGAGATATGTATATTTGTATCCTATATCTATATCCTTCAACTAGCAATCAGAAAATTTGTTTCAGTCTCCCACTGTATGATAAAGTTGGAGAACTATTCCAAGATTATTCCCTTTGATATTTTTATGGAACTGAATCTTAAAAATCACTGACATAACTTGAAATGCTTAAGTCACCGACGACGGCCAATACTTTTTATGATTTACATTGTATTACAAAAAATGCTCCGGAAATCCTACCGTATAAATTATAATCCCAATTGATTTACTTAGTAAATAATTTTTAGCACTCATCCCCCTTTGAAAATTTTCACTGATTCTTTTATGCATGATTCAACTTATTATACACAGACATTTAGTCTACTAATCTCCTGACTAACATTGTGTAAGTTTAATCAGTCTTAGTGGTATTTAATGAAATTCAATCTAGAAGTAATGTCACTCCTTTTAAAAAAGTATGAAATCAAAATAACAATATCCGCTTAACTACTGAAACTAAATCCATTCATGATTATAACGAAGACGATGATGATGATGTTCTAGTCGGGAAAATGTTAAACATGTAAACCTGCTATTATAAATGCATGTGAATAAACTCACAGTTAAATTAGTGAACATGTTTTTCACTCAAGTTATTTATTGGTATTAATCATGTGCAATCACCACATTTGACAAGCCTTCTCATTGTTAAATTATTTACCCGCTCAATAATTTCATTATCCCTAACTGGATATGAATCACTTTAGTTACTAAGTTCTATAATAATGAAAATAATAATTACATTTAATTCGGATAAATATAAAGAGATGATAAAGAGAAACATGATGATCATAACTACAAGTTTTGTTGTTTAAATGAACAATAAATGAGAATGATAGAAACTAGGAGAAGTAAATTAACATAGGATAATTGTGATATACATCTTATGATCTTAATTTTTTGAAAGCCTATTTCTATCATTTAAAAATAGGACACCTGTTCATGTTACCTACATGAATAAGTCATATAAGAAGAAGAGAAATTTACCCAGGGTTTAAAGTTTCTTACAAAACAAATGACAATACATAATAAAAGCTGTCAGGTTTAAAGCTTATCTTCATTATTAACTAACACTATTGAAAATTATTAATTTATAGTTAGTTGATGCTGAAGAATCATCAGTTATCTGTATATTCAATTCTATATGGCGTTTTACGTCTTAAGGTAAATGTGTTTCTATCAGTATAGGGTTGTGGAGATTATTAAGTTTTTGATTGAGATCATGAATCCATTGATGTTAGACCACCATTGAAAAACTGGAAGCAGTGGACAGCCGTTTTGTCCTATCGTGGGAATCCTCGACAGTGCGCATCGACGACCACGCTCGCAGGATTCGGACCCAGGGGCTTCGGTCTCACGCGCGAACGCTTAACCTCTAGACCACTGAGTTGGCCGGCATCCAACGGTGTTAATGTCTAATCTTAACCAATCCATGAAATTGCGCGACTGTCTTCTATTGTACTTAAGTAGATACCTCTTTCTACCCAACATGGATTAGCTCCACTGGTCACGGCCTCTCAATCAAACAATATGTTTCTGTTGAATGGGAAGCGGTTGGTTCACATGTTTCAATTTTGGTGAATGCAACTGTTAGTTAGTGTTCATCAGTAAGCAACTGCATCGATGTTAACTTAGCTAACTCTACCAGGATCATGGTTTACAACTCAAACATCAGGGAATCTATTTTAGATTCCTCAGAGTACGTGTTTTCTAGTTGTTGTTATTAAATAATTCAGTTGATCATTCACTATTGTAATATGCACATACCCGTCGCATAAGCCAGCACCTATTTAGGTTCAGTAACTCAATGGATTGTCCATTAGTTGTTTGAAAGGAAAAGTACTAGTTCTGAGCTTTGGTGTGAATTCCAATACTAGGATGCATGTAAATTCATCTCATGAGTCTCCATTAGGACGAAACCTGAGGCCCAGATTCCATTGCTACGCACTAACTAGCTTTATTAAAAATCGATTTGAATGTTAGTCACTTGTAAAGTAGATTATTCTAATAAGATTCTCTCAATTATTTTGAATGTAACTATATGAAGGAAGCGAATCATCCATTTAGCTACTGAGTCTTAATAGCCAATTACTTGTGCTATGGGGTGAAGTTTAAATTTACTTGGCACTGTTTACTTGACTCAGTATCTAAGTGGATAACGCGATGACGTTCGAAGCGAATGGTACTGGGTTCGAGTCCCGGAGTGAACATCAACCCTAAGATGCAGGTACGTCCAGCTCATGAGTCCCGAATAGGACGAAGCACGCGTCCAGTATTCTACTGCTAGCCACTATCTATATTTGCTTATATTCTCAGCTAGCTTTATTTCACGGTTTATTAGTATAGCCCCGTTTAAATGATATGTTTTTAAGAATTATTTTATTACTATTTATATTCGCGTGTAAAATCCTTGGTGAAGTATTCTAAGATAACTTATTTAAATCCCTGGACTATATATGTCTTAATTGTACAAACATTACAGTGATGTTCCCCATTCTGGATTTACTACAGGTAAATAATTAGTTCTGTTAACCACTTTATGTACTGAAATACTTTTTTGCAATACATCATGATGTTAGTCAGCACAATACTCATGTTGTGAGTCTTGAGGATCAGAGTTTTTAGTCAGAAACATTTTTGGGTGATCTTCGTACAGAAGTCCTGATATGAAACCTGATAAGTTAACACTTCATATTGGTTAGCCCCAACATTAACGATTTGATTTGATTTTATATGACAAACAACAATTCTTGAGTCACATATTACAGTTTTAAGTGATGGATTCTGCCTTTAATCTGGCCGATTTTATGGATTATTAATTTGGATTTATAATTGTAGAACCTGATGATAAATTATTGAAAAGAATATTCTTCGTTCATATAATTGTGTTTTTCTAGTTCATGTCAATTCGTGGTGAAAATCACATACAAACTCAATTCATCAACATTACAACTTCTACACATTTTGACTACTGGGATATATTAAATGCTGAATGATTCCCCCCCCCCCCATAATGGTTTTTTGTATCTGGGCCTGTGATTCACTATCGTGTTATATTTTTAATTCTATTAATCTCATTTACAAGCATATGAACTGTTTAATGTTCCAGAAATCAGAAAGCAACAACATATTTATTGGATAAAATAAAATGTTTGGTTTCAGTGAATTCAGAAAATATTCTTTTTTTCAAATAGCCTCTGAGTTAAATGCTTCCCTTTTTAGTAATCGCTTTTCCCTTTGTTAGAAAAAATGACTATGTACATGGTCATTTTAATGAAATAATGTAAATGTAACTTGAAAGAACGCAGATTATTCCGATTGGTCTAATTATGTTTCTGTCTCCTTTATTTTGTCCAATCAAAATCACGTATATTTTACTTGAGGCATACACCTTTTCTATTTAAAACCATACAGTTATAAATTTTTATTTCATTATTTTCACATTCTTGCTTTACTTCAAAGACATTATGTCGCGAAGTTGTATCAGAAATCTATCACCGATTCAACGAAAACTTCTAACAAAACGAAGATGTCAATCTACATTCAAACCACTCAGTGGATTGAATAAAAATACTCGAAAAAGAACATGCTTAAAAAGATTAAATGATAATAATTCTTTAAAACCACATCAAATTGAATGTGAACGATTGAAGGAAATTCTACCAACTGTTGCAAATTGTGAAAATTTGGATGAAGTAAGTTATTAAACCTTACAATCATGTATATACTGTATTGATGTTGTATATAGAGTTATTTTTAGAAACACTGGAACTCTACAACTTTGTCATACCTTTTGTTGCAGTCTGGATTGAATTTCCAGGACTGTAACTGACCAATATTTATTAGGATATATGCACCCTGTGTGGTTTGATTTGATATTGCTTTAGTGATAAATTTTAATACACTTGGATCGTGGCTAAAAGTGGAGTGTTGTTTTGTACTATTTTGTACTGGATGTATCTGGATCCAAGATCTCACATATATACAACTGGTTGTTAATAATTGTAGATCATATTATATTATGTTTATAATAAGATTCGAGAAAGCTTTTGGTGTAAGACTAAAACTGAGAATTCTCTAGGCAAGAGCAAAAGAGATCCTCATAGCATACAAGTTTACCCACAGATTGCTTAAAAAGGACTTCAATCCTCAGATTATAACTCTAAAATAATCTTCCACTTTATATAAAACGTTTACTGTTCGTAATAGTAATCTATGACTACTACTGTAATCAGTTATTTAACTTCGATTATTAAGAGAATAGAAACAAAGACATACCTATAAGCATGTCAATATCTGTATTAGGCAGCTGATGAGAACCTAACGAAGTAACATAAATTCGTATTATTCTGCACCAATCTTTGTTTCTGCTCTCTCTACAATAATAAAAGGACTTATGTATAGATAAAATTCGATCATAAAACTATTAAATTAATCACGTTCTTAAAACTAATCTCTTTGATATTGACAAATTTTTAAAGATCACGTATTTTTTAATATCAGTTTAACGTCCTACATTTACGTGCGTTTTCCTTAATTCAAATGACAGAATTGACAGTTTTACCAATGACTATTTACATTGTTTACATAAGTTAAGTTATTTTGATGTTTTTTTATCAGAAAAAGAAATCCAATGAGCCGTTTAATGAGGCAGATTAATCATTGTCAGATTTCGCTTTGCTATTATTTTAATAAACAATGTAACTTTGCTTATCCTGCCGACCACTCATTTGTGGTAATCTGAAATTTATCATGTACTCTGTTATATAAATGGAAGTTCGTGTATACATACATACATCTTTTTACCCGATTAATTCTTCTATTAGGTGAAGATTATTCAAGAAGCAATAAAGCATATAAACTATTTAGAACAAGCAGTACTTCGACGATTAAATATTATCAATGTAGAAACTTCAATTGAAAACAGTAAGTTTTGTTTTGTAATGTTTGTGCTATTATGATCATTTGATTGAGATCATGAATCGACCAATGTTAGAACATCATTGAAAACCTGAAAGCACTGGGCGGTCGTTTCATCCTAGCACGGGACTCCTTGGCAGTTCCTATTCACGACCTTGCATACGGAACTCAAACTCAGAACCTTCGATACTACGCGGACGCTAAACCTCCAGCCCACCGAGACGGCATGCAGGATCGTGGATGATCACTGCTGAGGAGTCCCATACTAAGACGAAACGGTCTTCCAGTGCTTTAAGGTTTTCAATGGTGGTCTAGTTTTGATTGACTCATTAATTTAACTATCAAATTACTAAAATCTCCACAACCCAATACTGATTATTATGATCAGTTTGTTAAAGTTTCATCAGATTATTTATAATTTAGTTTAATTCTCAAAGCGATTGATTGAGAAGAGTAATAGAATGCCACATAATGTATATTTTCTCTTTAATAGTCAGTGTACCTTCAACCATGGTATAGGGATATTGTAGTTTGAGGAAATTAAGATATTTACAGGTCTTGTAAAATGGTTGGTATAGTTCAAATACGCTAATTCTACTTGTTTGTCTTAAATATATTTTCTTTTCAGTGGTCAAAAAACCGAAATTCGACGAATAACATAATGAATTAATGAATAGAAATTTGCAGTTTATAATATTAAGTCTCAAATATTTAATTAAAATATCTACTATCTATTACTTTTGTTAAGTTACTAATAGAACTTATCATGCCCTGTAGTTTTAGCCACATTTTTTTTAGCTTATTTATACCAATTTTCTAATAAAATAAAGGTAGAAATACTGAAGTTACTCAGATAATAATTGCTAATAGCATCCAGCTGAAAATATTTCGATGTTTAAACTAGATGCTATTCCTTGCATCTGTTGCAACTTGTAGGTGATATTTTCAAGTTGTTGAATGAATACGTCTACTTAGAACTTGAAACAAGTTCGTCTTAGAAATAAACATCTGAATAATGTTAGTAACTATCAGGTCATTTATACACTTAATAATCATATATGTATGTTTTGTTAAGTCAATAGAATTATTTATGTAAATGAATAACACATGTTCTGTTCACATATCACTTGGTATGATTCCAAATTCTTTATGTATAAAAATAAATGTTCATGTGTGTATATAATATGTATGCGTGCTACCATCAGATAATAAATAAATAGCTCATTTAAACATATGGTTAAATTCTCAAAATGATATTGTAGTAGAAGTAATAATAATAACGACTTCATCCAACGGGTTCATTCCGATTCTCATTTAAATAGTATATTTTAATCTTGAGCTAATTAGTTGAATTAACACAATTAAGAAGTATTTCACTCTTGTACAAAATTTGTCTCGTTACTAGAATGGGGATTTGTGGAAATTGTAGTAATTTTATCAGTTGAATTTGAGTCGATCTAAGCTAGACCACCATTAGAAACCTGGAAACGCTAGACGGCCGTTTTAGTCTCAGTGCGCATCCGCGACAAAGGGTTGAGCAAGATCATGAATCGGTTGAAGTTAGACATTAACACCGTTGAGTGCCGGCTCACTGGTATAGAGGTTAAGTATCCGCACCTGAGACCGAAGGTCGTGGACTCGAATCCCGCATGAGGGATCGTGGATGTCCAATACTATGATGAAACGCCCGTCCAGTGCTTTAAAGTTTTCCGTGGTGATCAAGCTTAGATCGGCTCATATATTCAACTGTTTATACTTGTCCAGTTCTCAAAAATTGACAATAACAATGTATGAGTTTAATTCATTTACTAAAGCAACGATGTTCATTATTGTAACATATCCAGAATATCTCGATACTAAAACATTATTACAAAAAACTGTCGATATTGAATATGATTCTTTTATAACATGTTGAAAATATTAAATGACAGAGCTTTGGACAAAAAGTGATTACAATTAAACCTAATTCTTTTTGAAAAATAATATTTTTTTCATCAATTCACTATTTTTTTTCTTTTCTTCATCCTACAGGTAGTCTTCATTCTTCCTCATTGTCATCATCCTCCTTACTTCCAGCGTTCATTTTTAAATTATTATCTAGTCAGAATAATCAATCACAATCAATATCGGAAGAGAATTTGCTTTTTCATGTTAATGATTCCTATCATAACAGGCCTCAACTAAATAATAATTACATAACTGATGATAATTTTTTATCAAAATCCTATGAATATTTAAATTCCAATGGTAGTACACCATATCAGACAGATGATGATATTGATCAACTGGGGTAAAAGGACATAATAAAAAGGAAACTTTATTAAATACTACAATTTCAGCGCCTTGTAAATAAAAAGTGAACATATTTGACGGTTAGCAACCAAAACCACTGTTGGACACTAAAGTCAATTAACTGTACATAAAAATACATGCATTATTGTACATACGTTATTTTGATTGAATTAAATATTTAAAGAGATACATTATGAATGATTATAAATTCTTATTTGGTTTTATTATATATTCAGAGATGTCATTACGAAAATATACATCTGTTTTGAACTCTGTTTTAAAGTTTTCTGTCGTCATGAGTAATAGTCATTTTGTTTAGAAATTTAGTTTATTAGTCCTAGAGTGTGAACTGAAAAAAAACACGGTTAAAGGCCAACTACAGAAAACCTTAGGAGCTAAGTTTTATAGTGATTACCAATTAACAAAACCTATTTGTAATATTCAAGAATATGGTGCTTACATACAACTAGTCAGTCAAGTTGATACCAGTGAATTATCTACAGACTAGGCAAGGTTGCTTACTCTCACCCTTTCTCTTTCTCCTGGTCATCGACTGGATCATGAAGACGTCAACATCTGAAGGGAAGCACGGGATACAGTGGACATCTAGGATGCAGTTGGATGATCTACACTTCTCAGATGATCTGGCTCTTCTATCGCAAACGCAACAACAAATTCAGGAGAAGACAACGAGTGTAGCTGCAGCCTCAGCAGCAATAGGTCTCAATTACACAAAGAGAAAAGCAAGATTCTCCGGTACAACACAGCATGCACCAATTCAATCACAATTGACGGAGAAGCTTTGAAAAATGTACAAACCTTTACATATTTGGGCAGCATCATCGATGAACACGGTGGATCTGATGCATATGTGAAGGCACGAATCGGCAAAGCAAGAGCAGCATATTTACAACTGAAGAACATCTGGAACTCAAAGCAATTTTCAACCAACACAAAAGTCAGAATTTTCAATACAAATGTTAAGACAGTCCTATTGTATGTGGCGAAAACCTGGAAAACTACGAAAGCCATCATCCAGAAGGTATAAGTGTTTATTAACAGTTGTCTACGCAAAATACTTCGGATCCGTTGGCTGGACACTATTAGCAACAACCTACTGTGTGATAGAACAAATCAGATCACAGTGGAGGAAGAAATCAGGAACAAGAGCTGGAAGTGGATAGGACACACATTGAGGAAAGCACCGAACTGCGTCACAAGACAAGCCCTCACATGGAATCCTTAAGGTTAAAGGAGAAAAGGAAGAACAAAGAACACATTACGCCGAGAAATGGAGCTAGACATGAGAAAAACGAACAAAAATTGGATGAAACTAGAAAAGAAGGCCCAGGACAGAGTGGGTTGGAGAATGCTGGTTGGCGGCCTATGCTCCATTAGGAGTAACAGGCGTAAGCAAGTAAATAATCATGATCACACTATACGTCTATAGCACAGAGTATGTAAATTACAAGTTATCTAAGTATAAAAACGACTATGATGAAGCGAATAGAATACATTCTCTAAATAAGAGTATAAAATATGACAGTAAAAAACGAGAAGTGATCAGCTAATGAAAATTTTCGAAGACGAAAATCGTGAGGTGTATACTTCTGAACGGTAACGTTCAATGTTTCGCTTAGCTCTCATTAAAATGTGCCTTTGTTGAATTCAGTCAAGTGTATGATAATGTTTAGATTCACTCAGTCTGACTATAGAATGATAAGAATTTCATCCAGTAATATGTTTACAGATCTGAAAGTCAGAATTCAGCAAGTGATAGTGCATATTTCAGCAGCTTTTTTTAAAACGAGACTATTGTATAACAGTCGACTTGTCTGTTTGTGTTTGGATAAAAGCGCCTTTATTCAAAGTCCTTGGGTTGTTCTGGTTTCATTATTGACTCTATAAGAATTGAAAGACTAATTAGTGAACCTTAAAATTATAAATCATACCTAGGTCTTGATTTAATAAGCTAGGAATTATTCTTATCCAATCAGTATTAATATTTTACACAGATGTGTTTTTTTCACATTTAAACCTTGTTCACAGTAGGATACGACTTGCTTAAACATGTTTTTTTAACATTCTTTATAAAAGATAAAACAAATACATTTCGATATGTTTTTAAAGTTATAATACTGTTAGTAGTAGTATGCTAAGAAGTGCTATCAGTGAAATCCGGGACGTTCACTTTTTCCAGTTTGGGTCTTTCAGTTTGAGGTACATGTATCCCAGTGTTGATATTCATCCAGGACTCAATGTGGTATCTAATGAGCTACTGATTTTTGATAGCTACCAACTTTTAAGATGGTTATGAATTATATTTTGCCGTTCTGGATTCTGCTGCTAGTCTTAATCCAAATGTGCTAAAATACTTGCAACTTAATAACGACATCAAGATAATCAGCTCAGAATGTATATATGTCAAGGGAGATTGGTAAATCACAATTCTTAACATCAACTGCGAGAAGATATAAACCGTTATTAGTAGAATCATGTAGGTTTTTGTATCATTTTTGTCTGTTTATATGTGAGTGTTTATTTAAACAACAGAGTTGTAATTACTGATAAAGTCGGAGCAATATACATTTATACCGTCGTAATCACAATCGATCTAAGTTAGACAACTATTGGAAATCTGGAAACACTAATATAGTACTCCTCAACAGTACGCATCCATAACCCCGCAATGGGAAATCAAACTAAGGACCACCAGTTTCGCGTGTGAACACTTAGACTCTAGACAACTGAGCCAGTCACCAGTGGTGTAATCCAGTCAATTTGCAGATGTCCATTGCTTTCAGGTATTGAATGGATGTATAACTTAGACCGATTCGTGATTTCATTGTAATCTGTCTCCGCAACGCAATACTGACTACCTAAAATGTCTACCTGTTCATCGCTTACTTGCCTGTTTTCCTCTTAGAATTTGTTTTCCACATGAAATATAATTTTTCTATCTTTTCATTGATCTTTAAATTCCAGATTTACAACAAAAAGTGAATTAGTAGTGTAAAAGTGATTAAATGATGTAAATGTTTGTTAGGCTTATAGATTTGTTGAAATACAATAACACGATTACAGGAAGTTTTCACTCAGTTCACCTGAAGTAATACATAAATAATAACGTAGAAAAATTGTACACTTGTGCGATACGATAAAATCTTAGTCAGCGCTTATTTTGATCTAAATGATAGCTAGTATAAATTTGTATGTCTATGTCATTGTTCAGTGTCTCAATAGTAGTGTGTTTAGTAATTTAACTCAGCGGATGTATATATGGATCTAAAATGTTGAACTTATTATTTCTATAATGCTCATAACATTAGATCAGAATTTTTAAAGTATGGTATTAATCAATATGAAAAATTTACCATGAACTATCTGTTTTCCAAGTTTTATGATAGGTAACTTTTCATTTGTTTATTAACCGCTAACATGTTCACATATATATTCACTAATATTAATGTTAATTTGTAACATGAAACATTCAGTATTTAAATATGACAAAGACCAGTTATGATATTAACAAATATCTCTTTTATAGAATCTATTTATTCTAGTTCATATAACAAGTGGTATCACACTAAAAAAAAAAAAGCAAAACACTCGTTCTTCCCTTCAGGGTTAAGGTAATTTGATTATCAGAGATGTATAGTATGATCTATAATTCATGATACAAACAATACAGATGATATAAAGAAACGTTGATCTTTATCTTACAATCACTAAAAATTACATATTTCTCTGATGAATAAGTGTATGTCTGACTAGATTATAATGCTTTCAGTTCGAAATCTGAAGGGTATTTTAAAGTTTCTACAATTTGGATGACATGAGGTGAATTATTTGAAAGTTTATAATGTTTTATAATTATTCGCCGAGTACATAAGTTAGGAGTAAACGAGACACCAAGTGATATAATATGCATGTACACATAAAACAGTATGATAATATTAATATATAAAGAGAGACAATATCAGAATTTGTGTGATAACTTCTGAATTGATTATACTGACTTATTTCTCAGACAAAAATCATGGATTTGTGTTACGTTACTACATTCTAGTAAGAAAAATATTTAATTCAATAATTCAACTGATAACTTCTATTTTTTCCCATCAGTCAGGGAGTTGATACACAGCCTGGATAGTATAAATTAAACATGTATAGACGACTAGAAATCTATTTTATGATAATCATTAGGCTTAGAGACAATTCATTATCAAAATTTATTGCTACTTACATATCAGTATCTCATCATCCGCAAGAAACAATAATGAATCATTATAACATGTTAAGTGTATCTAATTCGACGTGACTAGTTATAAACAATGTAAAAGAAAATTGTGTTTTTCACTAAATCATAACATAAAAATCTAATCTCATTTACTTGGTCAGTTATCATCACTTGCCTATAAACTTTAATTATTTCGGAAAAGGATGCACATAAATTGGTCACATTTTAAAAGAAAAGTGTCAATTAAGACAGAGTATGACATGTAAATGTGGATGTCATTTTATGATATAAGCTAATTTCAGATTAAGTATTCTCTATAAAACTCCTTAACTTAACAATGCAAGTTATTGTTACAATATTTATAGCTTCTAGAAGGATCCTCAAAGTTGTGATCGATCGAATGAAAAGCATTTACCCAGTGATGGTATCGAATAATGATTGTGCCAAAACTGACTGAAGTTAGAAATATGAACCATTAAATTCTGACTCTATGGTTTAATGGTGGTGTGTACATTTCTGGATCTCAAGTTCCTGATATCGATCTTCAGTTCTGCTCACTATCTAAGAGTTTCAGAATAATATGAGACAGTTGTTTATTCTTTGTGTAAGGAGTTTGTGCAGATTATTAAAGTTTACAATTGAAGTAATTGACTGAGAAGTTTCATACTGGTAAAAAAACAGCTATTCAGTTGTTTCTGGTTTTTAGTGATTGTCTTAATTCCCGGAGTTCTGGTAAAAAGCCATAATGGAGTTTGAACATGTCGGGTGTGTATCAGTTATTCACATATGCCATTAGTTGACGGTTACGCAATAATTTGAATAGAAATGCAACCCATTGGGTGCTGACTCGGTGGTCTGAAGGTGAAGAGCTTATCACGAAACTTGAATATCCTGAATTCGATCTGTGTTGTGGTCGTGATTGAGCTCTGCTAACAAATCCCATTTTAGAACAAAATAACTGTCTAATGTTTGCTAGTATCCAATGTTACCCTGGATTCAACCAGTTCTCCAGTAAACTTCGGGTCTTTATCAAAACTAACTTGAAAGTGTAATTATCATAAGAAAAGTATTAGATAATAAAATATACTAAGTTTTACAATACAAAATGATTATTTTTATCTCACATATTCCTCCATATTAATTGACTCGTAGAATTACTAGACTTTACTCATTATAATAATTTAAGATAATATTAAGAACAATATTATCATTGTATTATACCTCAGTGATTAAATTCCACCAGGTCTATAATTACAAAAACAAGCAACTTTATAATTAACCGTTGGTGAAAATGAATAAATGTCAAGTTATAATTACTAAAATACTACAACTAAGGATGAATTTTTTTGAAAAAAAAATCGTGTATTTTAAGCACAAAAAAAGTTGTCTACCACCTGTTTATTCACTTGAACTAACACCTTATTTATATGTTTATATGCTAGTATAGGCACAAATAGTCATCTGGCGAACTGTTTAATGAATCACTGAAACTTCATGATTGCGGCTAAACGAAAGGGTCAGTGGTTAAATGACCTTATAGGAACAGTAATAATAATAATAATAATAATAATAATAATAATAATAATAATAATAATAATAACTATTATTCACTGGGTGAATTAGGAAGAAATGTGTCTTACTGCTATCTTGGGTATTAGTTGCTAAGCCTACAATATACATATATACGTATGTTTCTAATTTGGTAGAAGATATAAGCAATTAATTATTTATCTTTGGTATGTGCGTCTGTGCATATATACATCTGTACTACTTGCATCTGCTGGGGTTATAAATTTAGTCTAATCATTCCCACAACCCAGTAACTACTGATGAAAAAATATACTCTGTAACATCATATAGGAAAATAAATACGCCTTCCAGATGTCCACCTTAAAGATACCATGATTTATGAGACGAGGATCGATATACCACATTTTCAAGATGAAATTACTGAATTGGGGAAGAAAGACGGGTCAGAGATTAGATTTTTTGTTAAGCTCAAATTATTAGTTTTATGATCGTCAAATAAAGCAAATCATAAAGTATATAACTTCCAGCATACAGTTTTATTGACATTGAATAATGAATAGCTGTTTTATTCATTTTCACATTTCATAAACATTAAACTAAATATTGAATAAAATGTAAAGTTTACTTGTGAAGTGTGCCCAAATTAGACGAAATATGTTCAGCACTTGTATTCGTTCAAATAAATATCATATAAATAATCATCTAAAAATCAGACTAGCTTGCTTAGTTTTATCGTTAACCGTCAAGATAATATATATCATAATTCTGATTATAGGTGGAAATCATTTGAATAAATATAAATGGATGTTTAACAGAATATTTATTAGGTTGGTTGATTGAAAGGATTCTCAACATTTGGTGAAGCTATGAGAACTAGGGAATGATGAATGATTATTTTGTTTTCGTTTAGGACTCTTCACCTTTGCTCAACCATACATCTTGACTGTTGAACAGGAAACGTATATGGCAGCTTAGACGAGTTGTTTGTTTTATTAAATAGTTTTAACAACATAACCATGGCCAAAACATGTATTAACTGTGTAATAAACTGTAATAGACACGTAAAACTTATAGTTACTGGAAAAGATATGTTGATTTAACCGAAATTTTTATACAACAGACAAAACTAAATAGTTTGGTGGGTTTATGAAGTTTTTAATACTATATATTACGTAGTTCCCATTATAAATAGATCTCCGATAGAAAATTATTCAAAACCAGGGAGAATAGCAAAAAACGTTTTGTCGTAGGCTAAGACATTTTGGTCTCTGAAACTTAATTGTGAGCCTTCCAATCTTTTACCTTTATCAATTTTTAATACAGCGCAGTTCTCATGTCATATCACCAATGAGTTACCGGTTTAGTACAATCCTATGTAATATCAAATTCTGAGCATTTGGATTTCATCATGAGCACCACACAGTTCATTCACTGAGTACGAATTCACCAGTTTACATTTGCCAACTTTAGACATTCACTCTGTTGCTTCAAGGTGAATGACTAACTACTAGTGGCATTATGTATAAGCCGTAGAATCTCCCAACTCAGAAGCAAATGACACACTAACTAATGAGGATAGATTACAGTAAGGCTACATTGTGAATTATTTATATTTGGAAACAGTTACAATTGAATTTCGACTCACTGTTTCAAATGGATTGTAATTGCTATAGGTCATGGTTCACATAAATTTCATGTGATATACTTCACAGGTATTTATCGAACCTCTGAACTGCAGATATGTGTATTAAGTTGTCAATAAACTAATATTAAAGTACTGTATTGTGCTCCACTCGCTGTAAGTTTTTATAGTTTACTACTTTCGTTATCTAATAATATCGTCTTTAAGTATTTCTGGTTAGTTCTATCCTAAAGATCAGTCAGTCACAAAAATTCTTGGTTTGGTGAAAACACCTTTGAATAATAAAGTGGATTGTGACTTATGATAAATATTTGTTGAACAGAAGTGAAACGCACTTTTCATTAATTTACTTATTATTTGAATAATAATTCATGGTTATTATCGGAATGGGGACCATGGAAATTTTAGTAATTTCCAATGGTTGAATTCATGAGTCGATTTCAGCTAGATACCATGGAAAACCTGTGAGCAACGGATGGCCGTTTCGTCCTAATATGGAGTTCAACCGTGTCTGTTGTGAGGCCCTAACTCACTGATAGCAATAATGGACAGTCGCGCAATATCGTGGATTGTTTGGAGTTAGACATTAACACTGTTAGATGCCGACTCAGTGGTTTAGAAGTTAAGCATTCACGCATGAGATCGGATGTCCTGGTTTTGAGTCCCGTGTGTGGGATCGTGAATACTTACTGCTGAGGAGACCTATAGTGGGACGAAACGGTCTTCCAGTGCTTCAAGGTTTTCCATGAATTGAACTATTAAAAATAATTCATGTACTTGTATATAAAACTTAGTGTAAACCACATTTCATTTTGATTTTTACCGTTATAAGTGTGACTTCAATTTTAATATTAAAATAAAATGAAAAGTGTGTTAAATTTTCTAATATTAACATGAGCTATAAAGAATATGATTGACTTTACTGTTGTTAACGTTATAATGCAAATTAATAATGAGCAAAATGATAAATAAGTTGGATACTACTGATATTTAGTTTATTTTAGTATTTGTGTTACATGTATTAAGTGATAATATTGTATTCTAGTGAAAACAGTCAATTTGTATATATGTATATCCATAGCAGATGGTATGTGAAACGAGTGTAGATGATGAATAATAGTGCGAAATTGTTAAGAGTGTAGGAAGAAGAGGTGTAGGAGTTGTAGTTTTAGTATGTTTTATATTTTTTTCAAAGTGGACAGATAAACTTTATTGACAAAGCTACTTAATATAGTTAATCTGTAGCATCTTGCTGTTAAGGTAGATGGCAGGTGAGAAAAGTAAGTATATCATTTTCATCTTAACTTTTTGTTCTTTAGTGTGTGTGTATATATATGGACTGTAAATTTCGGAAAAGAAAATGGTAGGGAGACATGGAGAAAGAGAAAGTAGTTTATTACTTTTCCCATCTATTTTGTATACTTTTTTAATCTGAGCTTTATCATATTTTTCATATAGCAACTAATCGGAATAATGATTGAAATATGTCTAGTTTTGTTCATTTTATTGAGGGAGTTGTCTGTTGTCTATTTAATACCATTGCTACGACTACTATTAATACTCATAGTAATATAAGTGGAGGAGAACATTAATTAACACACCTGTGTGTAGAAACTTGTACAACTAGCAACAAAAAAGTTTTAGTAATATTCATAATAAGGATTTTTCACCTACATATGACAATAGCATAGTTACAATAAATAATAATAAAAATAACATAGATGACTACTGATACATTAAATTTTTTAATCCACATGTAATATGATACAATACGTTTTTACGTATGATATTTTCAAATGAATCCACAGAAAGCATAATCTGCTGTAAGGTAGCTTTGACTCATGAATAATTTGAATTATTATTTATTAACTGAAATTATTTAGATCTACAACATACTCAAGATCCTAGTTGTTTAATATTCTATTTCAACTAGTCTGGTATGCTGCTAATTATCTTTAGTTATTTTTATTATTGAGTGAGTAGGACAAGTGTAATGTCACTGATCCCAAGCGAAATCATCCATTAAATTTGTTTCTAAGTTAAATGAGAGGTCATTGAACGCTAAACAGTTGGCCAAATATCTTCAAGGTCAAGGATGACTAACGCGAACCGATCATTGGAGCGCTATGGATGGCACCATACAACAACGGATTGACTTTATACTTCTCTAATCAATTCTTACTAATACATGCCAATTATGTAAGTTGGACCCTATTTATTCTAGACAGTCATCATGAAAGGCAATTCACCTAGTTATCACGATGGTAAAAACCAGGTCAGGTATCGACTGTGAAGTATAACTTTGACGTAAGCCAGGAGGTTATATCACACCCATCCAACTGGATTAGATCAAATTCATTAACACAGATCGCCGACATTTATGACCTACAAGTGTAACTGGATTCAGTCTGGTTATTGAGTTGTTGGCTAGTGTTTTCGTTTGACTTTTCTTTCCAGTACCCCAAACTATCAACACACTTCCTAAATAATAATAATAACAAATCTCTAAGTGATACACCTAACCCTCCAAAGATCAGATGTTACAGCCAATAATTGTTCTTGATGAAACTCAGATACAAAAATTATTATTTTTAGATACTAACACTTGTACTGAAAGACACTTAGGATTTGTTAATCTTATATCAAATTAAGAAAATGTGTACTTAAACATTATCATATGACTTAACAAAAAAACAGTGACTATTAATTGGCTTGGTTAAACACACTATAGGTATTTGGGTAAATATTTCGATTGTATTACATTATTTGAGCAAGGCAAGGCAATGTTATTTTTAACATAAATTTAAAATAAAAGGTAATTCACCATGCAACTTTTCCTTAACAAATATCAATTATTTAAACATTGCCCACTTTGTAAACTATGAAATGTTTAAAGATCGACATGCATTTGAAATTTATCATTATCGAATGAATTTTAGAGCAAACTACATGCAACATGAAATAAATATTTCTGAAGAGTACTTACTTACGCCTGTTACCCTTCGTGGAGGAGCATAGTTTGAAATTAATTACTATTAAGGGAACTCACTTTTGAAATATATAACACTATATGAAACCATCAAACATTATGTTAATCTAGTAGTATTACTGGATATAATCAAAATGAATTTCTTATAGTTCTAGTGAATAGCCTTACTCTATGGAGTCAGCCGAATCGAGAGTGAGACAATAATTCACTAATTATGTTCAGTTAGAATTGTGCTGCAATGCAAGCTGATTGAAGTTCAGCATTTGGTCTAGTGTATTCAAAGATTTCTAGATGTTGTAGTCACTAAAAGGTCTAAATCTACTGGACTCTATCCAGTAGTGTGTTGTTGAAACATAACACCAAAAAAGCCCAAATGTATACAAAACACTTATTCAATACTATTTGATTTTCAATTGTTTTTTAACTGTTACGCTATAGATTATAAATCTTATTGGTGACATTCACTGAAAGTAAATCTCAGTGTAACTGATATATGAAAAAAAGTACATATATTTCATCCAAACCATGAGATAATCAACATCAGTTTATCCTGATCATTCTAAATTCCGTTTTCTGCTTTAAGATCTATTCTTTTGTGTAAATAAACTGTTATCGAAAAGTAACCCCAGTGTTTATATAATCTATAATTTTAGTTTTTTTGTGAATCTCATAGAAGTAACATTACAGCTACAAATTTAATGAAAACTCACAATCAGTTTAAAGAAAATTATTTTCCACAAGTTGTTATTTCATTGGTTCCTGACATTATGGTAGCCATTTATTTTACTCATCATTTGAAGCATTAACTCACAAATAGTAATAAATATAGAAAATATTGTAAGCATAGATGCATGGTGATTAGCTATGGGATCCAGGACTCGCGTTTCGCTCTATTTGGAATTGCTCGACTAGATGTGCTTACATCCCAGAGTTCACTCCAGGACTCGAACCCAGTAGTATATATATAAATAATTGGGGACGGGAGCCATCATCAACATTTCTTCCTCTATTGTACTTGTAACTTAAACATACGTATGTAAAGATATGATGACTGGTAATAAAAGATTGGTATCTATATGAGTAATGTAAGTCTGTTAATTAGATATCAATGCTTAATTCGGATTTATTAATCAGTTACAATAAGATTGAAGCCTGAATAGCTTATAAATTTCAAAATTATTAAGCCCTTATGACTCCCCGCCCGCCTTTTACTCTAATTCTAACTGTTGTTCAATATGATATATATATATATATATATATATATATATATCCAAGAGAACAATCAGTTACTTGAAATGGTAATTGTAACGGAATAATCTCAACATAAGGTTTATTTAAAAGGAACTAACCAAAATAAATCTAGTTTCTATGCCGATATATATAATATATCGTGTGGTAGCTTGATTTTGAATTATTGATATGATCTTTCACACATACTGAACAACATAGACAAATAAACATGAATGATTAATGACTAACTGAATGTACTGATTTTTAACAAAAACTTCTTTCAGACGTTCAACTATTTGTATTTATTTCATCACTGTATGAGGTATATGTATATAGTAGCGGTGGTTTAGCAGGGTGGATCATGGATGTGGAAAATCGTATGGTCTGTTGACTTTATATAATAACAAATATTGATAAGAATTTAATCTAAAATGATGATGATGATGATGGTAATAATAATATTCATTTTTTAGCCTATTCCAACGTTTTTTTCTTGATTTAAGATGAATGTATGTTTGTGCTACAAGACTTTAACCCTCATATCTAACGGATTCAATCAAAACATACAAAAAAGGGAAATGTTGAAATAAAAATCACTCCAATTCATTATAATAGTACAGGAATTGTAAGAGAAGGATTTCACTGAATAGGTTTACTTTATCAGATTAGCCATTAATATCACATCATCATCATCATCATCACTGACCTAATTCAAATGAAACTTTTGATACAAATCAATGAGCCCAGCAACTGATTTATTTATTTATTCACCTTGTCTAAATTTATCAAGAGGCGTGCTTTATGTGTTAAATCGAAAATAATGATAATCATTTGCCCTCAAGATATTTTGGCTTTGATAAGAAATCATTTCAGTCAAATGTCAATTTTTTCCTATATAATAGAACTTACAAATGTATATGAAAACAGATTGGAGATTACTTGACATGTGTGTATTGCATGTATACGAATATGTGCGGTTGTATGTATGCGTACTTTGCGTGTATCACTGATAGGGAGAAAGTGAAGTAGTAACTATTCCAATCTCCTTTCAAGTTTTTCAATCTATGCAAATATGTCAGTTGATTAAAGATTCTAAGCATTAATAGATGTTTATTATTTATACACAAAAGAAATATGTTTATCTTGGATATTCTAGACGTATTATATTGTGTACACCTGCAAATGTTTACATGACAACTAGGAGTCTTGCTTTTTTTCACTTCATCATTATATTATTATAAACAAATATTTCTCTATACACCTGAGGCATAGAAATAATTTGAACATATCAAATCATACGTTATTGAGGTCAGATTGAATAGGGAAAGTTGAATACTAATTAAGTCGAATATGAGATGAAACTTAATCATAAAGTCAATAACAATAATAATGATAAGACGTGATTTGTTTTAAGGTGAATTCGCCGAAATTCTGGAACGAATCTGCGACCCACGAAGTTAAACATAGTCAAGAGTGAGACGGGTGACGAGGCACGGAAATTGATTAGAGTCACATTACATCATAAAATGACAGAAGTTAGAAATTGGGATTCAATAACGACTGAATGATGTAATGCCAACTTCGAGATCTACAAGTCTGGGGTTCAATTCTACAGAGGTTGTGTAAATGTGTGTTCTGACATTGCTTGATAGATTCCATGCTAGGAGGTAATGAACATTTAGCACTGCATGACTTTAAATGATTGTCCAATATCAGTTTGGGATGACGTTTTTTTGTAAACTCAAATTGTTTTTTTAGTTTACTTACTGTTCACTTTAAAAACGAACAAATTTCTCGAGAAAATGAATGGGTTACGCGCTTTCTCCACTTATTTCGAATTTTTATTCCGGAAGTACTCCTGAAGGAAGCGCTCATTGGTAGCGTCGAGCTTTTACTTGAAAAGAGAAGTTTCAGCCTCGAGTAGGTGGAGAGCATTGTTTCAATATGAGGTGGCATGCATACTATTCAGATCACACGTAATCAGTAGGTAAAAAGTCTCTATAAGTGTAGTATTTACCTTACCGCTTTCGAAATGTAAAGTTCTTCTAAAAGTTTATGCCTGTTCGCATTCCATGTAGGTAATAGTTAGAAGTGGTCTAGAAATTTATGTATCTTGATAGTTCAGGTTGTGTCTTTGATAATAGTAACCTAGTTATTGAGACCAGTCTACGTTTAACAAAAGCTAGAGTGGCTTATAGATATCTAGAACATCATTATTTCAGTCGTGACATTTATTTAATTGTTAAGTAGGATCATACAGCCATCGATTAGTGAAGATCTGGATCATACTTATTAAACCTGGCCTCTCCACGCTAAGCATGCCCAGAAACCCTCGATGTTCGTTCATCACTTTTTCTGAGGGACGTCATCATTTTAACAAGACATAGGTCTAGAAATGTTTGATCAGAGTGGTGATAATTCTATTGTTGCCATCACCTCGAAACACTTATATTAACTTCTTGATCAGACTTTAAACGGCTTATAAACTAATCACATTAACTTCAGAAAATTATCAACAATATTCTCAATAATAGCCATATGTAAATTCTATTTTTAATAACCTAAGCAAATTCTATCAAGGAGCACTAAACAGACAATGAAACTGTGATTAACACGTTATTAATGAGTATTAAAGGAGATGAAACTAATGGGAAGTTCTTCATGATAACCTTAAAATTTGTATTTAAAAAAAGATTTCGATTGCAAAATAATACTATATGAACAAGATACCATAGAATAATTATGTTGACGAAATTTATTTAACTGTAAAAACAAAACCAAGTTGTCCAATTTACAATTTTAATAGTTGAATTCATGAGTCGGTTTGAGCATAGACCATCATGGTAAACCTGGAATCACTGGACGTCCTTTTAGTCTTACTATGGGACTCCTCGGCGGTGAGCGTTCACGATCCCGTATGTGGAACTCAAAACCAGGACCTTCAATCTTACGCGCGAACGCTTAACCTATTAACCACTGAACCGGTACCCAACGGTGTTAATGTCGAACTTCAATCGACCCATGATATTGCACGACCCTTCATCCATTACCTGAGGTAAATAACTAACACTACCCAACACGGATTGGACTCAACTGGTCACGGCTTCTCACTAGAACTTTAGGAAATCATCTTAGAATCAATCACTAATGAGCACATACTGATTATTATCAGAATGGGGTTTAAGTAAATTGTAATAACTCATGAATTCAACTATTAAAATTACCACAATTTCCACAAATCCCATTCTAATTTACCACTTTTTTTCGTTCAAATGACATCTCATACAGCCATCAGTCATATAATTAATGCTTATTTTCCATTCTAGAGAATACTCTCAATTTAAACTTTGATGGTAAAATTAAAACCATTTACATACCAAATTGAACATTCATTGATAATATTATAAGTATCATTTGATTGAATAAATAATTAAACAAGTTATATATTTATGAAAGTAAAACTTATTGACCACTTTAAATATAAAAAGAAATTAGCCTTAATTTAAATCGGTTAATGACTAATTGAACAATGAATGTAGACAACTTTTCACTTCTTTGTTTCTGTTTTAGAAAATTGTTTAAATGGTATCATATTTTTGTTTTAATGACATTTTAAAACTGAATGAAATATGATCTATCAATAAATAGACTAATGGATTTTTTAATGGAAATACTATTAAACATTAGCATTATTATGATTATATTAGTAGATTATAAAAAGTTTGTTTAAACACATTTTGGATAAGTGAAAGCTCTTTCATTGAGATCATGAACCGATTGATGTTAGACCACCATTGAAAACTTGGAAGCAGTGGAAGGCCATTTCGTCCTATTGTGGGAATCCTTAGCAGTATGTATTGACGATCACTTTCGTGGGATTCTCGCCCAGTGGCTTCGGCCTCACGCGCGAACTCTTAACCTTTAGACCACTGAGTTGGCCGACATCCAACAGTGTTAATGTCTAATCTTAACCAATCCATGAAATTGCGCGACTATCTTCCATTGTACTGAGGTAGATAACTGTTTCTACCCGACACAGATTAGCTCAACTGGTTATGGTTTCTCACTAGAACTCCAACAATTGCCTTAAGAAAATAATCATTAACGAGCTAAAAAATACTGCGTGAAATTCAACATTATTGTTACAGATCTTATACAATAAGTGGTTTAGCAACGACAACAAAAGTATGAAAGCTTATTTCCTTTCACATACAGCCTCTGATAAAAAAGCAATAACAATTTTGACTATTTATGTTATCCATTCATGTTATCCATTTTTGTCGTTTGAAAATGCACAGTTCACATCTATAACTTTCCCATCTGAATGATATTTCATCATTCAAACTCCACGTTAGTTAGAACAGCCTACCATAAATGATAACCGCCTTTTTAACAATAAATCTTCCCTAGTACATTATTATCAAACAGATGTTCTATGATCTAACGATTTAAAATTAAATGGTAAAGCTCGCTTAAACTAACTATCCTAAAACTTCAATTTTTTATGATGCATTAATAAATCGAATAGCTTAACAGCAAAATTTCTGTTAACCTATCTGAATGATAATAAACTTAGCTCTGTGATTTCTTACTGATTGATTCTAAATGTTTACAATATAAAATAGGTTTTCTAATGCGATTCTTCTAAAAGCCTCGTGGAGATTCATTTGATATATAGATGGTTTAAGTCATTGATTTCATAATGAACTGCTGAAGTTTCATTTGAGAATTGTGACCGGTAGAGTTCAGCTATTCCATAAATGAAATATTTATTCCCAAATGTACTGGATAATCATCACTTTATATTACTAATCCACTGAATTTGAAAATGTAAACCATTGGATTCCAAGTCAGTTGTCCAAAAGTAACGCGTTTAACTCGCGACCTGAAAGTTTTGAGTTTGATTCTTGATGAAATGAAATCATGGGTATACCCTATTAAGAAGTCCTTTACATGAAAAGAACAGATATTTAGTGCTTCCCAAATGTAACCCAACAATGATGATCAGTGAAAAAAATCACTCATTTATTTCTGTAAAGCTACTTTTATTCAGACGTCTGAGATATCTTTACTGAATCCAATTAATCTTTCTATTGATAGTCTTCATTCAGAGGAGTTTTTCTGATGGTACCACTTTATGATTCTTAAATAAAACCGTTTAAACACCCTTATTGCTGTAGAAAGTTAATTTACCCACATCGCATCAACTACCCACATATAAAATATATTATTTCCTCATTAGGAAAATACTTTTCTTCTAAAATTTCCCATATAAAAAATACCTTTCTTTTATAATCCTGTAAATTGTCATTATCGGAGCCCGTATAACATATTGTTATTGATTATTTGGTTTTAATAGGGATTCCATCTCCTTGGGAGGGGGGAGGGATAATAAAGAATAAATAAATAGTTTACTAGAAAATTACTTTTATATTATTATCGACATGTTTTTTTGTCAATAATTTAAAAATTGAAAGTAAAGGGGGTAGAAATTCTTCTTGGTTATTTTATAGCAAACTCCTATTTAATATTAAAATAAATTTGTTTACTTTAAATACAAACATGTAGTAATAAAAATGGGGAAAATAATAATAATGAAGCCAAGAGAAGATGTTTATTAAATATACGGGTTACACGTGACTTATTAGAAAATACCACAAGGGTAGAGACTTAATAACTACAATTGAGAATTTCTGAGCGAATCACTTTATTAAACCAATAAATTCAAGAAGAAATAAAGAATTTTCTTTGTGAGAGCAACGATAAAAGAATATTCTTTTAATTGTTTGTGTATTAACAAGTTAGTGAGACAGTGTAAGGAAAGAGAAGGATAGTAATAAGTGAAGGAAAAGGAGTAGTAATAACTTGTTTGTATAATTGAAACAAGAATTTTTTTATTCATTTCATCCATTCAACCATATAATCCATCAGAGATTATTGAATAGATAGTTTTGTAAAAATGTAATAATTGTGATTATCATGGACATCTGATTTATGTTAGTTTGAGATTCTTCAAATTTACCGATCAAAAGCCTAACAGATGGGATCGAACCTATGATTTTCGTGTCATGGGAAACAAAAAAAGGTTATATGCAACTCAGGTTCGTTCATTATTGAACTAGAATAATAAGAATACTAGATTATCGCTTCCCTCATTGTTTGGATCCAGGTTTATGTCTTGATGAATGAATATACTACTCATAGTCATTTTTTTAAATTAGGAATTTGTGATAGCAAAAATAGAAGCAAAGCTGTGATCATGCCCAGTATCTTAGCGCCTCGGTTGATCGGTATATGAATTGTGGTCGTTTTCATAACATTAAACTATGGTGTATCATGTTTGTTTTTAAGACCCCTAAATAATTACTCAGGAAACTGTTATGTAGTAGGTCAGACTGACTGCCAAAGGATAGAAAATGCGATGTTTTTCTATTGGTAAATTATTTTATTCATGAACTCGGGGAAGAAGGTAGATAAATTTATGAAAAGTATAAATAACTAATCTTTCGGATTATATTACTTCCAATCTTATTCTTGTTGTAAGTCAATAAAAATGTTCAGGAATTCACACACCGTTTAAACGAGTGCAAACTGTGATCTTGTGGCCACTAGTTCAGAGACATTTCATTTTGGTTATTAGTTTCCAGTACGAAAACTGTTAAAATTAAAGTGGGATACTTACTTAGTTGCTTACTCCTGTTACTCCTCGTGAAGGAGCATAGGCCGCTCACCAGCATTCTCCATCCAACCCTGTCCTGGGCAATCCTTTCAAGCTCTTTCCAGTTCTTATTCATCTTTTTCATATCTGCCTCTATTTCCCAACGTAATGTGTTGTTTGGCCTTCCTCTTTTCCGCTTCCCTTCAGGATTCCAAGTTAGCACTTGTCTCGTAATGCAGTTTGATGATTTCCTCAATGTATGTCCTATCCATTTCAATCGTCTTTTCCTAATTTCCTCTTCAGCCGGAAGCTGGTTGGTTCTCTCCCACAAAAGGCTGTTGCTCATGGTATCCGGCCAATGGATGTTGAGTATCATGCGTAGATAGCTATTGATAAATACCTGTACCTTCTTGATGGTGGTTGTTGTAGTTCTCCAAGTTTCAGCTCCGTACAGTAGAACTGCCTTGACGTTGGTATTGAAGATTGTGACTTTGATATTGGTTGAAAGTTGTTTTGAGTTCCATATGTTCTTCAGTTGAAGGAATGCCGCTCTAGCTTTGCCAATCCTTGCCTTGACGTCTGCATCTGAACCTCCTTGTTTATCGACGATACTTCACAGGTATGTGAAGGATTCCACGTCTTCCAGAGTTTCGCCATCAAGAGTGATTGGATTGCTGTTCTCCGTGTTGTGTTTGAGGACCTTGGTTTTCCCTTTGTGTATGTTGAGGCCTACTGATGCAGAGACTGCTACTATGCTGGCTGTCTTTATTTGTATTTGTTCGTGTGTATGTGATAGGAGGGCTAGGTCATCTGCGAAGTCCAAGTCGTCTAATTGGTTCTGAGCTGTCCATCGTATGCCGTAGTTTCTCTCAGATGTCGAGGTCTTCATAATCCAGTCGACCACCAGAAGAAACAGGAAGGGAGAGAGTAGACAGCCTTGTCTTACTCCGGTCCTTACTTGGAATGCGTCAGTCAGCTGTCCTCCATGCACTACTTCGCACTGTAGTCCGTCGTATGAGTTCCGGATAATGTTGACAATCTTCTCAGGAACTCCGTAGTGTCGAAGAAGTTTCCATAACGTCCTCCTGTCTACACTGTCAAATGCCTTCTCATAATCAATGAAGTTGATGTAGAGTGACGAGTTCCACTCAATTGATTGTTCGACGATGATCCTTAGTGTCGCAATCTGGTCTGTGCACGACCGGTCCTTACGGAATCCAGCTTGTTGATCTCGAAGTTGAGCGTCTACTGCGTCTTTCATCCTGTTCAGTAACACTCTATTGAAGAATTTGCCTGGTATTGACAGTAGTGTAATGCTTCTGTAGTTTTCACACTTGCTCAGATCTCCTTTCTTTGGAATCTTGATGAGGTGTCCTTCTTTCCAATCCATCGGCACTTGTTCCTCCTCCCAAATCTTCTTGAATAGAAGAT
The DNA here is from genome assembly GCA_946903255.1 of Schistosoma spindalis. Classification (NCBI taxonomy): domain Eukaryota; kingdom Metazoa; phylum Platyhelminthes; class Trematoda; order Strigeidida; family Schistosomatidae; genus Schistosoma; species Schistosoma spindalis. The sequence continues at coordinate 32,299,460 of OX336417.1, read as the reverse complement.
GAAGCATGCTTGTAGTTACTTCGATGTCTGACTTCAACGCTTCAGCTGGTATATTGACAGGTCCTGCTGCTTTCCCGCTCTTGATTTGTCTGACGGCCATTCTGATTTCTTCGGTCGTTGGTGGATTGACATCTATAGGAAGATCTGTGTGTGCTGCTTCGATGTCCGGTGGATTCATTGGAGCCGGCCTGTTCAGGAGTTCCTCGAAGTACTCTGCCCATCTGTTGTGCTGTTGTTGAATCTCAGTGATTGGTCTTCCTTCTTTGTCTTTGACTGGTCTCTCTGGTTTACTGTATTTCCTTGCAAGCTTCTTCGTCGTATCGTAAAGCTGTCTCATATTTCCTTCTCTTGCAGCTTTTTCCGCCGTCGTTGCTAGTTCTTCTACGTATTTTTGCTTGTCAGCTCTAATGCTCTTCTTCACTTTCTTGTTTGCTTCTATGTACTCTGCTTGTGCTTGGACTTTATCTGCTCTTGTTCGATTGTTGTTACTTGCTGTCTTCTTGTTCTTTCTTTCTTTGATCCTGTCCAGTGTTTCTACAGAGATCCATTCCTTGTGATGATGCTTCTTGGGGCCCAGAACCTCTTGACACGTTGAAGTTAATGTTTCTTTGATACCTTTCCAGCTATCCTCCATAGTAGTTTCTTCTTCCTTCAGTAGGTCCTGTAAGGCTTGGAACCTGTTGTTGAGAGCTACCTTGAATTCATTGAGTTTGTCAGTATCTCGAAGGAAGGCTGTATTGAACCTTTGTGGTGCTGTTTGTCCAGTTGTCCAGTTCTTCTTTAGCTTCAGTTTCAATTTGGCCACAACCAGGTGATGATCTGAAGCTATGTCCGCTCCTCTCCTGGTTTTCATATCTTCCATTGTCCTTCGGAACTTTTTATTGATGCAAATGTGATCTACCTGGTTCTCTGTGGTGTGGTCCGGTGATATCCATGTAGCTTTGTGTATACGTTTGTGTGGAAATATTGTACCGCCTATGACCGATTTATTGAATGCACACAGATTTGCAAATCTTTCCCCGTTTTCGTTTCTCTCTCCCAGTCCATGTAGTCCCATGGTGTCTTCATATCCGGTGTTGTCCATTCCGACTTTGGCGTTTAGATCTCCCATCAGAATGGCGAGGTCCTTTCTTGGGCACTTCTCTATGATTGATTTCAGCCTCTCATAGAATTGATCTTTAGCGTCGTCGTTGCTATCATTGGTAGGTGCATAACATTGGATAACTGCCTAATATATAGATGTTAATAATATTTTCAAGCAGTTTTACATTTGACAGTTTTGCACATAGAACTCACAGGGAAACTGTTAACAAATAATTTAGTTTGTTAAATTTCTATTGAGACTATCGACCGATCAATGATAGACTACTATTGAAAACTTGGAAGCACTGATCCTTTCACGGTCTCAATAAAAAATAACAATCTCCCTAACACTATACTGATAATTTGATCTGTTGTTTTTAAAACTAGTTTTGTCACACTGTAAATCGCAATAACTAAGTTACTTACCTTATTGCTTTATACTAGAGATGAATCATTATTATTTCTTATTACGAATAGTAACGAATGCCAACCTGGCCGCAATTATTTGTGGTTAGTTGAGAGGAATATAAAACTTTGTTCAGGAGTTTCACTACTTACTATTTGTCAGTAGTGTAACTATATATTATAAAAGTTGTATTTTACACTAGTGTTGCATGATATGGAAATTTATAATTTATATTTGGTTGATTGTGTACTCTCACAAATAGCTATTGGTATTTTGACATATTTTCTTAATTCGATAAGTTTTCGCCATCCCAGCATATTCAGTTCTAACCTACGTCCAGTAAGACAAATGTGTAGAATGGGATTCCCGTTTTCCTCACTTCAAGGTTTTCTAATTTGCATAATTTTCTTAGCAAATAAATATTGCTAAGTCAGGGTTATAGTTTACCATACTGCTGAACGAAGTGTTGAAGTACAAAAATACGTTCCTTGATATCATCCTGTACTTTTCGTTTCTACGAATATGTGAATTTGGCTAATTATGAAAACTGTAGCTAATCTACCAAACACCTAGTAGAATTTATCAATTTTCAATTGAGAAATAGCAATGATTACATTAAAATCCTTAAATCTACTACTGGAAGCTGAATATCCACAGTTTCAAGGCCCAGTCTGAGATTATTACACGCAACTTGTCTTCCTATCATAACATGATCAATGGGAGCCCCTACTGCCCGCTTCAAGCCCGGATAAAGGAGGAGGGTTGGGCAGGGGTTAGCGACCGCATCCGTGGAAAACTAACTCGCTATAAAAACGCTAATTTTATACACTACTCAAATAAAAGTGTTTGATGACTGATAAGGAAGAACTATTTGCCTACATTTAATGATGAAATCTGTTATCAATACAGTAATCAAAAGAACAGTAGGTACTACCATCGGTTTCATCTTTATGTATATACTATAGATAGTCTAATCAAGATATAGAATACAACTTAGTTTTAGCTAAAAATCTAGAAATTAATGTTAGCTTCTATTCAACTTTACATTATGTATATAAAGTATACTTTTACTTACTGGACAAATCTCTAAGATTTGAAAAGACAAATGTTATGGCATCATCTTCTTTATATGGTATGATGACAAGGTGTGATCATAAAATTATAAGGAGTATGTACTTTTACAGACGTGGGTTCTATTAAGTAGGCAATTCAAATAATTTACCCCTTATGTTTGAATTAAATTCCCAATTGAGTGATGCCTTTATCGACGAGTTGAATAACAACCACTTCGTTTAAAAATATAAAGAATTGAACGTATGTAATTTTCGAATCATCGTTTTATTTAAAATCATTTCACCTGCCATTCAGGTGGTTTGAATACAAATATTATCCAGAACCGAATCATAAATAACCAAAACTGATGTTGATCTCTCGAATGAATGTATAATTGCAAGGTATGATGGTCTAATTTATTGTTGAGAAGGCCGATTACAAATATGAAAAATCTTATAAGCCACATGAAACCATCACATGTAATAACAATTTCACTACATTTCCAGCGAAGGATCCTTGTTGTAAACGAATTATTTACGTATTGTTAAATAAACGGCATGTATAATTCAAAGTTATTTCTAGTACTTCTTAAGCGTACCTGTTTGTAATTAAGTTTCACTAACTATGCCCTAACAGATTTTATATCATGACTAGATAGATATCAAGCTAATAGTGTTTAACTTGATAAACTTATAGAAAACTAAAAACTTCATTCATACTTAGAAAAGAAAATTAAAAATAAACAAAAAGCCAATCTCTTGGACCAGTTTTCTTTTTATTGAAATAGTTTATTACTATAAGGAAATTTTCCATGAATATTAAATAAAATCAATTCATGTTTATAAATATATTTTACTAATAATTGAATATAAGATATTTTCATATCAGAAATATTATGCTTTGGATAAATATATTGCAATATATTATGAAATGTTTTATTTCATTGATAAGTTCACAGTTTGACAAATAATGAATGTATTCTATTGTGTATTATTCATTCATAGTTCAATAGTAAATAAATTCGGTTATAATGATTAACATATCATTTTAATTTGATATGCTTCTTAATGGTTTTTAATTTATAATTCTTGTAGACCAACATTGATACAATGAATCTTTTCCCAGTTTATTTCCTAAAACATAATAAATAATGAAAATTAATTGACAATTGTTTAGATTCATATCAGAAGGATCTTGTGGATATTATAGTAATTTCAATGGTTGAGATCATGTGACAATTGAAGCTAGACCACCATGGAAACGGCCATCCAATGCTTCCAGGTTTTCCATGGTGGTCTAGCTTCAATTGACTCATGATCTCAACCATTGAAATTGTTTAAATATTTAAATTACTCTGGTTGTTTAATATAATCTTATTCGGAGAATCACAAATATGATGGTTAGACTGTTGCGTCATAACTTCAAGTTTGTTGGAACTCGTTTTGATCATCTATGTAGAAAGTATGTTCATAAAAGCTATCTGTAGGCATTGATCGGTTACTAAATAGTTAAGCTTATTGATCTTTATAACTTATATCAATAGAGATTGATCATTATAACATTGGTTCAATAGTTGACTAGTTAGTAAGTATAATTCTTTTCTGTAGAGGGTCGAATACACTACGAAAAACTCAATGTTAATGTTTATAATCATGATGTAAACAGAATTGGATAGATATTTAGTCAATCGCACATACACATCACATAGTTAAATTCAACAAATATCAAACTTAATACATCAAAAAAACTCTTGTTAACTTAGTCTAACTATTCATTATCGGTCATAATATGCTTTTTTTATATCATCACTCCTATAAATCAATTTCATTATTACTAAAAATTTTCTTTCTTATTAACGGATCAGTCTGTTATAAAGTAGTAAATACAATAAATGAGTTTACGCATTGATTTCAATCACATTTAATTGTACAACCTCCTTAACATGTGGAATAGAATTTAAAATTGTGACTAAACATATGAAATATTTGACTTCTTAAACTACTGAAATACATTTTTATGGTGACAAAACTATATTATATATAAAAATTGTACATATATTCAAGCTTTACAAATATAATGAATATTCATTAGATAAAAGTATATTTTGTGAAAGTTATAACTTTCATTTCAAATGCCTATTTTAAATGGTTATAATAGAAGTGTGAAATGTACCGATATCATTATTATGAAATTAGTTTAAGTTACAAAACAGTATCAACTGTTAATGATAATAAGAAATAAAAAACTAACTCACCTCTATAGAATCAATTAATTTGATACTAACATTAGGAATGAATAATTCGTCTAATTTAAAATATGGTTTATTGTGCATTAAAGTTTTATAGCATTGTCTTTCATTACGGATCAATTCATTAATCCATGTAGTATTTGCATGTAAGAATTCGTGCATGAAAAATAAGTCTGATAAAGCTAGAAAAAGAAAATTACAATTTCATCATTTATTTATTTAATTTTTTCAATGGTCGAAATCACGAGTCAATTGAAGCTAGATCACCATGGAAAATCTGGAAGCACTGGACGGCCGTTATGTCCCACTGTTGGACTACTCAGCAGCGCATATACACGACCCCCCCCGCGAAATTCAAATCGCCAGACTCGAACACAGGAACCATCAGTCTCGCTCACGAACGCTTAACCACTAGACCACTGAGTCGGCACCCGACGTGTTAATGTCTAACTTCAATTAATCCACGAGATTGCGCCACCGTACACCATTATCTTCAGTGAGCTGATATCTTACAACAGACTTGGTTGAACTCCACTAGTAACGGCTTCTCGCTAGAACCCCAGGAAATGCCTCTTGAAGTCAGTCATTAGTGAGCAGATGATTATTATTAGAAGAGATTTTGTGGAGATTCCAGGTTTTCCATGGTGGTTTAGCTTCAATTTAATCATGATTTATTTTTTGTTAAAAATGACTAGCTAACCTTTATGTTGTACAAATCGTAGATTTTGTATATTCTTAAAAATTCTACTGGAATTTCCTGGGATAAATGATTCGGAATCACTATAAATAAAGTGAAGAAAAGAAGCAATAGATATATAATTTTGTCCAACATACAATGAAGATAACATTAAATGGTTCAAATCTTGGCTACAAAAACGATATTTCCTGTTGTTTCGTATGATCATTACATTAACTCGAAAATCGATCATCAAAGCTGTTTCATGTTAGGAAATCTAGGTTTTATTAATATTTCTGGTGAATGTTTTTCACCATTTTGTAGTAGAAATTTGGTTATAATTGAATGATCAATGCTTAGTGATTACTGTCCTGTTTGTCCAGTCTTTTATTGCTGCTAAGATTCTGTCAATCAAGTCGTAATGTGATCATCATTCAAAGTGAGTCGATATCGGGTATATTATGTCGGGATATTAGGTGACTAGACGTAATCATCAGGAAACCCTTTCAGAAAGTCAGTTGAGTACAGAATAACTCGAAGGAAAATTTTCGGGGTATAACGCGGAGTGATTATACTTTGAAACAGTTAAACCAAGATAAAACGTACGTCTAACGGACAAGCATCAGCTGGCACAAAAAATAAATTCAAAGTATTCTACCGTTAACTTTCAATCATTTAATATCTCAAGATGTCTGATTCCGTTTAACAGATATGTTCAATAGAATCAGGTTGGGTAATCTCATATTACTAGGCGGAACTTTAAATACAAGGACCGATTAATAGTCCGTTGGAAATGAGTCTTTAAGTGGTTATTAAATACTGTCACTTGTTATCTACAGAAGAATGAAAACAGCTTAAACAATTCGATATTCAGAAGCGATGGTGCACATCCCATCAAAGAATATAATAACAGAGTTAAAAATCTAACTTCAAATTAAGGTTTTCCGTGTTTAACTTTCCATAACATACTTTTGGTTGATTTAGTGCATGACTTGTAATGGGTCCTATCCTGTTAACTTTTATTCACAGTTTTATACGAACTGTTAAGTTTGTGTACGTTATCTGTCATTACTCTCGTCTTTTCAACTCTTTTCCTTTATTGCTTTATACTACTTATTAATATTGAGTAAACAGTTGTATTCCTTGCAATTTCTACGCGCAAATTGTAGCTCAAATTTATCGCGTGATATTCTAAAATATTTACATATACTTGTAACATTTATTGTATTTATCATTATAATTGCTTTCTCTCAATCCATGTAGCGGCTGCTTTCAATCATAGACTTAGGTCTTTAATGTGTCTCAATCGTGTAATTAGACGCTTTGATAGATCCAACAGTTTTCAACTTTTGTTCAAGTTGATTTGAATCTCTACAGTACTCGACTCCGGTCTAAAATTGGGTTTTTGTTATCGTGACATGACACTGACAAAGACCAGAAAAATGAAGCGCAATGCAGATGGTTCCGAAGATACAGATGATCCAGCGAATAGAAATATCGTTTACCAAATTTCTAAGGTTAAACTATCCACTCCTTTGAATCTCAATTTTAGTAATGTAAACTCTCACCGCAAAGATGGCTGTCTCTTAGTCAACACCTTTGTGAATACCAAATGAAGAGTATAGTATCAGTTGCTACAAAGCTCAGACAACATCAATGGATAGCCAACTCATCTCAATTCGAGCTAAGGTCCATGTCTTGTCAAGTAACGAAAAAGTGTATTGTCTAATCAGTTCTAATGCTCACGAGGCTCCGATCTGTTCACATTTACTAGCATTGGGCCACAACGAAAGGCTAGATATAACGAAAAGGTTTAAGTTGTGTTTTAATTATTTGAAGCTCAATCATCAAGCAACAGACTGTCACCAATCCATCAGGTGCTATATCGATGGTTTTAAACGATGATATTATGTAATTCTTCACAGTGCAGAGCCTGTAATTAAACAGGCATGTTGCAATTCCATTTATTCAACCGGAACATATTTGGGATTTGTAGCTATTGGATTATATGGCCCCATAGGATACCTGAACACGAATGCGACTAAAAAGATTTGACAATCAGACTCATAAGTCGATCTGAGTTGGACCACCATTAAATGCCTGGAAGCAATGGACGACTGTTTCGTCCTAATATGGGACTCCGAAGTCGTGAGTATCTACGGTGCTACATGCCGGCCCATTGGTCTGGAAGTCCAGCGTTCACACGACACCGAAGGTTCTGAGTTTGAGTTTCATGTGCGGAATCGTGGATGTGCACTGCTGAGGAGTCCAGCTCTAAGACAAAATGGTCTTCTGATGCTTCCGGGTTTTTAATGGTCATCTAGCATAGATTGAATGGTGAATCCAACTGTGAAAATATTTCGATCTCCAGAAATCTTTATACTAAACAAAAATTAGAATTAGAATAAATGAAACTCAACAAAGATTCATCTTGCAAAAATAAACTAACTTCACATCGTTATTTCTTTCAGTTAAAAATGACCTCACACGTTTTTTACACGCGTAAATTTCTGCAATTTATATACAAAAAAAACAAAGCAAGTTTCAACACTAGAAGGTAAATTAAAATATGTAGTTTAATAATTCACTTCCTACGCTTACTTATCAATCGAGAATGTACAGGTTTTACTTAGTTAAAGTACACTGATTTCGTTATATTGATTTAAATCACTAGTATCGATAGTTTATTCGTATTCAAAAGTTTACTCTTAGTTATCTACATTGAAGTCGAATTCCCCCATTCAAACCCACATAATTTATTTGACATGAACTTCAAGATCATATTCAAATAAAATATTCAAGATTAACATTGGCTGAAAAATGTTGATTTTCCGTTATTAGATTGTCATGATTTAACAAATAGTATCTAAGGTTCACTGTCAAAAGTTTATTATAAAATATTAATTTATGGAGTCAACTTTAGGAATCAGAAATACACGTTAATTATGAATAGGTAGCTTTTTATTTATTTCGAGTGAGGGTTAAAAAACCTGCATCTGAAACTATTATCTCTGAACACGTCTACAGTTAACATAAGCTGATATTTCAATGGTTGAAATCATGAATCAATTGAAGCTAGACCACCACGGAAAATCTGGAAGTATTAGACAGCCGTTTCGTCCTAGTATGGGACTCCTCAGTAGTGAGCATCCACGATCCCACCCCCCGCGAGATTCGAACCCAGGACCTAGCAGTGCTTCCAGGTTTTCCACGATGGTCTAGCTTCAATCGACTCATGATTTCAACTATTGAAATTTTTAAAATCTCCACAAAACCCCTTCTGATAATCAGCTGATATATCAGAATTATTATCCTGAAAAATGCTGTTTAAAGTATGAGAATTAATAAACTGTGCTAGTAAACAGAATGCTATATTTCTGATTGGATAATTACACAAATACTATTACTCTCCAGGATTTAATAGGTAGTTTCTTTCAAATGGAAGTTTTATTATCTACATTTATTTTACGACAATAATTATTATAAATGAGTGATTTCAACCTTTTGATAAATTACATAACTAAAACATTATCTAACCTTCACTTTCGTCATTTACATTCAACAATGATTTCAAGTATTCCAACAATATTGAATATCGTAATTGTTCAACTGCAGACTGCTGTTGAGTTTTATATTCATTATTCAATGTTTTTGTTTTAATCTCTTCATGTATTCGATAATTCAAGAATAATATTACTAAGTGTATTGCAAAATGTTGTCCATCAAATGGATTGTTATTGTTAATCTTTATTTGTTCCGAACATTCTACTGATTGATTTTCAATTGTCGTAATGAAAAAATCATTAATTTTAGTTAATGCTAATTGTAAACCTGCTGAACAATTAATTACTGGTAGACGTATAATATCGTAAGCTAATTCAAACCATACTTCTTGACTACATCCACATTTTTGATAATAATTCACATAATTACCAATTTCTTCTTCTAATTCAAATTTTGAGGTGATTTTCAATTGATGTTTTGCTGAACTGTTTGCTGATATATTAGTATTACCACTATTATTATTATTCTCGTTATCGTTATTACTGTCACGATTTATGTCAGTAATTGGTGATGTACATTTATGAGCTTGTTTTATATTACTAAAACTAAATGGTTCAGGTAATAAACATCCACATGGCATATAACCAGATGGAAATAAATGATCCCAATAAACTCTTCTTTTTGGTGTATAATTAATCAATACATTTGTTGGATTTTCATTTAATTTATCTACTAGTTTATAATCATGAAAAGATTCATCTTCTTCTAATCTTTGATCTTTTAACTCTTTAAAACGAATCCATACTCTAGAATATGAAAAACAACACATCATAGCTATTGTTCAGAATAAATGTAGTGGAAATATTTAGTTGTATATAAATGAACATCTATCAACAGAGTTATTATTTTTATTATCGCTTGATAATATGAGTAAAACAGTGTAAGTGGGGAGTATTTACTCCAGGATGAAAATGTAAGTTTTGTAAAGTAAATCACTAAGATGAGGTGTACAATTATCAAAATAAGTAGTTTTATAACTTTTATTGTGTTTTAGATTTTTTTACCCCAAAGTTTACTGTCTTTCCGAAAAATACTTCTCGTTTTGCAAAAGAATTAGGTTTCATGAACCATTTTATTTTAGAAAAGTAATCTTGTTGCAAGATAGTTATTTGCATAAATTAGTAACAAGGTTTAACGTTTAGTTACTTTAACATACATATCTACACAAAATTCATTTAGAGTGAATGATTGTTTTCATGGTTAAATACATCTGAATTTTGGTTTTAATTGGTTGATGGTGATCATTAGAAGGACCCTGAATTTAAGTTTCTTGATTGATGGTCAGCAGGGCTTACCTAAAGTCTTGAGGGAACTAATGATCCCTGGGTAATGTGTACCCGTATCACCCAGATTCATAATCTGATCCGTTACCATTGGGTTGCTATTGGACGTTGACAGATCACTGAGTGGCAATCAACAGAACCTTTAAATTTCAGAACTATGGGATGCTGATTGTACGGTTGTTACGTTCATTACTTGATTAATGCAGAAGTACGATATACAACTAACGGCGCCTGAATGTACAAAACCCCATAGTCGCAAATCAGAGGACAGAAGGAGCAGGAGAAGTGATTGATGGGTACGAATCAAAATGTACAGAAAAACATATGTATTTACAGTATTAGCGCTGGCTATAACATTATAATTCAGCCAATCAGCAAGGAGAAATGTTATGCTACCGTATAATCGTCGCATGCCACGTTAGTATTCTAGAAAGCTTTATCATGTTCTGATTAGGTGGAATCTCTTTGGCTGCTTTAGGGCCTCTGGAGACCTCGTTGCGCTTCTAGGACGCCGTCTCAACAACTGTACAATCCAAAACATTTACATAAATCATACTAAGAAGGACGAACTAAACTTCCACAAAACATTTTGACTGAAGACCACTATTAGAATGCTTCATTCTGCAGGTTATGAACCAGAGTTCTACCTAATAAACATTATTATATTTATTTATTGCTTTTAGGCTGAATTTGTTTGAGACATCAGTTGGCAATGTAGATAATTTTTCACTCTGGTGATCAGTATTAAAACGACTTTAAGAATCACATTTGTGATTTTTTCATTAAGCTGAATGAATTAATATTACAGCGCATTTGATCAGGATAGTACATACAGGTTATTGAAATTCTTTTGAATGGAATATCTATCCTTGGCTTTTGCAAATGAAAAATATATTTCAGTTAATATGTAATATCTATGACTCATAACCACTGAGCAATGGTAGACTATGAAATGGATTGTCAATCATTAAATATGCATTGAATTAACAATTAAAGTAGAATATTTCATTATGTGGATTTGTTAATGCTATCATTGAAGAGGTTAATTTACCAATCGTTGAGATCATCCTGCACTCAGTGAAGAAATGTTGATAAGAGAAAATTATACAAGTGTCAACTTACCTTTCTAATGGTTCAGCCAATAGTTGCACTAATGCATCAAACCATAAAGGCCATTCTTCATGATTTAATAGTGTTCGACTTGATAATTTACATTTTTCTGATCTAAAAAAAGTCAATAAAGGATTATAAATTGTTTCGTAAAAAGAAAATATAGATTTATAATACAGAAAATCGATATACTGTAATGGTAAATATTTTTTTATCAATCTAAGTATGGAGATTATTCTGAAATGTAAATATAGGTAATAGACATGGTAAATGAATTAGTCTTTATTGACGGTTATTGTATCGAAAAAACCATATATATATTTTTTGTTGTTAGAATTGTCACAGCTAAGATAATGATTGTTATATTGATTTCTACTATTCATTATGAGCATTTTCAGAACCCAACAACAAGTCTAATCAAGAGTTAATCATAAATAAAGATATACTGAAGAGCCAGTGAAAACCAGAAATCATTGAAAAACTATTTTTTTATTAGTTCAGTACTAAATAACATTCAATATTTTCAACCGTACATGTGAAATAGTACAAACTGTTCAGGTCTTGTACTGAGTATTCTTACAATTTAACCACTGGATCATAATTCAACTATTTATATCGTCCGACTGAAATTCTCAAACCATATTTTACGATCTTTAATATCCTCAATTCTTAACTCATCCTATCCTAAGACCAAACAGATATTGAATACTCGTCAGTTCAATTGTTTATAATGAAAAATGTGAAGATTTAAATCGAAGAAATATATAAAAACCACATGCAATGGTATGCATACAAATTTATCCAATTCATCAAAGTTATCTAGGATTTTGACACTAGTTTCTTTTGCCAGCGGCAGAAATTAAGATTTTGCTTAAACAAGAATGTTATTCAAAGCAAGTTAAAATTTCTTAAGTTAACTCATTCGAAAAATCCTACGAATCTAAGAAATACCAACATAAACTGCTCTAATATTCAATTACAAAGTTCTGATAATCATTAATTTGTTTTAAACAAACAAATCAAAATAAATTGTTATTATTTAATAATAATAATCTTACCCTGGGATTATAACTAATTCCACAACTTTGCCAAAAAAATCTGTGTATTCTGGTATTGCATCCAGTATACGAAGTATAGAAATGAACAATTGTTTTGCCACAAGCTTCTCCTTATCTGTTAAAATATCAGTTGATTGATTCGCATACAATGTTTCAAGTATTAAAAGACTTAATTTGTAATTCCAGGAAGTTAACAACTGATGAATTCATATTGGTTTGAGTAAAGAAAACAAGAGTGAAATTTTGCATTATTCAAAATATTCTGATGAAAAAGTGTATAATACGACTGAAATATATTACACACAAATTAATAAGTAAGGAATTTATTATCAATGTGAAATTTATAAATACAATACTATCTTCTTGTTTATAATATGAGTTTTGGTCAAGAAAGGTTACTGTTTATAAATCAAATTGAGTATTCGAAGATCAGGACGAAAAATTATTACAGTAATAAACATTCTTAATTCTACAAGAAGTTGATGAATATTTAAAAAAAATGATATTTGATCAAATTCAATTCAGTCGATAAAAGAGATTTTATTGAGATCATGAACCAGTCAATGTTAGACCACCATTGAAAACCTGTAAGTACTGGATGGCCGTTCTATCCTAGTATGGGACTCCTCAGTAGTGCACATCCACGATTCGGCACGCGGAATTCGAAGTGAGAACTTTCGACATTGCACCAACACTAAACCTCTAAACCCTATACTGATAATTATCATATGCTCTTCAGTGATCGGGTTCGAAAGGTAGCGCTCCGAGTTTTCGTGAGAAGCCGTGACCATTAAATCCAACTGTTGGGTGGGAGACTGTTACCTACTTAATGCAATATCGTGGACCGTTTGACGTTAGACACCAAACACCTTCGAATGCAGGCTCAGCGATTTAAAGGTTAGGCGTCCTCGCGCAAAACTGGAGGTCTCAGGTTCGAGTCCCGCGTGCGGGATCGTGGATGCGCACTGCTGGGGAGTCCCAAGTTTACAGTGGTGGTCTAACATTGATCGGTCCATGGTCTCAATAGAAACTCAACAAGCTCCACAACCCCATGCAATAAAAGTTTAATAAACTTGGGACATAGCCTGAAAGTTGCAGTTTAGATGCGAAAACGAGACAGAAAAACTGTATGTGCTCACTGTATCACGGTTCAAAGATTATCAGAATTGCACCTGTCGTTTGTGTACAATGATTCTAACCGAAATGAGTCAGATAATGAAGAGTGTGTTACCGAAATGTCTACAGCAAACGGCAAGTTTATTCTAAAAGAAACCTGTCACTAAATAAAGAAACTGTTATTGTAAATATAGAAAATTTAATGACGTATTTTTTCTAATAATAACTGTTACTATTGTGACAAACAAGCAACTGCTGTTGACATTTGCAAATAGTCTAAAGCCAACAATAATTTTAAGTGACGTTTTTTGCGATGGTGGTAATAAGAAGCTGAATACGGATTGAGTTGGATGGATTTATTTTATGAACCCGTTTACTCAGGCAGACATTAATACTGAAAAGCGAGAAAGTGAACCGGAAGACTAAGGGTAATCTCTACTCTCGTTCATAAATTTTACCTTGAACCTGGCAGCCAACCAAAGTGGAGCTGTAATTAATACTTACACTATCGTAATCCATGATAAAGGGTGTGTTTCGTTCTCTGTAGTTTTTGCTTGCGTACATGAAAAATGTAGTTTTCTATGGTGAAAATGCCACTCCATCATGCTATTAGTGCATCAAGTGTAGCGTAGTTAATCATAATGGAAACAAATTACAACATAGCAAAAGTTATACTTTCAATTAATTCTATACTAGGAATTATTCAAAACTATTTACAATCATATGATTAAATAAACGAAAACATAATCGCATTTACTAAGTACGATACACTTAGATGACTAGAAGGAGTTCATCTCCCTCCTAGGTATGCCAACTCCTCTTGACAAGACGTGGTATAGGACTAGGCACTTCAGTTTTTTGGTTTGATAGTTTTTATACAAGTTACTTTAATTTTTTCACCAACTTCTGTTTTTCAGGCCAACAGATTTTTGGGTTGTCCTGAAAAATTTTGAGTTGTTCTGATTATAATAAGAATATTGAGGAAATAAAGTGGTAAGTTTCAGTTTAATGGAATAATTTGTTTTCATTTAACGTATCATCTTTATTATTAACAACGCTGGCCAGCGCATCAGTATTCAAGCTAAGATTATATCATACACATATTTTCTTGGGCATTGTCTTTTATGAACAAAATTATTTGAGAACATGTTTTCTTAGAAAATAATTTAATCAGTGTCTTATATTTGTGAAAATAATAAAAATAATTAGCCTATTTACTCATGTCATTCGTTCGAGCAATATGATGTAAATGATTTCTGTGTTTCAATTGATTTTAGTTACAAACTTACACTAATAATTTTAACAGGATCAAAATGGCCTGATACGGAAAATAGTTCCACTTCTATTTCTAGTTCTGTTTGTCGTGGATGTTCTTTCCTTAAAATAAAAAAAACAAAACCAAAAAAAATATTGTGTAAACATGCCAAATGTTCGCTTGTAAACTAGAGATTTTTGAACTTAAAAGTTATCATGAATTTCTAATTTAAATTTCATTAATTTAATCTCACAAGTATAGAGTTATTCTAATTGGTTATGAACCAGAATAGATTGTTTAACGAATGATAGATTAATTTAATTTTACTTTTCTTCAAGCTGATGGAAAACTAGAAATTTAGAGGGAGAAAGGTGGTTAGAAGTTGTTGGGGGGAAATTTTGGACTTAGGTTTCGTGCTTGTCGACACTGGTCAATAAGGAGTACCTACAATCTTAAAGGAACTGATTATTCCTAAGTGATTCAGATTTATTTCGCCCAACTCTACAGTCTGGGGCTTTACGACTGAGCCATTTGATCAGTGACTGGTCTCCTGCAGAACTGAGATGTATACAAACAGTTGATCACTCAGGTCTACTGGACGAAACTACAACCTGAAATATCACTGACATTAAAAAAGCTCACTTCATGAAAATTGAGTTGAAATGGGATACTACAGTCAAACTTCCGAAAAATCTAATGATGAAAATATTTTATGCCACCAAGCACCGTATTACCTTCTCCAGTTGGCTTATCACTCATGGGTGTGTCAAAGAACAAATTCCACTTTGGACTTTTGTTGGTCAGTTTACACGGGCTTTACTAAGCGAACACTTTCTTAATAAATCTCAAAGCATTAACCTATATGACTCTTAGAAAGAGTGTAAAACAATCAGTAGCTCAATACAGGAACATCTTATCAACTCTAAGCACTTTGGCCTACAAATCCATTCTTCAAAATTATTTGCACTGTTTAGCTAGTAGGGTGGAATGCGTGTGCATTGCTGATGATTTGGGAACTCACCGACTCAACCCTGAACTTTATATACAGGACAATAAGTTCAATCTCTAATACTTACCTGTTCTTAACACTTTCCGCTACGTCGTTTTACCTTTATTACTATTTTGTATTTTTTTGAGATAATAACCAGTTATAATTATTCTCGAAAGATTTTTCATGATTATTATTCAGTCAGTATAGGGGAACTTGTGGAGATTGTAGAATTTTCATAGTTTGAATTACGAACTGGTCTTTAGGTAGGCCACAAGTGAGAACCGGTTAACATTAGGCGGTTACTTAATCTTGGTGTATGACCATTTAGTAGTGTGGATTTACAATACCACATCCGGGAATCAAACCCACGACCTTCATTCTTGCTCACGAACACTTAACCTCTAGTTCACTGAATCGGCATTCATTGATATTAATGTCTAACTTCGATCAGTACATGATATTGTGCAACTTCCGTTCATTATCTGTGGTAGATAATTGTCGTAGTTGTCATTATAACCTTTATGTTTTTTTCTCATCATATCTATTCAGTGAACAATTATCTCTCGTATTTTTGACCCATGAATAATATTCATCCTCTTCCCCCAAATGCCCTGTTATGGCCGAGAGTGGGGTGAGTTCGCCCTCCCTCTTGAAATACTCTCACACGGCCACGCATATACAGCCTCTGCCAGGGAAGTCCTACTCACTGCCTTCTCGTGGCGGGGGTGTTTCTTACGAAAATGAGAGGGCGAAAAGCGAATGTCCGGCGCTATAATCGGATCCCAAACCAATGGTGCACATGGACTCCAGTATCTTGCGGGAACAAATGGCGTATAAACCGATTTCTTGGTCACCGGCTTCCATGGGACTGCATCTCCTTACGGTGCTCCACTGCCTTGTGGGTTAGACCTTTAGGTCGAAGGCTCGGGGTGTGGCCCCCTTAGAAAACCACCTGTTTCGGTTTGGGCACCCGTGCAGTATCTCAGCCCACACACAAAAAAACATGATGAACAGTCTACAAAGTGTGGCGCATATATATTTGGTTCCCCTTGTACCAATATTTATGTGTTCAAATAAATAAATAAATCCCGACCGTGTTACGTATTCCTGAACACCGATTACCACGACACGCAATTCTGACTAGTATTGGGAACGGTTGGAAGAAAGTTAGGGGCAGTCAAACCAAAACGTGGCATCAGTGATTGAAGTCACTGACTTCTAGTCGCAGCCATGTTGGTAGATGCAGATATCTTGGTTGGGTCCGCGTGACTCGTAATCAGTGGTTAAAGACTGGGTGACATGACCCAGAATCGATCACAGTGGCGTGGGTGTATACACTCTTTGTCTTCCCTTAAACTATGAGATTAAAATTATTTCATACCTTTCTTTCTAACTAATTCTTTCTTTCTGTACTATATCCTTACATAAAATATTTCCTTTATATATTACACCATTGAGTTAACTGCTTCTATAAATCCGGTGTTCGTGTTGCTGTGCTAAGGGGGTGTAGCAACTTGGACCGATGCATGTATGTGCCTGACTGACTGAGTGATTCATCCTCTTATTGTTCTTTAACCTCTCGGGAATTATGTAATCTTTTTTTAGGAAAAAAATTATTGTAAATTAATAATAAATCGAAATCAAACAACACAATAATACTTACATTAAATGTATTGGAATGTTATAGAATAGAGTGGAATCAACAATTGCTAACCAATTAGATAAACTGAAATCAAATGTCTTATTTGTATTTTCTACTATTTGACTGTAAAATCCATTTTCATGAAGTCTATAATTTGGAGAGAAGAAAAAGATGCAAATAATCTAAATTACATATTTCATTTATCAAAATATAATGGATATACATAAAAATGAGATGAGATAAATTATTTGCTTAATAATGAATAGGTAAGTATTATTTGTAGATTTTACTTATTAGACTATATTCAAAAGTTTGATGAATCTTATTTATAACTATCTTTCTTTAATTGTCTTACATTGAGAATTGGATCTTTGTGAATTTTATGAAAAGTTTACAAAAGTTTATGAAACAAATTTGTATTTCTCATCAATAGCATAATTTCAAGTAAGGAACCTTTAAAGTTCAAATGAAAAGTAATGAATTTTTAAAACAAAATGAATAATCAGAAGGGGTTTTGTGGAGATTTCAGTAATTTCAATAGTTGAAATCATGTGGATGCGCACTGCTGAGGAGTTCCATACTAGGACGAAACGGCCGTCCAGTGCTTCCAGGTTTTCCATGGTGGTCT
This sequence comes from Schistosoma spindalis, assembly GCA_946903255.1. NCBI lineage: Eukaryota > Metazoa > Platyhelminthes > Trematoda > Strigeidida > Schistosomatidae > Schistosoma > Schistosoma spindalis. Next base: position 32,281,347 of record OX336417.1, on the reverse strand, counting down.
AACTTCAAATGACTCATGATTTCAACTAATGAAAATAAATAATATCACAAATTGGTGTTTTTTAAAGAACCTCCTATTTAAAGTATATAAAGTTAGAGATCATAATATATTAAGTTTTTATTTTGGAGTAAAAAATTATCGAGGAGATGAAATTATGTAGCTCAGTGAAGGTCTGTTGAAAATGAACAAAAATTAAACATTGTAAAAAGTTTCCATTGAATACTTAGATAAGAAAAATCACATTCAGGTCTATTTATTCAATTTCTATATGAATTCATTATGAAATCAATGTGATTAGTGGCTTTTATTAGAAAAAAATTTTTTATAATATCAAGATATGGTTAGAGACTGGATGATAGTATTTGTGTAATTTCATCTTTACTTTTAAAATATCTCACCATAAAAATCAACTTTTCAAAGAATCAACACAATTTGTTTCAGATTTTTCCATCTTCGAATTCCAACTTCATTTACAAACAAATCTATTCGTTAGCATATTATCAAAATAGTATTTGTTTAAAATCAACTTCATCTAATTTCTTTTAACTGAATTCAGATAAATAATCGACAACGGTTCGAGTCTGTTTACAGAATAAACTAGCACGATATCAAATAGAAATCTGTTTAAGAATAAAAGTAAGTGTTAATTAGTTAGGCTTCTCAAGTTTAATTTTTTTTTGGCAGTAGCTTTCAATTGCGAGGTATTATTTATCATATTGGCATGAAACTCATGATAAGAATAATGACAGTAATAATCTCAGTTGGATTTGGTTAATTACTCTTCAGTTCTCCTATTCTCACTAGGTTTTTACCTTATTCAAACAATATGTTTCTGATGTGTGGGCGATAAACTCCACATGTAACTCTTCTTGAGTTATGACCGGTCATAAGCTTGGGTAAAGAAGGAGGGTTAGGTGCGTTGTCAACAATCCCGTCCCGTAGGAAGCAACTTAAACTATTTCAACTCTGCTCTCCGAGTTGAAGAATCTCCATTCAGAAGAATTATGACGCCTCATAATAAAAGCCGAGATCCTTCAGAAGTCACGAGGTCAATGCCCCTTCTAACAACCAGAGCAACAATTTTTATAGGTACATGGAATAATCGGACAATGTGGGAGACTAGGAGGACGAGTCAAATAGCAACGGAAATGAGGAGAAAAAACTATACGGTCCTAGGAATAAGTGAAACCCATTGAACCCAAACTGGATAGCAAAGGCTAGATATGAGAGAGATGCTTCTGTACTCCGGTCACGAAGAGAAATGCTCCAAATACTCAGGGAGTTGCTCTGATGCTGTCCAAAGAAGCACGTAAGTCACCTATGGGATGGGAATCTCATGGATCCAGGATTAACAACGCATCATTGAAAACAAAGAAGAAGTGAATCACGATGAACGTTATCCAATGTTATGCACCCATCAATGATAGCAAGGACCACAACAAAGATCGGTTTTACGAGACGCTGCAACCGTTCATGGTGGAGTGCTCAGGGAAGGACCTGACTATCCTGATGGAAGATCTAATGGCTAAAGTCGGAATGAACAACACTGGATGTGAAGATATCACGAGACAACATGGACTGACTGAGAGAAAGGAATGAAAATGGGGAGAGATCTTCCAACTTATATGCACTCAACAAGATGGTTATAGGTGGCACAATATTCACCCACGAACGCATACACAAAGCTACATGGGTCTCACCGGATCACACTACTGAGAATCAGATCGATCATATTTGCATCAGTGAAATATTCACAAGGTTAATGTATGACGTGAGAACCAGGAGAGGAGCTGACAAAGCTTTAGATCACCACCTGGTGGTTGCAAAGATGAAACCGAAGCAAAACAAGCATCAGACATCTGGACAAACAGCATTACAATGTTTCAATACAGCCTCCCTTCGAGCTAATGACAAACTCAACGAATTCAGGTAACTTTCAACAATAGTTTAAAGCCTTAGAGGATCTACTCTCAGAAGAAGAAATTGCTATGGAGGACAATTGAGAGGGGATTAAAGAAGCACTAATCTCAACGTGTCAGGAGGTTCTGAGTCTCAAGAAGCATCATCATGGGGAACGGGTCTCTATGGAAACCTTGGGGAAGACTCAACCAAGGAAGAACAAGGAGACAATAATTATCAACGGCCGAACCAGATCAAAGAATATCAAGGCACAGGCCGAATACATCAAGTCAAATAATTAAGTCAAAAGGAGCATTAGAAACGACAAGCAGAAATACGTGGAAGAGCTATCGACGACAGCGGAAAAAGCTTCAAGAAAAGGAAATATGAAACAACTATATGACACAACGAAGAGACTGGTAGGGAAATATGGCAAACTAGAAAGACTGGTCAAGGACAAAGAAAGCAATCCAAAGCAAACCGAGATTCAAGAACAGAGGAATAGATGGATGGGATACTTTGAGGAACTTTTGAATAGATCAGTTCTATTGAATCCATCAGACATCGAAGCAGCACCTACAGACCTTCCAATAGATGTCGCCACCACCAAAGATCGAAGATATAAGGATGACCATAAGATAAATCAAGAGTGGGAAAGCAACAGGACCCGAAAGTATGCCAGGTGAAGCTCTGATGTCAGGCATAGAAATAACCACAAGTATGCTTCACGTTCTATTCGGGAATATTTGGGAAGAAGAACAAGTGCCACCTCATCAAGATACCAAAGAAAGGATATCTGAGAGAATGTGAGAACTGCAGAGGAATCAAACTACTGTCAGTGCCAGGGGAAGTTTTCAACAGAGTGTTGCTGAACCGGATGAAAGATTCAGTAGACAACCAACTTCGAGATCAATAGAATGGATTCCGTAGTGATCGGTCATGCACAGACCATACTGCCATACTATGAATCATCGTTGAACAATCAGTTGAGCGGAATTCATCACTTTGCATCAACTTCATTGACTATGAGAAAGCATTTGACAAGGTGAATAAGAGGATACTTTGAAACCTTCTTCAACACTATGGAGTACCTGGAAAAATCGTCAGCACCATCTGGAATTCATACGACGGACTAAACTGTAAAGTCGTGCATGGAGGACGGCTGGCAGACACATTCTGATTGAGGACCGGAGTCAAACAAGACTTCCTACTCTTACCCTTTCTCTTTCTTCTGGTGGCTGACTGGATTATGAAGACCTCCACATCTCAGGAGGAGCGCAGAATACAATAGACAGATTGGATACAACTAGATGATTTGGACTTTACAGACCACCTAGCTCTTCTATTCCATGCACGCGAACAAATCCAAGTGAAGAAAACCAGTGTAGCAGCAGTCTCTGCATCAGTAGACCTCAACATACACAAAGAATAAAGCAAGATCTTCAAATACAACACAAATTGCATCAACCAACCCAATCACACTTGATGGAGAAGCTTCGGAAGAGGTGGAACGTATTACGTACCTGAGCAGCACCATCGAGGAACAAGGTGGATCCGATGTAGACATGAAGGCAAGAATTGGCAAAGTAAGGACAGCATTCCAACGTTTGAAGAACATTTGGAACTCAAAACAACTGTCAACCAATATCAAAGTGAGAATCTTCAGTATGAACGTCAAGACAGTTCTACTGTGAGGAGCTGAAACTTGGAGAACTACTACAATCACAATCAAAAAGGTACAAGTATTTATGAACAATTGTCTCCGTAAGATGTTGAATGTCCGTTGGCCGGATGCCATGAGCAACAGCCTTCTGTGGGAGAGAACAAACGATATTCCAGCTGAGGAGAAAATTGGGAAGAGATGTTGAAAGTGGTTATGGAACACACTAAGGAAGTCATCAAACTTCATCACGAAATACGCGCTAACTTGGAATTCTGGAGGAAAACGGATAAGAAGAGTGTTAAACAGCACACTGCACCGAGAATAGGAAGTAGACATGAATAGGATGAATAGCGACTGGAAACAACTGGAAAGGATTGCCCAGGACAGAGTTGGGAGGAGAATGCTGGCGGGCGGCCTATGAGTAGGTAAGTATGGGCGAGAAAAGTAGTGATTGGTTAGTTACCTAGTCAGACTAGCAGATAATCTGACATGTATTAGATGTGATATATATTTCCCTTTGTTATTGTTTTCATTGTCGGTTGTTGACGTGGTGATATACCCTCGTTCTAGTCATGCCAGTCACATGTTCTTGACTAGAGTTATGTTGATGTCCTGTAGAACAGACACTCGCAGGGTATCTAGTGTAGGTATTTCTCTAAGGCAAATTACTGTCCTGTTGGTGTAAAAGAGAAAGCCAAGAGTTATTTGGGTTTAAAAGTAGTTACAACCTCAGACTAGTGATAAAATTTCACTGATATACGCTGTAAGGCAAATAGAATAACCACGGTATGTAATTTAATACTTAAGTTTTAAATGTTATCGATCATGAACGAAAGTAATCATTACTAGATGATAATTTCTGGAAATTACTTACTTTTCCCACAAATGTCTTGGGGTATAACATGATAATAGCATTTGAGTAGTTAGTAGACCTGTTGTATGAATTGTATTCAACTCAACTGATAGATTTCCTACACCTAGTACTTCAGATATTGTTTCAGCTGATCTATAAAGCGCGAATTTCGCAATACCAAGAATTAGCCATAATTCATCTCTAAAATGAAATAAAAAGTACAAGTTTTTCTTGTTTGATATAAGAACTAGTGTGAAAACTAGTTCCGATTAAAGCGACAGCCAAAAAGTCAACAATTTACTCAATAAAATTGAGGTCTTTTCATATTTTGTATTGTTGTTATTTAATGTTATGATATTAAGTTTGACACAACCAATAGCGTGAATTTGATTCTTTATATTTGTTAGTTCACGTTGGAAGTTTAACTTCGCAGTTAATGAATGTTATAACTGAACGGACTGATACTATATAAATTGCACTAAATAACTCTAACAAACAATGAATAACGACTACTCCTGTCAGTCCCAACACTTTGTGTAAATACAACCATTCTAGATAGACTTACGCTGATCAGTTCAATGATAGAATAAATGTTTCTAGAATATTGAATCTAAGGTCTCAGGTGAACAGTTATATGCTGTATGAACAAAATGCCATGTACAAGATTGTTGGACTGTTGAAAAATATTTCATGAAAATTTAATTCTATTTATAAGTAGTTAGATTTTTTCTTTACATGTGGAGACTATTCTGCAACAGGATCGCTATTATGGGGTAAAATTACAAGTCAGTGAGTTACATGCTTCTTAGGCCCCTGTTCAGTTACTAATAACGAACCTACAAATACCAAATCTATAGAAACCTTCATCGTTCTACGGTGCTATTTCATGAGCTGACCATCTCTCCCCTTTTTTAACTAAGCCTCAGGGTTGTCAAATAGTATGTGATATGAACGGTTATTCAGTTGTGACAAAAAAGACGATGATATTTGTCCCACGTATTTCTTGTGGTACTGTATTTTATTAGATCGGCGGTTAGTTAAAAATCCTGTTGAGTGGCTAGATGTTATAATACTCATATCAATTCGAGACTAAAAGCACTGAAGAAATTTCATCAAAAGCTTAGTAGGGCCAGTTATATCAATCATTCGGTAATTACTGAAGTTAACATTTATAATTCATAAATCATTTAAAAAGTTACTTACCTAAACTGCATAGAAAAATCTAAGCCTGAATTTATTTTAGAAACATCAAGTTGTTGTACTGCAGACTCTAAGAGTTTTGAACTAACATATGCCATAATCTGTCTACTTAAACCTCCAGGACATGTTTGAATTAATATTGACCACATATTGGACAAAATACACCATATTGATTGAATAGGTTTACTTAAATGTTTAATATCTGATTGAGCGTCTAATATTGATTGATTTGATTGCAATTTAAATTGATCTGGCAACAACAGTAACTTGATTTTGTTTAAGTAATTTAAATCTTCGTCAATTGTAAAACCAATATTATAATAATATACTAAACTGATGTCGGTGATTTGTTCACTCAATAAACGTATTGATACGTCGTATTCTTTTGCACATCCAAAGAAGAGGGATGTTCTATAGAAAAAAGAAAAGTCGAAATGAACGTGATATACGAAACAGTGCACAACTAATTTGGGTTGGTTGATATTTGTTAGATAATTGATTAACTTCAATTCAAGTTCAAATCTGGAACCACAGGTTCTGTGGCCAATAACTGAAATTTCGTATTTTCATTATGAATTAACTCAAAATATAGCTAAACATTGTTCTTCGACTTCCTATGTATTATTGTTGACTTATATCGTGTTTATGGTGAGTAGATTTAGCTTTTTATTAGAATGTGAGATCAGTGTAATGTGAACCGAATCTGTACAGTAATTTGGACTGACAAATGTTAATCGCTGAAATCAGTCACTGTAACTTAGATGAATGACTTGAAAGTCACAATGTTGAAGTACCTTAGGGATGTTATGATTTGTTCTTAAACAAAAAAGACGATAGCTTTCTAATAATCTTTGACTTTTAAAATTGATCAGACAATATCAGTTAGTGATATAAATAATCAAATGATCAAATTAATGTTGAACCGAAGTCTGTAAAAGTTAGTATCACATTGTGATGAAGATAGACTTAATCAATCACTATCGAGCTCTCAATATAATTACGTAATTTCATAAATCGTATTGGAAAACAATGGCACTTTATGATCAATTGATCTTCTAGTAAAAATCAATTTTGTATGTGTTTAGTCCTTTAGTGTTGGTCGAATTCGATAGATTAAGTCGCAATGTGGTCATAACTGTAAGCGACTCAATATCATGCTAACGATAGGCGGTTGAAACTATTTTAATTGTTGAGCTGTCAGATATCGTGTTTTACTGCTTCTAGGCAGACCTTCAGTGTGCCACAATGAGAATATATATATATATATATATATATATATATATATATATACTACTTAAAGTTTCTTTCACGAAACGAGTGTAAAAACAATGTTTAAAATAACTCAGTTATATGTCAGATGATAATTCCCAGGTATATGAATACTAAACAATAAACCGTCCATTGATGCTTTGAAATTCTGACAAATTATTAAAGCATTTTATTGATAGACCTTCCAGTTCATAGAACAGTTCTATAGACAGTTTCTGAGTTGTTTATCGGGTAAATGGGATGGCTGACAAATACCAACTAAACCCAAAAGGAGTGTAGATAGGTTATTTAAATACAGTACTACTCACTGATGTTTAGACCAAGAGGTAATAATATTAATAATCAGTGAGTAATTAATTCACTTAATAGCGTGATAATAATTCTACATAATTGGTATGCAATTATGTCGCTCCCAAAAACGTTGAACTTAACCAACTGTTAAGATCCCACTAGAAATTAAGGCATTTTTCTCAACTTCCAGTTAACAGTTAGCTTATCACTGGGATCAGTTTTACCTAAGTGAGACACCAATGAATAAATAACCTTGGATCCAGGTTATGAACTATTTAGTGCTCATTACATTTAAGGTTTGAACAGAACTATTATCAACATCTTCAAAATAAACTTTCGGATTTGAAACAAATAGCCTTTTCAGACTGTATTTAGTAGAGTTATTAATATTCACGAATTAAATGTTCTTGAATGTATTCATCTAGTAAGTTGAGGCTACTGAATTCTCGAACAAAATTTATGAATTCCAAATGTGTACATACGTATTAGTATATCGATAAGCAGTTAGAACTCTATTGAAAAAATTAACTAATGCTCAGGAAACACTTAACTTAAAAATGAATTCTTTTTATAAATCTTGCTGGTTAGTCTAACAACCTACAGCATAATTACTTTAAATCTTTTCTTGTCAAAAAGTTTACCAAAATTGAAACTTACACATTATGTTGTCCATTAAACTTGAAAGATTTAACTGGGAATTCATTTTCTCTATCAAATATTGATGCCAATAAGCTACACAATGCACGTAGACTTAAACAATCCGAAATACATAGAGCTAATTTTTCAATCCCACTTAAATCCCAGTCAACAGATAATGTAATTGTACTCAGTTGTGCAGTTAAACCGACAAATTCCATAGTATCATTCTTATTTTCATTATTTTCCGTAGCAGAGTTGTCAGTGATATCAACACTGAATGACTTATTTAATCCATGGCCATTTAAAATAGTAAGTAAAACATTGATCACTTCAGAAATCAATAGTCTCAGACTATCATCATTTAAATTATCTGCATACTGACTGTTGTTTAAATCATCATCGAATTTCTCAGAATTGTTGTTTGAATTTTCCTGGTTGTTTGACTGAGATTTGGACTGTTGTTCATTGATATCAATTTGTAATAAATTCAGTATCATAGGCAGAAGAATTTCAAGATTGAATGCGATAAAAGCTTGTAAAGACTGATTATAAGTTAAAACAGAAGAAAAAAATGAATAACACAGTTAAATAATCTACAGTGACAGTAAACTTTTATCCACAAATTCAAATAATTAGTTATTTTGGTGACATTATGGATGCACAGATTGAAATTTTGTCTTATCCGAAGCTTTCTGACTGACAATTGTTTTTCCTATCAAGTTGATTATCTTTATCTGGACAATGTTTACGAGTTAATAGATATTTATAGACGACAGTTACTAGCTTACAACTTAAAGTTAGGAACCAGAACTTTGGACAAGAGAACATTCAAATTTGGATAAAATCACACAGGAAATAAATAACAGACATAAAGTGAGTCAAAAAGTTGGTTATATGTTATATTGAGATTTAATCTCTTAGATAAACCTTCTCAATCATAGGAGGATATCATCTATGATTGGAGTTATTTTTAATAATAATAATGAAACTACTTTGTGCAAATCCAATACTAGGTGATTATTTTGACTTGAAAACTTTACATACCTTACTAATATGAATTTTAGGCATAGGTAAACCTGCTCCTGTTCCAACAGCACCATTCCATGAACACAGCATATTTTGCGTTGTGAAACCAGGATTGAATTGTTCATCGAGTATATTTTTATTTTTATGATACCAAAAATCACTAAAACATAAATCCGATGGATTAAATAACTGTCCGTGTACTGATGTAGCAAATACTGGGGTTTGTAAAAGTATATTTAAACAGTTATAATATTCAATATTCAGATTATTTCCAAATTGATTTGAATCGCTTTTACTACTATTCATAATGTCAATTGCAGTTGGATTGCATCCGAATTGTAATTGACTAGCATAATCTTGGAGAGTTTGTAATGTTGCGCGAATTAAAAATTTCATTAACGATTTATTCATCGTATAAACTGGTTCCCATAGAATGGTTTCTGTTACTTCAGAAATATTCACTTTCTCTAGAAGTGACAGGTAAGAAATAAGACGATGTGATAAAAGATATTTAATTAGTGAACGTGAATCTTGCGTGCAAAATTGACGTAGCTTTGTTCGAAATATACCTAGGTATTTGTGATACATAATTTTTATTAGCTATTTCGTGTCCTCCTGAAATCCAGCATTTCCAAATCATATAAATCAAGCTATGACCAAATTATAAATAGAGATAACTAGAAACTCTAAAAGGGATATTCCTTTGATAATTCAAATAGTGGTGAATCTTTTTATAAATAAAGTTTCGATCCAACTCAGTGAAGTAAATAAATTGAAACTATTAGGCTAAACTGTATCAAATAATATTCAAGTTTGTTTCAATGAAGTTTATTTTATTGACTTGGAGGTCATAAATTAAGGCATGTGATCAATATTTGAAGTCTTCTCTTAGTTCATGACTCCAATGAAATTCAAAAGATATTTTATAACTGATTTCGATCTACTTATAAGTAACTTAAGTCTATATCATGACTTTATTATGAAGGAAATTAGGGGTAACAAGCGTTATTTTAGCGTGAATTAGACTTATTTCATTCATCTAAAGCATACACCTGGGCAAACCTGCATTCATATCATGAATTTGCGTTATAATTCTGTACAGGCCTATGCTAGAACTGATTTGACGTCTAGCAATCACGTGACAATTAAATGTATCATTTTAACTGTACTAACTAGTTAGTATTTACTCATATGATTAATTATAAGATTTTATTCATGTACAAATTCTACATACATATGACTGTTAAAATGTTTCTCCATCGTTTTTCACTAACCGTCTGGAATATGTAGGCTCACTCAACGATTTATATAACGATCAACACATACTATAAAAAGTAAACCGTACATCACCAAATAATTCATTTATCTTTGCTTTCGATGTGGTCTGCTGATTAGGGCGCTTTAAGTATAATATTCTCTATCAGTTCCTGTTTTAAATTCTTTGCTTTTATACTGGTAGCAACTGTCATGTCAAATTTGGTCGAGTCGAGGGACAGCATGTTGAAAAACATCGATTATTTTGTAGGATGAAAATGTACTTTTGAGATGGAGAATTGTTGTCTTACCTGGAATTATTGATGTATCACCTGATTTTTTCAATGCACCTACAAAAAGAACAATCATTTGAGTAATATTACTTCATCTGTCTTTTTAATAGCCTGTTCTTCAAAAGCATAAACTTATTCATGAATATTAGTTAAAAATGGCATACAGTTTGGATAAGCCCTATTACACGCAACCAAAATATTGCATAGCACCGTGGAATAATTATAAACTAAGATAGGATCTAGTGAAGGAGAATGACGAAATGAATGCGTCGACAATATCTTTATGTGAACAGAGTTAAACAACTAAGATATGCTGAAGACCATAAGCCAATAGCACGAATTGAATAGAAGGATAAACCACTTTGTACATAAAAACTGGGACCCCTTTTGTTGATGGATAAAGTTTCAGTAATGCATTAAAAATTAAAATTCCAGGTGTTTAGTGGGTTTCTTTGCACCTAATTTACGACTTTGATTTAAAAGTTCCTCACAAAAAATAATTAGTTTTGATCCAACTTTTTACCGTAGCACTTCCTGAAAACAAATTGCACCATTCTACGGCGACATGGAATGGCATTTGTAATCTTTTGGATAGACCAAGTATCCAGTACAAAGTATACCCTACTCTATAGGAGTATATAGACCTTATACATCTTTTCAAGCTAAAAAATTGTTGGAAAATACTATCACATCCCTAACATGAATGTATGCGTTGCATGAAGTTCACAAATTTAAGGATATTGAAAGAAGTTACATAAAACAGACGTTTCGCTTTTCATAGGTGCTAGTAAATTGTTTGATGGCTTTAGGATTAGGTAATAAGGAAATCCAAACAAATCAAAATCTGAGTCAGATCTGTCAACTTCGGATAGCAAGTACAGTTAGATGTTCCTTTACCATTTTGTTTATCAAAAGTCCCATTTACACATATAACATCAATTTTTTTCAAATCAGACTTGTTTATCTTAACGCTAAATCTCCATGGTAAACATTTACTTTCTTACCGACTTCTATATAAGTGGGCTTTTATTAAAGAAAAACCTGGTCAGCAGTCGAATATTGTAGCTTTTGGTGTGAAAACATGAAGTAGTAACTCCGAGAACCATCTTAGCTGGAACGTCATGTATTTTTACTTTCCGTCCTATGCCATTGGCCAAATTGTAGAGGGCCACAAAAGTAATTATTGTTCAAATACGTATCATATTGATAGTTAAGCACTCTTGGAATTAACGTCTCTGGTATGTTCCTTGTTACTTAAAATGTGAATAAAATCAAATCAAAATCTTTGGCAACATACTGGCTTACTTTTAGGTTTATGAGACTGAAGAGAGCTAGACGAGTGACGCCTTGTATCCAAAGTGTATTCATATGATTGATCATAAAAGAAAAACGAATCAAAGAAGCTCAGATCAAAAACTGTACTAAGATTTGTTTTTGAACTTTTGAATTGTTCACCCAACAGATCACTTGAATTATCACTAAGTGATGTTTCCCTATGAATATCCGTTTTGGCAGAATCTAGTTGAGTTAAAAGATTTAGCTGAATTCTTTTCAGTTGTTTTGATATATTAGACCATATCTTTAAAATTTCATTGATATTACGCAATTCTTGTAAAGAAAGCCTTCCAAAATCATCACCTAATAGTTTCTGAAAATGATATAAAATAACCTGTTAAAGATTTGAAACGTATAACCATGAAACTGAAGCTAATGAACCCAGTATTAGAAACATTTGCCGGTCAAAGGGATTAAATTTCCAATATGTAGGGCTAAAAACAACGTGTAGTTGTGTAAAATATTATTAATCATTAGTACAATGGTGCACGTTTTGGAAATTAATTTCCATTTGTTCGGGAGAAAACTGAACACTAACGCATTTTAGACCTAAATGGTAATCATTTGTCTAACAATAAATGCCTATAAAAACGGCTCCCATAAACTTTGATACTCGACCGAAACCTTATTTTTTGTTACATTACATTGAAATCGTGGGTGACATATTCTACAAGTTATCGTCTTCTTTGATACAGTAACAATTGAAAAGTACATAACTTTTGAGTTAAAAGTAAATAAGCACGTAATTCTTACCACATACTGTTTTGTTGATGAAAGCAAACGTAGTGACACATAAATATAATAGTTATTACATTATATCAGTTTCCATGAATAAAAAGATAAGTAGCACATAACCTGGAGAAATAATTAAATTCCTTCTAGTGGATTATTATGTAGAAACTAATGGCTATCTTGATTACATCACCAAGTCGTCGTTGCTAATCACAGGGTCGCTACAAAAGGGTGCGTGATTAAAAATAAAAATGGGCTTGTCAAATCAGTTGTGTTTGACTATAACTACTCTGCACTGCTTAATCAATGACAAAGTGAACGTGATATGAACAAGAGTCAGTGGTGCGAAACCTAAACTTATCCGCCCAGTCGTAATCATGAAACACTTCAGCCCTTTTAGAAATCGATATTCTCGAAATGAAACTGAAAAAGATTGTAATTACATACATAACGCATTACTCACTTGAATATATAGTTGTGACAGTAGTACTTTGGAATGAGTGACTTTTGACCACTTTCTAAGGTAAACTATCATGGTATTCACAAGATTAAAACCCGATGACGAGTAAAAATCATCAAGAAGACAAAACAGAACATTTACGTAATCTTTCCACCGAGAGAGCACCTCACAAAGACTGATGTTTGAGTTATCCCAAAAAGTATACTCCTGAAGAAATTCTTCAGTATCTGAAAGACATTCCTAAGTAAAACGTCACTATTGTTAAGGTTTAAGACTAACAGATACAGTTTTTTCTCTGCTTTCCGCAAACAAAAGATCAGCTATTTGTCTTCTATATTTTCTGAAATTGTCAATATTGTACGTGTGCTGTTGGATGAGCAAAAGCCGTTTATGTATATCCGCCAGCAGATTGTCATAAGCAGCATTTACGTCTTTGCTTTCCATGCATTTCAATATCGGCCGAAAGTTGTGCATATTTATATGCACTAAAAAGTAAATGACTCCACTGTATTTTTCAGCAAAGGCATCATATGAGTTCACCACACTGAGCTTCAGATCCTCTAACTAAAGAATAAATTAAGAGTCTGTAGCTTACTAGGAATGAAAGAAATGTTTTGATTTCATTAACAGAAAGCATTAAAGAATGATTAACGTTTACATCTAACAATTCCTGTAGAGGAGGATTGTTTTTGTGAGTTATCCCAGAACATATTGAAGCCCTTAAGCAATAGCTTGTGAACAAAAGCTGGTTACTTTAGTTTGTATTCATCTCTTTCTTTACCAATGAAATTTGCAAGTTTGTTCATCCGGTAAATAACGGAATACATTTTGTCGCCAATACATAAAAGAGGCCAGTACAATAAAAAGGCACACTAAAACAAAGCAAAGGTTCAAATGATTCTCAGCAGGACCGCACTGTTATAGTTCATACATTGATATCGCAAAACAAAGTCCATCAAGTTTTTAACATTTGTGAAGGAAAGTTAGCTAAAAAGGTTTTCAGGATGTGTCAAGGTAGTGGTGATGTGTTACTACCGGAACTACTCTTGCATTTGACCAGATGTAAATTGACGAATTCGTCTGTGAAATTTGTATTGTTGTACGTTTTCAATTTGTTTGCATGCAGCAGAACTGTCTGGAGACATCTTTAATTTTTAACTGCTTTTGAGAACCTCAGTATTTTGGTTTGATAGTCATAATATTTCTTCGTATTTTGCGTATTTGTTCATTCTTAATCTACTCATCTATTGTGACTGTTGTACCACGGTTAGAAATAAGTGTTATCTGTGGATAGTAAGTACATAAAGCACAAACAATGGTATCAGAAATCACAAAATTTATTTCCGTCAATATCTCACGTCACACGACAGATAAAAATGAATGATACTTTGTGAGGAAAGTCCTCAGATAAAGGGGTCTTTCTTTAGTGTAAACAATATGTGAGTGCCAAGCGACAGTAGTCGAAAATTTGACCAATGTTGATTTTGTGCTGGTACTTCGTATTAGGCAGTTGACATGCTTGTGTTATACCTGTGGACCACCAACCTTGATGATCTGTGGCGATAATCGGGGTTTGTCCAAGTTGTAACCTTAAGCTTACGCTATGCGGTCAATGTTTTATGCGAGTTACTCTCTGATAGTGACCGAAATCTGTAGCTGCTTTGGTGAACGTATTGAACAAACACTGTATTATTGAAGAGAACTATTCATTAGAATAGGTTGAAGAAATACATTGAGATCACTGCCGCACGAACCAGTTTATGGCATGTAGTTGGCCAATATGATCTGGTTGTCCTTACACTGACGAGGTCCAGTCAATTGTTCGATTCCAGTAACCTGACCTTTGGATGGTTTGGCTATTGCTCAGCTGCCCTTCATTGGCCCTATATATCTATAGGGTGGGAAGTTGATGTTCAAGTACTTGTGCTGAAAAAAGAATGATTTGTTTAATATCAAGTGACAGTGTCTGCATGGCCGAGCCATATATTCTCAAATAAGTGTTCCCGCAGTCACCTTACATGACTTCAATCAAGTTTTCACCGGCTAACGTAAGTTCAAATTCAAGGATCGTGTGGTCAGAGAACAGTGTTATTCCTCCACCATTATAAATCAGTGCATCTTCAAAGACTTTTCACAGCATTCACTACGTTAGAACTAGCTTATATTCTTTAAATGTTTATTTAATAGGTAATTGACAGGTACTGGCTTTGTATAGACTCCTTGGTTGTCTATGTCTGAACAATCGATTTATTCGATCAGTAGACGACAGATTTATAGCAACCTAAGTCGGTTACTAAAGAGTCAACCTCAAACAACAAAGAATGTATCAAACCAATAGAACCCAAGTATTCATTCACTTCCTTATTTCTTATAGGCATTGCGTTTCCTATTATCTTATATTTAATGTTGGAAAGCTTTGTGTGCTTGAATAGGTCATCCCCCAATTCACCGTGACTGTCCCACGAGCTAATTAATGACCCATTCATTGCCAATCTGGTTTCCTCTATCAATAGAACGAAGGTTACCTACTGGCATGAATGAATAACGTCCTTGAAACGCATATCTTGTTTGACAAGCGACCATTTTTATGTTCATTATCAATTTGTATACTTCATATATTCTACATTTGACTGCAAAAACCTTGTTGAAGAGCTCAATGGCTGCATGGCTTGGTCGATTAATTGTCCTGCACATTTCTCTTTTATAACCGCTTTGTATAATGTCGTTTATAGCTTCACAATAATGTTTTGGACCAAGTCTGAAGAACGACGAGTCGTTATATGTCATAAAAGGTGATAAAAACGTTCTGTTGCAACTGTGTAGACGTAGTGGTTACCATAAGCGGTCCAGGAAAGTTATCGATCAAAATTTGATTCCACTGATCCTCGAAGTCTCAATGTCTTGTTCAACAAAACACGGATTGTCAGGCGTATTTCTAATTCTAATACCTCTTCCTTTAACAAACAAATATAACGGCGTATGGTTTTTCTTTGTATTTTAATTTACGAGTGTATTATGAGACAGTACTCGTTCTCAAATCAACGTGACTCTGTGCCCTAGGGAGGAATAACATAGTGACATATATACAATAATCTTTGTAACGAAGAAAAATAAAGGCCACATATTTTCTTTGTGTGGGAATCTACGTGCAGCAAAATTGAGACTATATCTGCTGTTTATCTGTGTTCATCTCAAATTAACATTGTTAACTGATTGATTAATATGCACACTACCTTTGGTATTCGAATAACTTATATCTCCGTCGTTCACACTTTTGCTTTATTAGCCATGGCTTGAAATTAAAGATTATCATAGTGTTAAAACAGTCTATTAGGCCACTCTACATGGCGCCGGATTTTTGGCCTAGATTCTTCCTCAATAACGCTGTCGGATTTATATTCTGATTCACGCCATTGATCCCAATCATGAAGCGGTACATTTTTTATTCAACTTAACTCTGATTGTGTTTGTTATCCCCAGAGGAACTTACAAATAACGTTCCTTCCACAACAGTTGCTATCATCTTTGTTGTTTAGTAAACCATTCTGTTGTAGACGCTATTTGTTACCTTTTTATTCGCAGACAACCACTTTGGTCTAAAGTGTTAACATTATTAACATTATTAATAACTTTGCGTATTGTTAAATTTTGAATAAGTTCTTGTACTGGATGATACAATCCTAATAAGTTAAAGAAAATAAGTGTAAACAAGGTATGAGTGGATAATCAACTGACAAATGGAGGTGGTTCAGAAAGAAACTGAGAGTATGAGAATATGTAGTTATAAAATATAGTGCTAAAAACAGTGTTATGATACACAGACGGCTGTCTCCCTTTTTTTGTCGGCACTATTGGAGCCTTTTTTAGATTTTATAGGGTATTGAGTAAGCTTCGTTTTTTTATCGAGTTGTCTAGTTTGCTTGTAATAGGATCACTGGGTAGGGAGTTAAACCAATTTAACGTTCTAAACACGATTTAATGAGGTATTTGGCATGATGAATCAGCATCAATACCACTAGTTCGTGACATTCCACTAGACCATAAGGAGCCGTAATTTAACAAAATGTTCTGCCCTACAGACATGGGTGGATTGAAGTTATCTCCCCGCCATCATGTTTGCTGATCAGTAACGCCGCCCTCCCTCCTTTTGTGATGTTAGACTCGCTTATGTTTGTGGTAAGTATGCATACTGCTTTAATCAAAGCACATGTTTGGAATACACTGTCTCTGCTAGTTCCATGTTACAAGCAAATCAGATAGTTAGAGCGTTTGTACTATGGGTTAGATGTCCATTTAGTATATCACACTGCTATGAAGATAACTAATGGTGAAAGATAAAAAAACAGGTTAGAATATATGTGGTTTAAAGATATTAGGACTAACAGCAAATCAAATCATATGAAAGAGTATAAAATTGTAAAATTTTTAGGGTAAGAAAAATAAAACACAGCAACTCACAAGATTTTATGATCAATTTTGAGGCAAGTCTTTAATCAAAATCACAAAATGAGAGCTCAGACGAGGAGGACTGAAAAACATAAAGTGTGGTCGAAAGAGATCTCAACAAAGGTTAAAATACACTACAGGGAAAAGAAACAAGTGAATGACAGTACTGTCCAACAAAATGCTGTGGAGGGATTTTCATCGTTCTCTTTCCGTTACAATATATGTATTTTGAAATGAATCGGTAAATGAATCGTCATTGTAGTAAGATTTTTATGGTAGAATATGAGAGAGCAATGAACCTGAGGCACTACCTTGCATAACACCACTGTTTATTGGTCTAGGTGTAGATATTATTGAGTTAATCTTGGTTATTTTGTATCTGTTTGTGAGAAAAGGCTTCATCCATTGCATATGGGGTTTGTAATTCCGACTGACCGAATTTTGTTGAATAGGAGATTATGAGGTACTTTATCAAATGCTTTCTTAATATCGAAATATAGTACAACCACTAGATTCTTTTGGTCACGTAGTCGAGTAACCTCGGTAAAGTAGTCTATCAGACATGTATAGTCAGGTTCTGTGGAAAATAGTGTTTGATGGTGAACTGTTTGAACAATTATTCCTCTATATCTATGAAAGCTAACTAAAATGTTTTAATCTAGGTCAAAGGGGTCTTAAATTTGTTAACTAATGCCAAGGAAAAGATTTTAGCATTGTGCGTTGTACGTTTTAATCCATAATAATCATCGTGAGTTTACTCGTACTATATGTATGATTGTCATAATCAGTTAGGATCATCTAGAATGATATAGATTCGTAGCTCAGTATTATTTCGAAGTACTTCATTGAACTAGTACCTAGCCTAACACACACTAACAAGATATCTAGCCTATCCTGTCCTTAAAGTACTGTATGAAAACGAACAAAATTTTACCACGTTAACCACGGATTCAGCAGCCTACACCAGCAATTTACAGATAATTGATTCGCCAAAGAATATATCGTTATCGGTTTATACAAATTTGTATGGAGAAATAACAGCCTATAAAAATTGTCTGAACGACTATAAAAACATGAGTTAGTGAACTGTTAGATGATCTTTTAATTAAAGACGCACCCTATGATATAGACAAAACACAAAAATTGGTGCAGTATCAAGGCATTAATAAAACATACAGTAAAAATAAATATACAGTTAACCAGTGTAAATGAGGGGTAATCTGTTAAAATAAACATATGTAAATGGATGAACTTGCCAGAAGTTGGACAATTTACCAAATATATGATCTTGAGTGCGTGATGATCGCCTTCTATAACCGGATTCGTAACCGCGGGTGCACAAGGGTACTCCCCAACCTGGAAAAGTACAATATACGGCCAAGGAGAAGAATAAAATTATGAATAGTAGGAGGATCCGATATGCTTTTTACGTCGGCGATCATTTGATGGCTCGATGTATATATGTGTGTTTTGTTAAAGCTATATTTCCTCAAGTCAATTAGGTAACGAGATGGTCTAAACCGTACAAATGTGCAAGCCCTATTAATCACGTCGAGCTCACCGGTCTCCTGCCCGTAGGTAACCTTCGTTCTATTGATAGAGGAAACCAGATTGGCAATGAATGGGTCATTAATTAGCTCGTGGGACAGTCACGGTGAATTGGGGGATGACCTATTCAAGCACACAAAGCTTTCCAACATTAAATATAAGATAATAGGAAACGCAATGCCTATAAGAAATAAGGAAGTGAATGAATACTTGGGTTCTATTGGTTTGACACATTCTTTGTTGTTTGAGGTTGACTCTTTAGTAACCAACCTAGGTTGGTACAAATTTACGGTTTCAGCTCCGGATTCACATATCAACGCAAAACAGACTACGGAGTAGCACGGCCTGAGTGATGTAGATGATGTTATCAAGAGACACAAGGTCGATGGTTGACTCACAGTTTCACCCAGAAAAGTAAGAAAACATGGTGGGACCTTCGCACCTGTCGCGAAATTGGACCACAGTGGGGAGATTTCGAGAAAACAACTCAGCTCGTTAGGACGGACCTCGCTGATAGGTCAGCTTTCATAAGTTGAAAGAATCTTCCAAAAAGGTACCAACGGCTAGATTTAAACAAGACTTCAGCCAAATTAAGTCTTCACTATGCAAGCTACATCCAGAAAGAGCAGCAGAAGTTGACATGTACAAGCTTCGCAGAATAGGAAAAAGTGGATTCTCAAAGTAGTCAGAAAAGCCGCCTCGTTAAGGGTGCTTTTGTTTCAGATGAAGAAAGAAATATAATACTGTGAAACTCACGCAAACTGACTGGATCTGCAATATATGTTCGTGAAGATCTCAGCATGGTTGTTTGCATCAAGAATCGATTGGCTGAGATGAAAATAAATGAGCGCCACCGAAATGTTGAAAAAACCTCGTTTTAAGGGTTTTCAAATAGTAAAGTTTGGAGCAAAATGATCCCCAAACTACTCTGGATAGTAAAGGAAATTTCTCCACAGAATTAAAGGTGCTCTGCACAAATACTCTCAGTCTACACAATAAAATGGCGGAGGTCGAAACAGTGCTGTACATAGAGGACCTTGTCATTGCCATTTCAGAAACATGGTTCACGTCAGAAGCACTTGACAGTGGAATTCAGTTGCTTGGAATTTCGCCCAGTAGGGCTGGTAAACTAAACCGTACACGAAAATTACCTTAACCTACAAGCTGTCGAGATAGTGGCACATGATTCACGGACATGTGAGCTTCAGGCTGAAATGTAAACAGCAAGATACTAAAGTTAATGTAGTATACGGCGGTCCAGAATGTGTAATGTGTGACTTCCTTCTAAGCAAACTTAAGTTCTGGTGTAATAGGGGTAAAAGCTTTATAGTAGGCGACATTTATGCACCGTAAATATGTCATGATGTGACTGCCTGATCTATAACATCCTACGCAGAAGTCCCATCATTGTGTATTCTGACTTGTTGTTTTGTAACAATCAGAAATATAATCATCAACGTTTCGAAATAACGCACTTGGTCGGAAGATAGATCAATAAATTTATTATGAGTAAAAGAAGTCGGCAGCAACTTGTTGGGAAACAGTTGTAAATTTTTAAAATATCTGGTTTAATGCTCAACACGCTTGAAATGAAAATGAACATGGACATTATTTAAACGTCAAGTAAAGTGGGCTTGTAATAATGAGGAATCATTTGGTAAAGATATTTTAGCAAGTCACATGCATGACAATCACCGTTGGTTTATTGCTTGACTTAAGTGAGTATAAGTATTTTCTGCTCAGAAATAAAAAAATGATCAATGTGGTAGGAATAATGATATCGGTATTATTTTTGGTATTAATTAGGAAGTCGGGTAACGTTTGTAGCGGTGTAATGTCCGTATAATTTGATTCGGAATTGCACTAGCATTAGCAGGCTAACTGGAAGAACAAAAGTATAACTGCGGAAGAATTCTAACTGATGTTCCAGGCCAATTTATTAAGAATAATACGATTTATTTAGTTGAGAGAGGATGTTCGCGGCCTCATTATTGCTTAACCGTGATAGAATTCAGTAATATTACTAATACATATAAATGGTCGTCATAAATTATCATGTTTGAAAATAGAGATGATTGTGTGCATTTTGGACAGATAGCTACGAGCGATGCGTTCAACATGAGTGGATTCTTGAGAGACATACTCTTGACTCGGAAACTCGATGTGCAATAAACCAATCGTTTATATTTATGCTGACGGGATGATGGTGCATACAAGCTAGTTGCAAGTATTGTGCTTGACAACAGGTAGATATCAACTTGTTTAAAACAAAGCAATTATAAATTGCTGAAATGGATGAGACCTACGTGCCACAAATATGGGTGACATAGTGTTGCAAGACGTTTTCGGTTAAATTAATCTTTACAAAATGATAAACAGCGAGCGCTGATCATGTGATTATCATGGGGGAGTACACTTCCAACTTATGTCTATGATAATGGCTTGAACCTTAGTCAGTGTTGGGGTAAATTCGACATTGTTTTCAGTTTGCAGGAGGTTTGCTCGATTGCCTATACTGATGATTTACAGGCATGTTCGTGTCACTAAACCCCCAGTTAGACTGACAAGGCTTTAAGGTATTTACTGAATGATCAACCGATAGAGAAACATATTGGGTTCATCTGTGATGGATGAAGGAAACGAGAAAACAACACTATTTAGTAGTAATTACAGGTCAATTTGTTCACCAATTTATTAATACTTTCATCAATTTTATCAATCCTATTACGTGACTTTCGAACCATGACAATGCCTTATGACGATATCCTGAAACATTTATATTTAACTGGTTATAATGTTGATTGGGGATTATTCAGTGGAAAATAAGTATTGTTGTTTTGGTTGACTTTTAAATTATCAGAAACTTGTAGCGTTAACGAGTCCGTGCTGCCTGATTGCATTACAAACTGCAGCTCAGAAATATTCGTCCATATAGTGTTAATTTAAATAATAGGATCCAGAGTTTATTTTGTATGCCTGCTTGACCAATTATTACGTAATAGCTTGGCCATTATATCAGTGTTGTACGATATTATGCTAATGCAGTGACTTTGCTATCTTACCAATACGATATAGTTATCCATAAATCCAAAAGTGCATAGCGATAAGGAGTATGATGGATTTAGTGTAAAATGTTACAGGCAGTTCAAATAATTGTCAATTTCAAATGACATTGATGATATGACACAACGCATTTATAAGCTAGGTTAAAATGTGAGTTCATGGGGAATATAACGCTTAAAAAGAAATGACCGATCAAAAAGGTTCTAAAAGTTGAGACATGATTTGCTGAACAACGGTTAGGAGTATGACGAGTTATAACATAGAGGTTGCTCTAGTTAGCCTGGAAACTTCATGACTATAAGGTAATGATTGTCAAAACTACGAAGAGTTTAATTTAATTTCGTTTCCCTGAAAACGACGCACTGATAGTAGCATGTCAGGGGGAGCCATAAAATATATCTTATACCGAAAACGTTTTTAGTAGTTATCTATATGAAATATAAATTAGCTAGTCCATGTGAAAATATATGAATATGAATATAATAGTTAAGTTGAATTAGAATGACCACGCCTGCGAGTTTGAGCCATGCCATCCGATTAATAACTTTCCTGCGTTCACCACTGCTGAACTTCTAAATGTTGAATAACTATTTTTTCAGTTATTTCATGTTCAACTTTGAGGATTGGGTGGTTAGGACAAATATTGCTACAACTCAATCATTTATACAATGTTCAGTTTTAAAAAAGAAGCACGGCCATCCGTGAATAGACCGGGAAGAAATGTTGGAACATCGACATTACCCTTGGCAGGGCAAGTACGATGGAACGCTACAGGTCGGTACGAAATATGTGTGTCATTATAATCCAAGAAGCTCAACGAGAATATGAAATGCGGTTGGCCCAGTCTGTATGCAGGAAGCCTAAAAGACTACTCTTGCGCATAAATTACGGAACAAGGATAAGGCATTGGATTCACAACACAATTACGAAAGGGAATGAATCTCAAATGACGGGGGATGATCAGGAAAAAGTAGAGGTTATGACAAACTATTTTGAGACAGTTTTCACTCAGGAGCCTCTCCTAGATGAGGAACTAGACTCAAATACAAACTCAGTAAGTTGTGTGCTCATTGTGAACTTAGTTCGAGAGGATGTACTCAAGGATCTTAGCACATTTGACATGGAAAAGTCAACAGGACTGGATGAACTACAAAACAAAATTTCTAAACTAATTGCACGATATATTGCAGCTTCACTGACTGTGATATTCAATATGTCACTTGATCAAGGTCAGTTACCTACGGACTGGAATGATGTACCTGTCCCTCCGATACATAAAAGAGGATCAAGACAACTTCTATCAAACTACAGACCTGTCATACTCACAAGTGTCTTAGTTAAAATACTGGGAAGAATAATCGAAGTGACCATACGGACATTAGTGAAAACTGACAATTTGTTAAACAATAAAAAGCATGGTTTCAGAAGAGGTTTATCTTGCACAATAACTCCTCTGTGACAAGAGAGAAGTGAATATAAGTTCTAGATATTGGAAAATCAGTGGATGTTGTCTACACAGACTTCAGCGAAACATTTGATAAGGTGCCAAAAAGAAGATTGCGCTCGAAGCTAGAAATTCTGGGCATTGCCGGACCTCTCCTGAAATGGCTTAGTGATTTACTGGTAAGTAGTAAACAGAAAGTAAGAATAAATTCCATGTGCTCCACCTGGAAACCAGTACTTAGTGGAGTATCGCAAGATTCTGTTTTAGATCCTGTATGTACTGTATGTAAATGAACTACCGTTTGTAGTCGAGTCCTCAATGTTAATATACTCTGGTGATGTTAAACTCTGGAATGTGACAACAGGAGACACAGATGCTTGTGCTCTTTGGGAAGACCTAAATATTCTGGTTAGTTGGTCTAAATACAGTGGCTGGTACCTATCAACGCGGCCAATGTGCCAACGTGCACTTTGGTGATACAAAGGTAAATCGGTACAGCATTGGGGAAGTGCCAATACTCGTAGTTCAGTCTCACAATGAGTTTAAGGTGACAGTGAGTCATGATGTTAAAGCTACTGCTCACTGCTGCCAGGTTGCAGTCAAGAGGTTTAGAACCCTATGGGCTTTAAGATGGACATTCACCAGGTTAGATACTACTATATTCACTACAGTTTACACAACCGTGGTTAGATTCAAACTTGATAATTGCGTTGAGGCTGTAAGCTCCTGTTTGAAAGGTGACCTACATATCCAGGAGAACGTAGAGAGGGCAGCTAACCTGGCGATTTCGGAATTTACAATATAAAGAGATGTTGGAAAATCTAGACCCCTTTACTTGGTCCAAGTGCAAAATTAAGATGTGATCTGATTTTGATGTGTAGAATGCTAGGAAATGGTTTTGAGCCCGATATATCCTCTTTTTCTTCCCACTGGATCGGGACATCTCAGAGGACATAGCATACGAGTAGGAGAGTCAACGACAGACAAAATACCTGTGGCATACAGGTTTTCACACGGAGTCATCAGTTCTTGGAACCTGTCTTCCGAAGCAGAGGTTTCCGCACCCTCAAGTGAATCATTCAAGAGAAGAATAGACGCTCACAAAAACATACTACACATGGAATTACGTAGGCCATAGGCCTTCTGTACTTACTACACGAACCTGAACCTGAAAAAACATTGAAGGGGAACTTCACCCAGTTCCAGAACTAGCTGACAGGAAAACTGTTTGTTTTAAGGACGTGGCTTACGGATTATGGAGTTTCTTTTTCAAAAAGTAAATTGATGTTGTTTTATTAAACAATCCGAGTTTCCCGCGCTTTCGTATTTTCTTAGTGTGATGTCGTCAAGGCATAGGATTGATATCGGTGAATCTAAGCCCAGACGGTCAAGGTAATTACTGAAAACGTATTAGGATCTTATTTTTAATTGAATTACGCTTTATTCTTTACACACTGCACCTATGAATTGACCCTCAGGTCGATAGTCATTCACCAAATTTATCGTAACGTGTGACTACAAATAGATATAGCCCCATATTTTTCATGCAGTTCATCCCATGTTTCTCGTTCAATCTTATGCATGATTAATCCTGCGAATTTGATGACCAGAGTCTGGAGTAATTTGGGTTAGTTATTTCGAAGCGATTATTCCGGCATTTTCTTGTCTTCCAAAACAGAATTTACGAGGGCACTCCAAAAAGGTTTACAAGCCCAGAACAAATTACTTGTCAGCTGACTATCAAATTTCCCATCGAATCATCAACGAGTGGATTTCATTACCTTAGCACGTGATTGAGGCTCCATTCGTCGATTCTTTCAAAAGAAAGTTGGATTAACTGTGAGAACACTATTGCCAGGACTAACACAGGCCATCAAACCTCCTGTCCTTTTCAAACAAACTGGCTTCCTAGAACCACTGGACATGTTAAACCAGTCATAGAGATATAAGTACGGTAAATTTGTACCTATGAAATACTTTGTAGCTATGGTAAGACTGACTGATGGTAAGACTTCACTGTCTATTAACATGGTTTCAGAAGTACGACTGTGTCTGCGAAAAAAAACAAAAAAATCTTGTGTGTGATAATGGAGTATGACAACTTAATATCTTGTAGAAAATAGAGGTGATTGCTCCGACCAGTTTTTAAGTTCTGTTTTTTTAACATCTTCAAGTTGTATGCATCAATAGAAATGTCAGTCTCACATTAGTATTTTTGTTGCGACTTCCGTCAACCCAATGCTTGGTAACCTTAAGGTAATGATAAACAGACAAGAAATCCGTCGCCACCATGCAGGGATTAGAGTCCTGAAGGCTGGTACTCAACTATCCTCGTTTGGTGTTAAATGTGAAATCACTATTGTCATATAGGTACACGGGACCCTCCAACTTAACACCATCGAACCCTGTGTTTAGTATTTTTGTATATGATTTTCAACCCAGATAAAAGTTGTAAGTTTTTACTGAAGCTGATGACCCTCTGGAGACATAAAATTCTTATTAGGTAACCATGTAGAAATAGTTAATTTGTTGGTGTGGTCGTTCAATGGTTAAAGCTTTATGTTCCTAATTAGTTGCTTTTGGCTTCAAATCCGTTCTATCTATTCTGACTTGTGCATTTGCATGGTATCACTAAGATAAAAATGTATCTCAAAGCTGGGCACATGACGTACTTAGTAAATGATTGATTAATAGTTTAATACTATGGACCATGTCTAATATCCGCCATCATGTTTGAGGATCAACAAAAAAATCTATAGAACTACCACGTGTTAGAAACCTAAAGCTTTACTCATTGTCTGAACTCTAGATGGGCGATAAGTCTGAGGTGTTGAAAATGTAATGTGGTATGCAATATTAAGTTCTTGTCATTCATGAGGCTGATTTCGAAAATAAGTTTCATGAAAAATGAGTGGATTTAGAACCTTTCTTATCATGCTCTTTTTGTTTAGGGCTACATTTTTTTATGTACTTAAACTACACAGCACCATCTACGCTTCAAGCAGTCGGGTAAATCTTTGTCCTTTGTAGCAATCAAAGCACTTTATTAGATCAGAAAGTAAGCTAGTTTTCTCAGTCGTACTTAGTTAAGTACTTTTATAACCCAGTTCATAGTTGTATCTTGGTGTCAAATATTCATATCTAGTAGCTTTTTCTGAAGAATATAATGTAGTTTCTCCGTTTTTAAAGCGCTCAACACTACGTCAATAAGATCTTATTTGTGGTTGGGGTTTTCGTTTATTATGACAGTAATCATGGTTTACAATAACTACTTAGCCCTTTTGTAATTTTTCAGCGAATGTATTCACTATAAATTTTTCGCATCCTTGTATTGAAGACGAATAGGCTTCTGTATCTTTTTGAATTCAGTAAACAGTTTACCCAAGCAATGTAGCACAGGTATCAAGTTTACGCGTTTCGCTTTTTGTTAGTACCTGTCTCATCGACATATTCTCATCTTATTTCGCATTATTACTGTATTATTGTCACAGGTTTTCTGATGGACCGGATAATCACTCACGTGATCGCTCACGCTCCCCAGATAATCAGGTCAAACTTAAACAGAATGCTTCAAATAAGTCTCCATTCACAGCACAAACAAATCCTTACAACGGTCAGTTTCGTCTTTTTTGAAATATGTTAATACGATAGTTGATCTGATATTGTGATTAGTGGCCACTTTTGTTAATTCAGTAGTACTTGTACTTTGTGGGAATCTGGTGATGACATGAAGCTTGGAAATGTAGTTCATAAAGACTACTCACTTCCTGGTTATATTAGGTTGGCTTCTTAACTTGATCAATTTCCCTTTTATCAAATTTTACTGAAATGCCTTCAATTATATACGATTATTGTGCAAGTCTCATATAAGAAGTCTTCACTCTTCGAAACATGTCGGACTGGGAGTCGATGACTGGCCTCAGCTTTTCAAGCCTGGTTCTATCCTAGCTTTCATTGCATGTCGAAGTAGCCAGTGAGTATGTGTGCTTAAAATCCAGCTACTTCAGATAAAGATCAAAACATTCTAGTGGTCTACCACATCTACCTAATAATTAACTAACAACGTCACTTCACAGCTCTACTACACTCAAGGAGTATTTTATAGAGATCCATAGTGGAATGTTAAGAAACTACTGTCCTAAGTTTTAATGAATGATGGTGCACATTTCGCAGTCGTTATTTATTTATTTATTTAAACACATAAACATTGGCACAAGGAGGCACCAAACAGATATGCGCCACACAACTCGATTTATGTGAGGGCTGGGATACTGCCCGGGTGCCTAAACTGAAGCAGGTGGTTTTCTTAGGAGGCCATACCACGAACCTTTGACATAAAGGTTTAATCCACAAGGCAGTAGAGCAACGCAAGGAGTTGCAGTCCCATGGTAGCCGGTGATCAACAATAGGTTCATACGTCATTTGTTTCCTTAGGATCATGGAGCTCATGTAAATCATTGGTTTGGAATCACGATTTTTTAACTCCCCTTGGTGGATCCTCCATATCCACCAACCCGGTTAAAGAGCCGGACGTTCGCTTTTCATCCCCTCAATTTCGTAAACAACGCCGTCGCCACGAGAAGGCAGTGAGTAGGACTTCTCTGGCGGTGGTTGTATGCACGTGGTCACTTGAGAACATTTCTAGAGAGAAAGCTGGCTCTCTCCCTTGCTAATAATGGATAAAGGGGCACTAATAGTTCCTTTTTTCCTAACTTGTTCTTACTCATAACCATGCGCTTCCATTATAAATTACATTTAATCTGCATTTATAAGACTGGCTTTTGTAGATTATCTTTCCCTTATTGGGGCTTAGTGTTTCGAATATAATGGCTACATTGAAGATGTTTGAAATAATTTTAAGTCTGTTTCTTTAGCGGATAACAATTCAAAGAAATACTTTATGGATGCAAGTTATGCGTTCACAGCGTTTAGAAATGTATGTTTCCATAAGATCACTAATGTTACTCCCCTAAAGACAGGTTTGTACTTAGGAGCTATGATCGTAACCATCATTTACTGCTGACATCATTATGGGTACTCAGGAAAAAGATGGATTAACGGAAATGTTTATGTTGATTTGAATTATATCTTACGTTTTCACGTTAGTGAGAAATATTAAATACTGTTCATCGAATTGTCTAATCTGTATCTTGTTTCAGGCAAATCGTTTAGTGCCAAATACTTTGAACTTCTGAGGAAGCGTATCAAACTACCTGTTTGGGAATACAAAGAGAATTTTTTTCAGACGTTATCGGAGAACCAAGTCACTGTTTTGGTTGGTGAAACAGGTTCTGGAAAAACGACCCAGATTCCTCAATGGTGCCTGGAATGGGTAACTGGACGGTATCCTACCAAAAAGGCAGTAGCCTGCACTCAACCTAGACGGGTGGCAGCTATGTCTGTTGCTCAGCGTGTTTCCGAGGAAATGGATGTCGAACTTGGTCAAGAAGTAGGATACAGTATTCGATTCGAGGATTGCACGTCCTCAAGGACTGTGATGAAGTAACTTTTAGATTTTTCCATAATTGCTTTAGATACATGACTGATGGTATGCTTTTGCGTGAAGGCATGTCTGATCCTTTGCTCGAGGCATACGGTGTTATTCTCTTGGATGAAGCCCATGAAAGAACCTTGGCTACTGATATTTTAATGGGTCTACTTAAAGAAATCACAAAGCAAAGATTAGATTTAAAAATAGTTGTCATGAGTGCGACTTTGGACGCTGGGAAATTTCAAGTTAGTACATAGTTCTTATCCGTTTGATGAATAGATCTTAAAAGTATTTGTTTAGTTAAATGTATCCTAGTTGTATCACATTTTATTTGGAGTTGGATGAAGCCATCTACTTCTTCCCTTTTCGAAATGACCCAGGATTACTTTCACAAAGCACCTCTTATGACCGTGCCCGGTAGAACTCATCCAGTGGAGATATTTTATACTCCAGAACCAGAACGTGATTATCTCGAAGCGGCTATCCGTACTGTAATTCAGATTCATATGTGCGAAGAGATCGAGGGTGACATATTGCTGTTTCTGACGGGACAAGAGGAGATTGAGGAAGCATGCAAACGTATCCAGAGAGAAGTAGATGGGTTGGGCCCGGACGTTGGTGAACTCCGTTGTATTCCTCTTTACTCTACCCTTCCACCAAATCTTCAACAAAGAATTTTTGAATCTCCTCCTCCAAAACGTGCAAATGGAGCTGTTGGTCGAAAGGTTAGAACTGTTTTCGAAATACAATTCGGTTTTGTTTTGTTTCATTATATGATTTGGTCTATCAAGATTGCACACTTGAATAATCTTTGTTTAACCATTACCTTAAAAATCAACCATTGCATGGCATTTTCTTGAGTATCTATCGTATAAGCCACACATGTAGTTCATTGTTTCCTGCATTCTTTTCACAAATTAGGTCAGGAAAATAATTAGCTTTCAACTTTTTGTACTCCCGTCGTTATTGTCTTCGCATTTTTGACTGCTAAATTCTGTACTAAAATGACTGTGTCCTGTCAAAGATTACCAAGTTTCTGTTCTCTTAGCATGAGCTTTGTCATACATTCCAAATTAACACATAGTACTAAAAAAAAAATTTAAAAATCGTAAGGATAGCAAGCGTAAATTGATTAGTTGGAAAGGTAGCAGAAAATAACAACACTTCTTAAGGTATTTTATTTTCATAAGAATGTTGCTTGAAGTGTAAAGTAGGTGCTCTAAACTTTTTTTGAAATAGAAATAACTGATACTTATTACGTGAATTATAACAGTTGTAAGGGGGCTATTAATATTATGCGACTACTGAACCAAAAATTCATCCAGCAAGTTTCAAGTCATGGATCTACTTATTGAAAGCCAAATGTTTTAATTAAACGTTCCTTAGATTTTATGAGTTTGTCTGATTCGAAACCCAAAATATGCGTTTGCATTGATGGTTGGTCCTAATTCGTACTAATATCGAAAATTGGTTAAGTAACTGGCGATTCAAGTGAAGCTTATCCAAGTGTTTATCAGCCATCGTGACACTTAATCACAATTGGTTGGTGAAAAAGACTGTATTAGAATTCAAAAACAGTACTCCAAACTAATCAAACTAGATAAATTTCAGTGTTAATTATAGGCTAACTCTCTGTTTTCTTTTATTCCTTCTATTTTGAAAAAAGTAATATAACTCGAGAACTAAATACAGGCTTATGTACTTTGGTCTAAGGTTTGTCCCTACCAAAGTAGGTAAAGTGAGTTTTACATGATCGTATCGGAACCGTTAATCCAAAATTTGACTGTTAGAAACGAAGTTCAGTAACGACTTGGATCACGTTAAATGTAATAAGTGCCGTGATGAGGTGGTAGTTCACTACTCTGCAGATAGGGTTTTAATACATTTCTTTTATTTTTAGATGATTCCACTTACAGTAGCCATCCTGTTAGAACAATTTTTGTTGGAGTGCATTTTGCATTTTAACCTTATTATTGTGATTTGTCTACCTAAGAATAACTTATTCTCAGTTACGCGACTAACATATGTGTATTTTATCTTTTGCCTTTAGCATACCATAGAAAGTATAACTTTGATTGCTATGAACAATCTGAATGGTATTCCATGGAATACAATCTACGATAAATTTTGCCGTATGAAGTTTGACTTCACCTAGTTACTACAGTTAATAGATAGTTACAAAAAACAATAAATTATTTTGAAAGTGAACCGAACTTGTTGTAGGCAAAGTAAAGCTTTATGACATTCAATCAAATATATCCAATTAGCTTATTTGGACGACTGACATCCTAATATTATCACCATAGTTATTGTTACGATGTGCCATCTCACAGTATTGGATTCCTTAGAAATGGGTGTTTCTGTACTCTAGGTGGTATAAGAATACAACATATCTAATATACTACGGAGAAAATGTATTTATTGATGATGTTTACTGTTGTCTTAAATTTGTTTTGATTATTCACTTAACAGAACCAGATATTTTACACTTCAAACAAAATCCACTCTTATAATATCTATTTCTTATAAAAAAAGGTTTCTGAGTCTGTATCAATTCACTCAAAATTGAGGATTCGACACTGGGTGTTATAAGAGCATGTGTTATATGGATGGTTTATTTTTTTAATAACCAAAAGTGTAATACAATCGTTCCTTGGGCTTACGAACTATATTGTTTTGTAGTGTAAATGATTAAAATTTCTGAATCGATATAAGAGACAACTGTAGACAGTTTCTCATTCAAAAAAATAAGTTTACCATAGTTAAACTATCTGATATAACATGGATATACTAGTACTACTTTCCAGTGTTTCTAATATATTCACCTTGTTGATCTTCCTCATAGGTTGTAGTGTCCACAAATATTGCAGAGACATCCCTCACAATTGATGGAGTGGTTTTCGTTATTGACCCAGGTTTCGCAAAGCAGAAAGTCTACAATCCTCGTATTCGTGTTGAATCTCTCTTAGTCACTGCTATCAGCAAAGCTTCTGCACAACAACGTGCCGGAAGGGCCGGGCGTACAAGACCTGGAAAATGTTTTAGATTGTATACAGAAAAGGCATATACAAATGAGATGCAAGAGAACACATATCCAGAAATTCTCCGGTCAAACCTGGGTACTGTTGTCCTCCAGTTGAAAAAACTGGGGATCGATGATTTGGTGCATTTTGACTTCATGGATCCTCCTGGTGAGTACTAAGTGTGAATCCATGTTTTGGAACTGTTAATGCTTTTGAATTTATCTAACTTGTTTCTATTTGCCTAACATTTGTGCTGTTTCTTGTAGAAACAATTCTTTGATTGTGTGGGCTCAACTTACCAATCTTCATGCCATTTTTATATTAATACCGTCCCAACATTCGATACTAAAAAGATAAAACTTTTCATGTTATACACTAAACTAACTGTTTTTCTCTAGTACTACGTGCTTAAAATTCCCATGCTTAGGTAATCTTTTCTAAGTCCTTACCAAACTTTTAACGTAACTGTTTTCAAGTCACATTGATAAATTATTCAACAGTCTGAAGACGGTCTATATTTTGCGCTTAGGTTGGCTAATATTTTAGCTACAATCTGAGAGTTGGACGTAATCACATCTGACTGGTCGCAATTACCGATCGTCTCATTATATAAGAAAGGATCAAAATCATCCTGTAATAATCATCGAGGGATTAGTTTGACTAATGTAGCATCTAAAATATTAGCGTCAGTAATTGTCGGAAACCTAACAACGACTCGTGAACTGCAAATCTGAAAAAAACCAGGTTGTTTTCAGACCTGGTTGTCGCTGCATCGACTACATACTCATCATTCGTCAGATCTTAGAACAGGCGTGCTTATCGGCGTCCAAAAATGATGGTTTTTCTTAGCTTAAAAACAGCATCTGACTCTGTAGACTGAGGTTTTGTGGCAGTGTGTCATTAAAGGGCGTACCTCAGAAGTGCCTAAACCTTGTGAAGGCTCTTTGCTCGAACACTACCAGTAGAGTCAGAGCTTATGGCGAACTGTCACCTGCTTTTGCAACCTCAAGTGGTGTCCGTCAAGGCTGTCCACTATCTCCATTTCTCTTTAATTTCGTCGTAGACGTACTGTTGAAGATAACGTTCTCGTTGATTGAATTTTCGGGAATTGATCTCCTTCCAGGATGTCCACCTGTCAACTTAGAATACGCAGATAACATAGTCCTGTTTGGTGAAGATGCTGATAAAATGCAGTGTTTTGGTACCAGCATGTTTGAAATACGTTTCTTCTAAATGCAAGTTGTTGCTTCAGGACTGGCCTGCGTCAACACCTGAAATAAGGATAGGGAGTGAAGTGGTCGAACGCATATAGGATACTCGTAAATTACTAGTATTTGATCGCAGGTATCTTCGAAATATTGCTCGCATCTGCTGGGATCACCGGGTAAGTAATAATGGGGTTAGACGCGTGGTATTAGGGAATGATGGTAAGTCAGTTGATAAGGTTGTAAATCTTCATCGACTTAGACGGTTGGGCCACGTTACGTATGACTGAACACCGATTACCACGACGCGCAATGCTAACCGGTGTTAGGGATGATTGGAAGAAAGTTAGGGGCGGCCAAACCAAAACGTGGCATCAGTGCTTGAAGACACTAACTTCTGGTTTGAACCATGTTGGTAGATGCAGACTGCCTGGTTGGGGTCCGCTTGACTATCGTAACCAATGGTTGGAGACTTGGTGACATGGCTCAGAATCGGTCACAGTTGCGTAGGTGTATTCACTCTTTGTCTTCCCTGAAACTGTGAGATTAAAATTGATTTATACCTTTATTTCTAATTCTTTCTTCGTGTATTATATGCTTATACACAATCTTTGTTTTATATATTACTAACATTAAAGTAACTTCAATGAATTTGATGTTCATCTTGTTCTAATGAGGTATGGCAACTTAGACCGATGCATATATGTACTTGGTCGTACGTTGTAGATGACTGGTTGACCGAGTTTGACACAAACCCGATGTCAATGTAATGAAATGATGTGCCAGTTTTCATTTCTGTCTTTCAAAACCATATTATGAAGAACTAATATTTTGTTTGGGTTTGTATTAGTGGGAAATTAGCATGCACTGCTATGTTTCTTAAATGTATAAGCTGCTCAGGACATTCATTCGTATTGACGTTTGAATTACACCTTAATAAATCCGTGTGAATTTCATTTTTGAAGTTTCTTGAATCAAATAGAAATATAGTTGGTAAATATTTGTGGGAAGTGTTTTGTCTCAAAATTTCAGTCAAGTGAATCAATTTGAGTAATTAGTAAAGAATTACGAGTGTAATTAAAATGGGCATAAAAGTTGTGACTTGTACATCATTCGACCAACTAAACTGTCACTTATTAACACTACCCTAAATGAACCTTCGGACACTGATTTCTGCAAATATTGGTTTCTATAGTCTTTTTAGTAACACTCAGTCTAGTATTGTAATAGAAGTAGTCTAAAAATCTGCATATTTTACGATACCTGGAAGGTAGATTTTGCAGTACTAAGGTTATAGAATTTCGCTAATAAAATTGCTCTTTTCACTTAGTATTTAGAAGCTTCAGTATGAATAACAGTTGTGAAACAGAAAGACTCAGCTTTTTTCTCATTAATTTAATCACCATTTCACCAAAATTTTACGATGCCAGTTTTCTTATCATGAGTTTTTGTTGAATGTAATAGCTCCGGAAACTCTGATGCGTGCTCTAGAGTTATTGAATTATTTGGCAGCCCTTGATGATGATGGTAACCTGACGGATCTAGGAAGTATGATGGCTGAGTTCCCACTTGATCCCCAATTAGCCAAAATGGTTATCGCCTCTTGCGATTACAACTGTTCAAACGAAATCCTGAGCATCACTTCAATGTTATCAGGCAAGTTCAATTGTTTCTTTGTTTCATTATCCTTAGTTAATGTGTAATAGATCTTTTCACTAATTTGACCGATTACTCGTCTGATAATATCTATAATATATGGAACTTTTCATATTTATTTCAGTACCTCAATGCTTTGTACGCCCTGCCGACTCCAAGAAAACTGCAGACGAAGCCAAAATGCGTTTTGCTCACATTGATGGTGACCATTTGACTATGTTAAATGTGTATCATGCCTTCAAACAAAGTAAGCTAAAAGAACATTTCTTGAAATTGATTTTCCATTGCATCCAGAAAAACAATTTTCATTTGTCCAAACTCGATTTCTGAAAATTCATATCCCAATTTATATTTGGAAATGTGGCGAGACTATAATTTATGGGCGAACCAATCACGTATAAGATAACAGGTCTCGGATTTTGGCGCGAAATTCACTCATCCATTTGGCTAAATAGAGTTTTGTCATTATAGCTGATGTCAGTTCGTGATGAAACCTCTAAATGTAATTCCTAACCCTAATCATCAAATGTAAATCATAATTCTAATTCCTCACACTGGTTTATAACCCTCATTTTATTTATTATTTATTTATTTTAACACATAAGTATAGGTACAGGGAGGCACCAAATACATATGCGCCACACAAATCTCAATTGATTTGTGTGAGGGCTGTGATACTGCCCGGGTGCCCAAACCCTCATTTGGTCCTAGTTATTCGGTGAACACTCTCGAGGTCACGTTAGCGTCGCTCAAAGGTCGTCCATAAATTATAGTCTCACCGAAAATGTAACTAAAATGTTATTTTATGACCCTCGCTAAGTTGGCGGGTTATATCGAAGATATTAGATCATGAGAAAAATAAATTCCGAGATTTCCGCCTGCCAACTAAAGAACGAGTGGTCATTGAAAATAAGGGATGCTTATAGATTACTAGTGTTCGAACATAGGTGTCTTTTAAGCGTGGCTCATGTATTTTGGGATTACCGAGTAAGCGATCCCGCGATTAGGGATAAAGTACTAGGTAAAGATGGCAAATCTTTGATAACTTAACAAATCTTCATTAACTGAGGTGATTGCGAACATGTGTTACATATCCCCAACCACTGCCTTCCTCGACGAGCGATGTTGTCTGGTGTAGATTGGAAAATATTAGGGCGGCCAAATCAAAATATGGGATCAGTCCATGAAGACACTGTTCAACTAAGCCATGTAGGTAGGTACAGACTAGATTTGGGTCCACCAATATCGTAACTATTGGTCAAAGACTAGGTGACCTGTCTCAAAATAGTTTGTATTGGCTCAACTGCATCCACTCTGTCTTCTTAGATCCTAAGTTTCCAAATTCCTCATAAATCATTTTCAATTACTTCATCAATTTATATTTTCTCAAATTGCATCTTGGTTGCTTAGTCTTTTGTATTACCACATAATCTTACCAC
This sequence comes from Schistosoma spindalis, assembly GCA_946903255.1. Lineage (NCBI taxonomy): Eukaryota > Metazoa > Platyhelminthes > Trematoda > Strigeidida > Schistosomatidae > Schistosoma > Schistosoma spindalis. Next base: position 32,245,118 of record OX336417.1, on the reverse strand, counting down.
CTTTGTTACTTTGGGAATCGCCCTGTTCGGCGTTGCGTATGACTGGTTGGCTGTGTAGCTAACTCCATAGAGAGCCTGGGGCGCCGTTCTTAATCTACCACGTCAAGTCTACATATATTGAAATGTGGAGAAATTTGGAGTGATTATCTATAGATGTACAGGAATCCACCATCGTCTCTATATACTGCTAAGAAATACGAAGTTGGTTTAACACTCCCACTATGCCGTTGATGGGTGTCCTGTACATTAACCGACCAAGCTCTGCTCACCAACAGTATGATTAAAATAAAGCTAGGGGCCCACTGCAATCGCTAGATGTGAATGCACCTTCCCGAATTGACTGTCACTACTGTTAACGTTTCGTTAGATTTGTAAAGGCTCATGGTTATAGTTCAAGTAAATAAGTTTTCCCACGCCTATTACTAGACGTGATATTATCCAGCATCAGAAGTCCCTCAAATAGAGAAAATATTGAGATCACCAAATATGCCAGTGGATACCAGGTCTGCATGGTCCATGACTCGCGTTTCTTGTCTTCTCAATGATCACAAAACCAACAGGCAGTCACAAATTTACCTAAATTCAATGTTCCCATTTCTGTTGACCGGTGTAGTTTAGTGGTAGTTGTGACCTATGAATTGCCCGCTGAACATTTTTTAAAATTTGTTTGCCAAGTTCTCTGTTATCCACATGATTGTTGTCATTTCATATAGGTTTTACAACTGTGTGAAGTAATATATCGAACCACTTGTAGGATATCCTTCAAGGTACCTCATCCCCACAAATTATCAAAACGCAGAGAGTTAAATCAAAGACTACCCGTTTTGGAATAAGTGATTTCTAAATGAGGAAAGTAAGACACTGGCAGTTTCATGATAAAAAGCTCAAAGGCCATAGCTGTTAATCTATTGATGTAGTTCCAAGTAATCTGTAGTGTTTTTCGACTACGTGTGGTACTGAACTAGATAACCTAGTGGATTTTTCAAGCCAGTGACTGAATAATTTCAGGTCAATGTGATACTCCAGATAAGATTAAATCTCTTTCCGTAGATTTTCTATTCAGTTGGTCACTTGAGAGCACTACATGATACTAGTAATATAATTTCGAAAATGTGTTTATTGTAAGAATTCATTTTTAGTTTGGATTTATTTTTCTAACACAAATTAACTTGTTTTTTACATTCATAGATCATGAAGATCCACAGTGGTGTTATGATAATTTCATAAATTTCCGCTCATTAAAATCTGCTGACAACGTTCGGGTACAATTATCACGTATTATGGATCGATTTTCTCTTCGTCGTTCAAGTACAGATTTCACTTCTCGAGATTATTACATTAACATTCGAAAAGCTTTGGTATCTGGCTTTTTCATGCAGGTATAACAGAGAAAGTTCTTTGTTTCACTTAAATATGTATCTGTTTACCGAATTTATTTTTGTCGATAATAAGATCGAACTTTTTATTCATCCTTTTCGAAATGTTCTTCATTGGTATGATTTCCTCACAGGACTAAATAAATACTGTACTTACAATTCAAATGAATGTTATTTTACATGCAAAACTTTATTTTCGATCATTTGTATCATCGGTTCAATTTACAATCCAATTTTTCCCTTTTGTTTTGGTAGTAGTATTATTATTAGTCTTCATATTATCCTGGATTGTAACTAAACATATGCATAGTTGTAATCTGCTGAATTTTTTTATTACTCTGGACTTCTAAAGCAAGATTAGTCGACTTAATTATTATTTATTCTCCCTCCCCAGGTTGCGCATCTTGAACGTACTGGACATTATTTAACTGTAAAAGACAACCAAGTGGTCCAGCTTCACCCCTCTACAGTAATGGATCACAAACCGGAATGGGTGTTGTACAATGAATTCGTCCTTACGACAAAGAATTATATACGTACAGTGACTGAAGTAAAACCAGATTGGTAAGCTTTCTATAGTTTTCATATTCAGTTAACTTTTCTAAAACTCAGTGAAATGCAACTTATTCTTAGTCTACAAAGTGTACATTTTAACTATCATACTAACCTGTATGCTCTTACACAACTAGTGAAAATTCTTCTGATTACCACCCATACACGCATAGCGCTCAATTTAATACATCATTACTTTGTTAGTTAAAACTGTATTGGAGTTATACTTTTATCGGTTTTTTACATGCATATATATTTTTTCAGTAAAATCTGTAAAATGAATAGATGATTTTTTAATGGACTTTATTTTTTGAATGTAAATTCATTCATAAGTATGTCATTACACATTAATTTTGTTTGTGTCAGCATTTGAATAGAAACAAATGAATTTACTTTAAAATACATAAATGTGCAGTAAAATACTCTACAGAAATGTTGAATCGAATTAGTCAACAAGAATTCTATCAATATAGAAATAAATTTCATTTTGACCGTTTATTTAAGGCGTAGCTATAAGGAGTGAATAGAATGTGGTTTCAGTTATAATTGCAATTACCTAATTGATTCCAAAAAATCACAACTGATTGATCACTGGGTAGTGATCAATGTCATGTGTATCAGGTCCTCGTTAGTGCAGATCAAACCCTATCGACCAAGTTGCAATGTGGCCACTAATATAGGTGACTCGACATTGTGTGCACTATATGTCGAGATAAGATGATTGCTGGAGGTTGTTAACAGGAAATCCTAAACTTGAATTTCGTGCTATTTGGTACTTGTCAGCAAGGTGTACCTGTAATCTTGAGGGAACTGATGCTCCCTGATGAAGTCGATCCCTTGTTACCCAGCTTCACAGTCAGAGACGTTACCACTAGGCTATCCGGGCCGCGACTGACCTCTTGTAGGATTGAGATCTATCCACAATTGGTTGGTCACTGGGTAGTGATCAGTGTCATGTGTGTCAGGTCCTTCTTATTGCAGATTGAATCCTGTCGACTATGTTGCATTGTGGCCACTAATATAGGTGACTCGACAATGGGTGTTAGTATTTTTAAGAAAACAACAATAAAACTTCTTACTATCTCTTATTCTCTATTATTATCTCACAAAGTTCTTACTGTATTGTCAGTACTTCCCTTATTTCATGTTCTCTCCCCATGTAGGCTTGTGCGTATCGCTCCTCAATATTATGATATGTCTAATTTCCCTGATTGTGATGCTCGACGGATACTTGAACGAATTGTTCACAGGATTCAAAATCGTAAACTTCAACAAGAGCAAAAACAAAACCAAGAGCCGAAATTACAAGCACAAACTTGATCCATGTTCATACATTCACATATCATCACTACTCTTAATTTGTAAGATGTGAAGTAGTCTTGATAACCATCTTTGTATTTTTATTGACTTCCTCTGAATTGCCCACATTCTATGAAAGAAGTCACTCCGCATTTCAAGTGCTGTTGTGTATATTTTATCAAGGCAACAATAAATAATATCCACTTCATTTATTTCTTGTAATTTATTAATGCAAATTGAATGAGGATGAGGGATTCATAGTGTATATTAGTACAACAATTTAAGTCTTAATTTTCCGTCTAACATTGATTGTTTCCCCAATTCAGATGCGTACATGTATAAGCTAGAACTCGCAATCTAACTTTTGTAATTAAAAGTTATCATTGACTGATAATTAAGAGTAATGACACAAATTATCTTGTTATACTTATCTGCGATTATGCGTCACAGAAAGTAAGTCTTGGAATTACCAGATCTCAGGCATGAATAAGAACCTCGAAAATGTATGTTTTTAGTAATCAAGAATGTAACAATGTTTCAGCATGTGCGCAGTTATTATAAAGTGTAATCTACACTGATTTTCCATATTACTCTACTACCAAATAAAAAGTGAATAGATGAATCAATAGTTAACTCTTGACATAGACGCCTATTGTCCATTTTATGAGTATATGTAGAAATAATAATTGTGACATCTATCCAAACGTATTATTATGTTGATATTATTAAAATCCTAATTTGTTGTCAACGAGTTTTAGTTTGTTGTTACGTCTTCAAAACTCACAATATTTGTTATTACTTCGTAGATACCTTTATTTCTTACGCCTTTTACTCCCAGTGAAGCATAGGGCGCCTACCAGCATTCGCCAACTCTGTTCTGGGCCTTCCTTTCTATTTCTATCTAATTGGTGTTCATTTTTCTCATTTCCTCATCGAATAAAATCTATCACTGAGTGATTAAGTACAAACTAGTCACATCTAATCAAATGTTATGAAGTTACTGATATTGCTGACACAGTATGTCGTTATGAATGTTGATCAACTTTCTATAATCTCCCCAATACTGATTAAATCTCAGTAGGATTTTACGATTTATTATATATTATGTGACTGTTTGACGATATCAAACGTTATGTTTGATTTCTGTAGGGCTAATTGACTACTTATAGTGTATGCTAATAACTAGTTGCTAATACACCAGTATTTTTCTAGTTCGGCTTGTAATAAATATGTTATATTTACTTGCTGGTTATCAACTGTATGCAATTCTTGTAAGATATACCTGGAGATTACATATTTTATGAATGAGCAAGATAAGTGTATGCTGTTATTCGATTTCAACCTGCACGCATCGGCTTTATGTAAATAGAAATGAATAGAACAGAAAAGCAATTACTAACTAACTGATCTTTATTGTGTTTAAATACATACTGGTAAAAGAAATAGTAAGTTTTTATACATGGAACACAATACATATTCCCTGTTTGACATATATATATATATATATATATATATATATATATATATATATTATATATATATTGAAGGTTTGTTTCTATAATTGTTATAATTATTGTTAGAACGGCATTTGGGTCGACTATTTGTAAATTGCGAATAGACTTTGGTACCTAAATTGGAGTTTGGTTCTATTGTTAATTTGGGTTCGTGAAATGCAAATAGATAAATATACCGTACTTCAATAACGGAAACAAGCAGAAACTTGGACGTAACAGTTGGTTCATCACACCACTCCCGTCTAACCCTAGTTGGCCTCCGTTCATTCGACAGATCATCTACATTAGTGATCCACAGTGTATATAGGGTGGAAGAGCTAGGTTTTCTGTACTGTTGCCGGTACTGTATACAACCCTCCTTGTTTATCTGGGCTCGAGTGTGACAGTAACCATAGAAAAGCTGTCATCGTATCAAACTCAAAACCTACCTTTACTTATCGGTAACACGGCCAGTTTATTACAAGATAAATATGAGAATGTAATTGTCAGTCGATGTACAAAAAGTAGTAATACTTGGATACCTAACTAAAGCTCGTGAAGAGCAGGCTAGAGAAAACCAGACTGGTTTTCGACCTGGACCTGGTTGTATGGACCAGATACTCACACTACGTCAGGTCCTAGAACATAGACACATATTCAGACATCCCACAATCGTAGTATTTCTCGACCTTAAGGCGGTGTTTGACTGTTGATCGTGAGGTTTTGTGACTGTGTTTGTCACTGAAAGGAGTACCAAAGAAGTACATTAACCCTATAAAGGCTGTCATGGAATCACCGAGTAAGTAACTCAATTGTTAGGAAACAGTTACTAGGTAAGGATGGCAAATCAATTGAAGTAGTGAAACCTAATCTGTGTTACGTATGCCCGGCCATCGACTGCCCCGACATGTGATGATTTATGGTGTAGGAGTAGATTGAAAGAACGCTTGGGCCGGCCAGAACAATACATGGCACAAATCCATGAAGTCACTGACAAGTGGACTGATTCATGTTGGTAGGTGTAGACTACCTGGTTGGGGACCGTGAGGTGATAGCAACCGATGGTTAGATATCTTAAATGACATGACTCAAAATCGGGTGCATCCACTCTTTGTGTTCTCTCAAACTCCAGTCTTCTGAATTCTTCATGTCCTTTATTTTCTTTCCAAATCTATTCTGCTGTATTATACTCCTTAAATAACATCATCAAACCCTAATGTTCCCTATCACTACTTATACTTTCACTACCACTACGGGATTTGAATCGATAACTGAATCTCTGTGCTAATGTAGTATGGCAACTCGAACTGATGTACGTACGTACAAAGTTCTACGTTGTCACTGACTGACGGTCAATGTAACAGAAGACTGGTTTGTTGTGAAATACAAAATGCTGCATTATACTGGTGAGCCACAAAAAAGATATTAAAGTTACGGTAGACGATTTCGATGCTGCTAAAGTCTTCGTGTCTTCCGTGAGCGCTATCATTGGTGCAAACACAACAAAAAGCATCGATGAAAACAGTGCCGTTGAACATTGTGAAGCCTAAAATGTTAGTACATTAGGCCTACGCATAATTTTTAGGAAGCCACTGGAACGAAAATACGGCTATTTATACCATTACTTTTATTTGAATTTTGCTAAAATGCAGGCTGGATTCAGAAACATCAAGCATCCTAAGTTTCATATCTGTTAAGTCATAATCTTTGGGAATGTGGGATTTATCGTCCATTCGTCTAGATTTTGTATTGTTTCATTAAATATCGTCCTTTTCAGATTATTTACGAGGATGACGGGATTCCAATCACTAACATATATCAATGTCTTGGACGATGTGCAGAATTCTTCGAAGGGCAGTTCAACTGACTTGCTGCTCCGGCAACATCGGTCAGACTGTCCTGCCCTCCATGACCGGTGACGACTGATCCACCAAATGAGGCGGAAGTCCGCAAGGAATTCCAACTCTTGAAATGTTACAAATCACCGGGCTCAGACGACTTACCTCCGGCTCTTTTTAAAGATGGTGGTGACTTTCTGACTAAGGGACTGACGACGTTGTTTACAAAAGTCTGGGAACTAGAGAGTGTACCAACGTCATGGAGTGAGTCGATAGTTGTCCTTAACTTTAAAAAGGGTTCACGTCGTTCCTGTAACAACTATCGGGGGATAAGTCTACTTCCGATTGCGTCCAAGCTGTTGGCTTCCGTCATACTTCGTAGGTTGTTCAAAACCCGAGAAAGATTGACTCGCGAGGAGCAGGCTGGGTTTCGTTCTGGTCGAGGATGTATTAATTATATCTTCACCCTACGCCAAATGTTAGAACACCGTCATACTTATCAAAGGCCAACAATCGTAGTGTTTCTTGATATAAGGGCTGCCTTCGATTCGTTGGACAGGACTTTTCTCTAGGATTGCTAATTGAAGAAGGGTGTGCCTGAGAAGTTTATTAACATCCTAAAAGCCCTATACACAAACACCTCAGGCAGAGTGAGGGCATACAACCACCTCTCTCCACTATTCCATTCGAGCAGTGGGGTTAGGCAGGGTTGCCCAATTTCACCATTCCTCTCCAACTTTGCCATCGATGACATTCTGGAAACAGCTCTGATGGATGTAAGTAATGGTGGTGTGGATCTGTGGCCTGGAGCAAGACTTCTCGACCTTGAGTATGCGGATGATATTGTCTGACTGTGCGATAATGTGTGCACCTTCAAATTGAAAAGTACTCCTACAAGACTGGCAGCATTCTAATCCTGTACTCACTCTGGATGGTGAGCAGATAGTAGTCGAGAAGTTCGTGTATCTGGGTAGCTGCATAAGTGCTAGTGGTGGCGTGAGTGATGAGATCAATGCACGTATAGTGAAAGCCAGAGAGGCTTATGCCAGTCTGGGCCACCTTTGGCGCCTTCGTGATGTGAGTTTGGCTGTAAAAGTTCGTATCTACAACGCGTCGGTGAGAGCAGTTTTGCCTATGCTTGTGAAACCTTACCTCTCCGAGTTGAGGATGTTAGACGACTCTTTGTGTCCGATCATCGCTGTCTTCGAAGGATCGCTGACATTCAGTGGCATCGTGTGTTCGGGCACAAAGACAATAATCCAACTGGTGTCACCATCTTGAAACACTGACTTCGGTGGCTTGAACATGTTTTACGACTGTCGTCCCACAGAATTTCCCGTTGTGCATTATTTGTCGACTCTAGGACTGGTTGGAAAAAGCGGAGAGGTGGTCAGTGTATGACATGGTGTCGTGGTATGAAAGAAAGCTGCAAACGGCTAGCTTCTGTTGTCCTTCACTACTCCCTAGCTTTGGTTCAAGAGATGGTGCGACACAGTGGGCTAGAGACGTTATCATATATGGCTCGAAGAGAAGCCAGTGGCGATCCTGCTGTAACTTTCCTCTACTTTATTCATAAAAATTGGTTGTATATTCCTTAACTGAATTGTTTCTTCTGGTCGATTCTTTTTGTTCACCCATCGTTATTATTATTACACTACCGTACACTAATCTGGTCGTTTTGTGTGGCGCATATATATTTGGTGCCCTCTTCTACCAATATTTATGTGTTCAAATAAATAAATAATAAGTAAATTTCGTATTGACTATATAACATCTGAGCAAATTCACTGTTATCTGAAATGTTAAAAGCAACCAGAAAACCACTAGGCAGATGAACTACTTAAATCTTCGTTATTTTTTATGTGTTTACAAAGCTAACTGTTAAGTATACTACTTTACCCTCGTAAAGTTAGATTTTGCTTCTTCTGTAAAGACAAATGTGTTTTATATGGATTTCTGTTATTTGCACGAACAATCTATTTCCCATGTATTATAAGAATTTTGTTTAGTTAGAAAATGTAGATCAGTAACACCTCCTTGCAAAAGCTAATTAACTCTCTCGATCTGTCTGCTTATATGAACGTCTGGAAATGGTGCACCTGAAATACTCATAACTGGTAATTTATCTGCATGCTATTCTAAGCACATTGAGTAGACATGAGACGCACGATATTGGCAGGGGTCTGTCGTTCACTATCATCACCACTACTTTCGAACTAGATATAAAAATAAACTCGTGTCAGATTCGTAAATTTTTGTTTTTCAAGATATTAAACTTAACCGTCATTTTCCAATGTAGTGTTCAAAATCGCTCTAGATTACTTTGCCTCAATATTCTATGAACTCAGAATTAGATACAGTCATACTTGCAAAGCAATTTACATACAGGGTCATTGCTGAATCTGGTCAAAACCAAACGTTATTATGTTTACAAATGGATCAGAGATTGTATATATCTCCGGATTTCGTTACTTTATATGGTTGTGAATTTCAGTGGTGGTTACATCAGAAAATCGTACGCTTCCGATTAAAAACCTTATCATTACATTCTGCTTCATATATTTTCCTCTTCCTACATCACACCTCATTTTTCTTAGGAATTTGTGTTGCCTGCTCTCATCCGAACGGTCTATAGCACATAAAAAGGATTTTACGCTGACAAGCTATTTCCTTATTTGGGAGAAATAATGTGTTTTTTAACTAAATATAATTAAATATTGGTTTCATTTGATTCGATCTGGGGAGGGCAAAGGAATACTTCCGTATGACATAATCAAGAAATTGGGTTTACTCACACTACACGTACTGAATTAGTATTATCAATTGTATGTTGTTTCGGAATTACGGTTTGCATAATTAATATGTCTCATAAACCGTCGTAAAACACACGTTTGTTTTATCTTCCAGAATCTGATTTCCAGATTTTTGGCGGTGAATTCCCTGAAAAAGAGGTTTTTTAAATATTCGACATTGACGTTGACCGTTTAGACTTACAGGACGCTGACTTTACAAAAAAGGTTGAAAAAGAGTTTGTACCAGTTTCGACATATAACTCTACGACTGTGACTGAAATCTGGCTTAGCAGTCACACGTCGGTATCAAATATAGCTCCCTTCCATTAATCATTTTATCCATCTATGTATATATTTAGGTCAGTTGGTTAGATGATATTTGATTTCCAGTATTTTTCCCTTTTGTCATCGTAAAGTTAGTAAAGATCACATTCAGCACATACTTGAGATCTCATTTACAAAACATTTGTCACCACTCATATGAGGAAAGATGTTATTTTTTTGCAAAGATGTTACAAGTATCTGTAGTTTAACAACACCTTGACCAGTAACATTTTTTTAATCTAAACGTGCCAACCCAGTCAAACTAAAAGTCACGAGCGAAGAGGTTCAAATATATATTTGATAAGCTATCGGTATATTGAGAGGTGATCAATCTAAGCTGGCTAGCGGTCGTAGATGTGAAGCATGGTGTACTCACTCGTGATCTGATGTAAATGCGTGGCCGAGCGCCTTCAGCTAGGTGAGTCAATCAGAACTAATGTTGTCAGCATCAAATGTCGTTGCAGATAAATCCAATCGTCGAAGACTTACAGAGCTATTGTTTATGGGGATTTATATATCACTAAATTTGTAACTCATTCAATGGAAAATGGTTATAAAAATTTGGTTTCAAAAAAATTTTCCACTAGCAATTATGTAAGCTACGACTTCGTAATGTGTTTGGTACAAAAGGTTATGTTGTGGGACATGATTATCAAATGTCAATTTGCTTACTATTCTTTTCATTTAGATGGATCAATAATACGCTTTAACATTAAAACATACTTTAGATTACACAAAAGTAGCCGTTGATTAATTCTGCCATGAAGATTTCGAAAAATATCAATTTTTATCGTTCAGTTAAAGTTTGAATATTTAGCTGAGGATTGGGCAGTAGAACTGAACATCTCAAGGCCTCTACCGAAGACTTGCTCAAACCTCAAGGTTAGCATGTTCTGGTTTTTATAGTTGTTAGATTTTGCTTGTTGTCGTCTGTATCAGTCAACTGACTTTCTGTTTTGAAGGTTCATTAATTTCAAAATTGTTGGACTAATTGCGGGTTTTCATAATTCGCTAACTATAGAAAGCCGTCAATACACTTACACAAGCAAACAATAATAGGGAAATAAAAGTGAACTTGGGGGAAATAAAAGCGACATTATTTAGGAGGCTTTGCAATCAAAAGCTTCTTTCTTTTGTTTACACTGGGGAGATAATGAGTCATTTTACCTAAATTGACACCTTTATAAAGGAAATATATTTCCGTATTCTTGTTTGCTTAGGTAAGCCTGGTGAAGCCCATAGGCTTTATGACTTACCTGAGTAACTGAATTTCTGTCAGCATGTTTGGGTACTCGTCAGCTAGTGACGCATTATTTAAATGGCATCACTTCTATTCATAAATTCCCACGTACGAATGTGTTACAAATGACTGGATGGTATAAGTATTTATTTACTCCTTAAATTTTGTTCTCGGCTTTATGTTTCGATTCTCCTAGTTCTATAATGGAAATCAGAAGATTTGCCGCTCGTTTTTAAGCAACCTTTTGCCTGAGAAGATACTTAACTGATAGAGCTGTTCGTCAACAATTTTAGAAAAATCTAGCTATCTCGTGAATCACAGTGGTTCTCTAAAAAAAAACGAATTTGAGTAGAGTTTCAAAACAACTTGTAGTTTTCTAGTTCCCCGGTTTTCTCCACAACAGTTATGCTCAATGAATGGTTAAAAGTAATGTTTATAGGTTCTAAATTCAGATTTCCGAACGATCGTTTAATACTGTTTGTGTTTTAGATGCTCAGTCTTTTTTCGAATTGTCTAGCATTCGGTAGTATCTTGGCACTTAAAATAGTTTTAAATAAATCTTACGTTGATTCTATTATCCGTTCCGTTTCAAGTCAAGAAAGGCCCAAAAACTTAACTCTGTTTATAGTGATCATTAAATCAAAACTGGTCCTTATTTAAGAGTACTAGGGAAGCATGGTATGATTAGCAAATATTATGGACGCTAAGCTACCATTTAGGCTTTCTATATTGATTAGCAGTGGAATAATATTAACATTATAATTGTTCTAATGTGGAGCGTAGTAAATTAGGTTGATTGACGATTTTTTCTGGCCCTGACTTCTTCCCACCTTCCTATGGGTCTTCACTTGTAATTACCAGAGAAACTAGCCCAGTAGTTTTGACTCTTGACTTTTCAACGTTGATTCCAAGTCCTGAATTCATTTTAGTTAGTCGGCTTACATGTTCAGCCCTCACAATAAGTTTATCTAAAAGTCGAGTACTTTAACCTTTATTTCCTCTGTAAACCTGTGTTTAGGTAAACGTTTTATTACCAGTATTTTCCATAAACTTTCTCTATGCGTATCGGGAATTCAATTTACAGTGGTGGAAGTGAAATTTAAGTGTAACGTGACATGACATAAATTTGTCTTCCTTATATAAAAATCATAGGACTAATGTTTTGCTTGATTTCTAGATGAGTTTATTTGGATCTCCTAAGTTGTTTGGGTTTTCACAACCGACAACAAGCGCTGTTAGCGCAGCTCCAACTCTTGGTTTCGGATTACAGCCATCACTTGCCAGTACAACGACACCATTTGGAAGCTTTGGTTTGGGGTCTACTGTTTCAACTATGAGTTCTGGATTGTTTCAGGCTCCAGCGGCAAAAACAACCAATACAACCTTTCCTGGATTTGGACAAAATTCAACTCCTTTTCAAGGATTTAACCTAAACACTCCAAAAACATCCACTGGGTTGTTTGGTTCTACTTTTTCTGCTCCCACCACTAGTACTCAACCGGGTTTAAATCTATTCGGATCACAGTTTGGTCAACAAGCATCTCAGAATACTGGATTTAGCTTCACACAACCAACTCAAAGTTTGTTCAACATCCCAAAAAGTGAGCTGCTCTATCGCTATCTTCAGATAAACTTTTGTGATTAATTCTATTTTTAATTTTAATTTTACGTGACTGGTCTAAGCCGTTTTACGGTGGCAGCCAGACCAAAACATGGCACAAATCCATGAAGTCACTGACAAGTGGACTGAGTCATGTTGGTAGGTGTAGACTACCTGGTTGGGGACCGCGAGACGATAGCAACCGATGGTTAGAGACCTTGAATGACATGGCTCAAAATCGTTTGCAATGGCGCAGGTGCATCCACTCTTTGTGTTCTCTCAAACTCTAATCTTCTGAATTCTTCATGTCCTTTATTTTCTTTCCCAATTTATTCCACTGGACTATACTCTTTTAATAACATCATCAAACCTTCATGTCCCCTATCTCTACTTATACTTTCAGTACCTCTACCACTATGGGATTTGAATCGATAACTGAATCTCTGTGCTAATTTGGTATGGCAACTCGAACTGATGTACGTACGTACAAAGTTCCACGTTGTTACTGACTGACTGACTGTTTTACGGTGGATTTTGCTGATTCTTCGGTGTTCAACATGAGATACGGAATGGTTACAAGTGCTCTTCGTAGTAAGCACTATTGTATTGAATTTTACCTCAAAGTTATCTTAATCATAACGTATTATATGTGGTGGTTATTTTTGTATTAGTTCCAGAACTTGAGAAGGTTCCTCTGAGGATTTATGTTACTGTACTCTCAATAACGGAACCCAATATGCTTATCTTAATGAAGAAAAGCGTTTGCTGTCGGGCTAAGTGTCTTGTTACATATTTATTTAGACAGCTATAATTTATATCTTGTTAAACAATAGTGCGAAATTCATTTATTTTATATATTTGTATGGAGTTACCTATTATTTTCTATACAAGAAGTGTAAGAGAAACTTGTTGGTAAATTATATACTAGGAATTCCATACTGTGCTAGCAACATAATACTGAATGAAGCCATAAAATATTATTATCGTTATGCTGTTAGTTTTAAACCATCATCTGAATCGGTCATGTCAGTCCTACTTTATCGTTCTCTAAATGTTGATACAATTGTGAAAAGTATCCTAGCAAATGTTTGTTGGTTTGTTTGTAGGCTAAAAGCTCACTCTATGTACTTCTATTTGGGTAACAAAGTCGTGCCACTATCATTCCCCTAAGATTAATTCAAAGTGAATTTAAAACAATTGTACTTGGTTACTGAGTTGTAGACTTTGGGATATATATCGTGGATGTTACTTTAGTAAAGTCTTTCAACTTTAAGTATGTGGGTTATTACTACCTTGTTAATGACATTGCATTTCATCATTCAGTAATTGAAGTTTGTATTTTGTATGCTATGCAGCAACTGACTGTAAACATTTTTCGTTTATTATAGCGCAAGGTTTCGGTTTTGATCAAAGTCTTCCTGTAACTGCTCAGCAGCAACAACAACAGCTACAGGTTGCACAACAGAATACAGTCGACGCCTTTTTTGCTTCTCTATCTCAACCTATGCTATTTGGCGATGAACGTGATTCAGTTATAGCACGTTGGAATCAACTACAAGCAATGTGGGGTACTGGTATTGGTTACAGTGCTGTAGGTATGGTGAATTATACATCAGAGAATACATTTGCTCGATTAAAATCTATTGGATACAATGTTTTGCCTACAAGTACTGATGCTGATGGACTTGTTTGTTTATATATTGGTCGTCCATTCTCTGAAGTTACAAATCAACGTCAAGCTGTACAAGATATTTTATTCAGGCTATTAGGTGGTCGTCCTAATTTACAACTGATAGTGGAAGAAATTCGTCCATGTGCTGAGGCTGAAGATAGTACTGAGGTCATATTGAAAGTTGTGGAACGATTAGCCACAGGTAAGTTAGTTCATTTGGTCTATAAACTGTATCATATTATTAGTATGCTGTTGTTTTTAGTAAGTGTTTAACGATTTGCACACCTTTTTGGTGTATTTTTAGCTGCAATTTATGTTTCCCAGTCAGAACATATTACTCAGTGTGAATTTTTCCACATAATATTATCTAACATTTTTGAGGGATATTATGACCCATAATTTTCGTCACAATGCGTTTTTAGTTAACATACGGCGGTATTATCATTTTGTTGAGCTATCTCATTAATTAATCATAAAGATTTACGACCCTATACTGTCACTATTCCTAGTCCTCCTGATCTTTACCTAATAAATGTTTTTTTCTAAAATCAAGATTTCACCATTCAGTTGTTCTGGAAAAATACGTTGGGAGTGTCAGATGTAGGCTCATGTGTTAACATTATTCTTCTCGGTTGTTTAAGTAGTTGTATCTTAGAGCAATATATTTCAATAAATTTATACGAAATATATTTATTGAACATAGAAAATACCGAATAGCTCTTAAAATTTGTTAGACAGTGTTGTGAAACTATTATCTAATATAATGAGACCACTAGGTCAGGGTATCTTATGTCATTCACCCGACGGGATACATCGCATACTTTCACTAGAAATCAGTGTATTTAAGCTTTGTTGATCAAAAGCAAAAGCATGATTCTTGGTCAGACAGAAAGCCCTTTATAATTATTTTAATTGATTATGTCATGATGGTTCGACTTTTCGCGATTCACCGTCACTAATATCTGGGAGTTAATATTTTAACTTTTCCGCTATATTTATTATTTCAATAATAATCATGATAATTTCAATAGTTCAATCACCTCAACTAGTGATGTCTATATAAAAGCAAATATCGGAAAATCAAATCAACAGTGGGCCCTCTGAGGATAGTTTGGCAGAATTACTCCTAAGATGTACGCTGAACATTCATTTTGTCTTCCACAATAGTTATTATAGACAAATTGATAAAATAGGAATGGCCTAATTTTATCTGACTTCAATAATTCCTGAGTTATTTGTAAAAATACAAAATAAATTTTATTCACTGCATAACTAATTATTTGTTTCATAAGTAACTGGTAATTTTGTATACACAGTACTCTACAGTTTTAGTATAAACGTCGGTTTTCTATCCATCGGACATATTTTCGCCTACCTGAATTTTTGTCGGTTCTATAGCTCTACACTCAGTTGTTTCTGAATCTACAAGAAAGAATCCACTTAACTTTGTACAGATATGGTACAAATAAAAGGTGTATTTTTGATGATAATATGACAGCCTATATTCTTCTCTTTTTGATTTTTACTACAGCTAGTATTATTTTTGTCAACACCGTGTTAACTGACTTTCAATATGTTGATGTGATGTATGTCAAGTTGAACGGATTCACATTTATCCTAAATCATTGATTGATGTTTAGCAATAGGTATGGTTTAAAGTGTATAGTATGAAAGTACACATCTTTAGTGATCTAACTTGAATAGTTAGTTTAAGTACTATTGTAGTGTTTTTAAATTGTATTTCACTCTTCCTATTAAAGGTACAACATCGACTATATCTGCCACTGAGCTTGCAAAGTATTTATCAAGTCCATCAGTTGCGCCGCAACTTCAATCTCAATTATGTGTGAACCGTTTAATTCCGGAAATATCTCCATCTGCTGCTCAGATAGTTGCATATAATGAGAATCCACCAGCTGGCTTTGACAGACTAATATGGCAACAGGTAAATCTATAGCACCTTAGGTGCAAAGTATTTTGATTTTCGTTTTACTGAACTTTTTAAGATATTTTTATGCATTTGTTATTTCTTAATTATTTTGCCGGATACAGATACTTGTACTTGGCTTCGAGCCACATACTAAGTAAATGGACTAATGATACTACTAGAACCTAATAAGATGTAGCAAATTCAAACCTACAACACATTGACTGAAAGTGGGAGGCCTCAACCTGATTCGCTGCCCCAACTTATACATTCAGCAATTAATTATCTGATCACTGTGTAATAGTTAAACAATAGTCGGTTTTCAATCAATAGGTTGACGGTTTCAAGTCTTTTTCATTTATTTCACTTTAAGTAGTCAGCTAACCTTAAATGTAACTCATCATCAACTATATAAACCTGTACTTGATAAATGGATCAAATTACTGTTAAAATTGGATATCGCCACTGTTCCACACTAGTTCCATCTTCAGTTTGTATAAAATTAGGTAATATCTTTAGTGCGATCGATATAATATATAAACTTATTCATATACTTTTAAATGTGTAGTGTTCAGTAACCTGTTTGAAGCAATGTATTCAAGCTAGAGCCTGATATCTTCCTACATTTAGATTCTTTGTTGTTGTACCGTCGTAATATACACTCGTTAGGTTCTGTTTAGTTTGTTACTATTGTAATATTTATTATGAATGATTAGTAAATATTTTCATTCATTCATTATGATCTGAAAAACGACAAGAATATATATTTCTTTTCAACAAATAAATTATTTTATTCGATATTTATTATTTACTATCAGTTAGACATCATTTTAATTTCATTACCTCGTAGAATTGGACTTTTAGTATTTTCGTTTATTTGAAATAAATTCCAAGTCATTTGAACTGATGCATTGAGCCATGAAATCAGTAAATAACCACGAAAGATTTTGTTTGCACCAATAGATGGCGTTTTACTCATTAAAAAAATTATTCGTTGTTTCTATGTATTCTTAGTAATTCTACTTATTTCTGTATGAGAGATTCACTTCACTTTTTATCAGCTTTATATATATATATATATATATATATATATATATATATATATATATATAATAGAAACGTTGGTCACTTTTTTTTTTACAAAATTGGAATTTCTGAACTATATCTAGGCCTGTCTGGACAATCCACATCCTGATCGTATGATCCCAATTCCATTTATTGGATTTTCTGACTTGAAGCGACGTAAATGTGATCAACTTGCTTACGGTGAACAACAGAGCAGTATGATTAAGGTATGATATTTTTTTTCCATTGAATTACTTTATTTGCGTAAATTTAGTTGACTGTTTCACTATCAGTTTATTTTTATCAACAAATAAACACCTTATCTGTTTTTGTCGAAGCATGTTTGTACTCGTTGGTGTTTTCTGCTATAAGTATGTGAATAACTGGGACCTTATGGCTGGCTCCATCGCAAAAAAGTTTTTAAGGTGCCCGAAAAGAAAACTAGACCGGCAGTGGTTTTGGCAACCCAGAGGACAGCTGCTTAAACCCAATCACATGTAGTCTTTATTCTAGTAGTTCTTCATGTGTTAGCTCTGTACGTTAAAGTCTTTACTATCGGCAACAGAAATCTGTAGGGCAAGGTGGGGCGTGCTAATTTTAAAGTTTAACTATTCACAGCGCTATAGATGCCTCGTCATATGAGGAAATACCTCACTGTTACCACAACAGTTCAATTAGCAGTACGGCTTCGCCCTCAGACCTTAATTATGTTTGTTGGTCAGATAATTAACCATCTGTCTAGGCACACTGTTGATAATGTACGTATATCCCATGGTTGTTTTAATCACTTCACACAATAAAGTTTATTCAAACTCGTTGATTATTTTATCAAGGATTCATTATCTTACAAGTGTCTTCTGATCGATATTAACGTTACTGAAAATATTACATTATCAGTATATCTATTTACTTATGTTCATATTTCCACAACCGTATTTCACTTTTCTTTGTTCATTCATTTATACTGCGTCCACCCTCCCTCCACCACATTGTCTTAAAATGCCTCTCTAAAATGACTTTCATCATATTCATTCACGCGGTAATTTATATGTGTTTAATATATTACGTTTTTAGTATATCACTGAATTAGTGTCCAAACTACGCACTGGTCAACTTGGTATGTCACAACGACTTATTCAATTAAAACGCAAACAAATTGAATTAAGTCATAGAGTGTTGAAAGTGAGTTAATTATATGTTCTTTTGTTGTTAAACACTATTATTTAATATGAATATATGCATAGATATGTTTGAAAATCAGGTATATTTGAGCATATGTTTTTATTGTTTACCTTATATTGATTTCTCATAAATATTATTTTCAATGTATCAATGTGAAGTATAGACAAGTCATCCAAATCACATTTGTTCTAAGTTCAAATTTGTGCAAGTAACTAGGTTTCTAAAATGTACTTTGAATCTGCTTATTACTTTGTAAACTAGCCATCAAGGCTAATTTCAACAAATACTGGTTAACTATCGAGGATTTGCTGTACATTACTTGCTTACTTACGCCTGTTACTCCTCGTGAAGGAGCATAGGCCGCTCACCAGCATTCTCCATCCAACCCTGTCCTGGGCAATCCTTTCAAGCTCTTTCCAGTTCTTATTCATCCTTTTCATATCCGCTTTTATTTCCCAACGTAATGTGTTCTTTGGCCTTCCTCTTTTCCGCTTCCCTTCAGGATTCCAAGTTAGCGCTTGTCTCGTAATGCAGTTTGATGATTTCCTCAATGTATGTCCTATCCATTTCAATCGTCTTTTCCTAATTTCCTCTTCAGCTGGAAGCTGGTTGGTTCTCTCCCACAAAAGGCTGTTGCTGATGGTATCCGGCCAATGGATGTTGAGTATCATGCGTAGACAGCTATTGATAAATACCTGTACCTTCTTGATGGTGGTTGTTGTAGTTCTCCAAGTTTCAGCTCCGTACAGTAGAACTGCCTTGACGTTGGTATTGAAGATTCTGACTTTGATATTGGTTGAAAGTTGTTTTGAGTTCCATATGTTCTTCAGTTGAAGGAATGCCGCTCTAGCTTTGCCAATCCTCGCCTTGACGTCTGCATCTGAACCTCCTTGTTTATCGACGATGATTCCCAGATATGTGAAGGATTCCACGTCTTCCAGAGTTTCGCCATCAAGAGTGATTGGATTGCTGTTCTCCGTGTTGTGTTTGAGGACCTTGGTTTTCCCTTTGTGTATGTTGAGGCCTACTGATGCAGAGACTGCTGCTATGTTGGCTGTCTTTATCTGCATTTGTTCGTGTGTATGTGATAGGAGGGCTAGGTCATCTGCGAAGTCCAAGTCGTCTAATTGGTTCTGAGCTGTCCATCGTATGCCGTGGTTTCCCTCAGATGTCGAGGTCTTCATAATCCAGTCGACCACCAGAAGAAACAGGAAGGGAGAGAGTAGACAGCCTTGTCTTACTCCGGTCCTTACTTGGAATGCGTCAGTCAGCTGTCCTCCATGCACTTTTTTGCACTGTAGTCCATCGTATGAGTTCCGGATAATGTTGACAATCTTCTCAGGAACTCCGTAGTGTCGAAGAAGTTCCCATAACGTCCTCCTATCTACACTGTCAAATGCCTTCTCATAATCAATGAAGTTGATGTAGAATGACGAGTTCCACTCAATTGATTGTTCGACGATGATCCGTAGTGTCGCAATCTGGTCTGTGCACGACCGGTCTTTACGGAATCCAGCTTGTTGATCTCGAAGTTGAGCGTCTACTGCGTCTTTCATCCTGTTCAGTAACACTCTGTTGAAGACTTTACCTGGTATTGACAGTAGTGTAATGCTTCTGTAGTTTTCACACTTGCTCAGATCTCCTTTCTTTGGAATCTTGATGAGGTGTCCTTCTTTCCAATCCATCGGCACTTGTTCCTCCTCCCAAATCTTCTTGAATAGAAGATGAAGCATGCTTGTAGTTACTTCGATGTCTGACTTCAACGCTTCAGCTGGTATATTGTCAGGTCCTGCTGCTTTCCCGCTCTTGATTTGTCTGACGGCCATTCTGATTTCTTCTGTCGTTGGTGGATTGACATTTATAGGAAGATCTGTGTGTGCTGCTTCGATGTCCGGTGGATTCATTGGAGCCGGCCTGTTCAGGAGTTCCTCGAAGTACTCTGCCCATCTGTTGTGCTGTTGTTGAATCTCAGTGATTGGTCTTCCTACTTTGTCTTTGACTGGTCTCTCTGGTTTACTGTATTTCCCTGCAAGCTTCTTCGTCGTATCGTAAAGCTGTCTCATATTTCCTTCTCTTGCAGCTTTTTCCGCCGTCGTTGCTAGTTCTTCCACGTATTTTTGCTTATCAGCTCTAATGCTCTTCTTCACTTTCTTGTTTGCTTCTATGTACTCTGCTTGTGCTTGAAATTTCTCTGCTCGTGTTCGACTGTTGATAATTGCTGTCTTCTTGTTCTTTCTTTCTTTGATCCTGTCCAGTGTTTCTATAGAGATCCATTCCTTGTGATGATGCTTCTTGGGGCCCAGAACCTCTTGACACGTTGAAGTTAATGTTTCTTTGATACCTTTCCAGCTACCCTCCATAGTAGTTTCTTCGTTCAGTAGATCCTGTAAGGCTTGGAACCTGTTGTTGAGAGCTACCTTGAATTCATTGAGTTTGTCAGTATCTCGAAGGAAGGCTGTATTGAACCTTTGTGGTGCTGTTTGTCCAGTTGTCCAGTTCTTCTTTAGCTTCAGTTTCAATTTGGCCACAACCAGGTGATGATCTGAAGCTATGTCCGCTCCTCTCCTGGTTTTCACATCTTCCATTGTCCTTCGGAACTTTTTATTGATGCAAATATGATCTATCTGGCGTTTAGATCTCCCATCAGAATGGTGAGGTCCTTTCTTGGGCACTTCTCTATGATTGATTGCAGCCTCTCATAGAATTGATCTTTAACGTCGTCGTTGCTATCATTGGTAGGTGCATAACATTGGATAATGTTCATTGTGATCCCCTCCTTCTTTGTTTTGAATGATGCTTTGATGATTCTGGATCCGTGAGATTCCCATCCTACAAGTGCATTTCGTGCTACTTTGGATAGCATTAGAGCAACTCCCTGAGTGTGTGGAGCATTTTCCTCTTTGTGACCGGAGTATAGCAGCATCTCTCCCGTATTTAGCCTTTGTTGTCCAGCTTGGGTCCAATGGGTTTCACTGATTCCCAGTACTGCCAAGTTGTATCTCCTCATTTCCGTTGCTATTTGACTGGTCTTTCCGGTCTCCCACATTGTCCGGACGTTCCATGTACCTATAAAAATTGTTGCTCTGGTTGTTAGAAGGGGTATCGGCCTCGTGGCTTCCGAAGGAACTCGGCTTTCACCATGAAGCGTCATATTACCTCTAACTCCCAGGGCAGAGTTTAAATGGTTTGAGTTATTTTTTCTGGTTAGCGTTTTTTAGCGAGTTAGGTTTCTACGGGATGGGGACGCTAACCCCATTCCCAACCCTCCTCCTTTACCCGGGCTTGGGACCGGCAGTAACTCTGGAAGAGCTACAGGCGGAGTTTTTGCTGTACATAACAAATAAATTTACATGTTCGGGACAAGAAATCATTATTTTGGGTACTGTAGACTGACAGCGAATCTGGCTCACCTTTTTTCGGTTCAAATAACCGCGCCTAACATATTGATATTTTCAGAAGTAATTAACCACAAAGAAATTGAAAAGAAGAAGAAGTTAGTTAAAACAGAAACAAAGACCAAAATCAATGAATAAATATGTATTATTACAATTAATGTAACCCCATGTTACTTTAAATCTTCAGTCAACGGTTTTAGTTACTTAAAAAACATTCAACCAGAAAGTATTTACTTCTCTATACAATACTGACCAAATGTCAAACGTCTGATGTAACATTTTATACTGACATTCGTTCAGCTATTTTCATCATTATTATTTTTACTTCAATCAGCATAGTATATATCTGTAAGAAATGACTGGTTTATACATCATGCACACCCTAACCACTGTAGTCAACAGAAATCTGTTATCGATTTCTCTCAATAACAAATTCAAAACCTGCTCTATTATGAAATCAAACACCTAATTTATGCAATAGTCTCGATTAGTGAATCTTTATTCCTTCAAAGGTATAAAAACGTATTTTCAACATAAGTTACTTTAGATATCTCACTTAGAATGATCAATAGGCCAGTACACTTGATTTACTTATAAACAAATTAAAGAAAATTCAGTCTATAAACTTTAAATTAACTATGTAATATTTGACCAAAGAAAGTTGTTTTTATAGGCGGTTAGCTGTTATGGGTTGTGAACAGAGAATTAGATTGCTCACAATACTTTATACAATACCATTAGGGGACATTACCCAATGAATGGTGCTGAGTCATTTACTATTCAAAAATCACATATACAAGTCGATGTGATTGTAAAGAATGACTGGTTGTTATAGATTTATTTGTCACCAAAAATAGATCGAAAACTACTTTTTGGTTTCGGTAGGTTCATTATACATTGGAAATTTATCATTAGTTGAGTAAATTTTAACTGGTTACAACTCATTAATTTATTAGTGACTGATCATCCATCCACAGTTTATTAATGTCGTTGTAATAAATCAATACCATAACCAATAAACAGACTGGTGATCCATTTACTAACGAATCCAAACTGTATCCAGTCGGTACATATTACCTAACTATTAATTGGTCATTGAGTAGTAATCAATGTCAGTCAGTCAGTCAGCTGCAACGTAGGACCAGGCACGTATATGCATCGGTCCAAGTTGCCATACCGCATTAGCACAACAAGATGAACACCGGATTCATAGGAGTAGTTAATTCAGTGGTGGTAATATATAGAAGAAAGATTGTGTATAAGGAGATAGTAAAGGAAGAAAGAATTAGTTCCTAGACAGATATGAAGCGATTTTAATCTCTTAATTTAAGGAAGACTGAGAGTGTATACACCGACGCCATTGTGATCGATTCTGAGCCATGTCACCAAGAGTCTCCAACCATTGGTTACGATAGTCACGCGGACCCCAACCAGGCAGTCTGAATCTCCCAACATGGCTCAGACCAGAAGTTAGTGACTTCAAGCACTGATGCCACGTTTTAGTTTGGCCGCCCCTAACTTTCTTCCAACCATCCCCTACACTAGTCAGCATTGCGCGTCGTGGTAATCGGTGTTCAGTCATACGTAACATGTGGCCCAACCATCTCAGTCGCTGAAGATTCATAACCTCATCAACTGATTTACCATCATTCCCTAATACTCTGTGTATCTAACCTCACTATTACTTACCCGGTGATCCCAGCAGATACCCGCAATATTTCTAAGGCACCTGTGGTCAAATACTAGTAACTAACGAATATCTTCCACTCTTAAAGGCCATGTTTCGCAGCCGTATAGAAGGACGGAACGAACTGCCGCGCAGTATACTCGTCCCTTAATTGATAGACGGATATCTCGCCTTCGCCATAGATGACGTAAGTTGGCAAAGGCCAAACGACCTTTTCGAATCCGTGCTGAGATTTCGTCAGACACCAACCCATTAGGGCTGATCAGACTTCCAAGATAAGTGAAGTTGTCAACGCGTTCGACTACTTCACCCCCTATCCTTAGTTCAGGTGTTGATGCAGACCAGTCCTGAAGCAACAACTTGCATTTAGAGGGAGAAAAGCGCATCCCAAACATTCTAGCATTGTTGCTCAGTGCTACCAAAAGACTCTGCATTTCATCAGCGTCTTCACTAAACAGGACTATGTCATCTGCGTATTCTAAGTCAATAAGTGGACCTCCTGGTAGGAGATCAATACCCGAGAAGTCAGTCGATGAGAGCGTTATTTCCATCAGGATGTCTATGATAAAGTTAAACAAAAAAGGAGAAAGTGGACAGTCTTGACGGACACCACTTGAGGTTGCAAAAGCAGATGACAGTTCGCCATAGGCTCTGACCCGACTAGTAGTGTTCGAGTAAAGAGCCTTCATAAGGTTTATGTACTTCTGAGGTACGCCTTTCAATGACATACACTGCCACAGAACCTCTCGGTCAACAGAGTCAAACGCTGCTTTTAAGTCAAGGAATACCACCATTGTCGGACGCCGATAAGTATACCTGTGTTCTAGAACCTGACGAATGGTGAATATGTGGTCGATGCAGCCACGACCAGGTCTGAAGCCAGCCTGATTTTCACGTGTTTGCAGTTCACGAGTCTTAGTTAGGCGTCCGAAAATTATCGAGGCTAGTATTTTAGATACTATATTAGTCAAACTAATCCCTCTGTGGTTGTCACAGGATGATTTTGACCCTTTCTTAAATATTGGGACGATAAGTGATTGTGACCAGTTAAATGGAATAACGTCTAACTCCCAGATTTTAGCTAAAATATTAGTCAACCTAATCGCTAAGACTAGACCACCATCCTTAAAGACCTCTGGGGCCAATCCATCTGGACCAGCTGCCCTTCCTCGTTTCAGATTAGCTATAGCCTTTTGAACTTCAGCTAGAGTTGGGGGACCTACTTCAATGTTCCATTCACACTGTATGGGAATAGAGGGTAGTTGTAGAGTAGCTGAAGGCCAGCTAAACTGCTCCTTAAAGTGTTCCGCCCATCGTTCTAAGCGTCTGGACTGGGAGCAGATGAGAGTGTCGTCTTTTTCCGAAATGATCTGACTTACACTTGATTTATTAATTCCAGCTTCTTTTATTAGTCTGTAGAGTTGTCTTGTGTTCCCTATAGCCGCCGCCTTTTCCATCTCTTGTGCTTTCGTTGCCCACCACTGCTCACGATCATTCCTTAGACTTTTGCTTAACCTAGATCTGATTTCTTTACG
This sequence comes from Schistosoma spindalis, assembly GCA_946903255.1. Classification (NCBI taxonomy): domain Eukaryota; kingdom Metazoa; phylum Platyhelminthes; class Trematoda; order Strigeidida; family Schistosomatidae; genus Schistosoma; species Schistosoma spindalis. The sequence goes on along the minus strand of OX336417.1, from coordinate 32,220,141 downwards.
CTCTTCATCGTGTTCAGAACCTGATGGGATGAGTTTGCGAGAATCTATCAGTGCAATAGACCTTGACGAAATCCATTGGTTTTTTTGTAACCATTTGGTTTAAATCACTGGTAGGTGTCACTGCTGTTTCCACAGCTGCTTGTATAACTTTCCAAGCAACATCTGGGTCAGTCTCGTTTTCAGAACTACCTAAGTGTGACCTCAGTTGTTCCTGGAACCTACTTTTGGTTTTCTCATTACTCAATTCAGTTCTAATGAGTCTTTTTTGTGTGGCTCTTTTGCGTCCAGTGAGGCGAAAGCAGATGCGTGCTCGTATTAGGGCATGGTCGGAGTCCAAGCAGGTACTCCAGAATGAGCGACAATCTTCTATTGACCCTCTCCAACGATGACTGGTGGCAATATGGTCTATTCGAGTCCATCGTTGATTTGGTGCACGGGGTCGCCATGTTACACGATGTCTTTCCTTATGCTTAAAATTTGTGTTTGCTAAAAATAAACGATTGTCTGAGCAAAGTTGCAGCAGACGATCACCATTATCTGTTCTCTGTGCCGGAATACTAAAATACCCACCTAAATGTCTTTCTGTTTCGTTTAAGCTACCTACCTGGGCATTAAAGTCGCCTGCTACGAGTACTATGTCTGAACGTTTAGCTTTGTGAAGAAGTTCAGACAGCTTTCTGTAAAATTCATCTTTCACTTCATCCGAGCTGCAGTCAGTGGGAGCGTAGGCAGAAACGACGAAAAGGCAACGACGTGTGTCCCTATCCTTCCGAGTTCTTACGGAGCCGTTTAGCCGAACAGCGCATAGACGACTGTTAACGGGGATCCACTCTAATAGCGCTTGTTCCGCCCTCATGCTAAGTGCTATGCCTACACCTGCCAGTCCACGAGAACTAGCCATCGGGTCGCCAGATACACGGAGGGTGTATCTCGTTGGCTCTCCGTTTTGCCGAGGTGAGGTCAAGTGAATGACCACTCTAGGATCCTTTATGCGTGTTTCAGAGACACAGCATACATCAATGGTACGAGATTCTAAGGTTTTAGCCAAGGAAGCCTGCTGACCGATTTGGCATAGTGTGCGTACGTTGAAGGCTCCAATGTATAGTTTGGAGCGGGGTTTCAGTAGACCTGGGACAGTGTTTTGAGCACTAGAATCGTTGGCTGTGGTGACACTTGAGGAGGAAGCTAAAAGAGGAAGTTTAGTGTATAAAGTCGATGTAGGAGGAATAATAGGAATTGAAGAGGGAGGTTGACTATGAATACAGTGGTCTTGAGTGCTGTTAGAGGTATGAGGGCGGTTATCACTTCCCGGTTGCCCACACCGTGGAAGGGTTCTTCTGGAGGTACCTGAAAGGGAAATTGGATTAGAGTTGGTCATAGTGACCTGAGAGCGTGACCGCAGTGCCCAAGGGACAGCTGCTTGAGGTCGGTCACACACGACCTTTTTATGAGTGATTTTTGTGTTAGCTCCGTACTTGTTGAGTCCTTACCGCCGGAGACGGATATCCGTGGGATAAGGCGAGGTGTGCATTTTTAGGGTCGACCTTTTCTAACCCCACCCCTCCTTGTGGGAAGGCAGCATCGCTGTCATGCTGGTTGTCTGAAGAAAACACCTTACTGCTGTCACACCTCTGTACAGTCAGCAGTGCGACTTCGCCTTCGGACCTTGGTTTTGTTGCTTTTAGTCTTACCGCTCTTCAACCGACCTGTCTGGCATGGTAGGACCTTGAGGAACGGTTGTTCCAGCCAGTATAGCTCAGTTGCTTCATCACGATAGGCAAGCCCGACCACCACGTCAAGGTAGCAACAACGGTCAGGAGTAGCAACAACGGTCCTGTTTGTTTAGTGGTAATGAAATTCTATCCATCAAGTTGTAATGTGGTAACTAGTCCAAATGACTAAAAGACTTGATCAATATGATATTGGTTACCATTCAGAGACCAATCACTTGTAAATATTTCAATCCTACTGTTGATCAGTCATGACTCGTATAACTCCTATGGTAATGTCAGGTTATGAAGCTGAGCTGTGCAGGTTCGAACCACACAGGTAGTATCAGTTCGCTAAAGTTCTCAAGTACTTTTTTCTGATAATGAACAGCTAGCACAAAAATTAAGCTCAAGATTTCCTGTTGTCCACGTCTAGCTATCTAACACAACTGGTCTTTCTACCATTTCATAATTTTCAAATACTTTCGATTTTTCTTTCTAAATAGCAAATTGAAATAAAATTTAAGTTGTATAGTCCCTAATATTTAACTGTTTCCAAAACACATTTTTAATTCTAAGGTTCTCAAGCACCAAGAAGTGCATAGACGATGTGGATTTGCTATAAGTGTAGAAGAAGAAGGAATGCGTTGTGAGCTTGAAAGAATTTGGTCAGAACTTGTCGCTCCAAGAGGCTTACGTATTCGATTTCAAGAGGCATTATCTACACTTCGTAATTCTTCTGAGTTTAACAAAAGAGATAAAGAAAATATTGGATCGGTTTATAAAGGTGTTCATTCATTAGAATCTGGAGATGGTTATCCGTCAACATGGAGTTTAGATCCGGATTCGTTAAATGAACTGAAAGAGGTAAATTATGTTTATACTTGATTAGTTAAGTGCATATTCAAGTTTTTAAGTATGTACTTTATATTTAGTTAACCGGTTTTCTATAGTTATTTAAAATTATGTATTTTTAGATAATTAGGATAGAAATCTGTATTAAGGTGTTTTCGTGCTTGTTAACATCTATCAAAGCGGCTAGATATGTTTAATGTTAAAAGCATAACTTTGCGAGTAATTTTAGTGTTTCTACCCCTTCTACTCATAAGTAGCCTAAATTATTTGTTAAACATTTTACAGACACATTTTCTACACTAGACTCTTGGTGTCTTTTTGAAATTCAATACAGATTGTGATTTGTTTTTTAACTTAAGAAACCTAGTAACTCTATTTCGTGCTTACCTGCATTGCCTCTATCGATTGTTTTAAGAAATTTCTATGTAAGGATGTACTTTTGATTTTAATGCTTCATTTTCTTACTATTCAGTCATTAGTTTGTTCTCTACCGCATCGACTCGGCTAATGATTTTAATCTTCACGCAGCATAATACAGTTCATAGAGCTGTAAACGATTACTGATTTGGGTACAATCTAGAGCATTCAGTTTGTCATTTCACTTAGGTGTAATGTACTGACATTGTGTTTTGAATTATTGTTTTGTATATACTGCCCAGGCTCAAGTAATTTTTAATGAAATTTTGGTATATTTCAATGAGTCGTTTCACCTAAAGTTGAATCTAAGAAGCAGAAGCATCGTAGATGAAAATATTTTGGTCATAGATGTTGAACGTGGGACATATTGATGGTTCTCAATCCTATAACATAGTGACTGCCCCCATATGCTCTGGTACGGCCGAGAGTGGGGAGCGCCAGCTCTCCCCCTCAAAATGCTCTCAAGTTGCCACATGCATACAATAACTGCCAGAGATGTCCTACTCATTGCTTTCTCTTGGTGGGGTGTTGTTTACGAAATTGAGAGGATGAAAAGCGAATGTCCGGCGCTTTAACCGGGTTAGTGGATATGGATGATCTACTAAGGAGAGTTGAGAAACTTTGATTCCAAACCAATGGTGTACATGGACTCCAGGATTCTAAGGGAACAAATGGCGCATGAACTAATTGTTGATCACCGGCTACCATGGGACTGCATCTCCTTACGTTGCTCTACTGTCTTGTGGATTAAACCTTTATGTCAAAGGTTCGTGGTATGGCCCCCTAAAAAATCACATGCTTCGGTTTGGGCATACGGGTAGTATCCTAGCCCTCACACAAATCGAATTGTGTGGCGCATATCTATTTGGTGCCTTCTTGTACCTATGTTTATGTGTTTAAATAAATAAAATAAACATAGCGACTAACATTTTCACGTTATTATGTAATCAGAAGCAGTTATATGAAGGTTTAATTCAGGATAAATCAGTGCTAAATCCTCTCACTCTAACAGTGGATGGAATGAGCTGGATTCACATGGGGATCATAAATTCCATGAGGATTACAGACACATCTTGCTAATGAGAAACCTTAATCCAAAAACTGGGATTCATACATACACAACATCAAAACAGTGCACGCTATGCTGAATCATTTGTTTATTTTATTTTATTTCTTTAAAATTCAGTTACCAATCTTAGTCATATAACCAGTGATTATTTTGTTAGTTTTTTTTCCATTAGTGGACGATTATAATCACCTTTCTGTTTGTATTATTTTTATCCTCAGTATTTAACTCAACGTCATAATGGTATTCGTGAAATGCAACGACTTATCACTGAAATGACAAACAATTTAAAAGTTATGGAAGATAATCCAATAACTAATATCAATCCATCTGTACATAAATCACCATTTGTAAACTCCCCTCCGATTGGTGGGGCCCACAAGGTGTCATTCGCAGTTAATTCTCGTACTGTTCATTAATTGTTTGTCTCTATATATATGTTGGTGTATGTGTACTTTGTATACGTTTGATTTTGTACATGTTTTATGCTTTGAAAACAGTGTGAGTTTTTCCCTACATTGTACAGATCATTAGTGATATTTCCAATGTTTACTGCTGTTGGTTTTTTTACTATCTAATCAATGGGGTCGTCTATTTATTCCGTGTTTTTTTGTACTTTTCCTATTTTTTCTTCAAGGTATTGGATTAACTAGTACACTTACACTTAAGTAGATTTGACACTTTTATTATGTAAGGGATTTAGATATTAGCAAAAATAAAATTAGGTGATTCATTTCGTTTCATCTGGGACTTATAACAGTGGTGTTTAATACTCGTTGTAGTCGCTGAGACACCTATAAAGTCCAGTGAATGGACTCTTTTTAGATATATATGATACAAAAATAATGGATGTTTCTACAGTCTTTAATGCTTACCGTGAAAAAGTACGTAATGTAGCGGAGCCATTAGAAAAAACCTAATTACCACAATGCAAGGATGTTTGGGATAATTCTTCTTCCTCCAAGTGAAAATTTTCGTCTCAAGACTTATATATGTCAACTTCAAATCAGATTCAGGAGTAATGTAGTTAAACACGTTGACCACATATCTTATATAATCGGGCATGTACCAAAAGGTCTCTTGACCAACGTGTATCCCCTATAGCGCAAATGTATCATCCATATATAAAATGAAGTTTTAACATTTAATAGATATGCACATTTAAATTTACTCTGATAGATGCTTTTCTGTAGTTCATGGTAACTTTATTATTAATGGACCTCAGCTAGTTCTATTCAACTCATAGCCTGGCACAAATTTGGGTTAACGGAAGTTTCTATGCCATATCATCACGATAAGACTAAATCAACGTGATAAGTAGCAAAGGTCAGTCAGTCAGCTGCAACTTAGGACCAGGCACATATATGCATCGGTCCAAGTTGCCATACCTCATTAGCACAACAAGATGAATACCGGATTCAGAGAAGTAGTTAATTCAGTGGTGGTAATACATAGAAGAAAGATTGCATATAAGGATATAAAACAGAAAGAAAAAATCAGTTCCTAGAAAGAAAGATATGAAGCGATTTTAGCCTCACAGTTTGAAGGAAGACAGAGTGTATACACCAACGCCATTGTGATAGATTCTGAGCCATGTCACAAAGAGTCTCCAACCATCGGTTACGATATTCACGCAGACCCCAACCAAATAGTCTACGTCTACCAACATGGCTCAGACTAGAAGTTAGTGACTTGAAGCACTGATGCCACGTTTTAGTTTGGCCGCCCCTAACTTTCTTCCAACCATCCCCTACACTAGTCAGCATTGCGCGTTGTGGTAATCGGTGTTCAGGCATACGTAATATATGGCCCAACCATCTCAGTCGATGAAGATTCATAATCTCATCAACTGATTTACCATCATTCCCTAATACTCTGTGTATCTAACCTCACTATTACTTACCCGGTGATCCCAGCAGATGGAAGCAATATTTCTAAAATATCTGAGATCAAATACTACTTTCGTCAGACACCGACCCATTAGGGCTAATCAGACTTCCAAGATAAGCGAAGTTGTCAATGCGTTCGACTACTTCACTCCCTATCCTTAGTTCAGGTGTTGACGCAGACCAGTCCTGAAGTAACAACTTGCATTTAGAGGGAGAGAAGCGAATCCCAAACATTCTGGCATTGTTGCTCAGTGCTACCAAAGGAATCAAAGCTGTAGTAATATCACTGTTAGTCAGGAATACTAAAAATTGCGAATATGGTTTTTTAATGATGGAATGATAAGGTATATATGTAGAAATACCGTAACTAAAAATCAATAGTGAATGCATTTGGGCCATTGTGATCAATTTCAAGCCTATGTCATTTAACGTTTCCAACCACTAGCCGTGTTTATCACGCGGATACCACCAGTTGATGTGCTCGTTATTTTCTGTTTACTTTACAATTACATTAGGACGACTCAATCTCTCATGATAACATGCAGTCTTTAGTTTATTCATTATGATGACTAGATTAAAGAGTCGTCGGATCAAATAAAATGACCATACAATACTACCTGATTGGCGATAATCGGATCGACAACCAGAACAACACTCAATCATATAATCTAACTCATCACCTGTAGGAGAATCATGAGTTCGTTTTTTCAATGGTTAAAACGTACAGCGATTAAGTCTCGTGTTTGATTCCTCTTTGTACCTACTTCCTGGGCAGCCACGTAGTATATTAAACTCACATTTAAAGCGTAGCTCATACTGAAGTACTTTTTGAATCAGTTTGTTCACTTTTTTTCTCTTTATTTTACTGGTCCTTGTATTACTTGACAAGATGTTTTCAAATCAAGCGCAAACAAAACAAACGATATCAAACTTCATACACATGTTATTTCTCCATCATAATTTCTATATTAAACAATGTACAAAAAGTCTAATAAAATTGATTATTAGTAAAATAAGCCAGATAAATGAGTATAAATGTTTATCATAATTGTGACCCAACGTGAAGTTTAATTCTATGACGTCTTGTTAATTTGAAGATATCGACCACTGCTCAATGTTATTGTAATCTCCATTATGTTGAAATATTTTTAGTATGCAGTTTTTGTCACGATTTGATTTTAACTAGAGAATTATCAGAAAGGGGATTTTGTGGATATTATAGTATTTTAGTAGTTGAATTCATCAGTCAATTAAAGCTAGACCGCCATGGAAGACCTAGAAGCAATAGACGGCCGTTTCGCCCCAGTATGGGACCAAGCAGTGCGCACCCACGACCCCGCCTGCGGGATCCGAAACCAGGACCTATTGGTCTCGCGCACGAACGCTTAGTCTGTAGACCACTGAGTTGACATCAAATGGTGTCATTGTCCAACTTCAACCAATCTACGAAATTGCGCCACCATCCACTAGAGAATTGTTAAAAATGGCCAAGAAGTACTTGTAACTACTTGATATCAATTTTTGGCTCATATTCGAGCATATACTGGACATTCAGGTCTTATCGTATGTTACCTTCAGACTTTAAAATTCGCCTGAATAACTCATATGAAATCAAATGAATACAACAGATCATATTAGATTCGCGAAATATCTGGATGTAAATTAATAGATATCAAGTGGTTTTACAATGAATAATAGTTAGTTTAAATTAAAAGCTACAATCAAGGTAATAAATTCGAAAACAACAGTTATTCTCAACTCAGACAGCCATAATGGTGACCAGTTCAATGTGGCCAGACTGATAGAAATGTATCGGTTGATAGGAGAACAGCTCTTTTACGTCTAACCAATGAAATAAACGGGAGGGGATCATATAATTTAAACTAGTTACTCATGAGGAATATAGTTATAATAAGCAAGTTTTACGCAGGATGTTTGTCGGAACCCGATGGTACAAATGTTATGACGTATATTTATTTAAACATCATCATAATTAAATCGATCGTTTCGAAGTGTGCTGTATCAAACAATGTTAATCTTTGAAGCTACCAATTTATGTCAGGCAAATTAATTTTAGTAGTTAGGAACAAGGTAGAAACATCGGACAGTGGCTAACATAACTGCACAATTTCGCATTTAAGAAAAAGAAAATCATTCGGTCATTTTTCAACCCCATCTTTCAAAGATTTTCCTGGTTAGCGTTTTTTTAGCGAGTTAGTTTTCTACGGGATGGGGACGCTAACCCCATGCCCAGCCCTCCTCCTTTACCCGGGCTTGGGACCGGCAGTAACTCTAAGAGAGCTACAGGGCAGCATTTCTTCAACTGAAGAGCATATGGAACTCAAAACAACTTTCAACCAATATCAAAGTCAGAATCTTCAATACCAACGTCAAGGCAGTTCTACTGTACGGAGCTGAAACTTGGAGAACTACAACAACCACCATCAAGAAGGTACAGGTATTTATCAATAGCTGTCTACGCATGATACTCAACATCCATTGGCCGGATACCATCAGCAACAGCCTTTTGTGGGAGAGAACCAACCAGCTTCTAGCTGAAGAGGAAATTAGGAAAAGACGATTGAAATGGATAGGACATACATTGAGGAAATCATCAAACTGCATTACGAGACAAGCGCTAACTTGGAATCCTGAAGGGAAGCGGAAAAGAGGAAGGCCAAAGAACACATTACGTTGGGAAATAAAAGCGGATATGAAAGGGTTGAATAAGAACTGGAAAGAGCTTGAAAGGATTGCCCAGGACAGGGTTGGATGGAGAATGCTGGTGGGCGGCCTATGCTCCTTCACGAGGAGTAACAGGCGTAAGTAAGTAAGTAATCTTTCAAAGATTGCACAGTTAGTACAGAGCTATTCATCTGCCTAAATGAAGTCTAATAATTTTCGTTACAAATATTTGTTAGAAAATTTTCATAGGTAATAACAAATTCCTTATATCTGATAAATCTTGTGGATACTCAGTATATATTATTGAAGTGTATATTTTATGGTGTGATAGAAGTTACATGATTTTGATCCATATTTTAAATGATGTATCATAAGTTTGCAGTTAAGCGATATTTTCAACGTACAAACTATTCTTAGATTTCTATCGTGTTTGAATGGGTTTATGAAGTATAAAGACAAGTGTTAACCTTAACACAACATTTAGATTCATGTAAAATTGCTTTGAATCGTTTATGTACGATCAGATTGCTCGAAACGTATAAGATAAATAAATCAATTTTTAGATCAACTCGGTCTTTTTATTATACTATCAAAATTCATACCATGTAATGTAAGAACTTTAAGATTAATAAAATTTCAGTAAAATGATGTAATCTGGTTGGCTTGATGAATTTTCCTAGATTTTGTGTTGTTTCCACTTAAATCTTGCATGTGTAGTGTGGCGTCGAGTCGCGGTTGACTATGAACACCACTACAAAAAGAGCGCGTACCAGACAAATCAGAAGGCGAAGAAGGTTTGTAACCAGATTTATTTGTTGGCGATCTCGTGGTATCAAAAGAATACCGAGATCGTGCCAGATTACAAGTAAGGTTACTGAGCGTACCCGAATTCATACAAGGTCAAAGTCAACGGGAGGAGAATAATGGTTGTCTTTAGTAAAGTTAAACAAACGAGCACAGTAAAACAATCACTGGTACAATTGGTTATAATAATGATTGTTTCCATTAAACCAATCGCGTTCTGTTGACAAAAGTAGGTCACTACAGGAGCCCCACGCTAGAAAGAGTTTACACTTTCGATAGGTAACGGTTCGGTTCGTGGGAAGCGATCGGTGATCCTCGAGTTGCCAACGGAAGTGTGCTGTATTTGTTGCTCGGGTTAGCATTCCACACCAAAGTGGTTTGTATCCAGAATCTGAAGATTGCGTTCGTAGGGATGCGGACCAGAAAACGCTGCAGACGTAGGACGAAACCACGTCGAGCCAAGAAACCGGAGGCGACCATAACGACCAAGCGCGAAACCAAGAGTATGTCAGGTGGATTCGAAACCAGACTATCGACTGAGGGCGTTGACAAGAGCGTGGGTGGCCAGACCAGCTTTCGCCAAAGTTGACTGAAGTCGACGGTACCAAACGGGGATGGTTGGAGGCGTGGGCTCAGGATACAAAAAAAAAATCAAAAAAGAGAAAAAAAAGTGTAGCATGCGTGTAGTATAGGAATAATCCTACACCGTATCTGTTATTGACTGTGCGTTTAGTCGCGAGAGCGTACGGGTAATCGTACTCGGCGACCGGAACGTGACACGGTAGTTTCGTTCGTACTTCGTGAGCCAGCAATCTCGTCCAAGGTCAAGGGCGGCGTGGTCTGTTGATTTGAAGGTGATACGGAAGTCTCGTTCGTAGATGGTGCAGATGACGCGTGTTGTTGACCGGGACGTGAGAACGAGGTCTCTGATGAATCTAGCGTGGGATCTGAGGTAGACGTAGAGATCCCGCTAGTAGGTTTGATAGGTCTAACATTTAGTCTCGAGTTGTCGAGTAGGACACTGTCATCGACGTGTGCTGGTTTGAGACGATCAATCCTGACGATCTCGACGCGGCCATGTCGATCAACTTTGAAGGTCTTTTCGGGACGAGAGATCACGTGAAAAGGTCCTTCGTAAGGCTTTTGCAGAGGCTTGCGTACTGAATCTACACGTATGAAAATATGTGAACAGGTAGATAACTCTCGAGGGAGAGCGACCTGTCGATGTTGTATTCGAGTTGACACCGGAGACAGCGTTCGCATAAATGCAGACAGTCGATAGACGTAGTCTGATCTACCGAAATCATTACTGCTCCGTGGTTTGAAGATTTCCCCAGGCAGACACAATGTCGTGCCGCATACAAGTTCAACGGCGGAACATTGGATATCTGCCTTCAAACTCGTTCTGATACCTAAGAGAACAAACGGTAAGGTTTCGTACCAATTGTCGTTTTCGTGTGCTCGAAGAGCACTTTTAAGTTGACGATGAAACCGTTCAACTAAACCATTTGATGCTGGGTGGTAGGCGGTAGTGCGTATGCGTTCCGTACCAAGCAGCCGGGTCAGCGAGAATAGGTAATTGGGGAAATTTCTCGAATAAAGCGTGGAATATATCGTCACGCCAATGAAAAACGCCTGAGATTTGGTACGCGTACATCGGAGTCTATTATATTAATACTATTCTTATCGTTATTCGTCATGTCGAGTATATTATATATTAAAAATTAATATAAAAATACACGACAGACGTGGATAGATAAACAATGGACTTACCGAATTGACTTCTTTGGACGAATCGACCAGAGGTTGAGGCGTGTTCCAGAATTCGGTTCACCGATTGTAGCGTGGCGTCGAGTCGCTGTTGTCTATGATCACCACTACAAGAAGACTACGTGCCAGTTAACCGATATATGGACAAAACGTTCATCTTTTATAACGACCATAATAACTTGATAGAAACACTCGAGAGATTTAATGAATTTCATCCGTCTACAAAATTCACATGTAAACAAAAAATAGAGGTAAAATAGCCTTTCTAGATGTTCTGCTTACAAGGATAATAAATGGGTCACTAAGACGAAACTTAAACAAAAAAACTGATTGGACTGGCAAATAGACAAATCTTAGTTTTGTTTTTCTAAAATATAAAAGGAACCTGATTAAAACACTTCACTATAGATCTAAGACCATATGCTCTCTAGATGCGGTTGAAGACGAAACAAAGGCATTGTACACGACCCTGAAAAAACGCATATCCGGAGAACTTTATGAATAAACATTTAACCAATAAAAGAGAGCATAAGGAATGCCTAACCGTGAACAGAGAGCCTCTGTAAACAAGCTTACAATCCACAGGCGATGCACCTAGTGAAATGCTAAGACTAAATTTACTCAGATCAATCCAAAGGGCGTTCAATGCAGGTAAACTACAATTAATGTTTTCTACCCATCCGACAGTCACTTCGAGGTTGAAAGATAGATAAATTGCCTAGAGTAGCCACTTTTTTTCTGTATCTATTGATTCAACAGCTCCTGTGGAGCAAGCTATATTGGCAGATGTTCTAAGAATTTGTATATTCGAACTGATAAGCACCTCCCACTGTGGTTAAGTAAAGGTGTAGTTTAAAATGTTACCAACTCCATTCTAGTTCATTTAATGAAAACGGGACATACAACCAACATAGAGCAATCTTTCACAATAATGTATAGTGCTAACAGCAGTCTGCCTAATTCTGTCAGACTAAGAATCCTGCAGATGGCTGAACCAATTGCTATTCGGATCGAAAAACCAGAGTTTTGCATCCAAAAGAAATATGGTCAGCCGCTCCTTTTACCCTGGCCAACTACGGATCCAACTAGTTCATAATCATTTTTATGGTATAGTGACGTAACTGGATTAGTTTTCAACTTTATTTCTAACCTTTTTGAGATATTTATTCAGCATCCATCCCTATCTACTAATTCTTACCTAATTAACACTATTCTACATATTACGTAATTTCTGATTTGTAATTGCATTATTATCTCTCTCAACCGACTTCAATCATATTTACTCTGATCATTCATCTAACAATTTCATTTTATGGATAAACTTATTCAAGCTAACACTTCATATTAGTTACCCTGCCATTGACGACTTAATTTTATTTTATATGACAAACAATCCTTGATTCACATGTTGCAATTTTAAATGATGTACTCTGCCTTTAACCTGGCTAGTTTTATGAATTATTAATTTATATATGAGATAATTGTAGAACCTAATAAGAATATTTTTCATTCATATAATTCACCAGGTATAAATGTGATGGTTTTAATTTCATGTTTCATCTATAATAATTATAGACCTTTATGCTTATGAATCACTGAGTAATAATCAGTTTCGTGTTTGTCTAGTTTGTAGTACTGATGATGTCATATTAAATGTTAGTTGTCCTCACCATGTAGTCACTTCTAGTGGATTCTCTAGTTAATGGGAGAAATATGTTTTAAATAAAGCCATATTATTTGTAACTTGGGCATATGAAAATCGAACATCATTTCGTGAGGTAGGATAATATCGGGAATTCAAAGTTACCTATATTTTTTAAAATCAGTGTCTAAGCTTCGAATCTTCAGAAAAAGGGGTGTTATATCTTAGCAAATAATAAATGAATGGCATTGCTAGGACTTGTTATGGACTGTTATATACATAGTATAGTACAGCTATTAAGTGATTAGATTATATATAATTATAGTTTTCTTATTATAAGCATTCATTCGACTTATTGGCTATTATTATACGATTTATTATTGTGAGGTCATTTCCAATCTATTAGTTACAGTCTATCACAGCTACTTTGTGATTGATATTGTGTAATTGTTATTTTCTACTTTATGGTATGATGTGGTCTGGTTTGCTTGTATATAAACCGCGTATGTCTGAAATGCATGATTCATACAGCAGAAGCTGTGATTGTATTCTGGACCTGACGGGCAGGGCAAGGCAAGGAGAACCAATAAGGACTCAGAGTTGACTCTCGGCTACTCGTACTGGTCAAGGCCTCAATGGTTTGGTACAGTACCAAGGTCATATAAGTCGGTATTATAATTAGTGATCTTGTCAAGTAGTGATTTATGCGCTCAAGGATATAACAATGCCGAGCGACCCGAGAATCAGCTATTTCACGATTGTAGCTATGCCATGTTGACGAGTGCTAATTGCCACAAAGCATGGTCATAGGGGCTCTTGTCGATGGCTTCCAATCAACAGTCATCCAGTGACAGATCTTCTCTACAATATGTTTCAAATGTAAAGGGAAACTATAAAAGATGACGTATTAACTGAATTCATAAGTCACTTAAACTTTAGACAAAATAAGCATATCTACAAAGAAAACTATTTAAAATTGTCAGCTCAATGAATTCCAGGAGTGAACATGATTCGAGTACAACTGATCCGAATAAATAGTTGCAAATACACGGTAATCTCTAGCCCGAATAAAATGATTGTGATCACCAAACGAATATATCATAATCTGATTGAATTTGAGTTGTTACACCATTAAAATATAATATCTCTCATTTTAGAAAGCTAAGGATATTTTGATTTATTTCTTTTTTTATCAAACTGACAATACCACAAACCTTTGGCCCGTAGTTAGATGCGAATCACTTCCCTTGGTTTGTGCTAAGTGCAACAAAATACGGTCAAAAAATGTTTACAATTTGTATTTCTCACAGTGTAGTCCTTTTTAAAATAATAGTCTAGTTTAACGTTCACCATCATAAACATTCAGTTTATATCTCATATTTTTACATACACCAAGTAAAATCTGACCTTTCCGTGCTTTAATAATAATTTATTAACAAAATATCTTTGTTCACATACTGTTAGATTCCATTTTTAGAATGATAGTTGCCTTAATGTATGATGCCGTTTTAATAAAGGGAACAGTTTGTCTAAATTCTTCTCGTACCCATGCATGCATATATATATATATATATATATATATATATTCGCACATTTACTTGCCTTTCCCGTTAAAAAAATAGATAAAATTATTGATTTTACAACATTGAAATTTGATTCGTCACTAATACTGAACAAATAAGTTAGATTCATAATAGAAATGGTCATTAGGCAATCTTTCCAGTTTTAGATTTAGCATTTAATTTCACTCTTCAAAGCCTAGAATAACAGTTTGGCTCCATTTTTGATAAAATTTTTATTTGATTATATGGCGTTCCATGAATACGTGAATTTACGAGACTTACCAATGTCTTTTCCCAGAGAATAACTTGTGGAACCCACCTACTTAAATGCATCGTACTGACTGACTCTTCCCGAAATGACCAAACATATCCTTTAACTATATTCTTACCCTAATCTTGTTTCGTTGCCTTTAGTTATGATTCCTTGACCACTTCAAATAAACTATTAGAGATCTTTTGTCAAATAGGTATCTTAAAAACACTTATTTTTTTATTCAACTCATGTATTATTCATGTAACTGATTCAGTCTTTGTTTCACTACCTACATTTTTTACTGTTGTTAATTTTAAAAAAATCGCTAGAAAAATATTAAATTACGTTTAATCTTCCTGTTATGGAAAACAATTTTAGAAAAAGGAATAGATATTTCATTGGCTCTGTTCATTATTTAATGGCTGAATAGTATTACCGCCTAATTTTTACAGAGATTTGCCTAGAGCGGGTCAACAGTGCTCATGAGAATCTGAAAACTAATATTTCTCCTTCAATGTTCAAAATACCCTGCTAGTGAACGATGTAAATGAAAAGGAAACTTAGATCAAGAGATGTTTTGCTTAATAAATTTTACCATGCAAATTTCAACAAATGATTCTTAAGTGTTTAGCTGCATAACTTGATAAAGTCTGCCTACGATGTGGTAAAATAATGCTTGTCAACACAGTGAAATGAATAATATGTAATGTTAGTTGATTTTCTTTAGCTTAGTTGTATTTTAGTATAGTGGGCCTGTGGAGACTGATGAAGTTCTATAGCCTATATGACAGACTGGTCTTAGACAACAATTAAGAACATAAAAGTCTGGGGATAGCTGCTTTGTTCTAGAATGGGATTCCTCGCCAGTATGTCACCACGAAACTACTAAAGACCACATACACGACTTTCGGCTTAACAGAGAGCGCTTAACTTCTAGGCTACTAAACCGGGAGCTAGTGCTGTACACACCTAACTTCGATCATTCCCCGATTTCGTGCAAACATTTATACTTTTTTGTAATTGGTATAGTTATGGGTTTATATTTGCCTGCACGCCATTAAGTTATGACATTTTGTAATTGTATACTTAAATGAGATACTCAAATCATTTTAACATTTGTATATGGAGTATTAATACTCATTAATATAACGAATAAAGTCATATAATTAATCTTTTCCAATTACGCTTTATCAAAGAAAACACCAGTAAGGACTCGCCAATATATGTTAGTTTTGCAAAACATGTTATTTACTGCTAAACGTCTGGAAAATGTATTTTACACTATAATTAATTTGGTTAAGACCATTCATAGTTTCAGTCTCTAAGTTTTAGCAATCAGTATAAAGATTTACTTTCTACATGATTTGGAATTTTCTGTTTAAATTTCATGCGACAAATTGGATGTATACTAATGTGAATGACTAAATCAGTTTCTCAATGACTTCTGGTTTTCTCTATTTTATGTTACTTTTGTATTAAAACTAACTCAAAGCTGAATGAAACTCATTGAACCAACTAACTAAGTAATAATCATACATATTCATCATTTCGTCCTGAATATCAATAAACTATCCACTGCACAAAATATAAAAAAAATAAACTGTAGGGTGATTAAGAAATTTTGTCTAAATTTTATCGAATAGTTTCACAGTATTTGGGCGCCAAGTTAATGTGTGACATTAAAGAGGAAGAATATATTTGTAAAATCTCAGCGAATGAATTTGAAGTAAATCCGACGTTTCGCCTGGCAATCTGGTTCAAGTTTTTTCAAGGAAATATAATCAAATATCAAAATTATCGAATATAAATAGGTACATAGTTTTCCGGTTTATTGTATACGGAATAAGTCATCCAATCAACGTTAATAATGTTTAAAGTATTTACATTAGTGTGTAAGAGACATGTTGTGTGAAACGAAAAGTGTTAAGATAACAGATTGTGTATATACATAAGAAGAAGAAATTTCATCCACTATATATTGTCTTCGGTCGGTGAATATTAGGAAAACACCACATGTCTCTTACACACTAATTTAATTACCTACTTTAAACATTGTTAATGTTGATTAGATGACTTATTCAGTATACAATAAACCGGAAAACTATGTACCTATTTATATTCGATAATTTTGATGTTTGATTATACCTTATTTAAAAAGCTTGGACCAGATTGTCAGGCGAAATGTTGGATTTACTTCAAATTCTTTAGCTGAGATTTTACAAATACATTCTTCCTCTTTAAAATGTAGGGTTATATAGTTCTACCTTATAAATAATAATGTTAGTTTAATGTCAATAATTTTTAAAAGAAAATACAGCGATTTTCAAATATTTTTTGTGTTATGTACAATCATATAAATGTGTCAAGATTTTTCGTGAAATTACAATTACTGTATACTCTGTTTATTTACTTATCTATATTTTATAACGTCTAAAAAACCCCCTAAAGTTAGCATTGATATAATGCAGAAATTATCTAATGATCCATTAAGCTTATGCCAACTTTTCTATATTGAAACTTTCTTTTGCTGTATAGAATAGATGCATTTTTTATAGTTCTTTTTTTTCGGATAAACAGTACGTATAACCAATAGGTCCTGAGTTCGAATCCTGGGAGCCTGATTGTAGATGCGCACTTCTGAGGAGTCTCATACTTAGACAAAACGACCGTCCAGTACTTTCAGGTTTTTAATGGTGGTCTAGCTTTAACTGATTTATGAATTCAACTATTAAATTAATAAAATCTCCACAAAATCCTCTACTGATAATGTGTAACTACATTAAAAATAAGTATTTTGCTAATCAACTCTTTGACTCCATTTATGAAGATCAATATTTTAACATATGGTCAATAATTTTAATAACAAACTTTCAGTAGCATTATCAAATTTCTTTTAAATTTTCAATAAAATTTAAATAAAATGATTAGCGTGATCATATTGTGTTATCTAACTTTAATTTGACCAGTTGATTTCATAAATTTCAGGGGAAGAGGGAAGGTGAAGCACATGGCTGTAAAGAAACAAGAGAATGAAAAAGAGAGAAAAATTTTAATACATTAAGACCATGGTAGAAGAACAGGTTGTACCAATCTCTTTTGTACACACGATTCTGGTTTTTCCAGATGTATGACTATTGCTTCGGCAATGCAAAGATGATGCAGTCTAATTGCCTTAAGAAGACTTCTACTTACCTTGTAGATGACTTTGAACGCAGAGTCTGTCTTGATTGAGTGACCTGTGTTCACAAGGTGTTCGATCATAGAACTTCTTATTGAGCCGTTGCCTCTTGTTTTTAGCCACGCCGGACAATGTTTTTGAATTCTTTTGGATAAAGTACTCGTCGAACGACCTATATACCTAGCTCCACAAGAACTAGGTAAATGAACTAATCTTTCTTATTTAATATCTTAATGGGTGTATTCCGTTTATTAAAAAGATTTCATAAATCTCTATTTTGATTGATAAACTATCCAAAAAAAATTGTCTAATTACCTTGACAATTATAATGTTAAAATAACAATTGAATTGATATGTATTAATAAATATATAATTAAATAAATATTGTATTAATTAACAAGATGAATAAACATGATAATTCATTAGATTCAATAAATTTTGTTCACTTTAAACCAGTGAAGAAGAAGACAAAGAAGAGGAAGCGGAAGACGAAGATTGAGAAAATATTCAGTTAATAAATGAAAATTTATTCAAAATGATTATCAAGAGGAAGAATTTACTAATTTCTTTTTAAAAAAAGAAATCGAAACTCTATAAAACTTGAAACAATCAATAATAAATATCATTGTTTATTTATTTGTTTTCCAAAGTGTTTATTTGTTTATTTCAAAGATGTTTTAATATAAAGATAAGTAAACACTTTGTGTGTGTGTATGTATGTATGTGTGTGTTTGTGATTTCTCATGATTATAATCAAGTTTAACTATTGACTAAAATGAAAATTATGGATTAAAAAGCGAAAAAATTATTTTAAGTAGAAAAAAGGCTATCGAGCAAAATGAATTATCGATTGTATTCGGCTCATTCCTTTTTTTGTTTTACCGAGACTAATGTCAGAAACAATATTGATTGTGAATAATCTTATAATGTCATAATCAACCCATATTTAATGCACCAGCACCTTGTCCGAAGCCAAAACCTTTTGGTCCGAAATTTTTTCCATAACAAGCTGGAAAATAAAATATAAAAATTCATTTATCATTGTTAATATTATTATTATTATTTAGAAAGTAGTAAGTTTATATGTAGTAGCTTGACTACTAGAGCTAAAGGCAAGACTATAATTTATGGATGAACCAATCAGATTTACAACTAGTCTTAGATTTTGGCGCGAAATTCATTCACCCATTCGGTTAAATAAAGTTTTGACATTATAACTGATGCCGGTTCGTAATGAAAACCTTAAATCTAATTCCTAACATTAACCATCAACTGTAAATCATAATCCTTATTCTTCAAACTGCTTTATAGCCCTCATTTAGCACTAGTAAGCTGGTAGACACTCTCAAGGTCATTTTAGCGTCACTTAAAGGTCGTCAATAAATTATAGTCCCACCGAGCTAAAACTTAATTGGAATAATGAAATACACTTAACATAGAATGATTCTCTATTCCCCTGTTCAATTTGTCTAGCAACTGAACAGTTAGAAAAACCATAATAATTTTAATTACACATCATAATGACCATAATATAATAATCAATTTTATGTGCACATTTTTAAAAAAAATGTAAAAATGGAGTATTTTTTATATTTTTAACTGTTAACTTGAATCTGCGTATATGTTAAGTGAAATTTAAGATTCATGATCAGAATAAATATGGGTCAGAAAGAGTGAGAGAAATAATAGTGCAATTACAATTCGGCCAAATGTTTAGTGAAAGGATAAATTGTATGAAAAATTAGTAAGACATAATAAGAAAGGATCGGCAAAGCAAGAGCAACATATTTACAACTGAAGAACATCTGGAACTCAAAACAATTAGCAACCAACACAAAAGTCAGAGTTTTCAATACAAATATCAAGACAGTTCTACTGTATGGGACCGAAACCTGGAAAACTACGAAAGCCATCATCCAGAAGATACAGGTGTTTATTAACAGTTGTTTACTCAAAATACTTCGGACCCGTTTGCCGGACACTATTAGCAACAATCTACTGTGGGAGAGAACAAATCAGATCCCAGTGGAGGAAGAAATCAGGAAGAAGCGTTGGAAGTGGGTAGGACACACATTGAGGAAAGCACCGAACTGCATCACAAGACAATCCCTCACATGGAATCCTCAAGGTCGAAGGAGGAGAGGAAGCCCCAAGAACACATTACGTCGAGAAATGGAGATAGATATGAGAAAAATGAATAAGAATTGGATGGAACTAGAAAAGAAGGCCCAGGACAGAGTGGGTTGGAGAATGCTGGTCGGCGGCCTATGCTCCATTAGGAGTAACAGGCGTAAGTAAGTAAGTAAGTAATAAGGGGGGACAAATGAGTCATGTATAATAATATAAAGATTTGTAACAATTGACTACGAATTGTCGTAGCCATTAACCTGGCCATTTTTCGGATTATTAATTTGGATATATAATTGTAGAACCTGAAGAGGATTGTTATTATGTTAAGGAATAAGTCATTTCACGATTCATTTATGTAACAAAACTTTCAGTAAAATATTCTTAATAATTTAACAAGAAATATTTGAATTTTTGAAAGTTTTCAGAGATGAAGTCATTGTTTTTCAAGTTCGTAACTAAAATAAAAGAAATCAATAAGCTAAACGAAGTAATTTGATTGTGTTGTATTCTTTGAGATAAGTGTTACAATTGTAAAGATTTCATTTTTATTCTGGATTATATCATTAATACATACTTCATGTATGTATGAGCTTTTGTAGTGATTTCACAATTGTTACTTCAATTCATTATATGATGGCTTTATTTATAAGTGGTTACCCTGGTGGATATCTTTGTGTTTATTTGTTCTTAAATTCTTGTTGACTGTATCTTTCGGTTGATCTGATCATTTAATTGATTAGATACATTATTCGCCTACATGTGTATAAACACGAATTAGCAGTACATTATCATGACATGTCACTACTAGTACGAAACATGAAGATACATTTGATTGATCAAATACTGAGAATACTAGTGAGTTTCGAGTAATATGGTATTCAGACCACTTAATAATCAGTAAACACATTGACATACATTCAGTCTACCCACTTATACTGATTAGTTATATGATCAGATCAACCAAAAGAAAGACAGTCAATAGGAATGCTAAAGTAAACGAATACAATCAAACCTACTAAGACAATCAGTCACAAACAAGGGGATAATAACAAACTGTTATAACATTTATGGAATAACTAAGAAGCTTGTTTCTACGTGAAGCAGGCTCTGATGATGAAAGCTTCTCAGTTAAACTGTCTAGCTCAGAGAATACAACATCACCAAATGTATGCATCTAATTTGTAAATCTTTATCATTATTTCGAAGATGTTTCAATAGAAAGACATTCAGTAATTGTCCCAGTAATGTTGACATTTTAATGTTTAAAAGTTATTAAGATTGTAGCTAAATTGTTAGTAAATAATTTACCTGTAATTAGGTCAAATTAATGAGTGTTATTCATTTAATAAACTGTACATTTATAGGTATTCAGATAAATTAAATAAAGAAACAATTATGATTAATATTTAATACAGTACCTTTACAATAAATTTCTTTTTCTTCCTTTTGAGTACACAAGGTGGTTGAATCAAGTGATTTCCCACATACTTTGCATCGGAAACAAGCTTTATGAAAGTTGAGCTAATTATAGAATTATAGCAAAAATAATGATAAATAAATGGGGTATAATTAGCAATAAAATATTCCAAGTAATGAAAATAATTTTTCTGAAAGGATTTTTTGAAGATTACCTTAACTTCTAGGTGGTATTCGTAGGGGGGTTAAACTAAGTTTGAATTCTACGAAAATCGATAAACACTTACCAGCTGTATTCTCTCAGTATGAGCCGCCTCAAAATTAGTCTATTATTTCATTAAGAATCGAACCCAGAACATTTGGGTCTTGAAAAGAGCGCTTAACAATCACAGTTGGTCTTGCAGTATCTAATGGTACACATTGCTAACTTGAATCATTGTGTGATGTGCCCAAAGAATCCGTTAGTGTCATTAGTAATGACTGCTTCATCGCTAACATACTTGAACGAAGACAAACATGTTGTTTAATGCATCTTGGTTCTAATTGGGACTATGTCGAAGGTTCGAACCTGATAAATACTACCTAGAAAATAAGTAACTGTTAGTTATCACGGTAATCGCTCTACTGTTAACATTAAACCGTTAGAGAGAATAATTACAATTCGCTTGTTGCTGATACCATTTTAACAATTTTTCCAACAAATTGGGACAGCTGAGATAAAACTATCAATGGTAGAAGTAAATTTTTATACATTGAGATTTGATGCGTTTAATTTGATAATTTCAACTTTCTGTATGAAATGCAATGATTTCAACTAGTATTCATCTTTGACTTACTCTATAGTAAGATATTTTCCAGGATACTTTACGATAAAACGTTATCTAAAACGCCACTGATTTGTATTTCATCTGTTTTCTTTTTGTTTTCTCACAATTTCTGCTAGTTTATATTGTGGAGATAGGTACGACAAACTTATTTTATAAATAGTTTTTGATATTATTTACATTTATTTTGTTAATTTTCACAGTTTGTACATTTACCATAAAATGATTGTAAATGTTATTTAAGTGCATGAACTTGAACTCACTCTCTTCCGTTTTAAGTTGCTCATAGCATGACACACACTGTTAACTGCTCGTAAATACACTACTATACACATGTCTCTCGTTCGCCATTGCATGTGGTTATGATAAATGAACTTTGAAATATCTATCATTTACATTTCCGTTACATTCTACGTCTGGCTATATTACTGGAATCATAGCAACTTCATTGGAAATATTAATTGTCTATAATTGTAAATTCTGGTACCAAATGCAACTTGAACACGCACAAGCCTGACGATTTAAGTGACGTCTATTAACTTGTATTTGTGTTTATAACTTATAATTGATATATTATAACATTAACATTTGGACGTAATAACTTTATCGCTATTTATGAGTTAATATAATTTTTGACCCACCTCAATATGATCTATTCTTTCATTAACTTGAGAAGTATAAAATGATCAAGGATTTCAACAATATATCAAGTTTATTTCCTAACTTATACTTCAAAATAGTATCAGTGAATACAGAAAAATTAGTTTACAAGCACGTAACTTGAATAGTGAATGAAACCGTCTTCATCATCAACTAATTACTGACTTTTAAATAAGGCAATTACATTTTACTATCACAAAGTTTCAGGCTTATCAGTTTCAAGACTTAGAAATTTCGTAAGTTGTGACAGTCTTGTAAGACATAGAAATTTTAAATTGTCGACAAATTTTTTCTAAATTTATAACGAATTCAAACAAATATAAAGTATATTATTACAGCCTAAATGGATCATCGAAAGTAATAGTTATTTAATGTATGATCAATAAAACCACTTTATAATCTTTGGCGTTCATGGCTCTAATAATTTATATAAAACATATAATAATAATTCATATCATAATGCTACTACTACTGTGAAACACAGCATTAGGCAGGAGGAAGGTATATATATATTGTGAGAAGTTATAAAGTATCTACATAATACATGTGTATGGCTTTCAATCTCCCATTTGCACCATTTGGTGTGTTCTACCATCTGACTCGTCTTCTTATCTGGTCTCCATGTGTTATTCCAACGCTGTGCTTTCAATGCACTGAAACTCTTCACTCCCTCTGATAATTGTAACAACTTCGATGACGCGTTCTGCTACACACTACTTACATACAACCTTGTAAGTAGCATCCACTACATTACTACTACTGCTACTAAAATATTTGAATAAACTTACTCCACTTGGACATCCAATAGCTTTTTCAGCATCATATACTCGTTTACCACAACGTGGGCAACCACCTTCTTCGGGAGGTATAACTTTACCACCCATTGCGCCAGCTGTTGGTTTATTTCTAGGTTAATGGTTTTTGAAAAAAATAGTTATATTTACAATAACTTATTGAAATAGGATTTTTGTAAACTCGGAACAATATATATAAACGTACAGCCAGATACTATAGATAAATTATTGAATAAAGAATAAAATTTATTTTTATCTATCAGCTACCAGCAGTTGCTTTTTATATAGTAATAAATCATTCTGAAATACAATGTTAGATCACTAATAAGTAAATATAAAGTGAATAGAGGAAGAATGTATTTGTAAAATCTCAACGAAAGAATTTGAAGTAAATCCAACGTTTCGTCTGGCAATCTGACTCAAGCTTTTTCAAATTCTTTGGCTGAGATTATACAAATACATTCTTTCTCGTTAATGTCTTACATCAAATCTATACCCAAATACTGTGAAACTATTTGATCAAATTTAGTTGAAAGTTCTTATTTATTATAAAATGAATAGGTTGTTTAAGATTAATGATATCCAACTGTTTAATTATATTTTATAGATACATAGAAATAAAGACGGGGATATAAGTCTAACGTAAATTTGAAGTAACAGCTTTTTAGTTTGAAAATAATGTAACTAATAACAGGTAAATTTTATGAGAAAGTAAACGAATAGGCATTTTATTAAATTGAGATTAACCTTTTAGTCATAATAAGGCTTCAAAGAAGTGAGTCAGTTATATATATATATATATATATATATATATATATCATCAAAGTTTCCAAATTAAAGTCAGAACATCTGAGTTTATTGATGGTAATGAATGATATTTAGATAGTTGAACTTCTTCATCATTTTTAGCTACCAATGTTCTCTTAATCTATCACACACACTCTTGAGATATATGACTAAATTTGACTGATAGTTTGAAGATTTCACATACTATGTAATCTCTTTGTTATTTTATAAAGTATGTTTTCCTTTTGTAAAAAGATAAACTCAACTTGTCTCCTGAAATCAACACATTTCTGAAAATATTTCTAATATCTTTGTTTCAGTCATCAGTTAGCTCAGTAAAGATCAACTGAAGAAACATATATTTTGCGTCTGCTTGATGACTGAAGTTAAAATTATTAGTTCAATGAATAAAGTATAAGCTCAAAATTCTGGAAAATTTTCATTAACAAATATCAATTCAAATTCACTTGGTGCTATTTTACTTGTATCTTCCCATTGTTATTTAATACTGAAATTGATCAGTCTCTTGTTGATGTATGTGCATACTGTGCGGATTGACTAGTTTTAGCCTTAAGTTACAAGCTTTTTAAGCAAAGATAGGACGAAATGCGCGTCCTGGATTCCACTGCTATCCACTATCCATCTTTGCTTAAATATCAATTCAGCTTATTGGTAAAAAGGAAATTGAATGTGAAGACCAACAAATATATCATTATACAATACACAAAGGACATATAAAAAACTACGACAAGATTGTGCAAGACGTTTGGAATGGCCATAGCATATACATAAGGGAAATGACCAATCAGTCTTATGCAAGCTGAAGGGTGAAATAACAATAGAATAAAAACAGGACATTTTCAAAATAAACAGTTTTAACTGCGAGAAACACTAGGTCGGATAAAATGGACGCCTTTGTTATCTTGATCTTCATGAACGGGAACCAGCTATCAAACACCATGATTCATCTTCGTTTATATCAATGCTCGTGAACGATTATAGACTAGAACATTTTTGAGGTTTTTGGATATAGAGAATACTAAGAACACCAGAGAATTATTATAAGCTTGGAACTCAGGCAATTCATCAATCAACAAGCACATGGCAATCGATTAAATTTATCAACAAACCAGAAAAATTATGGATAAATATGGGATCAAGAATCAATTCAAGGGAAGAGACAATCAAAATAAATATGCAGACAACGGCAGGTTAAATGTCAACAGTAACCAGTCACGATCAAGGTCGTCATATGTCAAGAAATTCGAATAACACATTTCTACCTAGATTTTGTGTTGATGATGATGTTCAGAAAAATAATGAATGCTTCATGGTTAAGCCATCCAGCTTAGAAAAATAAGTTCCACCAAAATCATTCACCTGAGCTACAAATCGTATCCACCATCTCAGCCTAGACTATGTTTTATTACAGACGTTGGTTCGGTTTACATATAACTCTTTTCAACCTCTGGATGAACCACATAAATAAGTCAAAACTTTCTTTATCCTGGCGCTTGTATACAATTAAGCTTACACAGTTTAAGTAGTGAGGTCGTATTAATGAATTGTCTGATTGTTATTAGCATAGATAAGTAATATAATTTAAAAATAATTAGCCCATTATTAAATGTATTATGTACAACCCATCCCATCTCTTATAAAAACTTACGACATTTCTGTTTCTTTATTACCAACATGAGTTCCAGTATCCATATTCAGTGCTCCGGAACCTCCACCGAATCCATAACCTTTAGGACCAAATTTGCGACCATGGCAAGTTTTACAAAATACTTCTCCTTCATGTTCAGCCACTGTAGTACTGTCTAACATTTTATTGCACAAACCTTTAAAAATAAGATGTATATTTACGTAAACAGGGTCTGATATTCGACAAGAAATTAAAAGTAAATAGTTTCATAAACCTTTTGTGAATTCCACTAATAGCCTTTAGGATATATTTTATGATACTCACTTTATCACTAGATAAGGTTTTAATTGAGCCATTGTTTGTATTCAGTATTAAGTTTTAGTCAGTTATATTCGGCATATATGCATCTTTAGCTGATCGCTTTGGTGTAGCCATTTTGTCGCAAGTTGTTGGAATAGATGGATCATGACTAGTAATTGAACCCAGGATGTTCGTTTTGACCTATTTGGGACTAGCCGTTTGAATCTACCCAAATTGTAGCATTGATGTTCACGCTAAGATTCGAGCCGCATGCCTTTTACTTAAGACGATAACAAGTGGATCATTGAGTCTCAGAGTGAAAATTAACACTGAGATACTGGTATGTCCACCTAACAAGTCCCAAATAGAACAAAACGCAAGTACTAGGTTCAGACACTAGTCACAATTTATTTATTCTAAAAATATTCTATTCGATTGTGAGGAATGAGAAAAATAACACTAACTTTCAGAGCGGATTTAATATTAATCAGGTTGTTGATCTGTAAATGGAACCAAATGGATGAATATTCATTCTGTGTTGTTTTAAATCAAAGCAGTTATTGACTCAGTAGTTTAGAGCTTAAGCATTCGCGTGCGAGACGAAAGGACATGGGTTCGAATCCCTCATGCAGGATTGTGAATGCGCACTACTGAGGAGTCTCATATCAGGACCAAACGGTCGTCCAGTGCTTCCGGGTTTTCAATAGTGGTCTAACATTCATCCATTCATGATATCAATTAAAACTCAACAAACTCTAAAACCATACAGTGATAATTTTATATTACAAGTAATTATCAATCAAAAATCTGTTTAGAATATTAGAATAAATCAAATAACATCCGTTTCATTGTTGAATACAGATATATTAGAGTCGAAATACCTAATTCTCCATAATGCTCATATTAGATTATAACTTGTAGTATCACAATTAAAGACTGATTCACAGATTTAAAAGTAATGACTTTTTGTAATGTCCTAAAATTTCCAAGTATTCTGCTAACATAGATTAGAAATGCGTCTTTATGAAAAGTATTTAAGTTTGAAAGGGTATAAACGATTTATAAACCGACTTTGCAGTCAATTAAAATACATAGTTTAGGTCTACTAAGAATAATTCTAGTATCTTGTTCTTTAATTTAAAATTATAAAAATAGGTAGATAAATTTCTACTGAACATTGTATGTAATGATTGGAAGCTGAAAATTTCTATAAAATGCTACCCAAAGATAGGATATATTAGTATACTGAGAATGTACACACAAACCTTCCTGTTTACTTTCAAGAGAAATATCGTATTTAGCTTACTATGATACTAGAATTATATTTCTCTCAAGAAATGAACTGTGACGATTGATAAGATTTATTTAAAAGAAAATTTATTTATTTCATTATTTGAACATATAAACATTGGTACTAGTGGGCATCAAATATATATGCGCTACACAATAACAATGAGGCCAGTATTAGTTATCATTGGTTTGTGTGAGGGCTGTGATACTGCACGGGCCTCCAGACCAAAGCAAATGGTTTTTTAGAGGGTTACATATGGAGTCTTCGACCTAAAGATCTGATACACAAGACAGTGGAGCAATGTCAAGAGATGTAATCCTATGGTAGCTGATGGTCAACAATAGGTTCATACGCCATTTGTTTCCTTAGGATCTTGGAGTTCATTGTACACCATTGGTTTAGAATGAAGGTTTACCACCTCCTGTTAAAGTACAGTAAAATCTGTCTAATGCATACGGTCAAAGCAGTTTGATGAAAACGTTTTACATGACAGTTTAAAACTTTAAGCATGTTAACTGTGTAAAAATAAGAAATATTTTGTTTGTATGAATGCATCATTTGTCGTACCAGTTAATGTTTAGTCTCAGTAAGTGACTACTTATCATAATCAATATTATTGGTAAAATATGACTGAATAAAAAGAGATTACAAGACAGTAAAAATAGTTAACCAAAAACTAACTTTAGTAAAATAGAACACGTATATAAACACAAGAATGAGAATTATGAGTTGTTTATACCATTTCAGACAAGTTTTATAAGTTAATTACAGATCAATGGAATTTATATGTGACTATCTGGTTAGATTCCTTGTCGAACAAATAATCTAAGATAATTTTTGAATAGTTACCAATTATATCAAACACCATTTAAAAATGAAACTAATGTTTGCTTTTTTAGGAAATGGGTAGAAATTTTCCAATGTAATTATGAATTACATATAAATCGACTGTAACAAATCTTCGAGTGTTGATGAGAATTTAATACTACTGAACAATCAATAAATGTTTCTTTCTTGAGTTTTTATATGTTAGAATTGTGATTTATGTAAGTTCAAACCAGAAAGATAACAGTGTATTCATCTAATTGTTAAAACATTCTATTGAAGTAAGTCCATTAGTATTAATTACTGTAGGATGCTAAAACGAGAAGCGTTACGTAACCAGTTTACTTAACGTTGAGCATGTGGTCACACATTCTATTCATACAATAAATTGATTAATTTACTTGGTGAATTAATTAAAAATAATGTCCTGTTAGCTGCGTTCTAACAACCCGGATGTCATCAATAAAGCTTTGGTTTAATTTTAATTACCTCTAAGTATCATCTTTATGTAAGTACTTTTAATCAGTGTTAGAATGATCAACATATAATATACATATAGTACTGAATCTTAAATTCTTTTTCTCATAAGCTTTTAACAAGCTGATTATTAAGAGGTGTTTGCTTTAATACTAACTGATAATAATGGTTGGCATCACCAGTCATATTCTTAACGCCAAAAAATGTCTGTTGAAAATTATATTTTTCGCGTGCTTACCAGTTAACAATATAATCTATAATAATCTATGTGAGAAGGAATTTTTTACTCAGAAAAGACATTGTTTCTGGAGTTGCTTTGTTGTGTGAGCTGTTTCGCTTAATCATGAAGCTTTCTTTTTCTTTGTCCATGTGCACTGTTATAAGAGAGAAGCCATGCCATGGTCATGGTATAGCAATGATCACACACCAATGGACAACAACCATGCTTCAAATCAACAGAACAAGTTGCCGTTTAATGTAGGAGAAATTTAAATTAATTACTTTTTATTGAATTGTGTGTACTGATGGTACTGTCATGGAAGACTATAAAAGCTTCAAAACTAAATCATCCACCTCAGAGAATAAAACGCCACGAAAATCCTCATTCTCATTCCAACTTTATTATTAATTAAGATTGTCTGGAGAAACAAAGAAACCTGCAGTTCCCCACATGGATATTTAGTTTGGGTTAAAAACATTTTACTTGCACAGAAACTACATACTTTTATAGAATTAATTGCCTTCATGAATAGTTCACTCATTTAGATTATTTTTTTAAAGCTTTTTAATTAGTAATTCTGAACTTAACCTAAGGCTGATTGTTTATCAGTTATTTAGTAAACGATGAAAACAGAAGTCAGCAAGTTATCTGCTGACTATAATGCACGAAAAGAAACTCTTATTCATCATATTTTACGCTGATTTGATGTTAGAAACAATTTCAAACATTAAAAACTCAAATATATCTTAGAATATTATATTTAATGAAAAAACAGTATTCCTCAAAGTACTAAAGATGTTTTAAACAAAATACTATACTCTGAAAATGGTTATAACCTAGATTCATTTCGCCTACTGCAATAAAATCATTGATCTAAACTGTACATGAATTTATATTAACTACTTCTTAAAGTAATATACATCAATTAGATTTCTATTTCGTACAACTTTTCCCATTTATAAACTTAAACAAAGAAAGAACAAATATTATAAAAGTATTTGTTACATGTGTGGTATATCCTACTTATGTTGATGGATATAAGTAGTATTTAATCCTAATCAGAAGTGAAATCCCTGAAAAAAGAAGTTTGAGAGGATTGATCTGAAGAAAATATAAAGGAATTGAGAGTTGAAAGAATCATGAAGAATGTAAAGGACAATTGAAGGAGGGTTTGCAAATGAAGCATTTAATGTATGGTTTTCATATTTTAAGAAAGAACTCTGTCATTTAGTATGATACAAAAATTGTTGGTTCATTACATATGTATCTCTTTTTTTTGTAGAATTTCCAAGTGTTTTTTTAAGTGGTGGGTATCATAGTGGTATTTTGGTTTCGTTAACTCATAATTAAACTATACAATGTATACTTGACAACCACTTTTTTGTTAAGTAAAAGTGGTGGACCACTCTAGCATCAAATACAGAAGTTTCACGGAATACGTTTTTTGGTCAACAGATTAATTGAAGGCGGAGTACAACTCTCAATTTCACCTTCAGATTCATTTACGAGGTGCACTTGGTCATTAGCGCAAATGAGTAGAAATTGCTGATAGAAGACTATCTAAATTTTCTTGAAATCTTACGGAAAGTTTATCACTTGACCGTAATTCACCATTTATTTAATACATTTAGAACATGATATGGCTGTCCTTATGTTTTCAAGTAACAAACGACTGATAAATTTACTGTAACATAGTTCTAATTAATGAACGAACACTGCTTCTTCCACACTTCACAAACATACTCGGTATTAGACTGTAAAAGTACATTAGGATTTGGTTAATATTATGTGAATAGCCTCTATTGGTACATATTAGAAAGATTGACACTTAATTTTAATACACTTTAACTAATCAGGCTGTCTTTCCAAGTATACATGATTAGGATGAGTGTTCAATCGTAACTTCCCTCAGTATCCACCATCTGTGATGGGACTTTATCGGTTAGTAGTGTTCTAAACAATCAATATACAAATGATTCTACTTTTTAGGTAATAATATTAATTCAATATTTCTGAAAGATGATTTTGATAAGTTGAAAATTGATTCTAGCTTTATAGGTTATTATTTGTTATCGAAAAGTTCATATTGATTAGATACTCAGATACATCTCAAGTAGATTCATTCGAAATATATTTACACCACTCTCACCATCACTACGATACAGTTCTTTAAAATAAAGTTGTTATTTTTAGTTAAGTATCTTTTCATACAACCCCAAAGTACCTTTACGTGAAAAGGTAAGTGTATTAATTAGTACATCACTTGGGATTAACCTTTAGTTATTGAAAAAGTCAATCAGTTTAAATCAAAAGTGTATCATTCTTATCAGTACGATTTGAAATTCTAAACTCTTTCTCAAATCAATCAATTTACTGTTTAGAATGATTAACTCTACAGAATAGTTCAAAAACTTTATTAAAAAAAACAACTCAAAAACACTAGTTATTCTACTATTTGATAATTTAGTAGTTTAATTAAATGATATAAATTATAAAATATCAATACCTATTTGAAAAAATAACTTACCACATTTTAAACACATACTATGCCATGCTTTACCACCGGCTATTTTTCTTTCTGCAGCATAAACAGCTTTTTGGCATTTTGGACAAATTTCAGAAGGCATAATGAATCAAAAAGAATCTATTTTGAGTAATATATTATTGAAAGATTTAATTAATAATTGTTATATTCAAATAGTAACAATCAGTTTATAATATGAAAAAGAAAAAAATGGATTAATTAACTTCAAATCACTATTCACAATATACTTGTAGTTTATATTGTTAGTTAATTAATAATGTGTAAATCTATTTTTCTCTATGGTAATAAAATTAAATAATGATTATACTTTATGTATTATATATATATATATATAATTCCTATATATGATTTTTAAAATGTTGGTTAACAATTGTGCATATATATTTTAATATATCGAAAAGAGGGAACATAGGTAAAGCATAGTGAATATATAGGGGGGGGGTGCGTTTGTGTATGAAGAGACTGAACAGTTGGGTTTCTTTCTATTCTATTCTCTCTTTTTTTTAACTTTTACAATATTTGGATATTTTAAGAAATGTTTTTGATTGGTATACAACTAATCAATAATACAACAAAGATTCCATAAAGATTATTTTATTGTGTAATAAATATTTAATTTGGAAAAATTTGTGCCCCATCTGTCTGTCCAACTAAATCAATAAAAATTGTGGAATTTTTTCCATTAAAAATTGGAATTACATAAAGAAATTTTATGGTAAATTTGTCCAACATTTGGGAAATTACTATTAAAGTCTGAATGTTTTTGTGTCTTTGTTAGATTTCTTTATTTTAATTACATGATTGTAGAGATTGTTGAGTTTAGATTGAAACCATCAATGGATCAATGCTGGACCATCATGGAAAATCTGGAAGCACTAGAAGACCGTTTCATCTCAGTATGGAATTCCTCAACAGTGTGCATCGACGATCCCTCATGTGGGACTTGAACCTATGACCTTTGGTCTCTCACGCGAACATTTAACCTTTAGACCACTGGACCGGCCCAGTGGTTTAGATTTCATTTTGTCCAATGCAAGACTGTTATATACAGTTTTGAGGTTCAAAATTATGTTGTAGTTACAAATAGAATGTTATTGAGACGAATAAGCAAATTCTCTTTGCTTTCAGACCGAATATATTACATTAAAAATAAACAGTTCAATATTATATGTCAAAAATAGCAATATATATCAAATGGTATTGTTGTTGCATTTTATTAGCTAATTACTAAATTGGATTTTAAGTTAAGTGGAGACGAGAATGAGAGAAAATGATTGATAGATTTTTTCAGAAATTTCGCTAGCTAGCTTAATTAAACAAAGAATTTAATAAGATTTTCATCTTTCTTGGCATTCCACCAAACAAGATCACAAGTACCCAGACAGTCTTGTTAGAATCATGATAAATTTTTCTCTAATTAGCCTTAGGATAATTTCATCGCGTATTATTAATTTGAAACAAGATAGTGTGTCAACGTAGGTGGTAAGTGAATATGTTCATCGTACATAAACAGAAGCTTTCTGTCCTGAACATTACTCCCAGTTTCACTCAGAATAATGTATCTAGGCTTAACATAGTTCATACTGTAATTCCTTAACTGATGTATGCTGGATTTAAAGGAACTCTACAGATTAGTTTTGTTACCTAACCTTAGTAAATTTCACCGATACTTCATTACGTTGGTCTGATAAAAAAATCTCGTTATTTTATACGGTAGCCGAATCTGAGATTTAATGTTTTAAGAGAACAAGTTCTATTAGGCTGCTGTTTTAACATAAAAATAAAAAGATTATATTTTTAATAAGTTACTATTAGAACTTGTTTGTGGCATATGCTACTTATTGTCGATAAATATTAGTAGTAGGCAACACCAGTAAGAGTGGAATGTCTTGTAGTAGAAGATTGAGAAGATCGGATTGAAAAGAGAAGAAATGTAACTCAACTCCTGTTGGGCAATCTATACCCAATTAATGTGTTTATATGTGGTACTGATCCAAGCAAAGAAAAGTAGCTAGTGACCTAAACCAAGTGAATAATCTAATTACAACAATGGCCTGAGTCAATTATAATTTTCACTTATTAGTGTCCTTGAGAAATTTAATCTATCTGAATTTCAAAACATGTAACAAAGGAAGAGTTATCTAATATATCAACTTTTCATTGTCTGTAAATAGAAATGAGTTATAAGAATTTTGCCACAAATGACTAACAGCTTACTGAATAAAAATAAATTGAAGTGCATTATTCGCGACTAAATCACCGAGCTCGGATAACTTTGTCGAATTGCAGAGATGATATAATTTATGCTAGGACAAATAAAGGGAAAATTTGTCATCATTAAAAATATTTATTAGGCTTGATTAAACTAATATTTAGTAGCTCTTCTAGAAATACTAACGATCCCAAGCACGAATAAAGGAGGAGGGTTGAGCACGAAGTCGGCAACCCCATCCGATAGGAAAACGTTCTTACTAAAATACACCAACCAGACTAAACAAATTAAACCATATAAAATCTGCCCCCGAATTCAAGGAAGAATTATGACGCCTCAGGATGATAGTCGAGATTCTCCAGAAGTCACAACATCGATACCCCTTCTAACAACTAGAGCAACAAGTTTTATAGCTACGTGGAACGTTCCGACAATGTGGGAGCCTGAGAGGACCAGTCAAATAGCAACGGAAGTTAGGAGATTCAAGTTGGCAGCACTCAAAATCAACGAAACCTATTAGACCCAAGCTGGATGGCAAAGGCTAGATACGGGAGAGATGCAGCTGTACCCCGGTCACGAAGAGGAAAATGCTCCACACACTCAGGGAGTTTCTCTGATGCTGTCCAAAAAAGCACGTAAGTCACCTATGGGATGGGAATCTCATGGATCCAGGATTAACAACGCATCATTGAAAACAAAGAAGAAGTGAATCACGATGAACGTTATCCAATGTTATGCACCCATCAATGATAGCAAGGACCACAACAAAGATCGGTTTTACGAGACGCTGCAACCGTTCATGGTGGAGTGCTCAGGAAAGAATCTGACCATCCTGATGGAAGATCTAATGGCCAAAGTCGGAATGAACAACACTGGATG
This sequence comes from Schistosoma spindalis, assembly GCA_946903255.1. NCBI lineage: Eukaryota > Metazoa > Platyhelminthes > Trematoda > Strigeidida > Schistosomatidae > Schistosoma > Schistosoma spindalis. The sequence continues at coordinate 32,185,304 of OX336417.1, read as the reverse complement.
TGAAGATATCACGAGACAACATGGACTGACTGAGAGAAAGGAATGAAAATGGGGAGAGATCTTCCAACTTATATGCACTCAACAAGATGGTTATAGGTGGCACAATATTCCCCCACAAACGCATACACAAAGCTACATGGGTCTCACCGGATCACACTACTGAGAATCAGATCGATCATATTTGCATCAGTGAAATATTCACAAGGTCAATGTATGACGTGAGAACCAGGAGAGGAGCTGACAAAGCTTTAGATCACCACCTGGTGGTTGCAAAGATGAAACCGAAGCAAAACAAGCATCAGACATCTGGACAAACAGCATTACAATGTTTCAATACAGCCTCCCTTCGAGCTACTAACAAACTCAACGAATTCAAGGTAACTTTCAACAACAGTTTAAAGCCTTAGAGGATCTACTCTCAGAAGAAGAAATTGCTATGGAGGACAATTGAGAGGGGATTAAAGAGGCACTTATTTCAACGTGTCAGGAGGTTATGTGTTTCAAGAAGCATCATCACAGGGAACGGATCTCTATGGAAACACTAGAGAAGACTGGACAAAGAAAGAATAAGGAGAGCAAAAAATCAAGGCACAGGCCGAATACATCAAGTCAAACAATCAAGTCAAGAAGAGAATTAGAAACAACAAGCAGAAATGCGTGGAAGAGCTAGCAACGACAGCGGAAAAAGCTTCAAGAGAAGGGAATATGAAATAACTATATGACACAACGAAGAAACTGTCAAGCAAATATATTAAACCAGAAAGACTGGTCAAGGACAAAGAAGGTAAAATAATCTCCAAGATTCAGGAACGGAGGAACAAATGAGGAGAACAAATCGGGGGACTCTTGAATAGATCAGCTACAATGAATCCACCAGACGTCGAAACAGCACCTACAGACCTTCCAATAGATACCACTCTCACCAACGATGACCATCAGATATATATATATATATATATATATATATATATATATATATATATATCCACTTAGTGTGATGTATTTTTCTATTTATATACATATTATGCTAGAAATTGGAAATACAATGGTAGTATGTTAAGTAGTTCTACTCACAAGCGTCAAATATCAACGAGCATTTTGATAAAGTTAAGAGTCACATACTTGAACTCTTTAGCACACTAAATAAACTTTATTTCGTCTGGCTACTAAACCTTAGGCAGAATACTATAATATTTCTATCAAGTAAAAATTGTTTTGTATATTCCTGACTGTTTAATTATAATTGTAATACAATGAAACCACTTGCATATACTATCTTATTTCTTACTTGTGTTATTACGATTATAACCGAGAGAATATGTATTAGTTGACCTTAGGAAATACTAGTCCATATATTTTACATACAATAATGCTACTGCTTTGAAATATCTTAGTTACGTTTGCTCGTGATTATAAGTTAAAATATGTTAAATCCTCAAATACTCTACATAGAATAGCAGCTTTTGAGTCTGAAGCAAATCCTTTTTGACTTTATCAAGAAGGTTTTATGTTAAAATGCTGAGACTTCATTCCCGTTTAATATTATTATTGTTTAGATGATTATTGAAGCATTAGTAATATATAATCAAAATACTTTTATCTACAAACCACGGCATACGATGGACAGCTCAGAACCAATTAGACGACTTGGACTTCGCAGATGACCTAGCCCTCCTATCACATACACACGAACAAATGCAGATAAAGACAGCCAGAGTAGCAGCAGTCTCTGCATCAGTAGGCCTCAACATACACAAAGGGAAAACCAAGGTCCTCAAACACAACACGGAGAACAGCAATCCAATCACTCTTGATGGCGAAACTCTGGAAGACGTGGAATCCTTCACATACCTGGGAAGCATCGTCGATAAACAAGGAGGTTCAGATGCAGACGTCAAGGCAAGGATTGGCAAAGCTAGAGCGGCATTCCTTCAACTGAAGAGCATATGGAACTCAAAACAACTTTCAACCAATATCAAAGTCAGAATCTTCAATACCAACGTCAAGGCAGTTCTACTGTACGGAGCTGAAACTTGGAGAACTACAACAACCACCATCAAGAAGGTACAGGTATTTATTAATAGCTGTCTACGCATGATACTCAACATCCATTTGCCGGATACCATGAGCAACAGCCTTTTGTGGGAGAGAACCAACCAGCTTCCAGCTGAAGAGGAAATTAGGAAAAGACGATTGAAATGGATAGGACATACATTGAGGAAATCATCAAACTGCATTATGAGACAAGCGCTAACTTGGAATCCTGAAGGGAAGCGGAAAAGAAGGAGGCCAAAGAACACATTACGTTGGGAAATAAAAGCGGATATGAAAAGGATGAATAAGAACTGGAAAGAGCTTGAAAGGATTGCCCAGGACAGGGTTGGATGGAGAATGCTGGTGAGCGGCCTATGCTCCTTCACGAGGAGTAACAGGTGTAAGTAAGTAAGTAAGTAACTTTTATCTACAGCTAATATAATAACTGATAATTATAGATTCATTCTTAAATAACGGAAAACAACAAATTATAAAAATCAGAGACCAATTCAATAAATGGTGTAATATCATTTGATATGTTGAACTCTAATTCATAGGTTTCAGAAGCAGGAAAAACTACTTGTTTAAAGTTTATATAACTGTCATTGAATTATGCTACTCCATAGTGAAAAGAGAGTTCTTTCAGTTATTTGAAAGTTATCAATAGCTATCATAACATTAATCTGTATTGTTATCAATAAACCAAAAATATATTCAAATAAGTTACTGTTTGGGTTTCGAATGAAGAAAACTTACGAAATCCTCTCAATTAATTACGTGATAATAAACATTAGCTATTTAGAGATTAAGTATCCATCAGCTATAGTAAAAGTGTTAGTGTCACATAGCATAAAATTTGTTTTTAAAACCTAATATTTGCTAATTTCATCTTCGCTTTCACCATGTGGTCAGGTTTTGTTTTTATTTACTCTTAATCTTAATAAAACAGGAACTTCAAATCAAATAACTCTTCAATTACATTGTACAAAATTATTTGTTTATACATGAAAAGTACTTTCATTCTGTAAAATTTCCTTGTATAGTATTGTTTAAAAACTTATTTTCCATCATTAAAGTACACAATTAATGGTGAAATTATAGTGCCCAATGGTGACCTTGAGGATGGCCAATCAGAAAAGCATTAGACAAATTTATATTTACTATAACATTTATTATTAATTCAACTATAAACAGTTACTGATTATGTTCAAGTTAACCCATATAAATACAACAAAACGATGTGTTTCCATTGTAAAAACTCGTGGATTGGTTGAAGTTAGACATTAACACCGTTGGATGCCAGCCGGCTCAGTGGTCTAATGTTTGAATGCTCGCGCGCGAGACTGATAACCCCTAGGTTCAAACATCACGGGAGTGTAGTAATCCCATTCCACTACTGTATTGTTTATTTGCTCATTGTAATTTAGACACTTGATTCACCATGTAATTTTATGGGATTGCAGAAAATCAATGCCGATTATAGGAACGAGGATGTCAGCTATGATGAAACTCCATGAAAAATTGGATTTAGGGCCGAAATTTAATAGTAACTGCCATCCCCATAAACAACAAGGACACCTTAACTTGTGATACCTCAACAGGTAAAACTCGCCCCTTTGTACCTTGCGACATGAGACGAACCATTTTTGAGAAAATACACAACATTATCTCATCCAGGTATAAATGCCACTGTAAAGCTTATCACAGATAGGTTTGTATGGCCAATCATAAACAAAGATGTACGAAAATGGTCACAGGAATGCATCCAATGCCAGAAGTCAAAAGTACATAGACATATCATATCTCCTACAGGAAGTTTCCCCGCCGCTAGCGCTAGGTTCGACCATATTCATATCGACATCTTTGGACCGTTACCAATTTCTAAAGGTTACACGCATATACTAACATGTATAGATAGATTTACGAGGTGGCCCATAGCTGTTCCGTTAAAAGACATGTCGGCATCAACAGTGGCGAAGAAACTGGTGAAACACTGGATTACAAACTTTGGTGTCCCTACAACAATCACGACCGACCGTGGAGCTCAGTTTGAAAGCATACTATTCCAGCAACTTACAGATACTTTCGGTATAAAGAGAATTAGAACCACTGCTTATCATCCGACTGCTAGTGGAATGATAGAGAGATTCCACAGACAATTAAAAGCCTCTTTGACGGCCGCAGGAGGAGATTACAAATGGGATGCCAAACTTCCTTTGATACTATTAGGCATTCGCTCAACTATAAAACAAGACATCGGTTGTTGTGCTGCCGAGTTGGTTTATGGAACAACGTTACGTTTGCCTGGTGAATTTTTTGACCATGCAACAGATATTCCAGCAGATATAACCAACTATGTACAACAATTAAAACAACAGATGGAATCCACTAGGTCCGTTGAACCACGAACCCAAAAGGTGAGATCATTCGTACCTAATGAACTAGACAAATACTCACATGTATTCGTCAGAAATGATAGAGTACGACAGCCGTTACAGGTTCCTTACGACGGCCCTTTTAAAATCATCCGAGAGGACGGTAAAACAGTTACAGTGGAAAGAGCAGGTAAACATGAGACTGTTAGCATCGACAGAATAAAACCAGCGTTTTTAGAGAACACTGAGAAACAGACAACTGTAAAACCGTCTAAACCTGCAGCAGAGCAAGCATCAAGTAGACTACCCGCAACAAACAAAACTTCACTCCGAAGTACGCCAGCTATAGAAACCACAACAAGATCAGGAAGAAGAGTACACTGGCCAGATATGTATGTAGCAACCACCATATTTATCTAGACCAAGTCCTGAGATTACTCTTATAACACAAAAATCCTTCTTTATTTTCATTACTATTTTTTATTGGCCCCACAGATCTTCATCATGCTTACATTTTAACTTTATGCAATTCGTTGATGTTAAATATACATTTATACATACATGATATAAAACGTTTCAACACACAAGCTGTTATTACAACTTAACGCTTACTCATTATCATATCAATTTATTTTTTTATCTCTTTGTCAAACATAGATGTTAATAAATTTTTTTTCGCTGAAAAATTCCCATTATATTAAAACACAATTGTATGAACAAAGAATATTCTTTTCAATAATTTCTCATCAGGTTCTACAATTATAAATCCAAATTAATAATCCATAGAATTGGCCAGATTTAAGGCAGAGTACATCATTTGGAAATTGTAATATGTGAATTAAGAATTTTTATTTGTTATATAAAATCAAATCAGATTGTTAATGTTGGAGCTAGCTGACTAATATGAAGTGTTAACTTGAATCAGTTTATAAGCGAAATGAAATTGTGCGATAAATAATCAGAATAAATATAGTCGACCAATAATCACTCCGAGGTTGAAAGATAGATTACCTAGACTAGCCACTTCCTTCTGTATCTATCAATTCAACTGCTCCTGTGGAGCAAGTTATATTGGCAGATGTTCTAGGAATTTGTACATTCGGGCTCGTGAACACCTACCCGTGTGGTTAAGCAAAGGTATAGTCAAGACGGTTAACAGCTCCATCTTAGACCATCTAGTTCAGACAGGACATACAGCGAACACGGAGCAATCTTTTGCAATAATCTATCGTGTTAACAGCAGTCTACCTAATTCCGTCAGACTGCGAATCCTACAGACGGCTGAAGCAGTTGCTATTCGGATCAAAAAGCCAGAGCTTTGCATCCAAAAGAAGTATGTTCAGCCACTCCTTTTACCCTGGCCAACTTTGGGGCCAACTAGTTAATAATCAATTTTATAATATGGTGACGTAATTTGATTAATCTTCATTTTATGTCCCAAACTTATTATCATTATCGTTATTATTGTTGTTATTATTATAATTATCTTTACGACTGTGATTATTATTGTTATTATTATTATTATTATTATTATTATTACATTTGATAACCGTTTTGAGGAATTTATTCAATATCCACCCCTAAATCTATTATATCTGACCTAATTCATATTATTCCACATATTACGTAATTTCCGATTTTTATCCCCAAATTTTTTTTTTCTCTCTCACCCCATTTGATAACCGTTTTGAGGAATTTATTCAATATCCACCCCTAAATCTATTATATCTGACCTAATTCATATTATTCCACATATTACGTAATTTCCGATTTTTATCCCCAAATTTTTTTTTTCTCTCTCACCCCATGTTGACTATATTTATTCTGATTATTTATCGCACAATTTCATTTCGCTTATAAACTGATTCAAGTTAACACTTCATATTAGTCAGCTAGCTCCAACATTATTAATCTGATTTGATTTTATATAACAAATAACAATTCTTAATTCACATATTACAATTTCCAGATGATGTACTCTGCCTTAAATTTTTTTTGTAAATAAGAACATCAATGTTCTAGATGGGAGCTTATGTAGTAATCCCATTCCACTACTGTATTATTTATTTGCTCATTGTAATTTAGACACTTGATTCACCATGTAATTTTCTGTGTGAGTCTGATTGAGCACATGTCAATTTTTAATCTATTCTTCCATCGATTGTAATACACAGACAATCAACAATTTATCCAGACTTGATTAACACTTATATATATATATATATATATATATATATATATATATATATATATATATATGTAAACGGATTTTTGATCACTTACTCACTCACTAACACTCATTCATTCACTCAATCATTGAGAAACACACACTTGTGTTTTCCCTGCGTGCTTGTTTGCTGTATGCTTGCGGATTTTACCAAGCTTTAACAATAAACTATCTCTATAACTGATGTTTGGGCTTGTGAATAATCTCGAGTAAATCGATAATACTACTAGGAGATTTAGCCTGCATTAAATACTCAGTTAACGTGATACAATATATTGGAGTCAGATTAAGAGGAACTTTGCCTCAACAGGGGTGGTGGGATCGTGGATGCGCACTGTTGAGGAGTTCCATTCTAGAACGAAACGGCCGTCTAATGCTTCCAGGTTTTCAATGGTGGTCTAGCTTCAATTGACTCATGATTTCAACTATTGGAATTTATAAAAAATCTTTACAAAACCCCTTCTGATAAAAACTAAATCAACAAATTTGATAAAACAAACTGTTAACACAATTTGAATGTAACTTCAGTCTCTTAAATTGAATCATTTATGAATTTAAATGTCTATAATTGTTACTGACAAAAAAATTCTTGATAATTGACAAATTTAATAAGGATCAACTATAGTTAAATTATAAATTAAAATCTTGATCATTGTATTTACTTTATTGATAAATACTTGAACATAGATTATAATTTTATTTATTATATCTTTCGATAATGCAATATGAAGATGAAGTGCATCGGAATTATGTAATATAATTGCGCAATACATTTCGAACAATCTGTTCACAAAAAATCTACTTGTTAAAACATCTTTTATATATAAAAAATCAAAAGGTCAATTAGACCGATTAAAGGTAAGCCATAACAAAGAAGAAATAAATAAATAAAGTACACAAATACAATATGATAACCACTCTGAAATCAGTATTACCGGGGTAGGTTAAGGTAAGGACAAATTGTTTATAACTATATTACATAATTCTGATAAACTTCGCCTTCTCATTACATCATCGAAATCTATCAAAGGGACTAATTGTTTTAAATTTTATTTATTATAGTTATATTCACAGTTAAAAGACAAAATACACAAGTCACCAAAATTTTTATTCTCCGATTTAATGACTTCACAATATTGAAGTTCCGACTAATGATTACAAAATAATATATTAGTCCGTAATTAATTCTCACTATTAATTTTTTTAAAAATTCACATGGTGTTGTTTTACTAGTATCTTACCATTGTTATTTAAGACTGCAATAGATCAGTCTCATGTTGGCATATGTGCACCCTGTGCGGATTGCTTAAAAAACATGTGACTTAAGGCTATATCGAGGCAATCTGGACAGGATGCACATATGCCAACATGAGACTGATCGATTGCAGTCCTAAATAACAATGGTAAGGTACTAATAAAACAACACCGAGTGAATTTAAACTTCACCCCATTGCACAAGCAGGTGGCTATCAGGACTCAGTAGCTAAATGGATAATGAGATGGCGTTTGGAGCGAACGGCATTGAGTTCGATTTCCACAGTGAGCATCAACTCTGAGATGCAGGTATATCCAACTGACGAGTCTCAACTAAGACGAAATGCGCGTTCTGAATTCCACTGCTAGCCACTATCTACTTTTGCTTAATTTTTTGTTTACTTGATAATACTCCATGAAATAAATATTTGACGAATATTTAATTTCAATAGTTGAGATCATGAGTCAATTGAAGCTAGACAACCATAGAAAACCTGGAAGCACTGGACGACCGTTTCGTCCTATTGTGGGACTCCTCAGCAATGAGTATCCACGATCCCGTCGAACTTCAATTGATTCATGATCTCAACTAATGAAATTACTACAATCTCCACAAACCCCTTTCTGATACGAATATTTAAATAAACTACGAAATTGTGAAATCATTAATAAAAGATCTGGAAATACAAATCTTGAAATGATTGAAAGTTAATCTAGAATTGAATAGATATTCCATGGTTCTTTAAGAAAGAATAGTTTTGTTAACATGATACAAAAAAATCATTTTTAAATGTGATGATGTTACTCTACATAAAATCATTGACCCAGAATTTAATTCTGACAAAGTTATACGTAAATACTTTTGGTGCAAATAATTCAAAAGTTTAGTATTAGATGTGAAAGTAAGAATTGGAACCAGTGAAGATCTGTTAACTATTGATTACGATATAGAATTTGAATATTAAAGCTGAAAAGACTATGATGGAATGCCCTTAAATAAATTTTACTTTTACATGTCATTATGAAACATGAATATTTTGTTAGTTTTAAAATTTCAGTATAGAAAAGATGAGTTAAAGTACATGATCCACGTATAGTGATGATAACTACAAATAGTTTATTCAGCACTCTGTATTAATTAGAATTTACACATAAAATAATCACAGTTGGTTGTTAGATCAGTGACTTCACAATATGTTACTAGTTATTTTTCAATAAATAAAGGCCATTTAAATGACTACGTGAGTTCAAATTTCATACAAGTTTGTACTTCACTGATAAATTCATGTAACCTTAAACTTCATTTCATCTTCATTCACCATTATTTTAGGGTTCCATTATATATTACTGTTATAACGGTTGGTTTTTCACGTTTACACGTATGGGACGTTAATTTACCTTAAACGAATATCTACACTAGATTCCCCCAGTGTCTATTCTACAGGACTTCAGCACAACTCAGATCACAAACACGTGACTAGCCTGACCACAACGTAAATATATTTCCTCACCAAAAACCCAACAACAATAAATATAAGGATAGGGGAATATATAACTCATCTGACACCTGTCAGACTATCTACATGTCTAACTAAGCAGACAACCAATTATTATCATTCTCGCCTACATATCAATTAATTTCTACTAATTTGCAGTAGATCATATGATTTTGATCGCTCAAATAGCTTTCAAAATTGTAATGAGTAATGAGGATTCTTTTTTATGGACGTCTATCTGTCAAATTCACCATATTATTTTTTAACTTTTACGCTTATGTTTCTATTTATTCCTTCTCGATGTTTCCTTTTCTTCTATTCACTTGTTTATTTTAGTTAATGTGTTTGTTATTATAGAGGTACATAATTAGTCACTGCTCCCTACCACATTCAATAAAGATATGTGAAGATTTTTCTGATAATTTTGTTCTTATCTGTTTACTTAAAAACAGTTCGATCCTTCATTCATGTGATTAATGCTGGAATACATAAAGTGTTGGAGTTAGTAAATATGAAATATAATTTCATCTCAGTTTGTTAGAATTATGCATTAACGGTAATTCTACCTCCAAAATCCCTACGTACGACTTGATGATTGAATTAAATTTTTCCATAAAATCTATAAATACTTTGTAGGCAATTGTAGTGAAATCCAGAAATTTTTTTAATCAATCATTAGCATTCAAGTAATAGGGAATGTTTGAAGTAGATGTTACTTTTTTGAAGGTAATTGGGTAGGACTTATTCATTGGATAAGCAAAATCTTAAAGTATTCGTTTACATATGAATGGTGCACTAAAATAGATATGGTAGGCATGATGTACGTAGTGATAGCTTCACTACTATCCATACAGCTTTATTAATAGACAAGCTAGAAAACTGTAAAAGCTCTTAGCTGTTTTTTGGAAGGTTACAGGTTACATATACAGCCATCAAAATAAGACGGGTGTATTGATATAAACAACTTTGAAGGACAAATGACTTCCTTCTATTCGGTCATTGACACTAAAGTATATTCATTATGATTTGTGAAGAATTTAGACCCTAAATTTCCCTTTTTTTCTAACAGCAGAACAGGTCAGATGACACATAATAAGAACCCAGAAAGCAATTGTTCGGGTTGTTGTTATACAGTATTGATTTCCTCATCAATTAGTCATCTGTTTAAAACCTAATACCGAAGGAGCAATTTCCACCAGATTGACCAATCTATCCAAGGAAAGAGTTGAAATGTATTGGAATAGATATTTTCAGTTTTAAAATTTAACTACTATAAGTAGTGTGAGTTTTCTATATAATTTTTCGAAAAGGACTAAAAGTCAGTGAAGCATTTGAATACAACCTTCATGTTGAAATCCCTGGGAACCAATATTATTTAGTTTAACAAATAAGTATAAGTTTAGAGTGAAGATTTTGGTCCAGTTTTAAATTATCTTCATGAATATGACGTATAGCTATTTGTTTTCAGTTTTACTTATCGACAACCATTCATCTTAATTGCATGTAAACACAGAAAAACCCCCCTTTAACTAATGAAAACAAAAAGGGTGTTATATCTTGTTTGTAGCAGATCACTACACTGTTCTACTAATAAATAATTCGAGGCCTACATATTAATATCAATGTGGTTCATTTATCACTTACAGGTTTACTTAGTCGCTTTTAAGTCAAACGGTCATCTGAAACGTAAGTAGTTATTGGAGCAGGATTAAGACCTAAAAGTAGTTGAGAAACAGGTGATTTTGCCAACAAGTTACACAGTTTTTACGTGATAAGCTTGATATTCCAGTTATTTTTTATTCACCTTTTTGGTCGAGTTTTCGTATATTCTTGATTACTATTCATTCAGGAATAATGAAACAGAATTCGTTTAATTAAGAGTCCATTAGTCTTCTAAAGTAGGTAGTAGCTGAGTAAAAAAATACCTGCTTAAAAAATTAACTTAGGCAACAACTTATGAGTATTGTTAAAAGGTAAATCTGAAGGTTCAAGTTTCGATTGCTGGTAGGGTCGTGAGTTCGCACTTCCGAGTTCCAAGATATGAGTATACAGTGGTTTCTGCTTCGAAATTCCTCCAGCAGATATCGGTAAAGAATGAAAGCTAAATCTGAATTTGGACCCAAAAATAGTGAGTAAAAAACCCCAGAAATGTTAACTTTCGATTCCCTAAACTATCAAGACTGTAACTTATTGTTTCACAAAAAACTCAAAATCTAGATGGATTTTCTTTTATTTGGTGTTTATGTTATGAAATAACTTAAATCTCAACAAGAACTAATTATTCGAAGGTCACATGTTATTATTTGTAGAATTTCTTGAAATAAAATTCAATTGTCTCATGGTGTACTTCCATTTTTGGTTAGTTCACGTGAAGAAGTGGATATCTAAAAACTAAAATCCGCGTGATGTAATTTACCTCCTTTTAGAAATTAAGGAAATACAAATCGTATATATATATGACAGAATTAATTGTGAAAATGTTATGAAGGGGATTAACTAGGATTCCCCAAACAAAGCTTTATTTTCTGGACACAAAACCTCAAGATGTTTCTGTGACTGAATAATTACTAATATGTCATATGGTTAGTAAATCCTTATCATAAATTGCCGTATTCATTAAATGATTCATGGCCATTATCAGGTTTTACGATGAAGCATTCGTGATTAGCTGAGTACTAATGTATTTAGCTGTAATATTGTTGGCTGAAATTTAAACGAAATTGTGATACTTCGAAGTTCAAGGTACTCTTCAAGTTTGTCAATGATTAACAGAATAGGAAACTCAATGAATTTATTCTTTTGTGATGTTTTCAACTATTCAACACAGAATATATTGGACTATTAATTCATATCACTTGACAGAACTCTGTTAACAACAATAGTCAAGTCACTACTTTGGCAGTCAATGGTAGTCAACTTTGCGTACGTCTTTCATTAATGAGAAGATAAAATCTGACTAAATTTTAGTTTTATATACACGATACTCTTCATTGACTTGAAACAAAAATGAAAGAGATATGAGCATAATATAATTAGTTTATTTAATTTCGCTAGGTTTTCATGGCTGCTCACAACCTGTAATATAGTTTAAAACCCATCGAAGTAGATAAAACCTATCAGCCGATGAGAGATACCAGTCAACTGCATGATCAGGTCAATCGAAAAAAGTCAATGAATAAAATTAAACCTACTAAGACAACCAGTTGTAAAAATGGGAATTACAGCAAACTGACATAACACTTATGGAACAACTGAAAAGCTCACATCTACATGAAGTGGGCACTGATGATGTCGTCAAGTACGATAATGAAAGTTTCTCAACTGAATCATCTAGTTCAAAGAATACAACACAACCGCAATATTTCCGGTTTGTTTATTTATTATCTGATATTAAGTGGTTGGGAATAGTAAGGAGGAAATCCAACTATACTTAGATGTCATGCTAGCTGATTTTTATCACAGCAAGGGATTCCTAAAATCTTAAGGGGATTAATGATGCCTATGAGGTTCGAACCTGTATCATTTAAGACAAGAGAAACATGACACTGGTTATTGCTAAATAGATCTATCAACTTATTTATTATGTATGATGTGCCCCCAAATGCCCTGGTATGGCCGAGGGTAGGGAGAGTCTACTCTCCCTCCCGAAATGATCTCACATGACCATACGTATACAGCCACTGCCGGGGAATGCCTACTCACTGCCTTACTGCACCACGGGGGTTGTCTACGAAATTGAGAGGATGAAATGCGAATGTCCCGCGCTTTAACCGGGTTGGTAGACACGAAGGATCCACCTAAGGGAGTTGGAAAACCCTAATGTCAAACCAATGGTGCATATGGGCTCCAGTACCCTGGGGAAACAAATGGCATATGAACCAATCGTTGGCTGCTGGATACCATGGGACTGCATCTCTTGACGTTCCTCCACTGCCTTGTGTATTAGACCTTTAGATCGAAGTCTCCGAGTGTGACCCCCTGAGAAAACCACCTACTTCGGTCTGGACACCCGGGCAGTATCACAGCCCATACACAAATTAAGTAACTTGTGTGGCGCATATGTATTCGATTCCCCTTTGTACCAATATTTATATGTTCAAATAAATAAATAGTGTATGATGAGAACTCATCTAATCACTTAGTCAATCGTATTAATATTACTATGTTCAAAGAACTATCAAAGCAACAAAATGTACAAATCCTATGCACATGGAATGCTAGATAATCGTTAAACAATAACAACAATAGTGAAACTAAACAAAGTTTCATGAAAAATTATTTTATATAATGAAAAAAAATCAAATAAACAAACAAACAAATAATAAAATACAGAATTAAGGAGAAAGAATGTATAAACGCAATTAGTGTTTCTGTTGTGATCTTCCTTACTGAGTTTTATTTCTTTGTTTAAAATATTTTTCCAAGTATTACACTGAGTATATAAGCAAACAATTTGACTAATTGTCTAACAATGTTACAAGACTCAGGTCAAAAGAAAACACAAGCAACTAAATTAGTCGATAGTAATAATAATAATGGTAATAATAATGATAACAATAATAATTAGATAAAGATTAAATAGAAAGAAAAAAATATGATCAGAGTAGAACAAAATCAAAGGCAAATTTTTGTTTTTGTCAAAAAACAAAACGTGTAAATAACTAACAGTAGAAAAATACAATTAGAAGTGTGTGTGTGTGTTCAGGAAATGCATTATTAAGATGTGATTATAAACCGAACTTTTCAATAATAAAAAAATTAATAAGATAATTCACAAACACTGAACAATGTTTTACTCACAGAACAAATAACAAGTGATTAATGATCAACAGCACATGAATGATAGAGAAATTCGGTGGTATACTCACTAACAGGGCTAAGTGAATGTAATTCTATACGACTGAAGAATACAACAGATTGTCTGTTACGAAGAAAAACACAAACCAGAGATGAGGATTAGATGGTATAGTAAAATAACTTATGGCAATTTATAATAGTGATCTGTCCCAATAAATAAATGGATTACTAATGTTTAGTAGATCGTAAATATTGTTTCACCAATTTTTAAATGCCAATTAAAGTCAGTGACCATATGCAGCTTCACGCAGTAATGTAGATTAGCATAATGAGCATATATATAAGCGACCATCCATTTCCATCTTGCGGTATGTTCTGCCTACGCTGTACTTTTGATGTATGAAACTATTTGCTCTGTTTGACGATTGTGACAGATTCAAGGCCACGTCCCGCTACATACTACTTAGAAGGAATCTTGTGATTAGCGTCCACTACAGTAGTAGTTGCGCTTTTCACAAGAGGTATTTGTACTACGTACTTGGCCAAACCTTAATAGTACGAATACAACTAAGAATCATGCGAAACAGTCTTATCGAGTTATTCGCTTTGTGTTTATGTTAAGAACTGTGATTCAATGGTTTGTAATTCGAATCGCATCTTATAGGGTCACATATTTTAGTTGTCTTCACCCAACTCACAAACGAAAAATGGTTAGCATTGTTTGGCTTTGTTAAAAAGAGATGGTTCATATATTAGTAAACGGGCTTGTACTTCACTCCTAATAAGGATATATATATACATATATATATATATATATATATATATATATATATATATATATATATATATATATCGCCGAGGTAACTTTATAATACCTAGTATACATATACGACTTCAAAAAACAATAATGTCACAAAGAACTAAAAAGATGTGGGAGAGTTATCATACCAATAATTATACACAAATCAAATACTTCGAAATAATAAAACTTACTGGGATTATACAATGGAAAATCTACATATAAGAATTCGCCAGTGAAACTGTTGTCATCGCCAAATTAATGGTACGATAATATCGTATATTGTAAACGAGTAATTCTATGCAATGATTAAATACTGTAATATCTTTAGTGTAGAATTCCCTTTGATTTGTATCATAGAAACAGGATAAAACTGAGTCACGTTGACTATTGTCTAAATTCCCCACGGTATTCAAATATGATGGAAGGAAATGTTGCACAAAGTGAAGTAAACCATTAGATTGATATTCGTTATTATTACTATTATTGATGGTACAATGACTATTAGAACTATTGTTATTTCTATTAGAATCGTTACTATTTTGAAGACAAGATAAGTGTGTAAACGAGACAGCAAAATAATATACACTTTCAGTTAGTGTATCTTTACATGAATTATGTTTATTATCAATTAATAAATTTAATATAGATGTGGTAAATACAGATAACCATGATTTATTAAAATCATATAAATCAAACAATTTATGTGATGCATTTAAATGAACTAGTTTTTCAATAATAAATTTAACCAAGCTAGAATTAACTTGTTCTGGATGTAATACAATAGAAAAGATATACATAAGACGATGAAATATATCCGGATTATTTAAAGAGTAACGTGACATAATTGATCTATTCACTATTGATGATGAAATAGTTGTGCTAACATTTGCATCAGAATTATTACGAGTAAAAAAGAAAGAAAAATTATTCGATAAAATTGTAAATATCAATCCAAATAATTGTTGTATTAATTGACTATTATTTGCACAAGCATTAATTATTAACTGATGTATAATTTGTACATCTTCAGTATATACTGCATTTGGAATGGTTGACAAGATAGGCAGAAAAACACAAATACATAATTCAAATGTATCTTTTAAAATTGGTAAAAATATTTTATGATGTGTTATCAACAATAATATATCAATGATTGGACCAATTACATGAATTGAAAAAGAATTTGATACAGTCGTTAATGATGAGGTTGTACGTAATGAATGAATAATTTGACCAATTAACTGGGGAATTGATGATAAAGAATTATTAGAAATTGATAAAATACGAACAAATGTAGCTAAAAATATTAAGTAAGCTGTACATAGCTTTATTTTTAAATCTGAATTTATGTTTGTTAAACAAGAAGAGTTATTTGTTAAAATTTTATTCAATAAACAATTGACTAGATTATCCATTAGACCTGAGTTTATAAGTATTGTATAAACAAGTTGACGTGTGGAATTCCTAGCATTTTCTAAAGATAATATAGAATGATTAAGTAGACTTAAATATGTAATATGTTGTTTTTGAGCAATTTCAAAATTGTTCTGATTTAAATTAGGCAAAAATAATTGTACAATTAATCGATTCAGTAATGAATCTCGGATGGAGGTCAATTTGTTTTGTTTATCATTAGTATTATTATAGTTAGATGAATGAGATATTACTTCATTTTCAGAAGTTAAATAAAATAGAAATGAAGACACCAAGGAGTTCAATATATTATAATTGATGGATGTTTGACACTTTTGTTCACAGACAGAGTCAAATATACTATTAAATATGGCAAAAGTCCTAGAATTTACATTGAATATAATTGAGCTCGGTGGACGTATATCACGAAATGATGACGTAAATAAACAGTTAAAAAATTGAGCACAACTATATATAATTCTTGAAGATATTAAAGTGGAGGAGGAGGGCAAGGTGTTATCTTTAAATGGTTTGAAGAAAGATTGAAAGATTTCCATAAGTTCTGAGTAGAAATGTTCACATTCAGTAGATGAGAGATAAATTTTATTATGTGACAAATTAATATTGTCTGTAACAAATCCAATAGAACCGGATACTATTAAAGCACGCCACACAAGCAATACCTGGACAATAACTTCAACAAAACTCAGTCGTATAAGACGCTCGTTAATATTGTGAAGAACGGGAAAAATCACACTATTTAAACGTAAACAATACATAAGAGCACGTAGAATTTGTTGACCATATTCTTGATATTTTTCACAGCAAAACTTTTCAGACATAAAACCAATCACCTGTACAATTGAAGCAAAATCTCTTAAGATCCAATGTACACGATAGACTGGTTGACCCTTGGGATAATTAAATACACCTGACAATAGACCAGTTGAATTCACTAGTGAAGTATATTCATTTAAAATGAATTGAAACCGTTGAAAAAGTAGTACAGTAAAATCGTGAGGTAATAAACCCACTAAATGATGAAATGTTGATAGACTTTCACGTATAAATATTACATATTCACACGGTTCATTGTTTTGGTAATTATTTGTATGGAATTCCTCTGGGAAAACAATGGACAACAAACTATTCTCATCGTTGGTGGGATAAGACACACATAACATTTCATTTTCGAATATATCATAATCCAATGTATCTAAATAGGCCGAGGATTCACTATAAAAAAGCCTAGAAAATAAAGCATTCCCGAACTCACTGAGTATTCTATGTACATTTGAATTAGATAATAAGTAATCAGATGACTGATACGTAGAAAACTGAAGAGATTCGAATACGTTAGACCAAATATTAATGCAAGATAAATATGTTTCGAAATTCGACGTGAAAAAGGTGAATTCACGAAACGCTTGTAAAAATGTGATTAAACCATCCATTGAAAATTTACTATTTAAATTATTATTTGCATAAAGAAATTTAAGACAACTTGGTAGTATACACCGAATAATCTCAACTAACTTCATCTCATAATCGTCACATTTAGCCTGTTTTTGTCTATCCATTGCAAGAGTACTAGAAATATCCTGATTATTATTGTTGAACTTGTTTCCACCATTCTGAGTGGAAATCTTGTTGAGTACAATACGACCACTAGCTAAGTTAAGATGACAAGTGATAAGCTGAAAGACAAAGCTAGACTGATGTGTCATCAAACTGTCTACGTTTCGTTTTTCAACCAACTCATGTAAACAAGTCAAAGCAGTCAAACCAATAAACCTGAGGAGATCACAGTCGTGAGATGATAATGCAAGAGCTACCTCTGCTTCCACACAGGCTGATAAACATTGAGGAGATCCTATCAATGAGAAAAGAAATATCAATATCAAAATTTCTACCAAGAGATCAGGTTGACCAGGCCATAATTTTAATACTTCGTGTAAGCATTCAAAACATTCAGTCAATGTATAACATTTAGTCCCAGAATTTGTTAAACAATCACTGGCTAAAGATTCTAAAAAGATGAGAAGTGGTTGCCAAAGAGAATGCTGACTATTTTGATTCAACTGAGAATTTTGTCTCAACAAATAGGACTGCGATAGATTTATTAAATTTCCGCAATCAACATCGCCACATAAATGTGAAATAAACGAACACAATAATCCACAGAATGTAGTAGTTTCTTTATGTAAAAAATTTTGAAGTTCATTTCGCTTTGAATAACTTATCATTTCTGGTGGATTTAAAAATGATTCATACATAGACTTGAGACAATACAAACCCATCAACGACGTCCTGAGATTAGTTAAATTGTTAGATGAATCAATGAAGATATGAGACTTGAGAAACTCCATATAATCAATATACTGATCAGGCCAATCAAAGCAAGCAGTCAATGATAGTAATTTCGCGGCCTTTTTTAATAGGAAGTTAGGTTGATCCAAACAGTTTTTATTAAGATAATCTTTTAAAAATGAACGCATTTTTAACTTATCATCTTTTGAAAGAAGTAGCCATTGATGGATAATAGTTGTCTCAATAACGCCTAGACAATAGAGAACAACATATTGGTTTCTAGACATGGATAAATAACATATTGCATGATACCAGGCATTAGGAGAGCTTTCAAAATTTACTAATAAAATCTGTATTTCCTGACGTCGAGTTGGACTGGTTGAAGAACCATGGAATTCCGCCAACAATCTTGTTAAATCCTCAATCGAAGCTTCATTTGAGGCCATAAATTAGATCAGAAAATCGTGAATGGATGCCGCTAAGGAAAATCTAACAAAAGATAGAAAATAAAGATACTAAACGCTTATTGTAAGGCAGGAGAATTCAATGAGTAGATCTAAACCCCGGTGACTCAAGTAATTGGCTACCGAAGGGTGAGCTAAGAATTATGTAACTTTATACAATGACAACAAAACTTTGTAAAGATGAACTCCATTAAGTTAAATAAGAGGCTCGTAAGATTTTTTCGTTTTTGAAAATTCTTTTGAGCAGTTTTCGGAGAGCGCAGTCACATACATGAAATTAAATACTTTTGCCGAAACCTGACAATATTTCACGAGTTTCTACACACTACATTTGTCCTCTTGTCACTACTACGAAACATGTTTATAGATAAAAGGAACTGAAAAACTATGTGCAATTTTTTTTATTTGGACACAAATATTGGTACAAAGGGGAATCGAATACATATGCGCCACACAAGTTACTTAATATGTGTATGGGCTGTGATACTGCCCGGGTGTACAGACCGAAGTAGGTGGTTTTCTCAGAGGGTCACACTCGGAGACTTCGATCTAAAGGTCTGATACACAAGGCAGTGGAGGAACGTCAAGAGATGCAGTCCCATGGTATCCAGCAGCCAACGATTGGTTCATATGCCATTTGTTTCCCCAGGGTACTGGAGCCCATATGCACCATTGGTTTGAAATCAGGGTTTTCCAACTCCCTTAGGTGGATCCTTCGTGTCTACCAACCCGGTTAAAGCGCGGGACATTCGCATTTCATCCTCTCAATTTCGTAGACAACCCCCGTGGTGCAGTAAGGCAGTGAGTAGGCATTCCCCGGCAGTGGCTGTATACGTATGGTCATGTGAGATCATTTCGGGAGGGAGAGTTGACTCTCCTTACCCTCGGCCATACCAGGGCATCTGAGGGCTGTAAGCCAAATATATCTCCTGTCAAGAAGTTTACTGTTTTCTTGCTTAAAACATGATGAATACAAGGGACACCAAACTATCACCTTAAATTCTTAGACTGTCTGTCCTGAGTATGACACAAAACTTCAGAACAGCAAACAACTTTTGTATATCATCGAGGTAGTCTTGAAGCTAAAACCAACAGAAAGTAGGTTGCTTACCAGGTATCAAACCGAAATGTCACAGTCGAGATAATTTTAACGATTCATGACTACAAAGTCTGACAAGCACATTGACATACCACAGCTTTTCAGATATGAGAAAACTAGGCAACTCTAGTATGATTACACACTGAAAATACTGAGGACAATTTCCTGGCTTTGTATGTTGAGGGCTCCAATCCTTAACAGTTCGGGAGTTCCTTAAAATTTAAACGAAGTCAATATTCTGACAATGCTAGTGTATAGCATATTTATTGCCGCGGAACTTACACTAAGTTTTCTAGTTTGTCCCACAGAATGCTATGATGACCGGGGAATAGAGCGTCTTTTTTCTAGCTGTTTTCCAGTCTCTCTATTTGTTCTAAGTTTTGATAAACTAAATTCAGTGACTTCGAACTCCATTAAGTGCGCAACTATATGATAAAAACTTTATTGTTTTCTTAATTATAAGGGTAGTTATTTCTTTAAGCAAATAACCATGAATGAAGCCTCGGTCCCCAACATGTCCTTCGTTCGAAATACGTACCATATTATCAGTTGTAAGTGCGTTTACCTGAATTTAACTGGAAAACGTAGGAAATTACTGGCACTTCTATACAAGACTGTTAGGCTAAGTGGAAAGGATTCAGACAATATCCTAATATTCTTAAAAAGTTTTGGCCTTCAGTGATTAAGATTATATATATATATATAATAAGCATTGTCCTTTGTACGGTATATGTATATACATATATACGATATCGTATATATGATATACATATTCTTGTTTAATAACACAAATATCCTCCAAACGCATGTGTGACCAATATTAAGAACAAAACTGTGTAGGACTCTATAAGTGAAAGCAGTTATTCAATTTTAGTGAGATCCCACGGAAAGCTAGCCCAGCAGTAGTTGATCCCAAACCGACCTTGAACCACTCACTAAAGTCAGAAGTACCGCAATAAACATAAGATGCTCCTTACGCAGTAGTACTGTAGGAATAGATGACCAACGCCCTTAAGTAGGGACTTGTCCAAGATTTTTATTTAATATAGTCTGATCCAAAATTTTTGAATTATTATCTTTTTAGATATAGTTTCAGGCTGAACACTAATATTAAGGGTTTGATAGGATAATTGAGCTCATTATGATACATAGATCAATGCACCCAATGGGGACCAGACAAAGTAGCCTCTATATTGGATTAAATTTCTGTTAACCGAGCATTGAAGGTTGCCAACTTATTGGTTTCTAATCTTCCTGTATAAGGCGTTCACGCCTCTAAATCACTTTGCCTCTATAGCTGAAAGCGTATTGGCGAACAATTTGCCAACACAAATAGTCCTGTAAGTCTTCGACATTGAAACTGACCTCATTAGTTTTACCAGACGCATCCTAGCTGGAGGCGTCCAGTCGCGCACACGCACCAGATCATGAGTAGGTAGACTGAACTATGTACACCTTGCGACTACTAGCAAGCTTAAATCAAACGCCTCCCGACATACTGGTAACTTCCCAGATATGTCGCCGAACTCATTCAGCTCTGACTTCTGATCCGACTGGGCTGGTATCCTTCAGTGTTTCGGAAATAAGCGTTGTTAAGTCCTGAATATCTGTGGCAGTAGTGGTTAAGCCTAACGTGACCTGGTACATCTAACGATTAAATGTGAGTCTGTTCCTTGTCGTAAATTTACATATCATTTTTTATTCTTGCATATTGTGATATTATTCTCGGATATCTTCTTGGCCACTTATATATTTTGTCCTCATAATAACGGAATAGACATCCAGGAAAAGGCTATTTCGCCCCCAACACTTCAATTTATGCCATTCAGGACCAATGTTATCGAAGTTTGGTTCCGCTGCACAGTAACTAACTTTCACGGGCACAACGTTATAGACCCACAATTCCTCTCAGTAGTGATCGCACCATTTCGCGACATTAACGGGCAAGTTTCACCTAATATGCTTACCAGTGATGTTTTCGAATCTTAAAATACTTCGAAAATGGTTGTGCTTAAACGGGAAGACCGAACCGATCGACAAAAGTCAGACCAGCTCTTCTAGAAAATAAAATTGCAACGTAGCATAACAACGGAAATGTTGCTAAGTGTGCTGGGGGTGATTGGTCAACGGACTTTCGATAAAGGCATTTTAGACAACCCTTATTATTTAATCTTCCCCAACACGTTCATGTGGTTCTCGGTTCATTCCAAAATAACACTTTAGGCAAACTGGCTACATCTGCCGACTAGATTCTGAAGATCTGCAAGACCTCCAGTACCGAGGCTGGTTCTGCAGAAGAAAAGCTTCAAATGACCTGAAATGACATCACAGGTCTCTGTCATACTCTCACTCGTTATCTTGATATTCATCATAACCGCAGACGCGCCAAAACATCACAAAGAAGCCCGTCACTAAAAATATCTATCTTCAGGCGGCGAAACAGATAACCCCGATTTCTATTGCACCACAAAACGTATAGAAGTCTCAGGAAATCCCAAAATTTCCCAATCTCTAAACGTTTCGCCGCAACGAACGTTTCGGGAAACTTACCCGCCGGCATGCGTTAATGGCAACTGGCCAACGTAGCTGTATATTATGTAACACCGATACGATAACGAAAGTCCGCTATCTTACAGACACCGGCACAAATTTAGACGTTTTTCCCGTGAATAATGATGACCGTCTGAAATAACCGGTCTCTAACTTACTGGTACCAAATAGAAAAACGATCACTGCATATGAGGAGAAAGATGTTCATCTTAACATGGGTTTACATAAACCCACTCACTGGACTTTCGTTGCTCCAGACGTTTTTACCGCAAACATTTTATGGCCCCGGTACATTGCCATAATCTACTTATCGACACAAGCAAACTGAGATTAGAAGACGCAAATACCAGATTGTCTGCTTGTAGAACTGGATTTTCAAGTTTTAGGTTATGCATAGTCACTTTTAAGCCAATAGCCGATCCATTACCCTAATAGGTGCTCGATAGGTACCCTGGACTCAACAAAACACCTACTAACTCTTGAAAAGCTAGGCATGGCTGAAAATGAGTTTGGGCGTGCGATAGACTTAAGAATTATGTGACCATCAAATAGTCCGAAGGAATATCCTTTGCACATAGTTTCTAAGAAGGACGGTGAAGATTGGAGTCTTTTTCAGAGATTCATCGATGACGCGTTCAAATGTCTCAATTTTATGCACGTACAAGTTGATGACTGCTTGATTGGAACGTCGGACAAAGAATTTTAGCGGGAGCAACCGAACCGTGTTTTTTAATTACTCGAAAACATGGCACAACTGTAAACGTTTACAAATGCCGAACCGGCGCCCACACTCTCGGACACACTATCGACCTTAAGGTTTTTCACCTTCTACAAAGCAAGATGGCAGTGAATCCGGTCTGCCAAGAACCGACCACAGTCAAGCATTTAAGCAAGTTTAACAGGCTGATAAGTTTTTATCGATGGTTGACACCGGATTCCATGTCCTCCATGAGAACCACAACAGATAAATTTAGATGACAACACAAAAAGGCAACCTTGACATTTATCTCAAAGGCGACTATGACCGCACACTATGGCATCAAAGCAACCAATATTAACTCCCTAAACGCATCTGAATCGACAGTCGTAGGAGTCCTTCAATAACGGGTAAACAACATTTGGCAACCTTTCGTATTCTTCTCGAGATGGATGCAAGATACTGAATGGAGGCATAACACTTTCGGCAAGGAACTCCAAGCCGTGTTTTGTGCTTTGCGGCGCTTTTGACACCGTGGGAGGCCGACAATGCACCCCGTTTACCGACCGTTGACTTCATACTTCCACTTTTAGCTTGTCTTCGGAAAAGCATGTTCTTCAAGAATCTCGACAACTGGGCTACATTTCAAAGTTTACTTCAGATATGCAGTACATTTCTTGAGAAAACAATGTAGTTGCAGACACCTGCCCTCGTTTAACTTCGTTGAACATTTTACATGGGATCAAAGCACTTAAACTCGCCTCGCTCCAAAAAGAAGACACTGATATTCAACACAAGTTATCTTTCACAACCCTGAAACAACGTATCAAACAAATGGGAACAGATGGGGAAACTTTGCAATGTGGCACAATCATTGGTAGGGACCCTTTAAATTTGCCGAAACATTGCCAATGCAATATCCCCAAGATATTGCACAAACTATCTCATCCAGGTGTTCGTGCAACCATCAATCTGTTGCACATGGTGACAAAGAATGCTCCATAATATCCACTTATCCACACTGTCAAACGCCTTCTTATAGTCATTAAAGTTGATACATAGTGACGAATTCCACTCATCTAATCGTCCAACGGTGATCCGTCGCATCACGATGTTGTCTGTGCACGACCGATCACTACGGAATCCGTTCTATTAATTTCGAAGTTGAGCGTCTACCTAATCTTTCATCCGGTTCAGCAACACTCTGTTAAAGACTTTCTGGTACTGACAGTAGTGTGATTCCTCTGTAGTTCTCACATTCACTCAGATCTCCTTTCTTTGGTATCTTGATGAAGTGTCCTTTCGAATGTGTTGGTTGAACTTGTTCTTCCTCCCGAATCTTCCCAAATAAAACGTGAAGCATAATTGCAGTTATTGATATACCTGACTTCAGTGCCTCATCTTGTATGTTGTCAGATCCCACTCCTTGCCCACTGTTGATTTACTCGATAAACATTCTGATTTCTTCCGTCGTTAGTGCAGTGACATCTATAAGAATGTCGGTAGATGCTGCCCCGATACCTGGTCGATTTAATGGAGCCGATCTATTCAAGAGTTCCTCAAATTATCCCATCCATCTCTTCCTCTGTTCTTGAATCTTGGCTTGCTGTGGATTGTCTTCTTTGTCCTTGACCAGACTTTCTGGTTTGCCATATTTCCCTACCAGTCTCTTCGTTGTGTCATATAGTTATTTCATATTCCCTTCTCTTGAAGCTTTTTCCGCTGTCGTTGCTAGCTCTTCCACGCATTTCTGCTTGTTGTTTCTAATTCTCTTCTTGACTTGATTGTTTGACTTGATGTATTCGGCCTGTGCCTTGATTTTTTGCTCTCCTTATTCTTTCTTTGTCGAGTCTTCTCCAGTGTTTCCATAGAGATCCGTTCCCTGTGATGATGCTTCTTGAAACACAGAACTTCCTGACACGTTGAAATAAGTGCTTTTTTAATCCCCTCTCAATTGTCCTCCATAGCAATTTCTTCTTCTGAGAGTAGATCCTCTAAGGCTTTAAACTGTTGTTGAAAGTTACCTTGAATTCGTTGAGTTTGTTAGTAGCTCGAAGGGAGGCTGTATTGAAACATTGTAATGCTGTTTGTCCAGATGTCTGATGCTTGTTTTGCTTCGGTTTCATCTTTGCAACCACCAGGTGGTGATCTAAAGCTTTGTCAGCTCCTCTCCTGGTTCTCACATCATCCATTGACCTTGTGAATATTTCACTGATGCAAATATGATCGATCTGATTCTCAGTAGTGTGATCCGGTGAGACCCATGTAGCTTTGTGTATGCGTTTGTGGGGGAATATTGTGCCACCTATAACCATCTTGTTGAGTGCATATAAGTTGGAAGATCTCTCCCCATTTTCATTCCTTTCTCTCAGTCAGTCCATGTTGTCTCGTGATATCTTCACATCCAGTGTTGTTCATTCCGACTTTGGCCATTAGATCTTCCATCAGGATGGTCAGATTCTTTCCTGAGCACTCCACCATGAACAGTTGCAGCGTCTCGTAAAACCGATCTTTGTTGTGGTCCTTGCTATCATTGATGGGTGCATAACATTGGATAGCGTTCATCGTGATTCACTTCTTCTTTGTTTTCAATGATGCGTTGTTAATCCTGGATCCATGAGATTCCCATCCCATAGGTGACTTACGTGCTTCTTTGGACAGCATCAGAGCAACTCCCTGAGTATTTGGAGCATTTCTCTTCGTGACCGGAGTACAGAAGCATCTCTCCCGTATCTAGCCTTTGCCATCCAGCTTGGGTCTAATAGGTTTCGTTGATTTTGAGTGCTGCCAACTTGAATCTCCTAACTTCCGTTGCTATTTGACTGGTCCTCTCAGGCTCCCACATTGTCGGAACGTTCCACGTAGCTATAAAACTTGTTGCTCTAGTTGTTAGAAGGGGTATCGATGTTGTGACTTCTGGAGAGTCTCGACTATCATCCTGAGGCGTCATAATTCTTCCTTGAATTCGGGGGCAGATTTTATATGGTTTAATTTGTTTAGTCTGGTTGGTGTATTTTAGTAAGAACGTTTTCCTATCGGATGGGGTTGCCGACTTCGTGCTCAACCCTCCTCCTTTATTCGTGCTCGGGATCGTTAGTATTTCTAGAAGAGCTACTAAATATTAGTTTAATCAAGCCTAATAAATATTTTTAATGATGACAAGCTTGCAGATTCAGATTTTTTAGTAAGGACAGAAGGCCTACGGCCAATGTTATTTTTTTTCCATATGCTACTTTAAGTGTCCAGACTTCTCCTGAAACAGTCAATCGAAGGTGCCGACACCACTGCTTTGGGCATCAGGTTCCAGGTATTGATGGCTCGATGTGAAAGCCTGTATGCCACGGGTATTTTGTTCGTTCTTGGTCTTTCCACTCGCCTGCTATGTCCTCTGAGATCTCCCGATCCAGTGGGAAAAAAGAGAATACGATATCCGGGCCACCTTTTAAACAGGAGCTCGCAGCCTGAACGCAGTTCTCAAGCTTAGTTCTCACTAAGGTTGTGTATATTGTGGTGAACATGGTTCTATCTGACTTGGTGAATGTCCGTTTTAACGCCCTTAAGGTTCGAAACCCCTTAGCTGCTACTTCGCGGCAATGGACCGTCGTCTTAAGATCATGACTCACTGTCACCCCTAGATCCTTATGAGACTGGACCACGGGAAATGGCACTTCCCTTTTGTTGTACCTATTAACCTTTTGAATCTCCAAAGTGCATGTAGACACACTTTACTGCGTTTACAGGCATCAGCCACTCTTTAGACCAGTTAATCATATTATTTAAGTCTGCCTGAAAATCACATGAGCCTTTGTCCCCAGTTATTACTCGCCAGATCTTTACATCGTCAGCGTATAGTAACATTGGAGACTGTACTATACTTGGAAGAGCATTAACATACATTATAAAAAGTAAAGGACCTAGGACGGAACCTTGAGGTACTCCACTAAGTACTGGTCTCCAGATGGAGCACTTGGGATTTATTCTTACTTTCTGTCTATGACCTCCTAGGAAGTCTCTAATCCATTTTAAAAGAGGTCCAGCAATACCAAGGTTTTCGAACTTGAATAGCAGTCTATTAGTTGGCACATAGTCAAAAGCCTTGCTGAAGTCTATGTAGACAACATCCACTGAGTTTCCGTTGTTTAGTGCCTTTATCCAAAATTTCCTTACTATAAGGAGGTTCGTTGTACATGACAGACCCTTTCTAAAACCATGTTGTTCTCTGTTTGACGAGTTATTGGCTTCCATACGTGCCATCATGGTCCGTTTCACTATTCTTTCCAATATTTTAACTACAACACCGGTGAGGCTTACAGGTCTGTAGCCCGATGGAAGTTGTCTTGGTCCTGTTTTATGTATTGGAGGGACGATTGCGTCCTTCCAGTCCATAGGTAACACACATTGATCAAGTGACATATTGAATATCACAGTCAGTGGGGCCACGATATATTGTGCAATATGTCTCAAGAATTTAGGATGTGGTTTATCTGGTCCTGTTGACTTCTCCATGTTTAAGGTGCTAAAAGCCTTAAGCACATCGTCTTGATCGAAGTCCACGGTGAGCAGGTGGTTTATTGACTATTTTGGTCTGGTTCTTTGTCTAGAGGTGGTTTTCCAGTGAAAACGTCCCTAAAATGGTCAGCCATAGCATCTGTTTTTTCCTGATCTTCCTCTATCATTTCAGATTGCCTCCCTTCTTTAATTAGGTTGGAGATCCAATGATGCATCCCTGTTCTGGAGTTTATGTACGAGAATATTCTCTTGGGCTGCTTGAGTGCTGATTGTGCCAACTGCATTTCATATTTTCTTTGAGCTTCTCGAATTTTTGTTATACACTTGTTTCTCACCTATCTGTAGCGTTCCATCGTACCTGCTGTGCCAAGACTGATAGCAACATTCCAACATTTTTTCTTTTGTCTTAGTAATTATCCAATATCCTGACCTATCCAGGGATGTCCGTGTTTCTTCTTCTTTGGAACTGTCCAGGGTATGTACAGTTCAGTTACTCGGTTGTGTAACTGCCTGAAATAAGCCCATGGTTCTTGCACTGATGCCCTTAAGTCAATTTCTCAGTTTTCAGCCGATGCTGCGGAGTTAATGGCCTCCATATCTGCCTTCCATATGTTAGAACGGGCCAGCTCAACTGTTTGACAGGCAATCTCAGCCATGAATTTGAACAAGATGACTGCATGGTCGCTTCTCTTTAGTGGTGAGAAGAAAGTCATTTGACCAACGTCATCATTATGTGTTAAGACTAAATCTAAAAGAGAAGAAGGGTTTCTTAGGTAATATCTTGTGGGATTTCTAATATGTTTGAATGAAGTTAATCCGATCAAGGTTCCTAACAGTTTGCAATCGAACGATGTTATTGATGACCCTACTTCTAAGTTAACCCAGTTTATATACGGTGAAATAAAGTCGCCTATTACAAGGCTTTTACACATGTTACACCAGGACTTAAATGTATTGAGGAGAAAATCATTTATTGCACATTCTGGACTGCGATATACTACAACTACATTTCAGCCCACATCCCACAAGTTTACACGTCATTGAAAAATGTGCCAATGTCTCAGTTGCTCTTATGGTTGATGTAACGACCGAACTACCGGTATTCGGGCTGAACGTAGGACTGACGAACCAAAAAGTATTCGAATAGGTCAGACTACGATCTTTCGTATAGCACGCCAAGCGTTTTTGAGACACTCGTATTAAATTATATCAAAACAAAAATTCTGTGCTCAATTTATACGGTTCTAATTTAAGAAACAGAACAAATTATATCAAAAATACAAAATACCTCAAACGGTACAGCCTGTGCTATACAGTCAGAAGTTTCTCTAACGCAAAGTAGTGCGCTAAAAAATAAAAGAAACAGTCAACATCAAAGGATTTGGTACCTGAGAATCAACAAATATATTCCCAACAAACGGGATCAAAATATCTATCTGCAGGGATATCAGAAATCCTCCCAAGCAGACAGTCGAAGGGTTAACAGTCACACTTAATCACGCCGTGTCCTTGAGCTTAGCCAAACACGACCTCACTGTCAATAGTCCGGCAACAGGCAATAAAAATTAGGTAACAAAAAGATAAGTTTTTAATCGAAATCTCATAATAAAAGCTGGAACGAGATATGAACAAAGGTCAAAATATATGACAGGGGGAAGAAACAAATAAATGAAACTACTGTACAACAAAAAAGGCTGTGGAGGGATTTTCATCGTTCTCTTTCCGTTAAAGTTTTTGTACTGTTCGTGTACAGGATAACCCTGCTTCCCCTACGGTTTAATCTTTCAGCCCTACCGGATAAGAAACTAGTCAACTGAATTTCTCTACCTAATAATAATAATAATTTATTCTCAAATAATATTTTGTTACATGAGGCATGCCAGTTTACAGGCAAGATCAAATTGTTACAAATGATACAATTTCCAACTGTAGTAAATTACTCATCTGGGCCGATAATTTATAAGATATGAATGTAGAATGGTTGTAGACAGTATCACAGTTGGCGCGCTTCATGGGAGTTGCGTTGCAACGTGCAACTGATGGTCGATGATAGATTCATGTGCAGTTGAGGGCCTGTAGAATTATGGTCTATTATGATATTAGCACTGTTCTAATAATAGACCTAATCCTAAAATTGTAGATTTATCATGATGTAACTGCCTAATCTATAAGATCTTACGTGGGAGTCACATCATCGTCTACATCAACTCATTGCACTGTAACAATTACCAATACGTGATAGAGAACAAGCTTAAGCTAGAGATAGAATATATTTAATATGAATAAAAGATACAACATAACATTCAGCTGAGACCACGCCTGCAAGGCCAAGCCATGCCACCTGACCAACTCGTATGAATTCCATCCCTACTCCCCGCCTTCTCCATTCTTCTGTATTTCTCCGCGTTAAATGTTTAATGTCTATTTCTCACATTGTCTCGTGGTAGGGCCCAATGCCACTACAGGCCTCTAGAAATCGCAATCTTATATCCCTTTGGAATATTTGAGGATTTAAGGGTGTTGCAGGACGAGATCACCCGTTCCATATCTCAAGGGGGCTGAAAATGGTTCAAGAAAAGAAAGAAAACAAAAAAGGACGATTAGCAGAGCAGACAACGTTCATGAAGAAATAGTTAAGGTATGACTACTCAGTCTGATTCTCTTTTATTAAAGTACTTAGTAAGCAAGAGCATCCTAATAAGTTAAAGAAAATAAGTGTAAACCAGGTGTTAGTGGATAAATAACTGACAAACGGAGGTGGTTCAGAAAGAAACTGAGAGTATGAGAATATGTAGTTATAAAATAAAGTGTTAAAAACAGTGTAATGATACACAGATGGCTGTCTCCCTTTTTTTTGTCGACGCTATTCGAGCCTCTTTTAGATTTTATAGGGTCTTGAGTAGGCTCCGTTCTTTAGAGAATTGTCTAGTTTGCTTGTAATAGCTGCTATGAAGATAACTAATGGTGAAAGATAGAAAAAGCAGGTTAGATTATATGTGGTTTAAAGATAGTAGGACTAACAGCAAATCAAATCATATGAAAGAGTATAAAATTGTAAAATTTTTAGGGTAAGAAAAGTAAAAAACAGAGCAACTCACAAGATTTTATGATCAATTTTGAGCTTCGTATGATCGGCCTTAGCAGATCAGCATCCATAAGATTACTGAGTTATCTGTCTACTTGCAATAAAAATAAAAGACATGACACTTAGGAAGAAAAATGTTTATTTAACCAGTAGAGGGATTTGGGAACTGAAAGTGAGAGTTAGGAGCATTAGGCCTGGATTAATGCACAATGAACAATAGGAAACGGCAAACCGTATGTCCTATAATTTAGTTGTATTCATATTAGTAATAGTTGGGCTCGTAATATTCTTGTTCAGTTTAGAAATTAGGCGGTTCATGGTAAAGTGCTTCATTGGTGGACAGGAATTCAAGGAAAGATTGAAGCTCTTTAGAGTCTAGAAACAGGGTTATTAGCCTTTTGAATCTGGTAAATGTGTGACAGTTACGGATAGGCAATAGCAACCTGTTCCACAATAAACTATACCGTACTGTAAAAAACTTACAACGCACTTGTTTTTGGTGTTTTACAGTGTGTAGTGTATATGCGTTGTTTCTTAGTCTATAGGCTGGGTCGTGAATCATAGTTGGGCAGGAGGTTAGAAATGAGAGTCCATATATCGCTTTGTAGAGAAGTATTAAATTATTCTTTAGCCTTCGGTGCCATAAAGGTTCTAAAGAGAGGTGCTTACATCTATCTGTGTAGTCGGCCTTCGAGTTACTTCCTAGCAGTTGACGTGTGAAGCGTTTTTGAACGTCTTCTACTCTTATCTTGTCGGTGGTATTCATATTAGAGAAGATAAAAGAGCAGTACTCCAGGGAAGGTCGTACACATATTTTATAGAGGGTAAGCTTAGCCTCTGTTGTGAAGAAATTTCTCATTATGAAACCAATTTGCCGTCTACATTTAGAAATAATAGATGAGGCATGTTCTTCAAAGTTCAGACTTCTTGTGTAATTAATACCTAGATCGTGTACTGATTTGAGTGTCTGGACTCTACTTTTATTTAAATCAAGTTGCAGTTCATAGGGATGCTTTTCAAACTGCATGATCCCGCACTTGTTGAGGTTAAATGGTAGTTGCCATTTCTCACTCCAGATAGTTAAGTTATTGAGGTCATTTTGGATCAGGGGTACACTTTCGTTTAGGGTCTCAGGCTTATAACTGTATACTATCTTGAGATCATCAGCATATAGGTAGGGTTCACAAATGTTATGGTGTTACATATATCGTTTATATACATAAGAAACAAGAGTGGGCCTAATACGCTTCCCCGGATGACTCCACTAGTTATTGGTCTAGGTGATGAGAGACAGTCATTGTACTTTACAATCTGTTTACGTTCGGTTAAGAACGAAGCAAACCATGAGTACAGTGGGTCGTTTATTCCGAAGGACTTCAGTTTGACGAGAAGCCTTTTATGTGAGACGTTATCAAAGGCTTTTTTAAAGTCTAAGAATAGCACTGATACAAGGAGTCCGTTGTCTCTTTTCAGAGTTATATCATTCAGGTAGTCTACTAGGCATGTATCGCATGATCTTGACCTAAGAAATCCATGCTGGGAGTTCGAGATGAGATTATTAGTAAGTAGATGTTGGACTACAGCCGCCTTAACTACTTTTTCCATCACTCTAGATACCACTTAAGTTATGTTTATGGGTCGGTAATTGTCAACATTTGCTACAGGTCCTGTTTTAATTTTGGGAATGATATGTGTAGTTTTCCAGGCAGTAGGGTAGCACGCTGTAGAGAGTGATATCGCAAATAGCTTGAGAAGCAAAACACACATATCATCACCTCCACGTTTTAGCATGCTAGCTGGAATACCATCTGGTCCATCAGTGTATGAGTGTTTCAATGTACTGATTGCCTTACAGGTATTTTGTACATTAAAGTTTACATTAGTAATTTCATAAGGAGGTACTGGGATTGGTTCTGAATAGATTAGTGGTTTTTCGTTAGTTAGTGAGCAACAAATGTGTTCACTAAATAGTTCCACAACAAGTTTAGGGTCTTCGTATACTTGTTTATCTCTAATGAATATGCTCCCTCTCGATTTGGGACGTTTAAGTTTATTTTGAAGGAGTATGGTGAGTGAAGAGGAGTTATCGTTAAGTTCGACTGCACGTTTTTCCTGTGCGACTGCTTTTTGTGTACTTATTGCCTCTGTTCGGATAATTATTTCAGTCGTCGTCACTAAAGAGGAAAAGTCATTAAAGTTATGGAATCGAGTACAATGTCTTTGAAGACGTCTTCGTGTACCGACCGGTATATAAAGATCTTTGGAGACCGTAGGTCTACAGCATTCTAAAGGTGCGATTTTGTTGATGATACTTCTGATGTTGGGATAAAATATATTGGTTAGTGTGTCGGTATTGTTTGCAGTAAAGAAGGTTCCCCAATCAGTGATTCTCAGGTGATTGTGGAAGTTATTCCAATCAACTTTGCGATAGTTTCTACGAAGTGTTGCGGTTTTACGTCTACCGGTTGTGGTTTTTATATTAAGGCTGAATATGACAATGTTATGATCACTACCTGGAAACCGTTTTCCAATATACACAGTATTGGGGGTGAGGCCACTGGTAAAGACTAAGTCCAAGATATTTTGATGTCTGGTAGGGCTATTGACATACTGAGTCCATTGTCCGAGCTCTAGACATTCTATAAATGATTCATAACGCTTCGGCGCCTTGACTGGGAACCAGGAAATTTCGGGCATGTTGAAGTCACCACAAATAAGCTTGCCTGTGAATGGAAGGGATGATGCTAGTGTGAATACTGTATGTAAATGAACTACCGTTTGTAGTCGAGCCCTCAATGTTAATATACTTTGGTGATGTAAAACTCTGGCAAGTGATAACAGGGGACACAGATGCTTGTGCTCTCTGGGAAGACCTAAATATTCTGGTTAGCTGGTCTAAATACAGTGGCTGGTACCTATCAACGCGGCCAATGTGCCAATCGGTACAGCATCGGGGAAGTGCCAATACTCGTAGTTCGGTCTCACAATGAGTTCAAGGTGACAGTGAGTCATGATGTTAAAGCTACTGCTCACTGCTGCCAGGTTGCAGCCAAGAGCTTTAGAACCCTATGGGCTTTAAGATGGACACTCATCAGGTCAGATACTACTATATTCACTACAGTTTACACAACCCTGTTGAGATTCAAACTTAAAAATTGCGTTTAGGCTGTAAGCTCCTGTTTGAAAGGTGACTTGGATATCCTAGAGAGCGTAGAGAGAGCAGCTACCCTTGGATTTTTGGAACTCCCGAGTTTACCACATAAAGAGCTGTTTGAAAATCTAGACCTCTTTACTATGTCCTAGCGGAAAATCAAGATGTGATTTGGTTCTGATGTGTAGAATACTAAGAAACGATCTTAGACCTGACACATCCCTTTTTCTTCCTACTTGATCGGGACATCTCAAGGGACATAACAGGCGAGTAGGAGAGTCAAGAACGAATAAAATACCCATGTTATACAGGTCTTCACACCGAGTTCTTGAAACCTGTTTCGCGAACCAGTGTTGTCCGCACCTTCAATTGACTCATTTATGAGAAGACTAGCTTCCTACAGAAGCTCACTAAAAAGGAGCTGACACAGGTCGTAGACTTACTGTCCTTACTATGCAAATCATAATCTTTAGTTTTAGATCTTCAGACGAAGTATAAGAAGAATTGTACCTCTTGGTAACTAAAGCTTCTGGCCAAGTACTCAGAAGCTGACTCCTAGAGACGATCAGGTTGCTGATTTTTTTAGCAAAGTTTGAGATTTGATATTAATTTTCTGAACTCAATAGGTCACTTGTTTTCGAGTGCTATTTGAAATGTATGACCTTGAGTGCTAATGCAAGGGACTAGGATTCCTAATTACCAATCGGTCTAGAGATGGCATGTTGTAACAATAAAGGCGCTATTAATAAGTGCCAAAAGATTTTTGGATGGGTCCCTGTAGTGTTTATACTATTAGTTCTCGGGTGGTCGTATTATGCTTATGTGTATTCACTTTGTATAGGTAACTCGTCTAAGCTATATTTCACTACTTTAATTTAGTACAGGTCAATTATGTGGCAGAAAAAGGTAATTTAATACACTAAGTTCTACTTTTAGTGTTTTTTCTGATATTCTTCCACTTGTTCCTGATATTGTTTTGCTGGTCATACATGAAAGCTATTCTAGTACCTCCTATTCAGCCTCCGAAACAGGTCAGTGTCTGTCACACCCCTTTCGTGCGTTTTGATCGTAGTTTGATTTACTGTACTTTCTGGCTGTAAGCCGGTTTATGTGTTGATAATTCGGTAGGGCTACATATACGTTCCCACCATTCTATGAGTCGAAATTATATTGGTTGCCGAATCAATATTACTTTATCAGATTTTACCAGCGTGTTAATCCCTTTTAACACCTTAACTCTAAGTCTTATCTTGAGTTGCGACTGTAAATCTTGTTTTAATAATGTCTGTCATCTGATTAAATTGAATATAGCTCGTATTAAGGTTATCAGTTAATATTTTATTTTCATTTAATATAAAAAAAAACTAGGAAAGGGGAATTTAATCTCAGACTCTGAATTTTGGCCGGTTTTGTAAGTGCGTTGATGAGTTTTCATTCCAACTTTTCGTTACAAAATACGGTTATAGTTCACTTGTTTAGTGAATTCAGCGATATTT
This sequence comes from Schistosoma spindalis, assembly GCA_946903255.1. Lineage (NCBI taxonomy): Eukaryota > Metazoa > Platyhelminthes > Trematoda > Strigeidida > Schistosomatidae > Schistosoma > Schistosoma spindalis. Next base: position 32,149,545 of record OX336417.1, on the reverse strand, counting down.
TTAAAGTTCTATTCAAATATCTCATACATTAAAGCAATTCATTCAAGTTCAACTTTCTTCGAGATTATCGCTAGAACCTCAATCAAATGATCTATACCTGCCCACTTGGCTCATCCAGTTGTCAGGGATTTTATGGATTGATAGTTTTGACTTGGCCACTTCTTTCTCCTAACCCACTCGTACTCCGTTAAGTTCTGAACCTCTAGGTGGGTGGTGGATGGGCTTATGTAATATGATTCGAAGCGCTTGACATGTGACCGAGTTTTTTGTATGCCTGCTAGTAGAGTACCAATACTTATCACGAAATGATGTTTGAGTCTTTCTAATTTCTTAGTTGCCAAAGCCATTTTTCAAAGCTCATATTTCATGATGCCTGAATTGGTCATTCAACATAAGTATGTACACTATGTAATAAGTTAATTAAGTCCTTTTAATGGTCTGAAATTGGATTGTTTTTTTACGTTCTACATAAAACCAAGGATGTAAAGGTTCAGAGATTTTCGAAAAAGAAAAAATGCTGATTTTTATTGGAATTGTCATAAGGTAAACATTAAGTGTTCCGTTAAATCTTACTTCTTGATACAATTTCAACTACTGAGTTGAGTTACACAATACTTTCATCAGCTTTATATAGTGTTAATTGCAAGGATTCAAGATGCTATATATATATATACTTTCTGTGTACTTCAATACAAATATTCTGCTTTGCTAGAGTCTAAGACGCAGGTAATTTGTCAGTGAGTATACTGGGTTGACAGCGTCTCCTGTACGAGGACTGATAATACCTCCAGACTCGTCACCTATTTGGGTAGATCGTATTAAAACTCACGACATTCTCCCAACGTCAAATGTCTGTAGTACTGGGCTAGGACAGTTTTGTTGATCAGTGACGATTTTTTCTCATTTCTCATTTCGTATTTCATAAATAAAAATATGAGCGATTGAATAGAAATGAGAAAAAATCGTCACTGATCAACAAAACTGTCCTAGCCCAGTACTACAGACATTTGACGTTGGGAGAATGTCGTGAGTTTTAATACGATCTACCCAAATAGGTGACGAGTCTGGAGGTATTATCAGTCCTCGTACAGGAGACGCTGTCAACCCAGTATACTCACTGACAAATTACCTGCGTCTTAGACTCTAGCAAAGCAGAATATTTGTATTGAAGTACACAGAAAGTATATATATATATAGCATCTTGAATCCTTGCAATTAACACTATATAAAGCTGATGAAAGTATTGTGTAACTCAACTCAGTAGTTGAAATTGTATCAAGAAGTAAGATTTAACGGAACACTTAATGTTTACCTTATGACAATTCCAATAAAAATCAGCATTTTTTCTTTTTCGAAAATCTCTGAACCTTTACATCCTTGGTTTTATGTAGAACGTAAAAAAAACAATCCAATTTCAGACCATTAAAAGGACTTAATTAACTTATTACATAGTGTACATACTTATGTTGAATGACCAATTCAGGCATCATGAAATATGAGCTTTGAAAAATGGCTTTGGCAACTAAGAAATTAGAAAGACTCAAACATCATTTCGTGATAAGTATTGGTACTCTACTAGCAGGCATACAAAAAACTCGGTCACATGTCAAGCGCTTCGAATCATATTACATAAGCCCATCCACCACCCACCTAGAGGTTCAGAACTTAACGGAGTACGAGTGGGTTAGGAGAAAGAAGTGGCCAAGTCAAAACTATCAATCCATAAAATCCCTGACAACTGGATGAGCCAAGTGGGCAGGTATAGATCATTTGATTGAGGTTCTAGCGATAATCTCGAAGAAAGTTGAACTTGAATGAATTGCTTTAATGTATGAGATATTTGAATAGAACTTTAAAAATATCGCTGAATTCACTAAACAAGTGAACTATAACCGTATTTTGTAACGAAAAGTTGGAATGAAAACTCATCAACGCACTTACAAAACCGGCCAAAATTCAGAGTCTGAGATTAAATTCCCTTTTCCTAGTTTTTTTTTATATTAAATGAAAATAAAATATTAACTGATAACCTTAATACGAGCTATATTCAATTTAATCAGATGACAGACATTATTAAAACAAGATTTACAGTCGCAACTCAAGATAAGACTTAGAGTTAAGGTGTTAAAAGGGATTAACACGCTGGTAAAATCTGATAAAGTAATATTGATTCGGCAACCAATATAATTTCGACTCATAGAATGGTGGGAACGTATATGTAGCCCTACCGAATTATCAACACATAAACCGGCTTACAGCCAGAAAGTACAGTAAATCAAACTACGATCAAAACGCACGAAAGGGGTGTGACAGACACTGACCTGTTTCGGAGGCTGAATAGGAGGTACTAGAATAGCTTTCATGTATGACCAGCAAAACCTCAACAAGTGCGGGATCATGCAGTTTGAAAAGCATCCCTATGAACTGCAACTTGATTTAAATAAAAGTAGAGTCCAGACACTCAAATCAGTACACGATCTAGGTATTAATTACACAAGAAGTCTGAACTTTGAAGAACATGCCTCATTTATCATTTCTAAATGTGGATGGCAAATTGGTTTCATAATAAGAAATTTCTTCACAACAGAAGCTAAGCTTACTCTCTATAGAATATTTGTACGACCTTTCCTGGAATACTGCTCTTTTATCTTCTGCAATGTGAATACCACAGACAAGATAAGAGTAGAAGACGTTCAAAAACGCTTCACACGCCAACTGCTAGGAAGTAACTTGAAGACCGACTACACAGACAGATCTAAGTACCTCTCTTTAGAACCCTTATGGCACCGTAGGCTAAAGAGTAATTTAATATTTCTCTTTAAAGCGATATATGGACTCTCATTTCTAACCTCCTGCCCAACTATGATTCACGACCCAGCCTATAGACTAGGAAACAACGCATACACACTACACACCGTAAAACACCAAAAACAAGTGCGTTGTTAGTTTTTTACAGTACGGTATAGTTTATTAAGGAACAGGTTGCCATTGCCTATCCGTAACTGTGACACATTTACCAGATTCAAAAGGCTAATAACCCTGTTTCTAGACTCTAAAGAGCTTCGATCTTTCCTTGAACTCCCGTCCACCAATGAAGCACTTTATTATGGGCCGCCTAATATCTAAACTAAACAAGAATATAACGAGCCCGACTATTATTAATATGAATACAACTAAATTACAGGACATATGGTTCGCCGTTTCCTATTATTCATTAATCAAGGCCTAATGCCCCTAACCCACACTTTCAGTTACCAAATCTCTCTACTGGTTAAATATACATTTTTCTTCCCAAGTGTCATGTCTTTTTTTCTATTGCAAGTAGACAGATAACTCACTAATCTTGTGGATGCTAATCTACTATGACTGATCATACGAAGCTCAAAAATGATCATAAAGTCTTGTAAGTTGTTCAATGGTTTATTTTTCTTACCCTAAAAAATCTACAATTTTATACTCTTTCATATGATTTGATTTGCTATTAGTCCTACTATCTTTACACCACATATATTCTAACCTGTTTTTTTATCTTTCACCATTAGTTATCTTCATAGCAGTGTGATATACTAAATGGACATCTAACCCATAATACAAACGCTTTAACTATCTGATTTGCTTGTAACATGGAGCTAATAGAGACAGTGTATTCCAACTATGGGCTTTGATTAAGGCAGTATGCATAATTACCACAAACGTAAGAGAGCCTAACATCACAAAAGGAGGGAGAGTGGCGTTACTGACCAGCAAACATGATGGCGGGGAGATAACCTCAATCCACCCATGTCTGTAGGGCAGAACATTTTGTTAAATTACGGCTCCTTATGGTCTATTGGAATGTCACGAACTAGTGGTATTGATGATGACTTATCATGCAAAATACCTCTTTAAATCGTGTTTAGAATGTTAAATTGGTTTAACTTCCTACCCAGTAATCCTATTACAATCAAACTAGACAATTCGATAAAAAAAAAACGAAGCCTACTCAAGACCCTATAAAATCTAAAAAAGGCTCCAATAGCGTCGACAAAAAAAAGGGAGACAGCCATTTGTGTATCGTAACACTGCTTTTAGCACTATATTTTATAACTACATATTCTCATACTCTCAGTTTCTTTCTGAACCACCTCCATTTGTCAGTTGACTATTCACTCATACCTTGTCTACAGTTATTTCCTTTAACCTATTAGGATGTTCCTGCTTACTAAAATACTTTAATGAAAGAGAATCAGACTGAGTAGTCATACCTCAACCACTTCTTCATGAACATTGTCTTCTCTGCTTCTCGTCCTTTTTTTGTTTTCTTGAACCGTTTTTCAGCCCCCTTGAGATACGGAACGAGTGACCCCATCCTGCACCATATTTACAGACTCAAATATTCCAAAGGGATATAAGATTGCGATTTCTAGAAGCCCTCAACTGCACATGAATCTAGTATCGACCGTCAGTTGCACGTCGCAACGCAACTCTCATGAAGCGCGCTAACTGTGATACTGACTAAAACCATTCTACATTCATATCTTATAAATTATAGACCCAGCTGATTAATTTACTACAGTTGGAAATTGTATCATTTGTAACAATTTGATCTTGCCTGTAAACTGGCATGACTCATGTAACAAAATGTTATTTGAGAATAAATTATTATTATTATTATTATTTCAAATAGCACTCGAAAACAAGTGACCTATTGAGTTCAGAAAATTAATATCAAATCTCAAACTTTGCTAAAAAAATCAGCAACCTGATCGTCTCTAGGAGTCAGCTTCTGAGTACTTGGCCAGAAGCTTTAGTTACCAAGAGGTACAATTCTTCTTATACTTCGTCTGAAGATCTAAAACTAAAGATTATGATTTGCATAGTAAGGACAGTAAGTCTACGACCTGTGTCAGCTCCTTTTTAGTGAGCTTCTGTAGGAAGCTAGTCTTCTCATAAATGAGTCAATTGAAGGTGCGGACAACACTGGTTCGCGAAACAGGTTTCAAGAACTCGGTGTGAAGACCTGTATAACATGGGTATTTTATTCGTTCTTGACTCTCCTACTCGCCTGTTATGTCCCTTGAGATGTCCCGATCAAGTAGGAAGAAAAAGGGATGTGTCAGGTCTAAGATCGTTTCTTAGTATTCTACACATCAGAACCAAATCACATCTTGATTTTCCGCTAGGACATAGTAAAGAGGTCTAGATTTTCAAACAGCTCTTTATGTGGTAAACTCGGGAGTTCCAAAAATCCAAGGGTAGCTGCTCTCTCTACGCTCTCTAGGATATCCAAGTCACCTTTCAAACAGGAGCTTACAGCCTAAACGCAATTTTTAAGTTTGAATCTCAACAGGGTTGTGTAAACTGTAGTGAATATAGTAGTATCTGACCTGATGAGTGTCCATCTTAAAGCCCATAGGGTTCTAAAGCTCTTGGCTGCAACCTGGCAGCAGTGAGCAGTAGCTTTAACATCATGACTCACTGTCACCTTGAACTCATTGTGAGACCGAACTACGAGTATTGGCACTTCCCCGATGCTGTACCGATTGGCACATTGGCCGCGTTGATAGGTACCAGCCACTGTATTTAGACCAGCTAACCAGAATATTTAGGTCTTCCCAGAGAGCACAAGCATCTGTGTCCCCTGTTGTCACTTGCCAGAGTTTTACATCACCAAAGTATATTAACATTGAGGGCTCGACTACAAACGGTAGTTCATTTACATACAGTATTCACACTAGCATCATCCCTTCCATTCACAGGCAAGCTTATTTGTGGTGACTTCAACATGCCCGAAATTTCCTGGTTCCCAGTCAAGGCGCCGAAGCGTTATGAATCATTTATAGAATGTCTAGAGCTCGGACAATGGACTCAGTATGTCAATAGCCCTACCAGACATCAAAATATCTTGGACTTAGTCTTTACCAGTGGCCTCACCCCCAATACTGTGTATATTGGAAAACGGTTTCCAGGTAGTGATCATAACATTGTCATATTCAGCCTTAATATAAAAACCACAACCGGTAGACGTAAAACCGCAACACTTCGTAGAAACTATCGCAAAGTTGATTGGAATAACTTCCACAATCACCTGAGAATCACTGATTGGGGAACCTTCTTTACTGCAAACAATACCGACACACTAACCAATATATTTTATCCCAACATCAGAAGTATCATCAACAAAATCGCACCTTTAGAATGCTGTAGACCTACGGTCTCCAAAGATCTTTATATACCGGTCGGTACACGAAGACGTCTTCAAAGACATTGTACTCGATTCCATAACTTTAATGACTTTTCCTCTTTAGTGACGACGACTGAAATAATTATCCGAACAGAGGCAATAAGTACACAAAAAGCAGTCGCACAGGAAAAAACGTGCAGTCGAACTTAACGATAACTCCTCTTCACTCACCATACTCCTTCAAAATAAACTTAAACGTCCCAAATCGAGAGGGAGCATATTCATTAGAGATAAACAAGTATACGAAGACCCTAAACTTGTTGTGGAACTATTTAGTGAACACATTTGTTGCTCACTAACTAACGAAAAACCACTAATCTATTCAGAACCAATCCCAGTACCTCCTTATGAAATTACTAATGTAAACTTTAATGTACAAAATACCTGTAAGGCAATCAGTACATTGAAACACTCATACACTGATGGACCAGATGGTATTCCAGCTAGCATGCTAAAACGTGGAGGTGATGATATGTGTGTTTTGCTTCTCAAGCTATTTGCGATATCACTCTCTACAGCGTGCTACCCTACTGCCTGGAAAACTACACATATCATTCCCAAAATTAAAACAGGACCTGTAGCAAATGTTGACAATTACCGACCCATAAACATAACTTAAGTGGTATCTAGAGTGATGGAAAAAGTAGTTAAGGCGGCTGTAGTCCAACATCTACTTACTAATAATCTCATCTCGAACTCCCAGCATGGATTTCTTAGGTCAAGATCATGCGATACATGCCTAGTAGACTACCTGAATGATATAACTCTGAAAAGAGACAACGGACTCCTTGTATCAGTGCTATTCTTAGACTTTAAAAAAGCCTTTGATAACGTCTCACATAAAAGGCTTCTCGTCAAACTGAAGTCCTTCGGAATAAACGACCCACTGTACTCATGGTTTGCTTCGTTCTTAACCGAACGTAAACAGATTGTAAAGTACAATGACTGTCTCTCATCACCTAGATCAATAACTAGTGGAGTCATCCAGGGAAGCGTATTAGGCCCACTCTTGTTTCTTATGTATATAAACGATATATGTAACACCATAAGTAAGGGATTTAATGTTCTTCAATAGCTCGGTATTTTGTTAGCTAGACTTAATGGGGGATTGTAGTGGCATTGGACCCTACCACTAGACAATATGAGAAATAGACATTAAACATTTAACGCGGACAAATAGAGAAGAATGGAAAAGGAGGGAGAATGAATTGAATTATTCGGAGTTAATCTTATGGCATGGCTCGACCATGCAGGCGTGATCCCTCCTGAATTTGACCTTATATCTTTTATTCATATTAAATATATTGTCCTATCTCTAGCCTAAGATTGTTCTGTATCATGTATTGGCAATTGTTGCGATGCAGTGAGTCGGTGTAGATGATGATGTGACTTCCGCGTAAGATCTTATAGATTAGACAGTTACATCATAACAAATCTACAATTTTAGGATTAGGTCTATTATTAGAGCAGCGCTAATATCATACTAAACCGTAATTCTACAGGATGTATCAAATGAGCTAGTGAAGTTGATTGTGGGATTCACCCAGGAGAAAAGGATGGGAGTACTCTCTGATGGACGCTGTACGGGGGAAACGCGTTTATGTATTGCATGTGGTTTGAAATAACTTGAGATATATGCTTCATTAGAGGTGTCACTAGAGGTCGTATTCCAAAATATCTTGTGCAGGCCTATTGTGACATGTATGGTTGTTTGCAAAATAGTCTTGGTGGTTAGGCGCGTAGCCTCCGTTAAAACTATTTACGCTAGCGTGAGAGGGGTCTGCTGCGCGTAACTGAAAGGAGTTGTGACTATTGTTGTATGTGGGAGTCGTTTCTATGTGGTGGGTTTGTACTAATGGGTGTGAAAAGTTTACTACCTGAGAGTAGTTACAATTATGATTCTGGGGAAGGTAGATAGGGTGTGAAGTGAGAAACCTATTATTACCATTCTTATTGATGGATTTAAGCTTTAGGGGGTGATTTGAGTGATCAGCACACTGGTAGTTTTGGATAGTCTGCGTGTGAAAAGGCTTTTTACTCTGTAGCCCACTACCCATTTTGCAACTTAGAGGTGTTGAAGGCAAGTTATATGATATCAGCGGTGGAGACCTGTTCACTGCTGTTGGGATACCTATAGAGCAGTTGGGTTTAACCTTATGTGTTACCCACCCTTTTTTGTCAGAGCTGGAGTCTTTCGTTGTTTCTGTGAGATGAAGTTAGGTTTATTCGAGTCAACCTGTGAAGTATCTTTAGGAGGACTAACTTTTAAGTGTATAGGTTTAGTTGGGTGCGTGTTGTCGCACAACTCACATCTTAGTACATTACTGAGCGAGCAGCTGGGATTAGACATTTCGTCATGTATTTTGGTGACAGTTGGGGTCCGTATCTTATCTAAAGGTTTCCGATCAGCAGACTCATCTAGATCAACAGAGTGATCGACCGTTCGTGGAGTGATGTCATGCTTATTGTTGCAAACTGACTCTGGCTGGTTATTCACTGTAATACTACCATGCAATCCTATCGCTTCATGTCTTCTTACACGACGTTGACAGGGCGTAAGATCTGGAGCGACTTTAATACTTTTGTATGGAATGAGTGAGCTAATATTTTCGCTCGAATCGATAAACTGTTTATCATCGTTACAACAGCCAAACATAAACAGGAGGTGGCAAGCAGTACTGTCTGACTTTTTTCTAAGGCGTTTGACTTTGCAGTTAACATTCAGCATACCGCATTCCCTAAGGCAAATATCCCTCAACTTAGACGAGTGTGTGCGGTCGGGGAGGTTATACGCAACTGCATTGAAGGAGGATATCACTCTTTTCGTCACTTCTTCAGCCACGGACTCCAAAATACACTCAGCTTAAGTGAGTTGCTCAAGCTTCCTATCAGTGTCAAGGCCCCATATGTGCATGAGGGGTGCTAGTTGCTCAAGTCTGCCGTTTATTTCGGCTAGAGTTTTGTAGTTGACGGATGTCAGTACTATATCTATCAGTATTTTCATGTGTATGAGACGAACTATTGGACTCTTTAGTTTTTGAAATTTTAGATTTAAGCTTTGGTAGAACGTACTGTCTGGTAGACTTGAGTGGTTTGGGGATCGTTTTGCCTCGAACTCTTACAATCCGAAAACTCTTAAGAACGAGGTTTCTTTCACCGTTTCGGAGACGCTCATTTATTACCACTTCCGCAGCTCGTCTCTTAATACGATCAGCTAGGCTGAGATCCTCACGGACATATATTCCGGATCCAATCAGTTTGCGTAAGTTACCTGGCTGCAGCTCTGGAAGCATTTCGTGTCAACAGACGTCGGTTGCCAGATGGGATCCACATGCACCCGGACAGGCCATATGACGCCAGGGTCAAGCACAAAGGCAATCTGGGGTTGACCATTCCACTTGTGGACTGTCTTGAAGGCAAAAAAACTTGTAAATGACAGGGCCTACCAATTAGACAAAACTTATATAGGTAGGTTACCTGTCCACTCACGTAAGGCTCTCACAGACAAACAGGAAGAATCTCACGCGTTTCAAATTGAGAGCATTAACTGCTTATACATGAACGCCGCGAGTCTACCAAATAAAATGGATGAACTAAGCGAACTTAGCAATGCTAATAAGGTTCATCTGATAAGAATATCTGAAACTTGGATATCTCCCCAGTATTCGGACCAGGAGCTAGCAATACCTGGGATGTCTGTGTTTCTCAATGACAGAAAAACAGGAATTGGTGGTGGAGTAGCCCTATACATACGATCTGGCTTGGAGGTACACCAAGTTCACAACCATGAGTTTGACAATCTTATAGCCTTCAGTTTTGTCAGCAAAACTGAGCTAAGATATCACAACAACAACAGGCGCTGGAATTTCAAACGGTTGAATGCGTCAGCTCTACAGGACTATCTACGATAGGTGGATTGAGGTGTTCACCTTCAACTTAATGTGGATGCTCATTGAAACTTCCTATTACACACGCTCTCATGTGCTACAAAGCAGTCAGTCCCTCAAACCGTCCCCAAAAGCCACATGCAACATACAATCATCAAAAACCGCACTCTTCGTTTGCTAAGCCGTAAAAGGCACTATTGGGCAGAATACAAACTAACCAACAACAATGGCGAGTACAGGCAATGCAAACATATAAGGAATATATGTACGAAGGCTATAAGAGAAGACAGGCTCCAGTACCAGTTAAAGCTTATGGATAAACTTATTTCCGATCCAAAAAGCTTATTCCGTTACGCAGCCTCGCTTCGTTAAGCCAAAACTGGAGTTTCTCAACTGCTAGGTCCTAACGGTCCGACCGATAATGACGGTGACGCCGCTAACCTCCTGGCTGAGCAATACTCCCGGACATTTCAACCGTGCCACATCAACTATACTGATGACGGCTCTATCTGCAACTGCACAGGACTTTTCATAGTGAAACTGAGCGCTGACTTGGTGTTCCGTAAACTACAACACCTAAGAACAGACACTTCTCCTGGTCCAGATATGGTCCACTCTGCTATACTGGGGGAAGCAGCTTCAATCCTGGCAACACCGCTTAGCGTGATGTTCTCACACTCGCTAAGTCGAGACAAAGTACCGGATATTTGGAAGCTGGCTCATATCATACCAATTTTCAAAGGAGGTCGACGCAGCGAACCTTCAAGTTACCGACCGGTGGTTCTTCTCTCTATACTTTCAAAGATCATGGGGTCCCTGGTATACGATGGTATGCACGACTATCTGCTATCCTTAAATTTCTTCTCACCCCAACAGCATGGTTTCAGGAAGGGTTACTCCTATATGGCGAACATGCTGACTGCGGTGGACAGACGGACAAGCATCCTTGATCGCAAGGGGAAGGTGGACATCATTTACCTTGATTTCTCTAAAGCTTTTGATAGAGTTAACCACATATGTCTTATCAACAAGCTCAAACAATTGGGTATCAAACCACCTTTAATTGGCTGACTCAGTTCACATCCAACACATCGACATTTTAAGGTCAGGGTCAACTTCAATTTATCACAGGCTATGGAATGTCCTATTGGGGTCCCACAGGGCTCAGTACTAGGACCTCTCCTCTTCCTGATTTATATAGATGATCTTCCTCAACAGGTAACGTCAGACTTATTGCTCTTTGCCGATGACGTGAAACTTTGGAGAGAGATACGCAAACGAGCGGATATACAGGTACTTCAGGAGGATCTGACTCGACTTCAAAGTTGGGCAGACGATAACGGACTTACATTTAACACTTCAAAGTGTAAAGTAGTCCGTCTGCGACACGTCGCAGATTACAGTTACAACTTAGGAAACTCCTCTCTAGTAGTATCCCAAGTCGAAAAAGATTTAGGAGTTCTGGTGCTCTACAACTTAAAGTCTTATGTCAACTGTGACAGAAATGCTTTTCGAGCAGACTTTGCACTGATAACATTGAAGCGCACTTTTGGTCATTTTGACGGAAGAACTTTCCACATAATCTTCAACAGTTTCATTTGTCCCCATTTAGAGTACGGAAACATAGTATTCCCTCCTACACTCCAAAAGGATAAGGACACTCTGGAGCGTATCCAACGGCGAGCAACGAAATCAGTTCGGGGACTCAAATTTAAACCTTATGAAGAGTGCCTCCAATCACTTAACCTTTACTCATTAGAGTATACGCGTCTTGGAGGTGATCTTCTAATGGCTTACAGTATCCTTGACACTCCTGGACATCCTTTTAAACACCTACTTAAGCTTAGTCCCAACACTAACCCAGAAATTAGAGATACAACATAGTAGAACGGACTGCAGGCATAACTTCTACTCCTTAAGAGTTGTCAAATGCTGGAATTCGCTGCCAGCTGAGCTAGTCCAAGCAACTTCCCAGGAGTCCTTTAAGAGGCGACTTGATCTATTCTTAAGGACTACGGATAGTATTTTACTATGATTTACCAATTTCTTTTTTTCTCTTTTATCATTAATATACCTAGGTTCTTGCCTGGAGGTATTAGTGATCCCCTACTACTAGGCACGGAAGCCTGTTAAGCGAAAGCTTCTTCTATTCTGTCCACAACTATTTGATCCTACAATCAGGTTCCTTTGTTGTTTGTCCTAGCATCAATAAAACCATCTCTGCAATGTATGATATGTGTTTTTTCGCGCATGTGAATATTATTTTTAATACAAAAGTAGATTTTAAGAAATGGTCAGTTCACTATATTTTCGGATTTGAGGTAACATTTACAAGTATGGTGCTACTATTATGTGACCTTGGTGGCTGGAACATAAAATGAATTTGTGAGTACTTTCAGGAATTTCAATTGTAGTGTAGTATAGCTGGGGTTTGAAGGTATACATACACCAGGTTTTTTATATTGACATCCAACAGTACAACGGGCACAATAAATCAGCCTATTGGATAGAGTGGTAGTAAACTTATTGATGCTATACTTGCGAAATTTTCGATTTTTCTGGTGACTGCGCTTTACATGTGCTTTAAATTAGCGGGGTTTTTGTTGCTTAAACCTTATCAGTAATGAGCGTGTTGAAAAGTGGCATTGTAAATTGTGTGTTAGTCCCCAGTCTCTTGATTTTGGGGAAAAATTTGTCCATTATGGATAGATTTTGTGGGAAATCTCCAGAATTTTTTGGGAGGGGGTCTTATCTAAGATATCTTTGAAATTCCAGACAACTTTGGGGAGGCCCATCTACTTTCTGTGATTAAACCTTAATATTTTCTCTGCACATTTTTTAGTTCTCTGTAATACTTTCCTAAACCTCAGCAAAACCCATCCACATTCTTCGTGGAAGCCTTTAGACTACCCATTATCCAGAAAAGTCTGCTGACTTAATGAAATGCACTCGCAAATTACTATGCATATATTCATTTTTCTACAGAGAACTTTGCAAAATGAACGCAATTTAAAGTAGCTTCATCTTGCCAATATGTGTAATAACGAACGTGGTAGATAAGCATTACCTCAGTTAGAAGACTATTGCGTCATAAACGGTATCAGTTATTGAAGCTATGAAAGGTAAAAGTAAAGTGTGCTCAATAGATACTTAGCTATAGAAGGAAAGTTCACAGTCAAAATGTTGAAAACTAAAAAGTCGACTGGGGCGTATACAGCTTCCATTTCAGCAACCTCTAGAGCTTCAGATGTGCACGAGTAGTCCTTTATTGTGCGTTTGATAGCCCTAACAATAAGTGGATTACATACGTTTATCAATTTAACTCTCAGGCTTCTCTGTTCCACACGACAGCGTGTCATTGTGTGCATTTGTACTTTTGTAATTGATTACTTCAGTGGACGGTACTCTCAGTCTTTTGGCAATATGGTAGTCGTTTGTAAGCAATGATTTTAAAATGACAACTTACGGCAATGATACAATGCTGTGCATTTTCTCAAAGAAAAGTGATTATCGCAGTCAATACGATCAAGAATATCGGTCACAATAACATCATCCATGTAAAGAAAAATTTATTTGTTCAGCAGCTATTTTCTTGAAATGACTAGAACTCATTTTCTCTCCTTGTTGTTAACGAAGATGTACTGTCCGGATTGGCCGGTCAGTCAGTTACAACGTAGGACCAGGCACATACATTCATCAGTCCAAGTTTCTACACCTCATTAGCACGGTAAGACGAGCACCGGATTCATAGAAGCAGTTAACTCAATGGTGTAATATATAAGGGAAATATTTTATGTAAGGATATAGTACAGAACGAAGGAATTAGTTCGTAGAAAGAAAGATATGAAATAATTCGAATCTCATCAAGGGAAGAAAAAGAGTGTATAGACCTACACCATTATGATCGATTCTGAGCCATGTCACTAGGAGTCGCCAACCATTGGTTACGATATTCACGCGGACCCCAACCAAGTAGTCTACATCTACCAATATGGCTCAGACTGGAAGTTAGTGACTTGAAGCACTGATGCCAAGTTTTGGTTTGACCGCCCCTAACTTTCTTCCAATCATCCCCTACACTAGTCAGCGTTGCGCATCGTGGTAATCGGTGTTCAGGCATACGTAACTTGTGGCCCAACCATGTAAGTCGATGAAAATTCACAACCTCATCAATTGATGTACCATCATTCCTTAATACTCTGTGTCTAACCTCACTACTACTTACCTGGTGATCGCAGCAGATGCGAGCAATATTTATAAGACATTTATGGTCAAATACTAGTATCTTCTACTCTTAATGGCCACGTTTCGCAGTCGTAAAGTAGAAGTTCGGATTGATGCTATAAATTAATGTGTGTTAGAGAATTTTCAAATTTTTACGTTCATAAACTCCAGAACATCCGTAATAAGTTCCCAGTGAACGATGCCAAAGCACTAACCTACATACAGACCTACTACACCAAACTATTATATTTGCGATAGACCTTGAGGAACGATGTCATCCTATCTATGGCCATGTGTGCAAAAGGGGAATGATTACCTAATAATGTTGTGTGGGGATACAGATACACTTGTAAAGTATATGTCAGTTTAATTCACGTACACTCAATTTACAATAGAGCACTTCAATATACCTATAGTACTAGAGGGAAAATCTGTCAGTAGGATTGGAAATTTTTCGAAAATACTTAGTTTCACTGCACTGTTACAACTTCTGCGTCTGAAATTATATGGATTTAAATGGTGTTAACAGGTTGTTTCTTCATTGTTTATCATTTTAATATTTACATACATATAAAACTTGAGATAGCACAAACAAATGCATTCTATGGTAAACAAAATGTCAGTAAGTTTTAAAAGTTAAATACTCTCATCATATATTATATTGATTTATGAAGTCTATTAATTTCTGAAGATTCAATAGCAATCAAACTAAATTAGTCAAAAACTCATTATATATATTGTTTCTTTGAATATAGTTTATTTGCAATACGTTTTTCACTACTGAGATATCTTTTCTGAACTTGTGTATAGCCAGGAACATAAAAAGCGGCGTTGTATGGGGAAACGAAACTTAATATTTACTCAAAAGATTTGTCAACTTACGAAAGATACAGCCCTGTCTCATTATCATAATCGGTAACTGGTTTAAAATATCCAACTGCTTGCAACCTACAGATTGTTGTATGAGTTCTCCAGAATTAAAGAATGTGAAGTACTCAAAGGTTGGTTGCAATTTTCTGCCTAATACTGAGTATACTTATTAGCTATTTATTTGTTCTCATAGCTTATAAAGATTTTTCGAATATGGCAGTGGAACTGGTCATAAAACTTGTAAAGTATTGTCCTTTAGATGTTTAAACATCGTGTTATCGTAGTAAATGTAGGATGTCACTCATTCCTGATTACACCTTAGGAAATGATAGCTTTCGTTTTTGTTTTAGTGATCATATATACGTCGTCTTTTGCAATAGACAATTTGTAATCGTCCCTTCAGCTACAACCAAGCAGTTACCAGCTTAGAATAAATATTTTTAGTTATGTTTCAGCATTTATTCATACTCATATCTTCTCATTTAAATGGACACGGAGTGTCGTCCACCTACGGGAGTTGGAAAACCCTGATTTCAAACCAATGGTGCATATGGGCTCCAGGATCCTGAAGGAACAAATAGCCACCGGATACTATGGGACTACATCTGACGTTGCTCCACTGCCTTGCGTATCAGACCTTTAGGTCGAGGACTCAGAGTTTGCCCCCCCCCCTGAGAAAACCACCTACTTCGGTCTGGATACCCACACAAATCAAGTGACTTGTGTGGCACATATGTATTTGATGCTCCTTTGTATCAATATTCATTTGTTCAAATAAATAAGTAGAAACCTTACCTATTGTACGAAGCAACCCAAAATACTATACTGTATTTATCCACAATTACATTTGTACAATTGCTTAATACTTTCATGGATCACTTGATAAGTCATCCTTTTCGTGCTATGTAGAACCTCCATGTTGCCGTGCAGTATGCTTGAGTTGCTTCCATGCCCACAGTATTACTGAAAAAGCTATTCGAATTAAAAAGAGAGTTGCTCGTCGTCGCTCATCGCTTCAAATTGATCAAGTAACATGAAAACAAAATAATACTTAACTGTTAGGTATTCATTTGCAAACTGTGTGGTGCGAAAGAAGTGTCTCGTGGATTTGTACCTAACGAATACAAGTGGTAGGTAATGTGAAATTTATTTATGTGGTTTACCAATAATATTTCAACTGGGTTTTTTTGGGGAGGGGCAGTTGATGAAGTTACTCGCAAACTACAGATAAACTTATTAAGTACCACACTTTTTAAGTATTATTAATTCTCCCGAGATAACTTTTTTCTCAGTTCCCTTCACCTATAATATAATAATCGTACTTGTACTTTGTAGTAACTGTTAAACGTCATTGGTCAGACGCATTTTTTCAAAACTGTGATTTATGTAGTGTCGTTCCAGTCAGTTCAATAAACTGAAAACCTGACATAATTACACATTTCCAGTTATGATTTACTCCTTTTTAAGACATAATAACAGGGGTGTAAGCAAGATAATTGATTAAAATATGAATCTGATTCGGGTGCTGGGAATGTAACTTATTTTTTAAAGCATATGATTGAGATTCCAGTTATACTATTTTCACGTAGGACATTGGATGTTCTCTGCACTTTAAAATATATTAGTTGACTGTAGATTACTGAACAGTATTCACATCTTATGTTATGGAAATAAGCATCTCGTTTGTGCAAGAGGTACTGAGGGTGCTACTTTTTTGTACGTGCCCTGTGGTTATGTTAGTTACGAACACGTCATTATCGCTGTTACTCTTCAAATAAATGGAAAGGTAGATGCTTCTAACCAAACCACTTTCTACAGTCAAAATTGAGGTTCAGGAAAGATGAATTGTGAAAGTGTATTTGACATAGAATGATAAACTCAAGTCGTATAAAAATAAAGAGAATTCAAGTCGTACATTTGCGCTTATTCACTCGAGGAGGGGAAGAGAAGATATTGGGTAGCATACCGCTCTTCGGCTGTTGTGAAAATCACCCTATCACATGAAGGTAGGTAGTGGGCAAGTTTCCTGGCCAAAACTTCAAGTGTGTGGATCTTCCAGTGTTTTTATAAATTGGTTTATAGCTATTCACGAAACAGATCTATTTTTAAGTCGCATATTCCCACATATATATAAAATTTAAAACCCCAAGTCCCTTGCAAGATTTCAATAACAAACTATTATCATCATAATACCAGTAATAATTTGTAAAATTCAAATCATAACAAATGTGTAGCGTAAAATTTCAGATCGTCTAGTGGATGCTTATAACCAAAGAGAAGGAAAATAAGTAACTAAACATTATCTTCTGTTGTAAATTAAATGGTTTGGAAAATTTGTCTTTAGAATCAGAGATACCAGGAAAACCAAGTGAACAAACCTCGATCGTAAGTTTAAAATCAGAAATAAGTGTACATAATGCAGCAACAAGTCGTATAATTCGTACTCAATGTATTTAGTTGGTAAATTGAAGTTAGAAAATCCGGAATTTTCACTGGTCCAAGTATTCTGTAACTGTACATTGAGATATCAAGATAAACCCAATGGAATAACTACAAGATTACTATTTTAACATTTAGCGTGATATTAAACTGACTTAATTGGTCTGTACAGAGTCTTACATCTGTCTAAAATTGTTTTCATCGTGAACTGATATCCTTAGATCACCGCAAGATCTGAAATCGACCAAGTTTGGGGGTGTGGACATATTTATGAGGAACCTCAAACTAGTATGAAGCTGTTGTTCAATTTACTCTGATTTTTAGTGGCTCTAAAGTTGCTATCATTTTATGATGATATCTTTCCTCAAACCCTATCATATTTTTTCAGTATCATGAACCAACCTAATTTAGCGACCCACCGAAAACCAGCAAACACTGGACAGTCACTCTGTCATAGTATGGTATTCCTCAGCATCGCACTTCTACAACCTCACCGGGGATCAAACCCAAAACCCTTGGTCTCGCGGCAGAAACTCAACTTCTGGACTATTGAACCGGAATTGAATGGTGTACTTATCTAAAGTTCACCAATCCGTGATATTTTGCAACCGCCTTCCATCACTTTTAATGAATGTTTAACTTGGGTCGGTTCGTGATATTAATAATCTCCACAAACCAACCATATATATTTACCTAACTTATGCATTGACTATACTCCAGTATCCTTTGTTTCATTTTACATTTAATTTCTAAAATAATTCCTCATCCCTATTTAAAACCTTAGCCCAATGAAGAAGACAAGTACTTCACAAGAAACGTCTGTCACAGAAAGAAAGAAAAAAACGAAGTTGGTTTCTTTCCTCTTTCTACTCATTAATCAATATTATTTTTAATAGGAAAAAGAAGTCTAAAATGAATATTTTCAAGACAGAGATTGCTCATACGACGACGATGCCTATCAAAACTAAGCCAGTGTCATCTGTTAATACATTTACAGCATTTATGTCATCTTTATGCTAAATTATGTATGTACAGAATCTTTTTACGAAAACACAACTTCCCAAATACAGTTCCAGTTAATTTTACTTTTTTTTAAAGATATCAGTGAATTTTAACTATTAATTTAGTCCGTATTTTTTGTTGCTTCAGTAATTTTTATGACTAGTAAAAGTGAAATTAGACAAAGAATGCGGAGAATACTGAGACACTTATTACCATCGGTACACATGAAGAAATCAGAATATCTCTTAAAGCAGGTAAGATGATGATATGAAAGTATATTACACATACCTACGTCTTTTGATTAACTCTTTACTCTAACATATAATGAATTACACATAAAATGTCTGGATTTTCGTAGTGCTTGAAACAAGCCATGTAACTGAACAATGGGATGACTTCCTAACGACATCATTATTTCACTTTTACTTAGTAAAGAAGAAATTGGTGAAGACTCGATTGTATTAAATTGTTTCGTTCTAAGTAATTTCTTCAATAAGATCTGTAACAGTAATATAACTGTGTCGGTCTAGACGACTGGTTTTTGCATGCAAGTCATGTGATTCTTGCCTACAATGACAACGGCTCCAACTTTTCTAGTCACAGTAAGTTGAAGTATCCATCCCATTACTGCTTTAATTGTCATTTATATTTCCTATGATTGAGTACATAGTACATGCCCACCTGTCTCATATATACAGTACATTAACTAGTCTGTTGTAAAACGATGGATATAATCGTTCTTAGTGTAGAATAACCGTTAGGACCCGTTTATCATCAAACACTACCGGCAATTATCATTACAGCAGGTGTACAACAATATGGTTAGGCTTTTATTCTGACAAACAAGACTATTTGTGTTTACAATGTTTATTCTTTGCGAATCCTAACATACTGGGAATATTATAGTTCGAGAATGCTTTGCAGTTTTCTCCGGCCCTAATATTAGAGTTCAGCTGCCAGCCAAACCATAACTCTTCCAATTCAAGCTTACCACTACTAATCGATGACCATTTTTTGAAATAATTTTCATAATTAATTATTAGCTGGCGATAGTTCCTCAGTGTTTTCGGTGAAAGTTCATCCAGAATCATAATGCAATCACTATGGATCCCGTTTTTTGTACGTAAGTGTATCTTATAAAAACTCAACTACATTTTTAGCCTAATATTTTTCCAGTTTTTAAGTAGTCCTGAATATTGTGCTTCGCGAAGATTAGCTGTTTATATTAGCCTCCCTGAAGAACCCAACACAATACCATTAATTGAAAAAGCACTTCTTGATGAAAAGAGTTTATTTGTCCCACAAATTATGTTTTCTGCGTCAGACGATTCTCCTCCTATGTCTATGCGTCGTGTCAAATCAGTAAAAGAGATTGAATCCTGGAAGTCTAATAAATGGGGAATTAAAGAACCTGAACCAGTTTCATATGTTGAACAGCTGGATGAAATTACAAGTCAGGGTAAATACTGTATCTAATTGTATATTGCTAAGGTTAATAACAATATTTGCTTGAATTATCAGTTATGTTGATCGATAGAAGCTACAAAAAAACAGACTTCTTAAACCAATAGTTTCATCAGTTTGAGTAGGGATACGTAGATGGAATCAATGGATTAGTAGTTTTCTGTTAAGCTTGTATAAATGGATGGACGTCAACCAAAACAGCAGTGGTTCTAAATCATAGAACAGCAGCGAATTCGGCTTATATACAGGCTTACACAAATGACAGTGATAAAACTCCTAACCAGGAAACGAAGTAGCATTTCAGTTTCGAGATGAGCAGATGTACAAATATTCATAGTGATTAAGAAATTTGACCAGTATTTAGAAGCCTTATCTAAGTTTCATACATTTTGCAAATGATAAGAAACAGACTCTACTGACTGACTTCTGAAGGCCGAACTTGTCTGAAATTAAGCCGTTCTATATGCTAATTATAATAAGTGTTGTAAAGTTTGATAGTTGAGTTCCGATTCACTTTATCAGGGTCAACGAGTCAGGATACACTGACTCAACACAGCAGTAATTTGCCAACGTATAGGAGATCCACATTTTACTTGCCGTCATTTTTCCAGTCTTCACTAACACAGTATGTTAACCGCTCTAAACCTTACACTCACAGATAACGGCATTCTGACCGACTGTTGTTATCCCTTAACAGAAATGTGATTCTGTAGATTAGTTTATTCTGAAATAGGTCTTTTCAGTGGGATTTTATCGAGGGAAGCTTCTTGGTGTTATATTCGTTGTCGCTGTTTATACATGTTTAGAGCTGCTTCTTTTACAGGTGGATTGGACTTATTTGTTGTACCCGGATTGGCCTTCACACGAAGTGGACATCGTCTTGGTCGAGGTGGCGGTTATTACGACCGATACATCCAATGGTACACTGGACAGTGTCATTTAGGGACTTTTCAAAGAGCTAAACTAGTCGCCCTTGCATTTGAGGAACAAATAGTAGACCATATTCCTTCAGAAACTCATGATTTAATTATTGACCAGCTGTTTGTTGCATAATTATGTACGTATGTATTCAAAGAAATATACTGCAGAAGTGACTACACCTATGGTTTTTTGTGCCTTTATGACTGAAGTCCAGAGTTTATGATAAGATGTCAAAACACATTGTTGATAGGGTCACAGTATTCACTTATCACTAGTCAGTACCCCTTGGTATAACAGACGTTCACCTGTAAAATTTTATTTATTTATTTATTTTAACACATATGTATTGGTACAAGGAGGCACCAAATACATATGCGCCACACGAATCTCAATTGATTTGTGTGAGGGCTGTGATACTGCCCGGGTTCCCAAACCTGTGAAAAACATTTAGCTACTCCAAACCCAAGGTTTCATGTCACAATGGGGTAACAGTACCTCGATGTTGGACAGATAAACATATTTCAACTACAATTTAAGTAACTGGAAGCCTTTCCATAGAACCTGTTAACTAAGAAATGCTGACAAACAACTAAGAAGAACCAAGTCATATGAATTGGTGTTGCCGAAAATATATACACGCAATGAGTGAATATACTCGGAAAAGTAAGTGATGAGGGACGCTTCTGCGCAGTGTTCACGGTATGTTCAATTAGATGCAATATTTATTGCATGCTAGTCTTCTAACAATCACAACGATGTTATTAGACTTAGATAGTATGTCTTTCGGAGTGGGAAAGCGCAGTCAAACAACCAACCTGAGGATCTGATGCGACGTCTGCAGTACGCGCAGCGTGTCCCCGTATTTCGTTGGTTGTCTTAACTAGGTTATTTAATCAGCCCCTAATTGATAGAAGAGTGAACATTCCTTTCGGTGGCCATTTAGCCTACTCATATGGTAACAGTAAATAGCTATGAAAACATGTTTCCACCAATACTAGTAACAGCGAGAACTAACCCAGCCTGTCTATTTTGGGAGAATGCCACAAAATCCCAAAAATGTTTGAGTTTTCCCCAATATATCCACAGTCAGTCAGCTGCAACGTAGGACCAGGCACGTATATGCATCGGTCCTGACCGTTGTTGCTACCTTGACGTGGTGGTCGGGCTTGCCTATTGTGATGAAGCAACTGAGCTATACTGGCTGGAGCAACCGTTCCTCAAGGTCCTACCATGCCAGACAGGTCGGTTGAAGAGCGGTAAGACTAAAAGCAACAAAACCAAGGTCCGAAGGCGAAGTCGTACTGCTGACTGTACAGAGGTGTGACAGCAGTAAGGTGTTTCCTTCAGACAACCAGCATATCAGCGATGCTGCCTTCCCAAAAGGAGGGGAGGGGTTAGAAAAGGTCGACCCTAAAAATGCACACCTCGCCTTAATTCACGGATATCCGTCTCCGGCGGTAAGGTCTCAACAAGTACGGAGCTAACACAAAAGTTACTCATAAAAAGGTCGTGTGTGATCGATCTCAAGCAGCTGTCCCTTGGGCACTGCGGTCACGCTCTCAGGTCACTATGACCACCTCTAATCCAATTTCCTTTTCAGGTACCTCCAGCAGAACCCTTCCACGGTGTGGGCAACCGGGAAGTGATAACCGCCCTCATACCTCAAACAGCACTCAAGACCACTGTATTCATAATCAATTAATATATCCACAGAACCTTATAACACTGTATTTTTCCTCAAAACAGGGAGATTGGCGACGTGGACAGCATTGGTCAGCAGATAGAGAAAAGAACATGACCTGCCGCTACCGACCAGTGGAGCTAATCAACCATAAGGTCGGAGATCAGTTGACAGGTGAGCGAAAACCTTAAGCCTATAAAACTGGTCACTGAATACCTATAGCTGGTGTGGTTTGATATAAGATTTCTGCAATTAAGACTATGCGGTTTAGAAGCCAGCAGGCGACATTAGTATATAAGGACTATATAGATGCAGGCGAAATGAGTCTAATTTGCCACGAATTTACCTCACATTAGGTTTTCATACGAACGCTCCAGCGATAAAAATATCATGTGAGTCTTCTTTATTTTATTTTAACACATAGATATCGGTACAAGAAGGCACCAAATACGTATGCGCCACACAGGTCTCATTTGATATGTGTGAGGGCTGTGATACTGCCCGGGTGCCCAAACCGAACCAGGTGGTTTTCTTAGGGGGCCACACCCCGAGCCTTTGACCTGAAGATCTGATCCACAAGGCAGTGGAGCATCGTGAGGATATGCAGTCCCATGGTAGCCGGTGACCAAAGATTAGTTCGTACGCCATTTGTTCCCGCAGGATACTGGAGCCCATGTGCACCATTGGTTTGGGATCCGGTTAAAGCGCCGGACATTCGCTTTTCGTCCTCTCATTTTCGTAAACAACACCCCCGCCACGAGAAGGCAGTGAGTAGGACTTCCCTGGCAGGGGCTGTATACGCGTGGCCATGTGAAAGCACTTCGAGAGGGAGAGCGGACTCTCCCCACTCTCGGCCATACGAGGGCATTTGGTATTCTTTAACTCACAGACTAGATGTAGAACGTCGGATAATGACAGGAAGTATTCCCATAGAACTTTGATCATACGATTACATTAAGTGGTGAAATACATCCTATAACTACTAAAACCAAGGAGTCAGTGCTGGGTGACTTTGTTCAAGAATCACCAAACGCCAAACTTGGGATGATGATGGCGCATTAAGAATTTGCTGTCTTCATCGATAAGCGAAGAAAAAAGCCTTTAAGTTCATGCATCTGATCCAGGATACAAGAACGATTTACAACCTCACCAACTGATTTACCATTGTTCCTTGATACCCTTTGTCTAACCTCACTATTACTTACGCGTTGATCTTAGCAGATGCGAGCAATATTTCTAAGGTATTAGTGGTCAAATACTAGTAGCTTACGAGTGTCTTCTGCTCTTAATGACCATGTCTCGCAGCTGTAAAGTAGGACAGAACAAACTGCTGCGCACTATACTCGTCCCTTAGTCGATAGACGGGTATCTCAACTTCACCATAGGCGACGAGCTTTTTGAATCCGAAGTGAGATTTTGTCAGACATCAATCCACTAGAGCTGACAAGACTTCCAAAATAAGTGAGGTTGTCGAGGAGTTCGACCACTTCACTCCCTATCATTAGTTCATGTATTGACACAGGCCAGTCCTGAAGCAACAACTTGCATTTAGAGGGGGAGAAACGTTTCGGAAACATCCTGGCATTGTTGCTCAGTAGCCTGTATTAGTCCTGGCAATGAAGGTCTCTTAGTTGATCCAAATTTCTTTTGAAAGAGTCGATGGACGAAGCCTCAACCATGTGCTGACGTAATGAATTCCATTCGTTGATGATTCGATAGGAAAGTCGATAGTTAGTTGACAAGTAATTTGTTCAGGGCTTATGAACATTTTTGGAGTCTTCGTAAATGTATTATTTACAAGACTGATCCTAAATAAGAAATGAAATATGTATCAGACTCAAGATTTAGCTGATAAGCAAGATGATGTCGATAACAATAAGGCAATACAGACTTGCTTGTCCATGGACTTAGTAACCAAACATATACTTGAATATTTTCGAAGTTAACCTCACGGTAAACAGAAGGACAGTAACATGGAAGCACTATTTTATTTGTAAATACATTTTAAGGATTGTAGAACTATTTGTCCGTGAAAACCAAACCCACTACAAGTATTAGCAAACTTATAAAATACTAGGTTATATTACCTATGAAAATAGCTGTTACAGAGAGTGCGAAACTGACCAGTTCTTTACGGAAGTGTTGAACCGCCATTCTTTCCATTTCAACGGCTGATACTCTACTATACTCTGGAGGAAATTGAAACATCTGAAGACTGATAAGGATCGCGCAGCGCAAATTTTTAACACAACGCCTAGTAATTTCGATAGTTTCAAGGCCACAACAACTTATTTTTATGGCGAGCATATTCTGATTTCTAGGCAGAAAAACTATCTCACTATTTTCTGTTATAATAGACTTGTATTTAAAATTCAATAAATAAGTGCTCGACAGACAAGTGTACGATCTCACTGAATTCATGGGTTTAAGTTTTACCGCTATAAAAGACCTAGAAAAACTGGATGGCAGTTTCATCATTATATGAGACTTTTTAACAGTGCAGACCCATGGCCCTGCATACAAAACTGGAAATCACGCTCTTTGATTGCGTGCAAACATTTTAGATCACTGCTAGGGAGTCTCATAAGAACGCGAACGTTCGTTGTGTCTCCAAGTTGTCAATGTTGGTCTTATTTATGCGGGCACTTTATCTCAACAATATCCATAACCTTTTACTGATAATTATCATGTGGTCATTAATGACTAACTTCGAGAGACAATTCTAGTGTGAAATCGTGTCCGGTGGATGCAGTTATATATTGAATTGGATTGCCAGACATTAACGTCATTGGATCACGGAGGTTAAACGCACATTCACGAGACCGTATGTCATGGATTAGAGCCCTGAGTGCGGGTTCGTGGATGCGCACTGCTTTACGCCGGAACGAAGCTGCCGTTCAGTGCTTCCGGGATTTCGATGGTCGTTTAACTCAGATCAGTACATGGTTTCAATGGAATTCAATAATATCTGCAACTCCACACTAGAGATATACATTTATCGTTCTACCCGTTATTTCGCACTAACTCCTGCTTAATTG
Organism: Schistosoma spindalis; assembly: GCA_946903255.1. Taxonomy (NCBI): domain Eukaryota; kingdom Metazoa; phylum Platyhelminthes; class Trematoda; order Strigeidida; family Schistosomatidae; genus Schistosoma; species Schistosoma spindalis. The sequence continues at coordinate 32,123,796 of OX336417.1, read as the reverse complement.
TTGAGATGTACTTGTAAACACAAAAACTTTTATGAGTATGTATACGTTTAACTGAATGTTTGCGTCATATCATAATACTGTTTTCTTTGTCCAAGAGATCTATTACAAGTATGAGTAGTATCTGTAATATAAGCTTGATATTTGTTGATGCAAGCCTTTGTAGCGTGGTGTCGAGTTGAGCTTGACTATGAACACCGCTACAAGACTACGTGCCAATTAACAAATAAGATTCTGGTAGGCCAAAATCAGAAGGCAGATAATAGTAGTAGTTGAAATATATTTGCTGGCAATCTCGTGGTATTGAAAGAATACCGAGATCGTTGATCCTCAAGTTGCCAACGAAAGTCCTTTGCGAAGAACGGTACCAGGAGAAGTGTGGTTTGTATCCAGGATCTGATGATTGCGTTCGTAGGGATGCGGACCAGAAAAACGCTGCAGACGTAGGACGAAACCACTTTGAGCCGAGAAACCGGAAGCGACCATAACGATCAGGCGTATGCCAGGCGAGTTCGAGACCAGATAATCGACTGAGTGCGTTGACTAGAGCGTGGGTGATCAGGCCAGCTTTCTCCAAGATTGACTGAAGTCTACGTTACCGAACGAACGATGGTCGTAGGCGTGGGCTCAGGATACAAAAAAATCAAAAAAAGTTAAAGTGTAGCATGCGTGTAGTATAGGAATAGCCCTACACCGTATCTGTTATTGACTGTGTGTTTAGTCGCGAAAGCGTGCAGGTAATCGTACTCGGCGACCGGAACGTGAGACGGTAGTCTTGTTCGTACTTCGTGAGCTTGCGATCTCATCCGAGGTCAAGGACGGCGTGGTCTGCTGATCTGGACATGAGACGGAAGCCTCGTCCGTAGATGGTGCGAATGACGCGTGTTGTTGACCGGGACGTGAGAACGAGGTCTCTGATGAATCTAGCGTGGGATCTGAGGTAGACGTAGAGATCCCGCTAGAAGGTTTGATAGGTCTAGCATTGGGTCTCAAGTTATCGGGTAGGGCACTGTCATCGACGTGTGCTGGTTTGAGACGATCAGTGCTGATGATTTCGACGCGGCCATGTTGATCAACTTTGAAGGTCTTTTCGGGACGAGAGATCACGTGGAAAGGTCCTTCGTAAGGATTGCGTACCAAATCTACTCGTATGAAAATATGTGAACAGGTAGATAACTCTCGAGGGAGAGCGACCTGTCGATGTTGTATTCGAGTTGACGCCGGAGACAGTGTTCGCATAAATGCAGACAGTCGATGGACGCAGTCTGATTTACCGAAATCGTTACTGCTCCGTGGCGTGAAGAATTTCCAGGGAGACGCAATGTCGTGCCGTATACAAGTTCAGCGGCGGAACATTGGATATCTGCCTTCAAACTCGTTCTGATACCTAAGAGAACGAGCGGTAAGGTTTCGTACCAATTATCGTTTTCGTGTGCTCGGAGAGCACTTTTAAGTTGTCGATGAAACCTTCCAACTAAACCATTCGATGCTGGATGGTAGGCGGTAGTGTGTATGCGTTCCGTACCAAGCAGCCGGGTCAGTGAGGAGAATAATGCGGACTCAAATTGTTGTCCTCGGTCAGTCGTGACAGTCGAGGGACCGTACAATGCTATCCATCGTTCTACGAAGCGGTGGGCAACTGTCTCCGCCGTGATAGACGTGATGGGAATAGCTTCGGGCCATCTTGTAAAACGGTCGATGCACGTGGGTATGTGATCATACCCATGCGATGGTGGCAATGGCCCTACAATGTCTATATGAACGTGATCAAAGCGAGCATCAGGCGTAGCGAACGTGCCATCGGGGACAGCTACGTGCCTGTGCACTTTTGATCGTTGACACTGTACGCATTGCTTTACCCACATACGAACATCTTTATTCATAGACGGCCAGACGTATCGTGCAGCGATGAGACGTATTGTGGCTGCGATACCTGGATAAGACAATCCATGAAGGGCATCGAAGACGAGACGGCGATAGGCCGAGGATACGATGGTTCAAGGAAGACCGGTAGAAGTATCACATAGGATAGTACCTGAGCTAGTAGCTTGGGGTACTTCCTGGCACTGAAGGGACGAAGATTGTGGTGCTTCTGTACAGACAGGATCGTTAGCTTGTGCGGCGGCCACAGCGGGAAGATCGAGCACCGATAAGGTAACTGCATTCGTTTGGATACGTGATAGAGCATCGGCAACATAGTTCGACTCGCCTTTAATGTGACGAAGGTCTGTCGTGAACTGGGAGATATAGTCCAAATGTCTGCACTCTCGCGGTGAGTAGCGGTCAGACTTGGTATGCAGGGCATACTTTAAGGGCTTATGGTCGGTGAATAAGATGAATTGGCGTCCCTCTACCGCGTGCCGGAAATGTTTGATGGCACAGTAGGCTACTAACAGTTCGCGACCAAAAGCACTATACCTCGTCTCCGTGGGAGTAAGGCGTCGTGATAAAAATTCGAGCGGTTGCCAACTACCGGAGATGTTTTGTTGCATAACGGCTCCCATAGCAAAATCTGATGCATCAACCGCTATACTAAGCGTGGCTGATGGGTCAGGATGAGCGAGAAGTGTAACTTCAGCGAGAGCCGTTTTGATCTCTGAGAATGCAGTACGTGCGATATCGTTCAATTCTAATTTGCGTGGATTACCCCGTAGTAAATCACTTAATGGTCGTAACCGTTCTGCCGCGTGCGGGATGAAACGTCGGTAGAAGTTAACCAAACCGAGAAAAGCCTTCAGTTCCTTGAGTGAGGACGGCACGTTGTACTCCTTGATTGCTCGAACTTTGTCCTCTCAAGGCAGAATACCCTCTTGTCTGATGATGTGACCCAAAAATATTATTTCTGGTTTACCCAATTCATATTTGTTTGCGTTGACTACTATTCCATTATCCGAGAGGCGTTGGAATAATAACGTAAGATGTTGAAAATGTTCATCTACGTTTGATGATGCGATCACCAGGTCATCAACATAGACGTGAACAAAATCCAAGTTTCGTACTATGCTATCGATAAACCTTTGGAAAGTTTGAGCAGCCTTCCGTAACCCAAATGGCATTCGTAGGAACTCAAACAGACCGAACGGAGTTGTGATAGCAGTTTTTTCGCTATGTACAAGAGCGACTGGGATCTAGTGATATGCTCGTACCAGATCAATCTTAGAAAAGATTGTCGTGCCCTTGAGTGATGCCGTGATGTCGTGTGTGTGGAGGATGGGGTAGCTATGGAAGCCCGTAACTACGTTTAATGCTCGGTAGTCGCCGCATGGTCTCCAACTAACCCCATCCTTTTTGAGCACCATGTGTAGAGGTGAGGCCCAGGGACTGTAAGAAGGGCGAATAATACCAGTAGATAGTAAACTGTCAAACTCACGTTTAGCGAAAGCTAATTTGTCCGGTGCCAGTCGGCGTGGACTTGCCGTGACTGGTGGTCCGCGGGTGACTATGTGGTGTAACACACGATTGTTCACTGACGAAATCTCCTCGGGTTGTTTGATTATTCTGGGGAATTTTTCGAATAAAGCGTGGAATTTATCGTCACGCGAATAAAAAATGTCGAGGATTCAGTACGCGTTTGTGTGAGCTTTAAAGCCAATGAATTTACTGTTCGACGAAGTATCGATTAGCTGCAGCCTACGTGAATCGACTAGCAATTCATAGTGCTGTAGGAAATCAATACATAGTGTGACTGTGGGATTATCAGCAATGACGAACGTCCACAGATACCGTCGTCGGTTGCCCAGGTTGACCGCGAGTTGTTGTGTACCGTAGGTAGGAATGTCTGAGCCATTTGCAGTGCGTAGTCGAAGCATTGTAGCTTGTGACTTGATGCTACGACGTGGTACGACAGAAACTTGGGCACCTGTATCCACTAAGTACCTAGCGTTTGTGCGATCATCGTGCACGTAAAATTAACGGCCAACCGGGGGGCAGGGCCGGCGAGTACGGTCGCTTTCACTCGCCGGCTTTGGAGTTTCCCGCTTTGTATGAGCACGGGTCTCGACAACGGCGGGCACCAGATCCGATGGATCGACGAAACCAGCACCAGCCCTCACTCGCTTCCGAAGCCGCCTTTTGGCGTGGCTTGGAAGATGCCCTCGTTGGGCGAGTGTTGACGGCTTTTCGAGAGCGTGAGCGGAGTCGAGGGACGTAGGTTTGGGGTACGTTACAACGGCCTCGAAAACTACGACGTGTGTGAATACACCCTCCCCTGTCACCTTGAGCCGAGGAGTGGCTGCCGTCGATATCGACTTTCGGACGCGACGTTGAGGCAACTACGTAGGTGTCTCGGTTGCTAGTCCTAGCTAGAATTTTGTCTGCTGTGAGGGCTACCTGTTTCAGTTTTGCGTCCTCGAGCAGGGCCGTAACTGGTAGAGATTCGAGCCACAGTTCTTTAACGATTTCAGAGTCGGCTGCCGTGAGTCCTGCAAGAGATTGCAGGCGCGTGAGGTGGTGGCTCGGTTTAGTATCACCCAGGGGGTGACGTGCTAATAACGTCCTCAATCGTTCCTCCCTCGATGGGAGGAAATGTCCGAGGATCGCCTCCTTGAGACGATCGTAAACATTTGGCACATTGGAATTGAGGACTACCTCACGGACAGCTACTAAATGGTCTCCCGGTAAACATTCGAGAGCGTAGACGTACTTCTGCTGTTGGCTTGTAATATGACGGGTATCGAATTGAGACTCTATTGCAGCAAACCAAACTTCAGGGTCGTGAGGAATAAGAGATACAGGTCGAAGGTGTATAACATGTACGTCAGAGTCTATTACGTCATCATCCGTTGCGAAACATTTGATTGAGACTGGTCATAAGGTTGACATCAATTCAGCATTTGTAGTGTTATACAAAAGACCTTGAGGACGTAAACTAAGGCTAATGGAAGCCTTGGCTATACGGAAATTGAAACCCCCTATATGTGTTCAAATGCAATTCGTCCTTGCACTTAACCTACACTGGTAATACTGATTTATTATCCAGAGTGGTAATCACATTGTTTTTGTGTACTTGATTATTATTTTTTCTTCGTTACGGCTTACCTTTAAACTTTCTAGCTGACCTTATATATATATATATATATATATATATATATATATATATATATATATATATATATATATATATATATATATATATAAAATCTTAACAAGTATATGTGTGATCAGATTGTTCGAATAGTATTACGCAAATATATCACATAATTCTGATAAACTTCGTCTTCTATTGCATTATCGAAGGGATTAATTGTTTTAAACATTATTAAAAAACTGCTCTTTTTAATCTGTGTTGAGAATTCATTCGTAATGGTCTGCTATCTCTCCGCCTACGTATGCTGAGTGTATGTAATTTACGATACAGTCGAACTGTCATCGTCTTGCGTGTCGAAATTCATTAAACGCGTTCTGAGAATCATCCAAAAAGAGAAAGGTTTGCTCAAAATTAGACTTTAAAACTGCTCACTTATATCAGCCGAACCATTTCGTCAACTGGAAGCTTGACTAGTAACGCTAGGCACTTTCCTGCTGATGTAAATAAAGTCCTTATATTTGCATTTCGTTGAGTTTGCTGATATTACGTCATATTTCGAGTCTAATATGATCTTTAAAGAATCGGATATAACGGCAGCTATCCTATGGAATGTTACTCAAAAACAAATGCAATATTTGCATTTAAAAAGTACGATGCCACTTAATGTCATGTAGTAGATACAACCTGGACCTGATAATTCATCCATTCACGCCAAACAGATCTGTGCCATAATATCGTCTCCTGAAAAAAATCTCTTACAACATTCTGACCTACAACAAAAAAATCGTTTTTAGAGTAACCGCATTTCAAATTTACAATAAAGCGTTTACTTTTGTGTCCGTTGCAATTCAGAGTGCAGACCCCGGCGACGGTTATATTTCTGTGAATTGTATCCATCACATTCAACCACGTTGTTCAACGCAGATATTTGTTGAAGTGTTGGAGCTAAATTCCTATTCTTTGCGGAAAACAATCTTCTACTTCACCGACTGCAAACCATCAAGTTAGCAAAACACGTTTGCTTTTGAACCATCTCGAAAGAAATTGTCGCATGCAAAATGTCACGTAAAGCCATTCGTATCATTTGCTGAAAGCCATAATACATGAGCCTACTTAGTAACATGTAAGTTAACATCCTAACAACTTAATACCGAAGTCGACAACTTGAGGCTTTTTATCAACGACGAATACCCATTTAAAAAGGATGAACATATATTTCCAACGCTCACTATGGTTTGTTTTACTCCATAGATGAATGCGAGGAGTGCGCGTTATCTGTAATTTTGACATTTATGCTTTCCGAACTCTTCTCAACTGTATAGTAAATCGACCAACAAACTTCTGTTGATAAAAAACTCTGAGTTTGACGTGAACCGTATTTAAACTGCAAGAAGCACTTTTACTGTTTGTCATAAGTACAAAACATCAAAACACTACAGAAAAATTCTGTTTGACCACAAAATATAAAACCATAAACAGTCATTGCAGATGATGCATCAACAAATTGTTTTTTTCACAATATCCAGAACTTTCAGAATCCCATATAATAGAAAGAGAAGTAAGCCTAAAAACCAGTGAACTATGTTGTATTATTCAAACACAAACTGCCGGTCACTAACTCAGCCAATCGATGTTGTACCAACAAAGTAGAGATAATTTTAGCAAGAGGTTGAGTTATTTTATGCTCTACTTCTCATTTCAATCTCAATAAACAAACGGATTTCTGAGCGTCAGAAAATTGTCGTTCTTCTAATAATGCGATCAACAATAAAACGTCTGCTTTTAGTCTGTCGAGGTAGGAGTGAGTTCAGTATGAGAGAGTAAGGTAGTAAGGACTAATTGTTACTTCAGTGACCCTACATTATCATGTACCGCAAATTGTCAAGTCGGACATTTTTATGGATTTTGAAGATAAATTGTTATAGTCATCGTAATTTTTTGTGGTGGATACTTCCTTGTGATTTGACATTACTTGGTCTTCAACCACAATAAACATCTAGACGATTTGCCGTTTGTGAAGAATGCACTTCGGCCTTCACAGAACATAATAATCAAGTTGAGCATGGCAACTTTTTCTTCAACTAGTATTTCATTCTGTCTATACTAGTATATCTATATAGATGGCATGTTCTAAATTTGTTTCCGTATTATAAAATATCCATTTATGTCATAACACAACAACTGAGTTGTATATTTTCCTAGTAATTCCTGTAAAATAATTGTGACAGTTTGATGTTGTCCGTAAAATTGCATGCTCAATGTAACTTGGAGCTACCTTAAAAGATTACTATTCTCATTTGTCCGATTCCTATTGGTTACCTTAAGGAACAAATCTAAACCCAAAGGATTAACCATCCTGAAATTACATAGGACCATACCCTCTTGTCAAGCCAATTAAGATCAAGACATGACATACTCGGAACCTATCTCTAATATTCACATATTGAGTGAATTAGTTGGCTCCAAAAATGCCCTGATATGGCTGAGCGTGGGGGAGAGCTCTCTTTATCGCTCGAAATGCACTCACATGGCCACGAGTATATGGACACTGCCCTTTCGTGGAGGGCACCGTGTTGGTCAACGGCTACCATGTGATTGCATCTTCTAACGTTGCTCCACTACCTTGTGGATCAGACGTCTAGGGAAGTGGCCTCCTAAGAAAAGCACCTGCTTCGGTCTAAGCGTCCGGGCAGTATTCCAGACCTCATATAAATCGAATGACGAAGTGCTAAGTAACAGCAGGCCAAATAAATATCTCGCATTAAAATAATAGTTACTAAAAGGGAGAAATCTAAACAACCAACTACCTTACTGTCAGACTTTCCACCTGAACGCCAATGATGTTAAAATGTTCAATCGGTCATGTATTATGACTTGTATTCAGTACAGTGACAAAGTAAATACAGTAAAATCAATGAACAGTACCGGAAGAAAAATGGAAATAATGTTTTATTATTGGAAATGAAAATTACGTTACACAAAATCGACTAATCCGATGTTGAGGGTAGTATGGGTGGGGAGGAAGAAGATGCAATTGGTGCAGAACTATACAAGTCACCCTCAGAGTCGGGATGGAAAGCGACCACAGGAAGGTTGTAGGGTGAAACAAAAAACTTCCCTTTCGGTTTCAGGCTTCCGTCAGACTTTTCCTAAATCCAAAACAAAGTATCAAGGAATTTAAGGAGATCCGAATAATTAAATTGGGCTGGTTACAAAATTGATATTAAAAATCGCGAAAGAATAAATATTACTAGGGAAACAGACAACGATGCTATGCTAACAGGAAGTATTCATGGAAAGACACAAAACTAGTTATTTATTCATAAGACATACGTAATATGTGTTCACATGTTCAGACGTGATAGAACTATAATAAAAAACCCTAGGGAATATCGTCAACTTTGGAATTGATCATGGAAACGAAAGGTAATAAGGAAGCGCAGAACCACTGCTATAAATAACATTCAAGATAACGTGTCGAATTTACCAAAGACATGGAGCATGACTGATTGCAACGTCATCATCAAAATACTCAAATTGTGATTAAATAGTTTAGAATTTTCTACTGGTTGCTTTATAAAAAAAAATTATGCCAGAAGTACATGAAATCTAATGTTGTGATCACATGAAAAATGTTTATAATGAAGCAATAGCTTAATGGTTAAAGCGCTCAGATTTGAACAGTTGAGCCTCGCTGTCTGGTGAAGCATGGGGTTAAAAGCCTTAGTCATATATTTCAAACAGTAGACGTTTTGTACACATCTGATACATTTTGATAGTTATCACAGAATGTTATAAGTGAAGTTCTTTGTTTAAAAAAACATGCATCAATAAAATAACTTTATCAAACCATTTTAGGGAGATGGGATATATGTAAGATGTAGACATATAAAAGAAAGTACATTTACATGAAATAAACAACTGATTTTCCTTAAATAAATTCATTCATTCGGGATTGGTTATGGCTGAGAAATTCTATATAACGAAATAAATAACAATAGTAATCTAAATCTTAAGCAGCACATATTGACTAGTGTTTCATATTTTTTAGATAATTAACATTGTAAGTTAGATAAAAGTGTGATATTAAAATAGAGACTTCGGTGTTCTGTCAAAAAAGAACTCAACAGATAAACGGATAGAAATAAAGCCATAAAAATGATCGTATAATGTAAGCTGGAAAACTCCAGGTGAAAAACCACTTCAACAACCTAACAGTTTAAATAGCACGGTCTGGAGTTCAAGATAAATGAATTGAAATTATTTTAACTCATCATATTACAGCAAAATCTTTAATTGAAAACAGTTATTTACTAATTGTCCCCAAAGACCGAGAGTCCGCTCACCCTCTCGAAATTCTCTCACATGGCCATACGTGTACATCTACTGCCGGGGAAGTCCTACTCACTGTCTTCTCGCACCACGGGTGTCGTTTACGAAGTTGAGAGAACCAAAAGCGAATGCCCGGCGCTTTAATCGGGTTGGTAGATATGGAGGAGTCACCTAAGGGAGTTGGAAACCCCTGATTCCAAACCAATGGTGCACATGGGCTCCAGTATCCTGCGGGAACAAATGGCGTATGAACTAATCTTTGGTCACCGGCTACCATGGGACTGCATATCCTCACGATGCTCCACTGCCTTGTGGATCAGATCTTCAGGTCAAAGGCTCGGGGTGTGGCCCCCTAAGAAAACCACCTGGTTCGGTTTGGGCACCCGGGCAGTATCACAGCCCTCACACATATCAAATGAGACCTGTGTGGCGCATACGTATTTGGTGCCTTCTTGTACCAATATCTATGTGTTCAAATAAATAAAATGAATAAATAAATAATATTTACCCACTGGTCAGCTAATTCACTCATTTTCGCTTTCAATAAACGAATTAAACTAGCTTTTACAGCAGACTTCTGTTGAATTTGTGCATCTTGGATTGTTTCCAATTCATTTCGCTTGTCTGGTTTACTACCCGGACCATAAATACGTAAAAGACCACTCCAGGTACTAACTTCAGGATGTAGACGGGCTAAAAGATGTTGAGCAGATAAATGACGACCTTCTCTTTTGTTTTTACATCTAACCTATCAACATTGAGATGGTTAATTTCAATCATAATTATTCAGTGACTAATAATAGTGAATTTACTAAGAAGGTTTCAAAATAATGAAAGAAATAATTATAAAAAGTCGTTACATCAATACGAGTAAGGTATTTCTATAAGACAGCATCTAATTCTGTAAACCAAGAGTAACGAACATTGTAGAAAGAAGTGGATTCATTTTATTCCGTATGCTCTATTTCTTTCACATATACGCTAATTTAACTCAATGAAAATAAATTATACAAGTGTAATGTAACATGCATTTATAATCAGTTGTCTGATCGAAAGATTATTTGAAAGACAGAAAAGGTCAAGTTTGTGAGTTTAGTAAACCAATATGCTATCACACAATCAACCTCTTTATATTTATTACAGACCTCATGACGGTCCCAGTACAGGTGTTTTAACTAAGGAAGAATACCATTTAGAAATAATTAAATGACTAGATGATATCAAACACTTTCCCATAAACAAACAGAACAAAGATATGACTCTAAGAACCAATAAGAATTGTAGTCAAGTTATAAAAGAGAAAAAATAAACGAATCAACTTGTGAATGTTTAAAGTCAAAAATGTCTTACTTGTTGACATTGTACGGTTATATAGGACTAATAAAACTGGACAACAGATTGTCACACCAAACGTTTTCAAATAGTGTAGTGTACAATATTCGACGAGTTTAACAAGTGTGATACATTGATAAACATTATTTTACTATAAACACTCTAAATTTTTCCTAATAATGGCTTTCACATTCAGAGAGATGTAATGCCATTTCATTTGTATTGGTCTTGTCAAAGTTATAAGTAAATTACACATAATACTATCATTATAATTATAGGAATAGTTAGGCCTACCTTAACAGTATGTTCTCTCAGCTGTAAAGTGAAAAAGTGTTTACTGCGTCCTTGAGATATCATATTTGACTTCAAATCAGACTCAGGAACACAACTTCGACTTAAACACTCAACAAGCAGATTATATGGAGTAGGTAATGCCATACGCACAGATAATTCATATAAACGTGGATCAGTCACTGAAATGGAATCGAACAACTGCATATCACGATCAGATGCTACCACTGGACCTGTTTGATGTGAATTGCTACAAACAATCTTTTGAAAATCCGGAATTAAAACTTCAAGCGCCTTACGAGCTTCACAAAATAAAATAAAGCGAAAATCAGATAATATTTTAAGTGAATGTATAATTGTGAAGAGTGAGAACATAAAAAGCTTAAAGTTATCAAATAAGACATTAATATTCTGATTATAATTAATAATTACAAACTATATTTTAACAAGCCAGATGAAAAGTTTCAGGGGTAATTATTAAGTCTATATATAAAATCACCATTGAAATTATTCATAGCTCTGATTATCCTTTATCCTCTACTGAGTTCAATTTATTCTAACAAGAATGTTTGAGACATGTAACATTTTCAACATATATAGTAACAGGGTTACATAATTCGGTTAGTTTTAATACAAGAATAAACATATAACCATTTTCAACGGTCAGGAAAAAACATACCCGCTTCTAATCTTGCACACTTTTTACTTTGCCCTGTACCGGTTCCATATGGATTACCATTAATAAATACTGTCATTTGATAGGGATTTTTATCATTTTCTAGAACTGTTGTCTGATATGTTGGCGGACGACGTATAACATTTTGGCAATACTCATGAAGAATGCAAACATATGATTTACCAGTCATATTGATCATACCCTCTAGAAAAATATACCAAGTGGTAAATGTACAAAAAAATAGGTTAGATGAATCAGGGATCTGATCGACTATACAGTTTAATTCTTCTACTTATCACATAATATGCACATGAGACAGATTTATGTACGTTACAGAACTATTAAAAATCATACAACATAACGGAGAAATCTTGTCTAAGTTTAGGGCTTCTCAGGAACATGTACTCAATACGCCACATAGGAGCGGACATAAAAACACCCACGAATAGAATACAGCATGTTATGAATAGGCCACCCTAGTTAAAGTCCAATATTCTCTAGTTTTTAGCATCAATCGACATTTAGTGTCGTTGATGTAAATCTGTCTTATTGCAGATAGCGTTTGACTTCAAAAGATCAAGTTTTGCAAATCCCCCTTGAAGCAAGTCAGTGATGAATACCTGATTGTTATTTGAATTGGGTTTCGATGAAAAGTCATCCAAAATGCATATATGGCGAAGACTGACGAAGAGTCTATAACTTGTAAGAAATAACTCTCTAGATTTCCTTAGTATTTAATGGTTATGGAGATGATGTCAATATGCAGTGTAGAGTCAAACTAAAAAGACTTTCATAAACAACGAGGTGAATATTATACGTTTGATACATTAAAAAATGTTTCAAAAGCATTTCAAAATTGTCGTAACAACAAGAGAACAGTTTTTTTTATTTTAACACATAAATATCGGTACAAGAAGGCACCAAATACATATGCGCCACACAGATTTCATTGGATATGTGTGAGGGCTGTGATACTGCCCGGGTGCCCAAACCGAACCAAGTGGTTTTCTTAGGGGGCCACACCCCGAGCCTTTGACCTGAAGATCTGATCCACAAGGCAGTGGAGCATCGTGAGGAGATGCAGTCCCATGGTAGCCGGTGACCAACGATTGGTTCATACGCCATTTGTTCCCGCAAGATACTGGAGCCCATGTGCACCATTGGTTTGGGATCCGGTTAAAGCGCCGGACATTCGCTTTTCGTCTTCTCATTTTTGTGAACAACACCCCCGCCACGAGAATGCAGTGAGTAGGACTTCCCTGGCAGGGGCTGTATACGCGTGGCCATGTGAGGGCATTTTGAGAGGGAGGGCGGACTCTCCCCACTCTCGGCCATACCAGGGCATTTGGGGGCCCAAACAAAAACAGTACAAAAATACGATCAAATAAACTTTCGCAGCTTTTGATGTTATTACGATAATTAATTAAATAACAAACACTTTATTGTTTACATCATTAGCTTGAAATTATGTGCCAAATCTATAAAACTATGATAGTTAAGGATCTACAAAAATGTCGATGTTAAACCTGGGAATCGAGCACAATACCGTCTACTTCAAACCATTACAAACTAAATTAAAATTCGTGTCTGTTGCACAAGTGACTGTTTGGACTCAGTAGCTAAGTGGACAGCATGTTAGCGCTTGAAGCAAAGGTGATAGGTTCGAGTCCCGCAGTGAACATCAATTCTGGGATTTAGATGCACCCAGCTGGCGAGTCCAAAATAGGATAAAACGTGCGTCGTGGATTTTACTACTAGATACATCCCATGAAAAATAGAGCGCAAAGGATACAATGTATTGTAGATCACCAACTTAGATGATCTATGTCGAATGATTAGAGGTCTGCTCGAGTTAGACGGGAATGGTATGACGAACCAGCTAGCTTTGAAGTCACACCTCGCGGTCAGCATCTAACGTGAATTATCCCTTCGATGTATCAAATCACCATGGCTGCTTTGAAGATCATATAACACAAAGGACGTTATTATGAAAATGTATGAGTAAGAATGAGTACAGAGAAGATAGCGAGACCACCACCGCATGCACCACTCCATGACATACGATTGACTGATGCGCGTTGGTTGTCCTCGACCTTGACGAGGGTCGATGATTTGTTCGATATTCAGTGATCCAACTGCCGGATGATTTGGCTACGGCTCAGTGACATTTTACTGGCCCTACAGTATGAATAAAAATAAGTCAAATCTTAGTCGATCAGAACATCAACAACAGCCGTCGTCCGAGTCTGTATGGATTTCTAAATATTCATCAGACAATAACCGTAGCAACGAAGCAAATTAATGATACGAATGCTCTTTTTGAACTAGACTTCTTATATTTGAGAGAGGATTTCCCGTAAATCCCCATGTTAGCTGACCAGTTCTTTAAGTTAGTATCATTTTATAGTGTTATTCACAAGTATGGTTTGTTCTATGTGCTTATTGGTCTTTTATTGGTGCACTTGAGTAGCTTTGGATTCACTGTATTACGAAAACTACAAACTGGAGGTTGATATTCATCATTTTATTTCTATCTCTATCATAGTACAGTATTTTGCATCGCCTAGAGTGCTGGTTTCAGTACTTTGCATTCAGCTTTAATTAAATATTAACTGGATGTTTTACGTTTGAAATCCCTCGAGTGTAATTACTTGACCTACATAAAGACAGACATATTTAACATGAACGATGAATCCCATGACAATCCTAATATAAAGTAACACCTACCTTTAGGCTGCTTTCGCGACACGTTTCCGTCAGCCGATGGTATTTGATATCGAATAACTTTTGCCTGTTCTGACTTAAATTACAGACATAAAAATAAGGAAATATTAATCTGGGATTTTTAGACACAAAAATAAGAAAATTGTAAGAGAAAATACTTTCAAAAAACAGATTAGTTGATTTGATTGACTAAAACAGGTATAATCAACTAATGTATATGTAACATGAAGGTGAAAAACATAAGCTAGGAAGAAGGATTTGACTCACAAATTAGACACTTTTGACTGTATCTTAGGTACTACATATCGATACAAACCTCTCGGGCTTGAGGTATAGTACACTACACATCACAACTCTTGACTAACGATGGACATGCAACAGATTTTACGGAGTATGTATGGTATAAAAACGTACAAAACATCCTTTTCTGTCTACATATATACATATGGTGTGATTATGTGTGTACTTCAGAAAACATACATGAAATAGTCGATCTGCCAAACTGATGTCAAATTTCCTTTCGTAAGTAATAAAACTGTCTTCATCAATATCATTAAACATGGGACGTATTTATAATAATTAAATAAGACGTGGGGTAATACTACCAAGTGAATGATCGTGACTGTGTCTATAAAATTTCATAGTTAACAATTGTGCAGCAGAACCAACACTAATAGACATTAACGTAATCTTCCCTATGTTGAAACATGGATTATTAAGTCTTAGGATTCTTGACTAATTTGCGAGAGTCAAGCAAACTACATTGCCTAACAAAACTTACTTATTGCGAATTTTCATCCTTTGCACTATTAGCTAATCATCGTAAATTTATTTCCTGGTCAGATCACAAGTGCTTTAATGATCGTCACTAAAATTATTATATTTCTTTAGTCATTAGAAAACTGAAGTTATCGTTATAAGATGATTTAATGTCCAAGGTTCGAACTCTGCTCTACTATATTTGGTATGGGCAGCTGCGTATTATCAGTAGCCGTCACATTTTTAGTGTCACTTAATACCAACGACATGAACATACATCTGATAAGTGACTTAATAAAATTTATTCAACCCAAACTGTTGTTGTTTACGTATAGTGATTCTATGCAGTCAGGCGTGTTCAAAGACAGTGTGAAACACCATCACCACAGTTGTAATGTAAAACTTTTTGAATTGAAGTGCTGTGAATTCGACCATTTAGGTAATGGACACTTTGAGTTTATAAATAACAATTTTGACAAAACGGAAGGATAAAAATATTTTCTATTTCTGCAATATACTCCTGTAATGTGACAATAGGACTGGGGACCGAGATTTTGTTATCAATAGATCGAATATTAAAACGATATGCTATACAAACATTGGATCCAGTTATACTAAATACGCGACTCACGATCGGTAAGAGGGAGATAGAATATACGCTAGACAATGCTTGACTTAACGCAGTTACAAGCAGTCAACCTTAATGAGATCAGAGTGGAAATTAATAACAAGGAAAGAAACCATATATTTAATAGTCGGTAAGTTGAATGTCTGATTTTTCACACTCAGTGGTCAATCATATTTACTTTCACTACCACACATCAAGTTTATCCTGGTATGTATTCAGAAATGTGATGGTACAGACATCTTTTTTGCAACATCACTTTCAACATAGTGTTTTTAATTATGTAAAAAAACTTATTAGCGAGGTTGTATGCACACTTGATTTGCACATTTGAAAGATGGTTACCAAATGATTTCAGGTCATCATATTATCATAAGGTAAAGCTACATCGTCCTCGATGGAATCTCTAGCTTGAGCTAACCGATTCACGTCTTAGTCATAAACTTTCTTTAAAATTGCCTTAAGAACACTACAAATTGCATACAACGTTAAGAAATAATGATTAATTCATAAGATCTTGCAAAGTTTCTGTAGATGTTATATAGAGACAAAGATTTCGATAAATATAATTTTACTTAAAACAAACACTTAAGGGTGGTTACTGTTACTAAACACAAAACTGGACAGTATATTCTTGTTTGGCAAATCTATGGTAGATTCATATCTTACCAACAAAAATAGTTAGAACTTATTATAAGTGTTAATCAAATTAGGTTACAACAGTGTAAATTTTAACATAGTCAGAGCATGAAGTAACTATATTAATTGTTTGCAGAATAGAGTCTTGGCTATTACATTATCTGGTCAAGCACAAATCGGAATAAATTAACTGATCCATTTTCAATCAATAATTTAGCGAACTGAAGATGTTAAACATTGCTGTTCAAGTTTACTGGAATGTACAGTACTAATTTTCAGTTCTTCTTTTGATTTCGGAAGACTCGAGGGATGTTAGACAGTAAAACATAACAATCAATCAAAGCGAGAGTTCTATTCGTCATTACTTTTATTCACATACAGCTCAGAAATGAAAACAAAAAAAAATTAATGCTACGGAGGAATAGGATTAGTTTTTCATACTTACCATCATCAGTAATGGTTTCTGTATGTCTTCTGATTCTTTAGTAGTAAGATCTGTTGTACAATGATATTCACGATTTCTTTGTTGTTTTTTTTTTAGAAAAAGCAAATAATATACGTAAAAAAAAACAAATTTCGCATTGGCATGAAATAAACATTGATTTAAAGAAAATATGTGTAAAAACTAACTAACTAACTACTACTATTACGACCAATAAGAAATTCGATTGCAACCATGAGATAAGAGTATCGTTTGTGAGATACAACTTTACAATTATATATAATATAACACAGTGGCAGGATATACAAGCTAGTATGCTAAATTATGAGTAAAATATACTACAGAAGAGTTGGGAACCATTTAAAAGTGGTATACGATGAAGTGTAGAGAACAGTTTTAATCACAGCTCCACAGAGACTAGGTTAGAAAATTTAGCGCATACTTTAAATACCACATTTTAGTTAAAAATTATTTTGATAAATATAATGCAGACAAATTTGAAAATAAAAAACAGTAGAATTGTTTAACTTGTATGGAAAATCAAATTTCTACAGTAAATCACTTCAAATTCGAATAAAGTTAAACTACTTTCAAACAATAGAAAGTTGAAGAAATTTGATTTAGTAATAATTGAGTAAAACTCGAAGTAATAGCCGATTGTCTACCTTTAAACATGGAACAGAATCTCTGAAGGTGAACGTTTAAATATTTAAGCATGTGCCCCAATAAACCTAAGTCTCAAAATATATGTGTTTGAAGGACCTGTAAACAAAAGTAGATTAGTGTAGATGACCTTGATGATGTGACAGGGTTTTCGTAAAGTTTAGGGGTAAAACACTTGAGGCCAGTTGCGAAGCGACTTCATTGTGAATAGGTTTTATCGCTTTGTTCGTATAATTATCAAATCTTACTGAATACACTATAAATCTATGAGGTAAGATGAAGTAAACTATTTTAAGGGTCAAACTTTTGTGACCTTTTCCTCAATCGTAGAAAGCTGACATCATAGAAGATAGTGATGATTTACGGGAAACACCTTAATACGGCCACATAGTTATTTAACTTCTTATTTGAACCTTAATTTTGACAATTTCGGTTTTCCCGATCTCCAACAAGCCTGTTTAAGATAGTGGAACATGAAGTAATAAATGTGCTAATCAATATAGATCACCGCGTCGTTATGGCAAACAAGCTCAAACACTGGGAAGAAGTAGCAACTATGATTGGAACTGGTGAGGGTCATCAATATTGAGAGTCAAATAAATATAAACGGTAAAACCTGAATAATCGTAATGTTACATCACGAATTGATTGAACTTATAAATGTGAACGATTGGGTTCAAATTTCGCTGCATAATCTGAATGTAATGTCTTAGAACTCTAGTGGGATCGTGGTTGCAAAAGTGGAGAGCATTAAACTAGTTTAGAACACCTGTATAGTACTCCTTGATTTTCAGATAAAGTAAGTTTATGATTTAAAATATCTCATGATTCAGGGAAACTATGAATAAAACGAAATTGAAGCTTAACGAAAAAATAAAAGTTTTGTTTGAAAACTTGGAGTGCCGAAGAAGTATTTTACCATTTACTTTATTAACAATTCATAAGTTTTTCACAGAAAGTTGTTCCTTATTTTAATCAAAGCTTGTATCAAGGCTTATCCCTCAATAATACTATCAATAACCTTGACTGTTTGGTTACATCTAATTCCATTCACGCAGCAACTATATATTGTTCTCGAAGATATTATTTTTGCAACGGTTGGTGTGGATTCGCTTGCACGGTATGAGAAAAAAAAATTTAGGACTAAATTCAACTTTTCTATATTATCTTTTCAGATTTTAATCATCTAACACTGTCGATATAGGGTTGTTTATGGATACTTTATTAAGTTTGTTATTGTTGTTGGAAAAGTGCAGTCGATTCTCACTAGAATTCGTTTTGTTATAAATTATTTGTGTTGATGTTAGGGGAATTATATTGTTCTAATTTTATTACAAATCATCATCCATATCAATTGTTTCAAGTGCACATTTAACAGCTTTTTTTGTACAGATTAAAACAAAGTAGTAAAAAAATCTAAAATAAAATTGGATTAACATAATTAAACTAAAAACTACAATTTAAACAATCATTTGAATACCTTTTAAATACTGTATCTTCTACTCTGATTTCAAAAAGACGTCCACAATATTCACGAATATCATCAGGTGTCAACAGAGATTCTTTTTCTTTGTCTTTAATAGAAAACACCTTGAAAAATAAGATTGGATGCAGCGTCAGAAGGGAAATTACTTTGAATGTGATCAACCTAAACGTTAAATGTAGTTCTGTTACATTTTTTTAAAGCTTACACATATTTATATATTTTAGTTATAGTATTTATGAGCAACTAATTAACTGTACGATTCTTTTGTTCGTACCTTATTGGTTATTTGTAAACTAGCACCCATCTTGTTGGTGAACGTATTTATTTTTCGTTCTGCCATTTGAATTGGTCGCTTTTAACATTATCTCTGTTAAAGTTAAGATACTCTTTTGAGTCCACCAGTCTTGGGCGAGTTTTCCAGTAAGTCTAACAATACCTAAAATTTCAAGCCGGTTTTTTTCCCTAAATCAGTAAGGTGTTAAAATATATTCTGAACAAAACTGGAGATAGAAGAAAAATACTTAGCAGACAATAATCACCTTCATATTTCTTCACATCTAACCTGAGTTTTAACGGCAACAATTTCTTGAGTTCCAGTAGGTGCCTCATTTTGTTTATTGGCAGATACGTTAGATATACGATCAGACTCTGACAGTTGAATATTTGGTGGTGTTGTTAAACAAGATCTTTTGGTTAGATTACCACGTCTAAATTTACGATATCTATTTCCGAAATGAGTTGGTCTATTATATAGGACGTTATTACAAGTACTTGACACTTCTTCAGCTACTTTAGTTAACGAATCTACAGTAAATATAATAGAAACAATGACAAGAATTGTAAAAAAAACAAACGATTTAAAATCCAACTTGAGAATATTGTACAAAAACTTAATATCATCGCTAATACCATATGAATTGGTTGAAATTCCTAAGACGCTTTGATTACATGATCAAGCGCCATCAAATGTAAACCAGAAAGGTGCTTTTTTCATCATTACAGTTCATTTCCGCAAGCCAGGAATAAACTTAATTTAAAGTATGATAGGTCTATCACATAGTATGAATAATATCATTGAGGACAATAGTAATTAGAGTCATATTGTTAGCGGAATATAGATTGGATTAAAGTATGTTCCGTGCAGGATTATGTTGGAGTACGCTGACTGGTCATTTCTTAGCGAATCAGAGCTAGAGGACATTTGGAGAAGACTCTAGAATCTTCTCATGTAAAATTATAGTTACACTCACGTCTTTCTTATCGCGAATTTCACTTTCAGTCAATCTTGTTTATTTGGAATATAATCATATTTCCATCCAACTGTTTTCCGAATCGGGGACTAGTTAAGTGAAGTAGTGTCGAAATAAATACTAAGCAGTAAGACTAGCTGAGTCATCATAAGAGATCATAATACATGTTGGGTAAATCTATTCATTTCAGACTGACATGCGCTAGAAAACTACTAAAAACAAAGAACTGAACGAAGTTAGAAATGTGGACCTTCCAACTCCAAATTATAGGTTAAAAAGGATCTTGTGCTTTATATGGGACATGTATGTCCATGTCGCAAAATGCATTTAATGAACAATGCTGAGGAATCTCAACCTCTATGATAAATTAACCAATAAATAGAACCTGATTTTCAATAGCTCATCATAAGTTGTACGTCGGATAAACCATGGCAAACCTCATAATGTCTCAAGACAACGAGAAAAAAGTGAAGATGAATGAAAACTCGAACGAATAAATGAATCGTTCATTACCAAAGGTCACTCTCGACAACATATTCCTATTAATCTCACAACCTATAAATATAATAAGTTATAAACATTACTATTCGACTTTCGGAAATAAGACTTCCCGTACAGTTTAGGTCTTTTCACCTGTATAGTTAGATAGTTTGAAAGTAGGAGCGTGCATTAGTGGCTAGATTGAAACGTGAAACAACAATATAGCGACAGTCAGTGATGAAAGTTATAGTCAAATCAAACAAATCTCTATAACCAACCTATAAAATGGTTTTTACGTAATAAACTGATCTCTACCTGGCCTTAAGAAATCGAAGTCATGAGACGATTAGGTTAAGTGAGGAAAGAGTTAAGCTATTTTAAGTAGTGTTCTTTTCTCAATCCTACTGTTCATTTCAGGATAAGAAACAATCACTTGACTATTTTATAGATACTCTTTAAGGGGTGGTTCAATGACCAAATGGTTTAACACACCCACTACATGGTAGGTTTAAACCCCTCCCCAACGACTTCAGTGTGGGCAGCCGGGAAGTATCTTCGGCTCACTTTTGGAGTACAGCTAGTAGTCAAGTACACCAACTCGTATTTAGTGAGTGTTAAATCTTCGATTTCCTTTCAAAATCACAAATTGGTTGGTCTTAAAATTTATGGGTATTTTTAAATATTTAATTAGGAAAATTCCAATAAATAAAAAATAATGAAAAATTTCTTACTTTGTAAAGATGATATTTCGTTGGATGAACAATCGATTGAATCTTCGCCAACACCACTACTAACATCGTCATCATTATTCAAACGTGGTTTTTTAGCTCGACTATCATCTTCAAATGAATTCTCTTTTTCATCATCACCAGAAGATAATTCACCTTCTTCTTTATCGGAATTTTTACTTTTCACTACATCAACATCGTGATTAGTATTATTATTATCTTCAGGTAATGAAAACGAGTTATTTCTACTACGACTGAATGATACTGAAACACCATCATTAATTGGTAGCTTATCCTCATGCTTGTTATTTATCACTGACACTTCATCTTCTAACGATTCATTAGATAGGTCTAATCTTTGAACTGTTTGTACATCTTCAGATGGGATGTTTGTTGGTGATTTTTCAAACGGACAGCATACTGTTTCATTATTTAACTCATTTATTGGACTAGTGAATTCTGAAGGGACCTTTGTATATATCATAGTTAATGAATTAATTATATGAAAAAAGACGATAAAAGAATAAAAACGATAATGAAAAGAAAATATCACTGTTAGGTTGACTGGATAAAACTGAGTCGAGTTAGTGATGATACTTTTTGGCATTATAACTATTACGTATATGTAGTATAACCAAAAGTACCATATTTGCATACACACACACGTAAATATTCCATCATTAATTTACTTTCACTACTCAGAATTGACTAATTTGATCATAGATATGGCAAGTTCATTTCCGGAAATGATTTAATATGGAATTAACTAAATGAAATAATATGAATGTTGCTACATACTAAGTTACTACTTGTCTGAACAGTATAGATAGCGAAAATTCGTACTCTACTCTCAAACATCTTTGTTTCAATGGTCAAGAAGAAAGTTTTGTCGAAAAATAGGGAACTATTATTAAATAAATAATATATTTGTAATATCCCAATGAGTAGAAAATTAGATTTTCTGACGTTTCGTGGCTTAGTGTAAGTCACTTCTTCAGAGAATAAATAACCAAATTAAAATTAATCCAAGTTTAAATAGTACAACGGAACAATACAAGAATAATATTTGATCAATCAAAAAACAGATATGAACAAGTTGATGTCATGTCATTTTTGTCAAGGTGATTCATAAGTGACGTGTATGTAAATTTGCATGTGTATGTATGTGTGCATTGTTTAAGAATGAAAAATTGTGTGACCTTTATGGTAAGATGGGATAGAGTTTAAATTTGTAATATGATAGTGTGAATTTGTAAATATGATCAGACTGAGTGGCTAGGATAAATGGTCCAAGTAGGATGTATGGTAAGGCCTTCCTTTCTGTTGAGAGAAGTAGGATTAAGTATTATATGGAACGCCTCAGCTACCCTTCTTTCTTTGTAGTTGGAAAAGCCTTTTTGCAATATTTTGATATTTTTAAAATCGATTTGGTGGTTGTTGAAAATGGCATGAACTGCTATTGCCGATTTAATTTGAAGTTGGTTCAATTCTACAGGATTGTTAGGAGGTTTCTTTGTGTGCCTAATATGTTCTTTGACTCTAGTCAAGATTTCGCGGGATGACTCTCCGATATAATAAGCATCACAATCGATACAACCTAATTTGTAGACGCAGTTTTGTGTGTACATGAAGGGGATTTTGTCTTTTAGGTGAACTAAAGTATTACGTAGTGTGTTCGTTGTTTTGTAGTATACTTTAATTCTGTGTTGTTTCAAGATTCTTTGGATTTCTTCTGTTGTGCCATGACGGTATGGTAAAACTGCAGTACCAATCCATGGTATTTCATTCGAATCATTATTATAACGTAATGAACTGTTTTGTTTTAATATGCTTCTAATAATCTTCAAAGGAAAATTATTAAATTGTAAGATGTTAATTATATTCGTTTGTTCTTTTTGTTTGTCTTCCTTTGATGTGATGATCTTGTTAGCTCTTCTAAAAAGATTTAAGGCTAGCGAGATCTTAGCACTGAAAGGATGTGCTGAATGGAAGTCAATGTAACGATTTGAGTGCGTCGGTTTAGACTTCCATTTGGATTTCTTTTTACTAAGCAATCTAAGAATGGTAGCTCACCATGTACATTTTCATTTTCATTGGTGAATTTGATGTGCGATGAAAGTGTATTTATTCGTTTTGAATTACAAACCACGATATCCAACCTTTTTACAGAAAGAGAACGCCACTATTTAAATTCATCGAAACTCCGACAAATTAAAAAATTCGAAAACATCAAAGAAAAGAAGAAAGATAAGAAAACATCAACAATAAAATCTAATTCGAATGATCTAAGAAGAACTGTTCATAATCTCTCGAACAGAAACTTAAACAGTCACGAAATCACTCTACTGGAGAAAGGACTAAATTTCAATTTACATAGAAAACCACTTAGCACTCTTGAAATTGCCCCTATTATAGAACCAATAATCGCACAACTACCGGAAAAGGAGTCGCATTTACTTCGTCAAAAGACATCCCATATTCTGACTAAACAAAAACACATTACACCTAACATTTCAAAAGAACAATTGGAGGCTCTGCATTCACTTAAAAAAGACATAAAACCGTGAGACATTACATGATTTGGGATGCAAAGCAAACCAAAGCGAGATTCCAATGATTGGTTTTAGCTCGTTTAGAAGTTGACTTGTTTCTAATTTGACTTTATTCTTAATCGTTAGAGAAATTTTTTGATTGATCTTTTCATAAGGTCCTGTTGAGAGATGTTCAAGAGCTTTATTAATATAATCTGTTTTATTCATGATTACTGTTGTGTTGCCTTTGTCGGCTTTTGTTATGATAATCGTTTTGTCTTTTTTAAGTGAATGCAGAGCCTCCAATTGTTCTTTTGAAATGTTAGGTGTAATGTGTTTTTGTTTAGTCAGAATATGGGATGTCTTTTGACGAAGTAAATGCGACTCCTTTTCCGGTAGTTGTGCGATTATTGGTTCTATAATAGGGGCAATTTCAAGAGTGCTAAGTGGTTTTCTATGTAAATTGAAATTTAGTCCTTTCTCCAGTAGAGTGATTTCGTGACTGTTTAAGTTTCTGTTCGAGAGATTATGAACAGTTCTTCTTAGATCATTCGAATTAGATTTTATTGTTGATGTTTTCTTATCTTTCTTCTTTTCTTTGATGTTTTCGAATTTTTTAATTTGTCGGAGTTTCGATGAATTTAAATAGTGGCGTTCTCTTTCTGTAAAAAGGTTGGATATCGTGGTTTGTAATTCAAAACGAATAAATACACTTTCATCGCACATCAAATTCACCAATGAAAATGAAAATGTACATGGTGAGCTACCATTCTTAGATTGCTTAGTAAAAAGAAATCCAAATGGAAGTCTAAACCGACGCACTCAAATCGTTACATTGACTTCCATTCAGCACATCCTTTCAGTGCTAAGATCTCGCTAGCCTTAAATCTTTTTAGAAGAGCTAACAAGATCATCACATCAAAGGAAGACAAACAAAAAGAACAAACGAATATAATTAACATCTTACAATTTAATAATTTTCCTTTGAAGATTATTAGAAGCATATTAAAACAAAACAGTTCATTACGTTATAATAATGATTCGAATGAAATACCATGGATTGGTACTGCAGTTTTACCATACCGTCATGGCACAACAGAAGAAATCCAAAGAATCTTGAAACAACACAGAATTAAAGTATACTACAAAACAACGAACACACTACGTAATACTTTAGTTCACCTAAAAGACAAAATCCCCTTCATGTACACACAAAACTGCGTCTACAAATTAGGTTGTATCGATTGTGATGCTTATTATATCGGAGAGTCATCCCGCGAAATCTTGACTAGAGTCAAAGAACATATTAGGCACACAAAGAAACCTCCTAACAATCCTGTAGAATTGAACCAACTTCAAATTAAATCGGCAATAGCAGTTCATGCCATTTTCAACAACCACCAAATCGATTTTAAAAATATCAAAATATTGCAAAAAGGCTTTTCCAACTACAAAGAAAGAAGGGTAGCTGAGGCGTTCCATATAATACTTAATCCTACTTCTCTCAACAGAAAGGAAGGCCTTACCATACATCCTACTTGGACCATTTATCCTAGCCACTCAGTCTGATCATATTTACAAATTCACACTATCATATTACAAATTTAAACTCTATCCCATCTTACCATAAAGGTCACACAATTTTTCATTCTTAAACAATGCACACATACATACACATGCAAATTTACATACACGTCACTTATGAATCACCTTGACAAAAATGACATGACATCAACTTGTTCATATCTGTTTTTTGATTGATCAAATATTATTCTTGTATTGTTCCGTTGTACTATTTAAACTTGGATTAATTTTAATTTGGTTATTTATTCTCTGAAGAAGTGACTTACACTAAGCCACGAAACGTCAGAAAATCTAATTTTCTACTCATTGGGATATTACAAATATATTATTTATTTATAACAATCAACCCAATGCTCAATTTATTCGAAATTATCAAATCAAACCTTGGTAATGATACCTAGAAACTATTATTAATTTCGTTTTTTACTATAGCACTCAACAAGCTGAAGAAGAAAGTAGACAGAAAAGCCAAGCGTTCTGGGAAAAAAACTCCAGCAAAATTACCAAAAGAAAGAAAAGACTCTCTATCCGAATATGAGATAATTGCAGTCTGAAACGGTTATGTATTATTGTGCTAATGATTTCATCAATACAGAGTCCGTTATACGTACAAAGAACCTTCGTAAAAAACGTACGGTGAAGTATAAAAATCCAAACCTTTATTTAACTTGTAGTAGTCTGAAGTTCGTATGAAGCGACAATTGCTTTGTATATAAATGAGCACCTTGTTCTAATTCTATTACACTACCATTTGCATTCATGGTCTTCTTCCCATTTTTGTGAACTGGTCCGTTCGTAGCTAGTGCAATACTTTCTGAACAGACTCAAGAGTTTGTATATTTCACACTAAATTTAATACTATTACTTATTATATTTACGTTTGGTAATCAAACTAAAAGGCGACAACAGTCCAACAAGTCATACACTGTTGGTTTGCGCCATAATGGGGTCCCTTTGATAACGGCGAACAGCGGTTGGACACTGAAAGCGACATGGCGCAAATGAATTTACTTCTTATCTTCCTCTAGATCTAAGGTCCCAGTGTTGCTTTACAAATACTTTTTTATTTTATCTTCGGAAATTCTATTTTCAGTGTTTAATTTTCATCACTAATATTTCTACTAAAATCGTTTAAAATTATTTGTTATTCATCTTGTTCATTTTATCTGACTTTTCCAAGGTTCTACGTTGATGTAAGTGAACAATTAAGAAGGTAGGATAGACGACAATCATCGTAGCAACACATTCAAAATATCAAAATGAGTCTTAGACATGGTAGAAAAAAGTATAAATAGCACGCTAAGTGTTTAAATCAAGACCGGGGCTGCACAGTTTCAATGGACCTGATTTTACGTACCCAAGCGGGTGCAATTGACAGCTTGGTATTATTATTATTATGTAGCTGGTAACTAGTGATTGTCTTTAAGTAAAAAATCCTTGACAACTATGTGAAATGAATGTGAATTTAGGAAATGAAACCATATATACTCATCTATTTTTAGTCTGACTACAAACTATGAACTACGGAAAACATTATAATGAAAGTTACAAATGTATTTGTTTAGCAAGCGATAGAAATCTTGATATTGTAGACAAACATATGTATAGATACAATGGCAAAATAATTCTCCGTTCAGGGATGAAAGAGTAAATAACTAAGAGAGAAATAAAATAAATACTGAGTGTGATGGTAAATGCCATACCGAAAGGAAATCCATAAATTATGAAGTAAAAATGAACTCGTTAGTTTCGAATGGATAGTTGTGCGAAAAGTTATGAATGTTTGTTGAAAGAATTTTAACAAGTTAGAAGATTATATGATAAAAGTTATTGGAAAAGATTAATTTCTTACAATTTTTTAATCTAGGATAACATGCATGATCAATCACCAAAGTACATCAATACAGTGCTGGAAATTTACCTTATGAGATTCAGTTGGATAAAAATTTTTTCCACTAGCTTTACGATAAGCCAAACATGGAATAGCCGATACAGGAATACGATGGTGACGTACACTACTCGGTCCAATAGAGTATGGTCTTGAAAGTGTCACCACTCGGCTTGATCTGTGTAAATATACATTAAGTCCAGAAATATGACGTAGTTGGAGCCAACCCTCGGGTAGTAGACCAAAATCAACTGTTTCAACCATATCTATTGTTAAGAAGTAATAATGTTGTTCGGGAAAAAACTTATTGTAAAATTAATCTACACATGTTAATATAAATGAGGTTACTTAGGTTTCAACTATGTATTCAAATGTCAAGGATACAAAATGAAAATTTTTCAAAAAGAAAAGTGCTACTCCCTTTTTAGAAAGAGCGACATTTTGTATAAGAAACAGAATCAAGTCAGTAACTTGATTCTTTTCATGACATTTTCAGTTATTTTCATCACATCAATATCAGTAAAGGGTCGGGAAAAATCAGGTAGAACGTATCTTATAGTAGAATACCTCATAAACACACACGCATAACCCACTTTGAGATCGAACAAAGAAAATTGTAAAGCTGTGCAACAAGAAAATCTCTAGAATATTTATTTTGATGTGTGGCTGATGTACTTAACTATAGTTAATGACAGAATAAGAGTTTCGGCAAAGGAAACCTATGTTTTTTTAAACATGATCGGTGTAAACTAGTAATCGGTGGTCCATGTGCTGATGTCGATTTACGGAGAAAACCATACTAAGATAGTTACCAAATCTTTTGAGTACAACGACGTAGATTATCTTAAGTTCTTGAATTTCATCTTAATAGACCGGATAACTTATCTACTCTCGAGTCACTCAAAACTTTAAATGCCACCATTAAATATCTAAACAATGAGTCTTGTTAAATATAATTACTTATGTGAAACCAAATCGAATGAATATGTGGAATATTTCATGTGTACCCTTTTTGCCTGGTTTGATGATTATAAAGGATTTTATTCAAAGTCCATGATAGTTTTGCTTTTCTTCACAAAACGTGGGACAAACTCCATCTTTCCGAAATCGTTATTAGCACATTTACATTCGATAAGGAACAGATATCTACTCAGACACTGTAAACTTATTATTATTAGGATGAGAAAATGTTAGAAATACGTTTCCCCATCTCCGAGTTCGGAATATTACTTTAGGGTTGGTGTGCGTGAATGTTTATTCTAACTTAATGGGTTGTAAACAAGTAATAACATCTCAATTCGTATACTTATTTGTCGATATCCTCTTTACACATAGACTGTGTACTATGGAAACTGTCAGTCAAGAAAATGGATGTTTAAATTGGCACAGGCAATTATATCTTATTCATAAGGAATAAAACTTCTGCAAATATATTAAATTTAAAAATGATCGTATTCATAAACCATCTTACGAAAGTAAGAATGAATGCAATTTTTCATCCATGTTAGAACGGTGAGTTATTAATACAAAACAAACCTTTGTGGTAGTCATTTACCAGTGGTTGAACAGAATTACCGTCCCACACTAACAAGCTGTGGTTAACATCCTTCAGTGGGGAACAATGCCCCCAAATGCCCTGGTACGGCTGAGAGTGGGGAGAGTCCGCTCTCCCTCTCGAAATGCTCTCACATGGCCATGCGTATATAGCCTCTGCCAGGAAAGTCCTACTCATTGCCTTCTCGTGGCGGGGGTGTTGTTTACGAAAATGAGAGGACGAAAAGCGAATGTCCGGCGCTATAACCGGATCCCAAACCAATGGTGCACATGGGCTAGCTCCAGTATCCTGAAGGAACAAATGGCGTATGAACCAATCGTTGGTCACCGGCTACCATGGGACTGCATCTCCTCACGATGCTCCACTGCCTTGTGGGTCAGACGTTCAGGTCGAAGGCTCGGGGTGTGGCCCCCTAAGAAAACCACCTGCTTTGGTTTGGGCACCCGGGCAGTATCACAGCCCTCACACAAATCAAAATTGATTTGTGTGGCGCATATGTACTTGGTGCCTCCCTTACCTATACTTATGTGTCAAAATAAAATAAAATAAAATAAACAATGCATAGTTACTTAGCTACCATAACAATATTCTATCATGCCATAACCGTTTAATAATGGTTGTTATCGAAACCCGATTTTGAATAATTACGCTGATATGAATTCGGATCCATTCATTCATGATATGTAAGTATGTTACACATAGAAATGTAGTAACAATAGTTTTATGATGAAAATTATAACCACTACCAAAAAGGTAATCTTCAATATCAGATCAACTTAGCCACTAAAAGTGAATCACAATCGCTCATCAGGGCCCGTTACTCTTCCTTGCTTTAAGCTAATTATGGACTTTTTAACCTCACTAATAACTGAGTGACTTGTATCAGTTCTCTATTCAGGTTGTTAGGAGAGAAGAACTAGGTTAGTTGTTTCAGAATGTGTGTAAAACAACGAGCTGAATTGTTCGCATATCCCTTAAAACACTAATCTAATGAAATTATGGTCAGCCTGAACATGCAAAACATCTTGAAAACTAATGATTACAAGACCGGATTGCTAAGTTTTATTTCACCGGAGAAATAATGAGACCAAGAATTAAAATTACCTTCTGTGAAAACCGCTAAGTTACGTGAACTCAGCTAGTATTCCATTAAAAATTTCAAGTGATAACTTCTTAAAGGAAGTGTATTTGGGAAATCTCGAAAGCTTTGTAACATATGTTGCCCCAAACTTATTACATAGAAATGTTCATATGAATGTAAATAACAAATATACTAACCATTTATTACAAAACGCCTTTCCTTTATAACGGAGCGCTTTCGCTTGAACTCCATACCATCACATACATTAATATTTGAATTCACATTTGGAATGTCTCCACTAGACTCTTCTTTAACTATAGTTCCCAAAGATTTTGTACCATCATTCTTTATTTTACAATCTTTAGATGACAAAAACAATATATTACCTCATCACCCAATGAACCATCGCACAATTGCACGTCCATAATGTTATTTAACAGTTAACTATAGTAGTGTTATTCAGTAGTTCACAATATACCCGTTGTCGTATTACAAAATGAACTTCACTAAAGTTCTTTCTGAAATAGAAAAAACGTAGCAGTTTGAAGCTCACTTAGAAAACTCACACATTCATATGACTTTTTCCCTAAACTTTCCTGCTTTTTAGTGATTTACACTATGTAGAAGTACCTGTCTAGATACATGGACATGAATTTAAGAAACACTCAAAATATAATTACATCTGAACTTAAATTCCATTCTTTATGTAAAGTTCACACGAAATTTACGCAAGCTTAGAGAAGGGGATCATACTTACATAACTATTATTAAAGTGCATTTCAAAAAAAGAGAACACATGAGATTATCTGACCATTAGTACTTGAAAAATATATAATTAATAACGTTGAAGACCACAATATATCAAACGCCATAAATTCAGGATTATTTTTTGACGCACACTATCAATATGTGATCTAAATCTGCTAACCAAAAGGTATTATCAGATCCTCTGGGGTTGCATGCCACCGAGGTAATGAGATTCGGTAGGTTGGTCGGTGATGAGCTTTTACCTGAATGGATCTTAAAATTAATGCTAGGGAGTCGTGGGGAACGAGACTATTATAAGAAATGCACAGAATGTTTGGAATTGAAATATCTGTAACTAGCTGGATTCGCCAATTGAAGATCGGATGAAATAGAGAAAATCTTTATCCAAGTCAAAGATTCAACAGGAGGATAGGTAGAAAAACTTTAGAATTCGGGTTTAATTTGTAGAGGTTTTGACTTATCCCGTTATTGGTGTACTTGACTGAATTTTGATTAGTCCTAGTTGACATGTATGTATCCTGTGCAAATTGCCTCGATACAACCTTTTTTGAAACGTTCTATAGAAGGGATAAATTTTGGCTACCAATGGGATGCAGGACGTGCGTTTCGTCTCACTCAGGAGTCTTCAGCTGGTGCACCTGCATCCCAGAGTTGATGTTCATCCCGAAATTCGAACCCAGTGTCTTTCGCTTCAAGTGCCAGTAGATAATGAGTTGGCATTTAAAGCGAAAGGTATCGAATTCAAATCCCATGGTGAATATCGACTTTGGGATGCAAGTACACTCAGTTAACGAGTCCCAGATAGGAGGGAATGAACATTCTGGATTCCACTGTTAGTCTATCTCTTCCATAAAACTTAGAACTCAGGGTTTTCAGTTGATGAGGTTTTAGAGACCAATGCTTCAGAAATCCCTTAAGCACCCTGAGCTTATACTAAATAAGCATCTGCAATCTTAGAATTAACGCTATGCTTTTTGGTGGAAGAATTGAGAGTCAACACAGTCACTATCATAAAACATGGTTCGTAAGAGATCCGGAAACTACTACTTCTCATAGAGTACATGCTTACACTCTTACTCGTGTAACTTTATACATTGGAGTCATACGGTAGTGACAAGTGTGAATAGCCAGCCGTTTAATCATTTCAAAGTAGGTTTTGATGGCCAGTAATGGTACCGTAGCTCAAGTTGTCTTGGAATTACTTTATAAGCAGAGATAATGGTGGCTAGAAGTGAAATCCAGTAATAGACTAATCAGTTACAGTCCTAAGCATCAATGAGAAGATTCAAACAGCTAATACAAAAATGGGGATGACTATGTTTTCTTTCGGTATTCATCTTGACCGTTTTATTTCTTGTACTGATGTGGCTCAGCAACTAGAGCCGATAGATATTTAAGCCATGATCTAGGTTGTTTTTTATTGCTTTTGTTGTCAGTCGCATCTGTACTTGGAGCAAGACTGACGGTCATTCTGTCTTTGCGAATTTAAACGGACTCTATATCAACAGAAGCCGTTCAGACAGTTATTGCCTTTGTTAACAGACAACCTACAACTGTGGAGAGTTACAAGTACTGGTGATGATAGACCAAAGCTCTTATTTGATGCAAGTGAATTAGACGTTACAAAAGTTAGCTTCAAAGAATAAACTTTGGGGTTGATAGCCACTCATACACCGATCGTATACCACTCTCATACACTTTGAAATAAAAAACTTAGGTGTAATCATAAGCCATGAAAACGACTGAATACTGCAATCTATTAGCTGCTAAGACGCTTTGTGGGTTACGGACACTTCAAAGAAAGTGGTTAAACAAATACTTTGTACCCCATCAAAATGCTACATCCAAGCGTTAATTACGCAATTAATTAAAGATTAAGATACTTTCGGACATGTACAAAGAGGTACTAATTTGATAATAGGACATTATAGTATCTCTTATAAAGTGAAGGCTAGTCGCTTAGCTCTATTTCCATTGTGAGATGATCTCATACCTGGATCCCGTATTTTAAATAAGAAATTAGTTGGGTCTAGTCTTTTTGCTTCCTCTAAGAGCAACCATTTTGGAGGCTATCATGAAATGGTTTTCAAACTACGATCGAATAAACTTGGGTTATTATTTCGTCCTTATATAGTGATCAACGGATGGAACACCCCTACTCGAAAGTGATATTGGACTTATCAGTAAGTGATTCCAGAGAGAAAACTGGATTTTCACGGAAATATAAACCACAAGTATTATTGCAGACAAAGCAGCATATCTTAATTACTAAATATTGAGTAATTGTGGTGCTTGTATGAACTAATGATTCCTTTGTACTTGATGTCTGCCTGAAAGCGAATGCTACCAAAGCCTGGGTGGATAGGCCGTTCTACCTGAGTTTTGTATGCCAACGCTCGTAGTCTAAGAAATAAATCTTGTGACCTAGAAACATTAGTTGACAAATTAAGGCCACTTATTGTAGCAGTGACATAAACTTGGTTAGTCCATGACTTGGACATTACTCCAGAATTATCCGGATACCACTACCTAAGGAGTGATAGACATAGATGTAGAAAAGGTGGCATTCTTTTACATATAGCCAATAATATAAATATCCGCTTCTCTGTTAACGAATCCCATGATAGCGGTACTTGCGAAGTCATTAGCTGTGAATCGGCTATCGTACGTCGTACATTTATACTCGGTGTCATCTATCACAGCCCGATTTGCTTAGCTTATGGCTTTATTTTAGAGCACATTCAGCTTTGGAATGTAAATAACAGATGCTTGATAATAGGAGACTTTAATGCACCTGATATTAGTTGGACTGAGATGACCACGGAAGGATCTATAAAGATCGGAATATTCCTGTAGATGTAATCTTCATAGATCTAAGTAAGGCCTTCGATAAGGTCTTTCATTCTGACCTTAAATTCAAACTGGAACGTTTTGAAATCCATTATACCGTCGTAATTTGGATAAGTAACTTTCTCCATGACAGGAGACAAAGGGTAAGGGTTAATGGAACTCTCTCCTCGTGGGTACCTGTAAAAAGTGGAGTTCCCCAAGGTACAATCCTCGGTCCTCTTTTCTTTTTACTTTATGTAAATGAATTACCAACTGTAGCAAAATCATCCGTTCTACTTTTCGCTGGTGACAAAAATTTGGAGACCCATACACAGTATGTCGGATAGAATAGTATTACAGGATGATCTTAGCTCATTGGTGGCATGGTTGGACAAGTGGTCACTAGAAGTAAATCCTAACAAGAGTGTGGTGACGCAATTAAATAACTGTGATGATTCGTATCACTACACAACATGCGGATTCGTGCTACCCAAAGTAGGAAACTATAGATTTAGGAGTCATATTAAGCAGTGATCTCAAAACCACCAGTCACTGTGAGGCTGCTGCTACAAAAGGCTATAGGGTTTTATGATTTATTCGTAGGTCTTTCCAGTATTTAGATGATGAAATGTGGGGCCGCATTTAAAATATGGGATTCAAGCAGCGAGTTCTTGTTTCAAGTATGAAGCAGATATGCTGGAAAGAGTCCAACGAGATGGTAAAAGGTCTATCTGGCCTATTTTATGAAGACGGACTGTGATAACTTATTTCCGTTATCTTACAGTAGAATACGGGGTGATCTAATAGGCTTATCGTATACTGGACGATGACCTTGGTATTAACATGTTTTATCTTTTACTTCCGTCTAGGACTGATAATTCGAGAGGATATTGGAATAAAGTGCAAAAACCGAGATCAAATGGCTTACGTATAGAGTTTCGTTTCTCGCACCGAGTAGTGAATTACTGGGATTTTCTACCGGAACACGTAATATCAGTCAGTCAGCTGCAACGTAGGACAAGGCACATATATGCATCGGTCCAACTTGCAGTACCGCATTAGCACAACA
Organism: Schistosoma spindalis; assembly: GCA_946903255.1. Taxonomy (NCBI): domain Eukaryota; kingdom Metazoa; phylum Platyhelminthes; class Trematoda; order Strigeidida; family Schistosomatidae; genus Schistosoma; species Schistosoma spindalis. The sequence continues at coordinate 32,089,041 of OX336417.1, read as the reverse complement.
AGATGAACACCGGATTCAGAGAAGCAATTAATTCAATCATGGTAATATATAAAAGAAAGACTGCATGTAAGGAAATAGTACAGGAAGAAAGAATTAATTCGTAGAAAGAAAGATATGAAGCGATTTTAACCTCACAGATTAAGAGAAGACAAACAGTGTATACACCTACGCCATTCTGATCGATTCTGAGCCATGTCACCAAGAGCCTCCAACCATTGGTCACGATAGTCACGCAGACCCCAACCAAATAGTCTGCGTCTACCAACATGGCTCAGACTAGAAGTTAGTGACTTGAAGCACTGATGCCACGTTTTGGTTTGGCTGCCTTCAACTTTCTTCCAATCATCCCTAAAACCGGTTAGCAATGCGCGTTGTGGTAATCGGTGTTCAGGCATACTTAACGTGTGACCCAACCATCTGAGTCGATGAAGATTTACAATCTCATCAACTGATTTACCATCATTTCCTATTACTCTGTGTATCTAACCTCACTATTACTTACCCAGTGATCCCAGCAGATGCGAGCAATATTTCTAAGGCATTAGTGGTCAAATACTAGTAACTTACGAGTATCTTCTACTCTTAAAGGCCATGTTTCGCAGCCATATAGTAGAACGGAACGAACTGTTGCGCAGTATACTCGTCCCTTAATTGATAGACGGATATCTGGCCTTCACCATAGATGACGTAAGTTGGCGAAAGCTAAACGAGCTTTTCGAATCCGTGCCGAGATTTCGTCAGACACCAACCCATTAGGGCTGATCAGACTTCCAAGATAAGCGAAGTTGTCAATGCGTTCGACTACTTCACTCCCTATCTTTAGTTCAGGTGTTGACGCAGGCCAGTCCTGAAGCAACAACTTGCGTTTAGAGGGAGAGAAGCGCATCCCAAACATTCTGGCATTGTCGCTCAGTGCTACCAAAGGACTCTGTATTTTACCAGCATCGTCACCAAGCAGGACTATATCATCTGCGTATTCTAAGTCGATAAGTGGACCTCCTGTTAGATCAATACCCGAGAATTCAGTCGATGAGACGTAATATCAGCACTTTCTGTTGATATTTTCAAAATGAGATTGGACCTCCACAGTGCTACAAAATGCAAGGATTAATATAGGTCGATAGACCTTCTATCCTTCTTACTGAAGAGTGACTGAATTCCAAATCACGAACCCTTCAAATTGATACCTATTTAGGTTGCCAAGTCCTACTAATCTATGGAAAAGATAAGAAGACTTCAAATTTCCTTTACAGTAACTACAATGTCGTTTATGGTCTGTCATCTTACTTAACTTGTATTTCTAGTAAAAAGCTGAGCGGTCCTCTATCTCAAAATAGCGTTAGCTGTGACATGAAAATCTTTCTAAAATATCTTGACTAGCGGTCGAAGGCATATGTGTTAATGTGCAGAATTAGTTTGGTAAGGGATTTAACAACAATCAGAATATTAGTTCTCGTGGGTACACTGTATCCAGAAGCCTTATAACTTATATGTTATAAAATATCTTTGTGGCCGACTACAATATAGTTGTGTACGAGTTCCTCGGATCTTTGATTTAAATGCAGACTATTCATATTATGCATTTCCCTTTTTTCTGTTCTAATTTCTTCTTGGTGAGCCGAAATTTTACGATCAATCGGGATGATAGTGATCTTTTCCTTATTTTACAAAACTATAGTTTTGTAACGTTAGCAGGTCTGGAAACACCTAGAAATGCTCATAAATTGTAGTCATCCACTGTAGCTACATGTTTTAGAACTTAAAGTGTGCCCATAACACCAAATACCTGGTGTTATAGATTCCATAAGCTTTAAAATAACTTCGTTAGTGAAAGATTTTCTGGCTTTCCGTCAAATGGAAGACTGAAATGACCCTAAAGTGAAATAAAGGTATAAATAATAAAGAAATATCACCACGCCAACATATACGCTTAGACTTACCGACTTTATAACTTATGAGCGTCGTCCTTTGGCTATTCCCAAAAAGACCAATCAGAACTATCCTATTTAGCTATTGGCTACTTTAGATCAAATATTTTGAGTGATGCACCAAGGTTAACCATCTGTGAGTCTATGTCCAATTTCAGTGACTTTTGGTGACCGGATTTCGTAGTTCATTCATCTATGTAGAGTGTTATGGGTTAATTTTCTCATTTAATGACTTTGTTTTGTTGTTTTTACGATGTTATTGTAGTTGTCGTTATTTCTAGTTTCAGTTTCAGTTTGAAAAGGACATGAGTCTGAGTGGACTGTGTAAGTCCTGGAAATGCTAATCTCTCAGTGGATCCAACCTCCAGAGTTGACTAATGGAGCTTCAACCACATGTTAATGTTACAAGTCCCACTCGTTGATGGTCCGGTGGGTCGACAGTCAGCTGGCTAGTGATTTGTCCAAGGTTTGTGAACATTTTAATGTTCTCGTAATTTCTATGTTTTAGAAGATGAAAAAAATGATGTCACATCAGATTCAAACTTCCTGACGTTGAGATTCAGTCTCTTCAGTACCGAATGGTCTAAATATCTCCCACATTCTTCTGTTACGAGAAGAGAGAGAACCTCTTTATTTAACCATGTTGTGGAGTTTCTCGAACTTCTTGGTGTAGTCCAAGATATGTGTGGTGCAGTGACTTTTGTACACATTCTTTTGAGTACCTTCCAAACCGTTTCAATGAGAGATTAAGGTTTTATTATCCGATCTGTTGAGGATGCTGTGTGTATAATATCTTCAATATTTACTTTCCAGATGTTTGGTTTGGCTCGGGGTGACACATCTTCGTTATTGACAACGAAATGGAAATGAGAGACTAGAACTGCATGGTCACTATTAACTAGGGTCGGAATATAATGGAGGTTTGTTAAATCATCCTTATAATCGTTAAATATGAGACTTAATGGAGATGACTGGAAGTCTGGGACTCATCTTGAATTAAGGCATGTGATAATCGCATCAACTAGATTCTGTTTGGAGGAATTTTCTGAAAAATCAGTCCCTCGAATTTTCCAGTCATGGGATGTGTTGTCAAAGATGGTCAATGGGATAGCATTTCTAATGAATAGAGCTATTCCTTCTTTACGCTTTTGGAATCTATTGGCTCTTTCTGATGTGACACTTTCGAAATCAGGTTTCCCTTTGTCTGCAAACTGTGTCAGCCAAGCTTCTGTGACAACGGTTACATCCGGCTTGGAAGAGCCTCTCTGTACATCTAGCTCCGATCGCTTATATTAGTAAGCTACAGGCATTTGTAAAAAAGATCCGAATACTGCTTAAATGGCTTCATGCTGTACCCAAGGTGGCTCCGGAATCATTTTCCATCGAAGCCTTACCATCTGAGAATTCACAATTCTAAGGTCCTTCTTATCAGCATCTAACATTAGTTTAATTTCTTTTTGCAGTATCACAGCCCTCACATATATCCAATGAGATCTGTGTGGCGCATATTTATTCGCTGCCTCCTTGTACCGATATCTATGTGTTAAAATAATAAAATAACAATAATTTCTTTTTCAGCTTTTCGTCCGTTTATAGTGTCCGCAAGCGGCAAGTCTTGACGGAAAAAACTCATGACCCCTTTGGTTAACGTTCCCTCCGTAGTATTAGGTCTCTTTGTTTTGGAGTTTTAAATGTCACTTTTAGCAGCCTAGTTTGATTCTGTTTCAAGTCCGTTTTACTACCAATTCTATAAATCCTAAGCAGGGTACCTCCAGTGATATCTTAGGGCACCAGCTGGCTTAGTAGATCTCTTATCAACCCAATGTCGTGCTCAAAGCGATTTCTGGGTTCTGAGCTTTATTCTCTTTGACTCTATGAAAGAAAATCGATCTGCCATTATGATCAGTCTTCAGTTTCTCAGATAATGTTCAAAGGGCTGGCTTTTCTTTAACAGGATTGTCATTTCTTGTTCTTAATCTGTACTAATTCATCACCTTTCGTTGAATTAGCAATCACAGTCGCATTACTCACACTATGCGCCCCTGGATGATTGTCGATGATTGGGTGGTGAGGTTTTCCTTTCGCGCTAGAAACAGGCGTATCGTTACTATTAGGCTGTCTAGATGTTTTCTGTCTGCTTCCATTTGGAGTGCGGGGACAGAAGAAATTTCTTTGCCTGATCTCTCTGAACTCGTTCCTTCGTTCATTGGCCTATGTAAGTCAATTGACTCTGGTAAATGACTAATCATCGCGTCACTATGAATGGTGGGAAATTTTTAAGAATGTTTTGACGCTTGATTTTTGCTACATAACTCCACAGAAGATGAGATTTCACTTCGATTTGCAACTGATAATGATAGGCAAGTACATAGTTCATCAAAGAATTCAGCATGTCACCATAAAGCGATCCTACTTCTGACCAACATACTACAAAGTTTACAGACCGATCACTTATACGTGACTAGACCATCAGACGTTTTATTACACAGCATCAAACGGGCATTTAATCGTGATTTCGGTGAACATCTGCACACCCAACTTTATGACTGTCTGATCGCTTGTACAAGTGATCCGAAATTAGGAAAGCAGCTTGTTAAAATTTCTTTCTGCAATTGTTTAGCAATACAATACGTTTACTTTACTTATGATGTCAAGGGTGATCATCGACATGCCGTTACGAATCAAGACGATGTTTACTGTCAATGAATCTAACATTCGACAAGGACATAAAATTCCTTTTAAAACTAGTGGTTTCAATTCACTCGGGAGGATGAATAATTAGTAGTCTTTTAATTTGTTTTTGAGTGCCTAATCCTGACTTTTATGTGGTAAACTGCACCTTTGTAGTTCATGTAGTTGTCACAATGTATGTTGCCGTAAATGTAGGAAGGTTGGACATATACAAGAAGTCCGTAGTAGTTCTTAGTCATTTATTACTAAAACACTGAGAAATTGTGGGTCAAGACCGGCTGATAGGTTTGTGATCGCTTAAAATGTCTGCAAAAGTATTACACACTTAATCCAGAAGTTAATTGCAAACACACGCATGTATCACCCATTTATTGTTGATGCTGCTGTTATATAGTCAATTATTTACGAGGGACTTGTTGTTTTATTGTATTGATGTTGATTTAAGACCTACAAGTAGTGCGAATAATATTCTTTTGAAGAAAGACGAAAATAGTTGTGTCAACTTTTCCTATTTGGTGAGTATGGCTCGTCTGTGCTTCGGTTAAAAGGACTTTCTGATCTATTGATGGTAGGTGGTTGAGTGGTTGGGTAAAGAAGTGTTTTGTTAGGTGAGTAAGTAGTCAAACAATTAAGTAAATTGATCAAGACTTATTTTGGTTATCATGGGATTCAGCAGATGCTACTGTTTGTGCTGCTACTGTTGGACTGTTGTGACAAATGTGGTATTTTCCTGTGTATTGGATCCTCTTGGTTTGTGGATGTAACGTGTGAGACAGTTTAAGAGGAGTAAAAAGTAGGTTGGAATAGGATTATGTGAGGATGGCTGATATAAAGACAATGTGAAGGTGAGTAGTAGACGTACAAATAAAAGTTTGTTTGCTGTGTGAAGTATGAAAATCCAACTAGTACTTTTAGAAGTGAAGGGAGTGTGATGTCGGTTATTACGTTAAGCCCATATAACTTATTTTAGCTTCTGGACAGGCCAATTCATCCGTTGTTCTCGAGTCATGTTTTCATTTTGTTAATTATTTACTAATCAGCGTTGACTGATTTTATATGGGCGTGTGAGCATTTCTTATTCTGTTCATCACGTCTGTAACGTATTTCTGTATGACAACAAATATTGATTCACACTTAATCAATTTCCTTTTCCTCTTTTATCCTTAATATACCTAGCTTCCTGCTGGGAGGTATGAGTGATCCACTACTACCAGACATGAAAGCCTGTTAAGCAAAAGCTTCTTCTCTTCCGTTTACAGCCATTTGGACCATTTAAACCATCTTAATTAAATTGAAATGGCTCACACTTTATCCCCACTGCACGTCATTTTGCTCCGCACTCATCTCTTTGCTTCATTCCTCCGATCGTCTCTTCCAATCAATAAGTGTACAAAGTATACGTATTACCAACTTCATTCTCATAGTTGACTTACTCAATTCCGTTATTCACTAGTGTGATTTAAGTCGGTAATTATATACGAGGATAGACGGCATGTATATTTTGAAAATAATCATTCGTACGACCTAATTGGAGACGGATATCTAGTCTTTAAAGGAGATCCCGTCCTCCTTGAGCATGGACGGACTCCATATGGCCTATGAAAGGCTGTGAAGAATGAGTTAAACTGGTAAGAGAACTATAATGACCCTAGTTAAGTCATCCATTTGGTCTACTCCTATTGTGACACCATTTAAGTCAGATGGAAAAATACCTAGAATTTGTTGTAACTATCACTTGACACTAAATACTCCACCATTTCAACAGAGTTGTACCACCCAAAAACCTAAAAACATACTACATAAATAGCGACGGTCAATGTATTTAAATAAAATAGTCCTCAAATATGCGCACTTACAAATTTCAGTAAATGCAATTCCTGGTCAGCTAACTATTATTGGTAAATTATTCTGGCTGTTTATATTCAAATTCATATCGTTCAGATCAAATATTTCGCCTACACAACCGCAGGAAGTTATAAATTAGATTGTAACAGGTCTTGATTATGTTAGATCGCATTAAGTTTGCATCATAGTTCTTTCTGAAAATATAGGGTTGCATGATGAGCACATCCCAAAGTTACTCAGGTGGTTTTAGCTACTGCTTCTAGCATGTACTGCATGAACTCTCCCAAGTTACTTTCAACTCATTTTATATGCATAAGACATGAACAATTGTTCAGCTCACTCACTACATATTGTAGATAGGATTGTGAAGAGATGTCTTTCGGCCGGGTCGCTGACAGCGCACTACATCAAAAGTAAGCTAATCAGGAAATTTAACCACAGCAGAGATTATTGCTAGTTTTAAGTCTTTCAGTGACTGTCACTCGTGTAAATAGGTGATAAGAGTAGGTCAGTCCACTACAATCTGGACAAAGTCGGTAATTTTGATGGTGCAACTGAAAGTTATGTGCCAAATTTGATAGGTGCTACCAATCATGAACCTGACTTAAATAAACTTCGGAGCTTACGGAAAATAAACCCTTCTGTGGTGAGGACTAAGGAGGGATGTCTAAACTGTCAGTTATTTCACTTTTGAAACAAGAACTCGGGGATGAGCATCCTTGTGTACACGAACGCGGAGCTTAGTATTAATCGCAGAGACAATATACATTTAGTACTACAAGCACGGTTACTCTTCATGCAGCCAATAGAGTGAACCACAGACTTCAACACTAAGCTCGGGGTTTACCGGACAGTTTCCACGGATATTCGCCTTTGTAAACTTGATCAAGCAATACTGAGAATGTACATCTTAGAGGCATGAATTTCCAATCGACGCCAAAAATGTCGCTTGGTACTTAGAGCGACTTAAAGTAGCGAAACAGGATATCTAGTTTCAGACATCTCTCTCACTTTGATACAGAATTCGCCGGTAGCAGCAGTAAATTATCGGTAATTGGTTGCTGAATTTTCAAACTTAAAGTAAATCCTTACCATTCTGAAGCGAGGCTAAAAGTAACTGATACTAATAAAACTGGAGTTGTTCCTATGTTTGCAAGATATGGCAGATAAGCACCTGATACATTTAAAATCTCTAAAGCTAACTATCATTATGTGTTGCAGTTTAGTACTATTCCCCCCTCAGATAACCAGTGCATAAACCTCAAAAAATGAAATCCACTACCAATCATGTTGAAAGTAACATAATTCAAGAACAATTTGTTCGTGCGCAGTTGTTGTGGAAGAAAGGTCTCGAATCTCATCGCACATAGAATTTTAATGATGTTCATATAATACTAAATGTAAAGATATTAAGTTGATGTCGAAAGTATTTATTAGAGTTCGTCGTCTTGAAACCTACTAAGAGTAAAGAATATCATGTTTATATGAAAAATAATTCAAGGTAAACCATCATTTTGTATTAAAAATCGGTCATTCGGGTGTGAATATGAGGGAAATTATCACATCTATTTGATTTTTGGTAGTAAAAAATGTATGTTGTAAGTAAGAGAGTCGATAGATACTTTTAGGTAGAGAGCAGTAAGGCAAAAACTGGTCGTATTGTTCTAACGAAGCAACAACGATATCTTAATGAAACTATGGATCCAGGCCTTTGGAGATGAAATAATTTTCGTAAACATTTGAGCGAACGGTCGTGAAGTAAGTTCGATGTTTTATTTGGCAATCTAGTCCAAGGTGTTTTGCTCCAGAAAAGCTACTCCATACCGCGTTGGTAAGGTAATATTTCTTCCAAATCTGAACGGGTACTAGGAGTACCATCTGCAGGGGGAGATACCAGTTCTATATGATATCTAGACATTTCAAAAAGATATGAATGGAGTACAATAAATCATAGGAAACCTCCTCTTTCCCGAGAGTGGTGGACATATAATGCAAATAATGAACCTCTATGGTACACAGTACAATTATATTCAATCCACACGACCATATTAATTTTAGAGTTCGAACATGTAACTGTCAAATGCATTAATCCAACGCTATCGGTTAACTTATGCTCAAACGTGTAGCTACTTCGAATACCTTGTGTGAATCCCAATAACATGCTTTAGTTTGGATGCCTACCGATTTATTAGCCCGTCATTTATATTCCGTCATTACAGTGATCTATAAACACTGGAGACATGTAACAGTTAGGATTCATTTCAGTTCAATATAGATTAGACAAAACCAGATGTAATTCATGAATTAATTCATTCTTACACATTTGCCAGATATCGTTTTGTCATTGTCGATAAAAATTAACTTCACATAGGAAGACGTCTAATTCTCCCACTGATGCAGAGCTACTATTATTTTAGTCCAGTTGTATCCATATGATCTGAATACACTTTGATAATTTATTTTCAATGTAGGCGCTAACTAATTGGTTCACATATATATAGATACAGAAATGTTCGTTGTTGAAGTTTTTCTTTTTGATCCTGCTCTATTACATTAGAAGGATATTGGTATTGATAAAGGGGATCCGAAAATGTACATAAACTAAACGTTCATCTTACTATGCTTGCCTGAGATTTGCAACCGATTCGTTGCACAAAGATTATGGGAAATATAGTAATGAGATTCTGGATCGCTTATACTTTTCAACATGATGGATCGCCTATAGGGTTCAACATTAAATTACATCTAACAGGACATATCATTTGGGTAGAACATGAAAGAGTCTGCATAAAAGTTCGAGTAAAATTTCAGTAGTTAGAGTTAGTAAGTCTTGAAATTTTCTCCTAAGAGCTGTAGTTTTATCAGTTGAAACTTGCGAAAGATGCCCTATATTTGTTTTCACTCCGTATTTATTGGATAGAAATACTTTATTTTCTGCTGCCCGATAACCTTTATTGACAACTAAACACAGCGCGAAAAAAATGGTATTGATGTTTCTTGGTCGTTGGGGGAATCTTTTAGTACTGATTACTTACAAAGGTGTGAAGGCATTTTAATTTTTACTCAGGTGGGAGTTTTTAGTTACAATAACATATAAATTTCAGATTTCTATTTTCAGCGTCTATCACCTATAGAACCCTAGAAAACACTCATTCTGTAGATCAGTTTGCTGTTTGTTTATTTCGTTTGTGATTTCAGATTTGTTGTTGTTCTCTCTGGGTGATCACTTAACAACTTAATGGAGCAGGTAAAATATCGTCGTGGTAGACCCGCATTCCTTCTTTCGATTGAGAATGGAATGCAGTGTGAAAACAAGTGGTCTCACAATGTGTGCACCGGAATCACACTGGTTGCAGATAATAGGTGCTATAAGCCACTATAATGATGGTTGCACAAAGCATGCTGTTCCACAAATTTATGTTGATCCTAGAAGGGATTGAGCTGCTGAACATAGCTACGAAGCTGCCTTCAGATAAACAGGCAGTGGCAGGTGAGCCGTTTCCAGTTTTCAGGAAAGCAGAGGGTGTTATCACAAATCAAGTTTTAGATTCGAATGAGACCATCAACGTGGACTTCGATAGCGAAACGGATAACAGACACACAGATGCAGGCATCGTTACGAGAAAACAGAGAAAGTACGTTGAGGAGAAACTAATTATAGGAGGCACTGGAATATATGAATCTACGGTTTTAGTTCTGGATTAACACATTGCCGCAAAACGGACTGCGCGGTAGATGATGTGATCAAGAGACATAATAAGGTCGATTGGCCTACAGCTATACCCAGAAAAGAAAAGTAAAGAAACATAGAGGGACATTCGCGTCTGACGCCAAATTGGACTGCAGGGATGGGATTTCAGGAAACAATTTCACATTTTGTTGAGACGGACCTCGCTGATAGGTCAGTCACTTCTTAAAAGTTGAGAGGATTTTCTAAAAAGGAACCAACTGCTGGATTTAAACAAGACCCAGGCCACACTAAATCCTGAATAAACAAGCTACTTCCAGAAAGAGTAGCAGGAGTTAACATTTATAAGGTTTATAGAACAGGACAAAAAGTGGATTCTCAAAGTACTCAGAAAATCCGCTCCTAAAGGCTACCTGTGCTTCAGCTGAAGAAAGAAAACTAATACCTGACGCTCACTAAGACGATATAAGAAGTTTCGGAACGTCGCCATAAGCCTTGGAGTGACAAGCAGGATAGGATGCTACAGGTCTATAAGAAATAAGCGCATTCTTACAATCCAATAAGCTCAGCAAAATATGGAATGCAGTTGGACCAGTCTGTAATCAAACGGAATAAGAGACTATTCTCACATATGAATTACGGAACAAGGACAAAGCATTTGATTTACAACCTAATTACGAAAGGGAATGAATCTCAAATGATGGAGGATGATCGGGGCAAAGCAGAGGGAATGAAAAGCTATTTCGAGACAGTTTTCACTCAGGAACCTCTTCTAAATGAAGAACTGGACCGAAACACAAAGTCAATACGTCGTCTGCTCACTGTAGACTTTGTTCAAGAGGATGTACTCAAGGATCTTAACACTATAACATGGAAAAGTCAACAGGACCAGGTGAATTACACCCTAAAATCTTAAGACTACTCACTGGTTGTGATATTCAATATGTCACTTGATCAAGGTCAGTTACCTACGGACTGGAAGGATGCACCTGTCCCTCCGATACATAAAAGAGGATCAAGACAACTTCTATCAAACTACAGACCTGCCATCCCCACAAGTGTCATAGTTAAAATACTGGGAAGAATAATCGAAGTGACCATACGGACATTAGTGAAAACTGACAATTTGTTAAACAACAAAAAGCATGGTTTCAGAAGAGGTTTATCTAGCACAATAACTCCTCTGCGACAAGAGAGAAGTGAATATAAGTTCTAGATATTGGAAAATCAGTGGATGTTGTCTACACAGACTTCAGTGAAACATTTGATAAGGTGCCAAAAAGAAGATTGCTCTCGAAGCTAGAAATTCTGGGCATTGCGAGACCTCTCCTGAAATGGCTTAATGATTTGCTGGTAAGTAGTAAACAGAAAGTAAGAATAAATTCCATATGCTTCACCTGGAAACCAGTACTTAGTGGGGTATCGCAAGATTCTGTTTTAGATCCTTTAATAATAATAATAATTTATTCTCAAATAACATTTTGTTACATGAGGCATGCCAGTTTACAGGCAAGATCAAATTGTTACAAATGATACAAATTCCAACTGTAGTAAATTACTCAGCTGGGTCTATAATTTATAAGATATGAATGTAGAGTGGTTTTAGTCAGTATCACAGTTAGCGCGCTTCATGTGAGTTGAGTTGCAACGTGCAACTGATGGTCGATAATAGATTTATGTGCAGTTGAGGGCTTCTAGAAATCGCAATCTTATATCCCTTTGGAATATTTGAGTCTTTAAGGGTGGTGCAGGACGAGGTCACCCGTTCCATATCTCAAGAAGGCTGAAAAATGGTGCAAGAAAACAAAAAAAGGACGAGAAGCAGAGAAGACAATGTTCATGAAGAAATGGTTAAGGTATGACTACTCAGTCTGATTCTCTTTTAATAAAGTATTTAGTAAGCAGGAGCATCCTAATAGGTTAAAGAAAATAACTGTAGACAAGGTATGAGTGGATAATCAACTGACAAATGGAGGTGGTTCAGTAAGAAACTGAGAGTATGAGAATATGTAGTTATAAAATATAGTGCTAAAAACAGTGTTATGATACACAAATGGCTGTCTCCCTTTTTTTGTCGACGCTATTGGAGCCTTTTTTAGATTTTATAGGGTCTTGAGTAGGCTTCGTTTTTTTTTATCGAGTTGTCTAGTTTGCTTGTAATAGGATTACTGGGTAGGAAGTTAAACCAATTTAACATTCTAAACACGATTTAAAGAGGTATTTTGCATGATAAGTCATCATCAATACCACTAGTTCGTGACATTCCATTAGACCATAAGGAGCCGTAATTTAACAAAATGTTCTGCCCTACAGACAAAGGGTGGATTGAAGTTATCTCCCCGCCATCATGTTTGCTGGTCAGTAACGCCACCCTCCCTCCTTTTGTGATGTTAGGCTCTCTTACGTTTGTGGTAAGTATGCAAACTGCTTTAATCAAAGCACATGTTTGGAATACACTGTCTCTACTAGTTCCATGTTACAAGCAAATCTGATAGTTAAAGCGTTTGTACTATGGGTAAGATGTCCATTTAGTGAATCACATTGCTATAAAGATAACTAATGGTGAAAGATAGAAAAAACAGGTTAGATTATATGTGGTTTAAAGATAGTAGGACTAGTAGCAAATCAAATGATATGAAAGAGTATAAAATTGTAGAATTTTTAGGGTAAGAAAAATAAAACACAGAGCAACTCACAAGATTTTATGATCAATTTTGAGCTTCGTATGATCGGCCTTAGCAGATCAGCATCCATAAGATTACTGAGTTATCTGTCTACTTGCAATAGAAGAAAAAAAAAAGACATGACACTTAGGAAGAAAAATGTTTATTTAACCAGTAGAGGGATTTGGGAACTGAAAGTGAGGGTTAGGAGCATTAGGCCTGGATTAATGCACAATGAACAATAGGAAACGGCAAACCGTATGTCCTGTAATTTAGTTGTATTCATATTAGTAATAGTCGGGCTCGTAATATTCTTGTTCAGTTTAGAAATTAGGCGGTTCATAATAAAGTGCTTCATTGGTGGACAGGAGTTCAAGGAAAGATTGAAGCTCTTTAGAGTCTAGAAACAGGGTTATTAGCCTTTTGAATCTGGTAAATGTGTGACAGTTACGGATAGGCAATAGCAACCTGTTCCACAATAAACTATACCGTACTGTAAAAAACTTACAACGCACTTGTTTTTGGTGTTTTACAGTGTGTAGTGTATATGCGTTGTTTCTTAGTCTATAGGCTGGGTCGTGAATCATAGTTGGGCAGGAGGTTAGAAATGAGAGTCCATATATCGCTTTGTAGAGAAATATTAAATTATTCTTTAGCCTTCGGTGCCATAAAGGTTCTAAAGAGAGGTGCTTACATCTATCTGTGTAGTCGGCCTTCGAGTTACTTCCTAGCAGTTGACGTGTGAAGCGTTTTTGAACGTCTTCTACTCTTATCTTGTCGGTGGTATTCATATTAGAGAAGATAAAAGAGCAGTACTCCAGGGAAGGTCGTACACATATTTTATAGAGGGTAAGCTTAGCCTCTGTTGTGAAGAAATTTCTCATTATGAAACCAATTTGCCGTCTACATTTAGAAATAATAGATGAGGCATGTTCTTCAAAGTTCAGACTTCTTGTGTAATTAATACCTAGATCGTGTACTGATTTGAGTGTCTGGACTCTACTTTTATTTAAATCAAGTTGCAGTTCATAGGGATGCTTTTCAAACTGCATGATCCCGCACTTGTTGAGGTTAAATGGTAGTTGCCATTTCTCACTCCAGATAGTTAAGTTATTGAGGTCATTTTGGATCAGGGGTACACTTTCGTTTACGGTCTCAGGCTTATAACTGTATACTATCTTGATATCATCGGCATATAAGTATGGTTTCCCATAGGTTATGGTGTTACATATATCGTTTATATACATAAGAAACAAGAGTGGGCCTAATACGCTTCCCTGGATGACTCCACTAGTTATTGGTCTAGGTGATGAGAGACAGTCATTGTACTTTACAATCTGTTTACGTTCGGTTAAGAACGAAGCAAACCATGAGTACAGTGGGTCGTTTATTCCGAAGGACTTCAGTTTGACGAGAAGCCTTTTATGTGAGACGTTATCAAAGGCTTTTTTAAAGTCTAAGAATAGCACTGATACAAGGAGTCCGTTGTCTCTTTTCAGAGTTATATCATTCAGGTAGTCTACTAGGCATGTATCGCATGATCTTGACCTAAGAAATCCATGCTGGGAGTTCGAGATGAGATTATTAGTAAGTAGATGTTGGACTACAGCCGCCTTAACTACTTTTTCCATCACTCTAGATACCACTTAAGTTATGTTTATGGGTCGGTAATTGTCAACATTTGCTACAGGTCCTGTTTTAATTTTGGGAATGATATGTGTAGTTTTCCAGGCAGTAGGGTAGCACGCTGTAGAGAGTGATATCGCAAATAGCTTGAGAAGCAAAACACACATATCATCACCTCCACGTTTTAGCATGCTAGCTGGAATACCATCTGGTCCATCAGTGTATGAGTGTTTCAATGTACTGATTGCCTTACAGGTATTTTGTACATTAAAGTTTACATTAGTAATTTCATAAGGAGGTACTGGGATTGGTTCTGAATAGATTAGTGGTTTTTCGTTAGTTAGTGAGCAACAAATGTGTTCACTAAATAGTTCCGCAACAAGTTTAGGGTCTTCGTATACTTGTTTGTCTTTAATGAATATGCTCCCTCTCGATTTGGGACGTTTAAGTTTATTTTAAAGGAGTATGGTGAGTGAAGAGGAGTTATTGTTAAGTTCGACTGCACGTTTTTCCTGTGCGACTGCTTTTTGTGTACTTATTGCCTCTGTTCGGATAATTATTTCAGTCATCGTCACTAAAGAGGAAAAGTCATTAAAGTTATGGAATCGAGTACAATGTCTTTGAAGACGTCTTCGTGTACCGACCGGTATATAAAGATCTTTGGAGACCGTAGGTCTACAGCATTCTAAAGGTGCGATTTTGTTGATGATACTTCTGATGTTGGGATAAAATATATTGGTTAGTGTGTCGGTATTGTTTGCAGTAAAGAAGGTTCCCCAATCAGTGATTCTCAGGTGATTGTGGAAGTTATTCCAATCAACTTTGCGATAGTTTCTACGAAGTGTTGCGGTTTTACGTCTACCGGTTGTGGTTTTTATATTAAGGCTGAATATGACAATGTTATGATCACTACCTGGAAACCGTTTTCCAATATACACAGTATTGGGGGTGAGGCCACTGGTAAAGACTAAGTCCAAGATATTTTGATGTCTGGTAGGGCTATTGACATACTGAGTCCATTGTCCGAGCTCTAGACATTCTATAAATGATTCATAACGCTTCGGCGCCTTGACTGGGAACCAGGAAATTTCGGGCATGTTGAAGTCACCACAAATAAGCTTGCCTGTGAATGGAAGGGATGATGCTAGTGTGAATACTGTATGTAAATGAACTACCGTTTGTAGTCGAGCCCTCAATGTTAATATACTTTGGTGATGTAAAACTCTGGCAAGTGACAACAGGGGACACAGATGCTTGTGCTCTCTGGGAAGACCTAAATATTCTGGTTAGCTGGTCTAAATACAGTGGCTGGTACCTATCAACGCGGCCAATGTGCCAATCGGTACAGCATCGGGGAAGTGCCAATACTCGTAGTTCGGTCTCACAATGAGTTCAAGGTGACAGTGAGTCATGATGTTAAAGCTACTGCTCACTGCTGCCAGGTTGCAGCCAAGAGGTTTAGAACCCTGTGGGCTTTAAGATGGACACTCATCAGGTCAGATACTACTATATTCACTACAGTTTACACAACCCTGTTGAGATTCAAACTTAAAAATTGCGTTTAGGCTGTAAGCTCCTGTTTGAAAGGTGACTTGGATATCCTAGAGAGCGTAGAGAGAGCAGCTACCCTTGGATTTTCGGAACTCCCGAGTTTACCACATAAAGAGCTGTTTGAAAATCTAGACCTCTTTACTATGTCCTAGCGGAAAATCAAGATGTGATTTGGTTCTGATGTGTAGAATACTAAGAAACGGTCTTAGACCTGACACATCCCTTTTTCTTCCTACTTGATCGGGACATCTCAAGGGACATAACAGGCGAGTAGGAGAGTCAAGAACGAATAAAATACCCATGTTATACAGGTCTTCACACCGAGTTCTTGAAACCTGTTTCGCGAACCAGTGTTGTCCGCACCTTCAATTGACTCATTTATGAGAAGACTAGCTTCCTACAGAAGCTCACTAAAAAGGAGCTGACACAGGTCGTAGACTTACTGTCCTTACTATGCAAATCATAATCTTTAGTTTTAGATCTTCAGACAAAGTATAAGAAGAATTGTACCTCTTGGTAACTAAAGCTTCTGGCCAAGCACTCAGAAGCTGACTTCTAGAGACGATCAGGTTGCTGATTTTTTTTAGCAAAGTTTGAGATTTGATATTAATTTTCTGAACTCAATAGGTCACTTGTTTTCGAGTGCTATTTGAAATGTATGACCTTGAGTGCTAATGCAAGGGACTAGGATTCCTAATTACCAATCGGTCTAGAGATGGCATGTTGTAACAATAAAGGCGCTATTAATAAGTGCCAAAAGATTTTTGGATGGGTCCCTGTAGTGTTTATACTATTAGTTCTCGGGTGGTCGTATTATGCTTATGTGTATTCACTTTGTATAGGTAACTCGTCTAAGCTATATTTCACTACTTTAATTTAGTACAGGTCAATTATGTGGCAGAAAAAGGTAATTTAATACACTAAGTTCTACTTTTAGTGTTTTTTCTGATATTCTTCCACTTGTTCCTGATATTGTTTTGCTGGTCATACATGAAAGCTATTCTAGTACCTCCTATTCAGCCTCCGAAACAGGTCAGTGTCTGTCACACCCCTTTCGTGCGTTTTGACCATAGTTTCTGGCTGTAAGCCGGTTTATGTGTTGATAATTCGGTAGGGCTACATATATGTTCCCACCATTCTATGCGTCGAAATTATATTGGTTGCCGAATCAATATTACTTTATCAGATTTTACCAGCGTGTTAATCCTTTTTAACACCTTAACTCTAAGTCTTATCTTGAGTTGCGACTGTAAATCTTGTTTTAATAATGTCTGTCATCTGATTAAATTGAATATAGCTCGTATTAAGGTTATCAGTTAATATTTTATTTTCATTTAATATAAAAAAAAACTAGGAAAGGGGAATTTAATCTCAGACTCTGAATTTTGGCCGGTTTTGTAAGTGCGTTGATGAGTTTTCATTCCAACTTTTCGTTACAAAATACGGTTATAGTTCACTTGTTTAGTGAATTCAGCGATATTTTTAAAGTTCTATTCAAATATCTCATACATTAAAGCAATTCATTCAAGTTCAACTTTCTTCGAGATTATCGCTAGAACCTCAATCAAATGATCTATACCTGCCCACTTGGCTCATCCAGTTGTCAGGGATTTTATGGATTGATAGTTTTGACTTGGCCACTTCTTTCTCCTAACCCACTCGTACTCCGTTAAGTTTTGAACCTCTAGGTGGGTGGTGGATGGGCTTATGTAATATGATTCGAAGCGCTTGACATGTGACCGAGTTTTTTGTATGCCTGCTAGTAGAGTACCAATACTTATCACGAAATGATGTTTGAGTCTTTCCAATTTCTTAGTTGCCAAAGCCATTTTTCAAAGCTCATATTTCATGATGCCTGAATTGGTCATTCAACATAAGTATGTACACTATGTAATAAGTTAATTAAGTCCTTTTAATGGTCTGAAATTGGATTGTTTTTTTACGTTCTACATAAAACCAAGGATGTAAAGGTTCAGAGATTTTCGAAAAAGAAAAAATGCTGATTTTTATTGGAATTGTCATAAGGTAAACATTAAGTGTTCCGTTAAATCTTACTTCTTGATACAATTTCAACTACTGAGTTGAGTTACACAATACTTTCATCAGCTTTATATAGTGTTAATTGCAAGGATTCAAGATGCTATATATATATATACTTTCTGTGTACTTCAATACAAATATTCTGCTTTGCTAGAGTCTAAGACGCAGGTAATTTGTTAGTGAGTATACTGGGTTGACAGCGTCTCCTGTACGAGGACTGATAATACCCCCAGACTCGCCACCTATTTGGGTAGATCGTATTAAAACTTACGACATTCTCCCAACGTCAAATGTCTGTAGTACTGGGCTAGGACAGTTTTGTTGATCAGTGACGATTTTTTCTCATTTCTATTCAATTGCTCATATTTTTATTTATGAAATACGAAAGTTGCTTGATAATAGCAACGTGTAGTGTTTGTTTAAGGAATTCATAAGTAATGGATGGCTCGACCGGGAATTCGGTTCGTGAATGTCATCTTATATTTCTAGAGAAAGCTTACACACATTAACCTTGAAGGAATTTCATTAGATAAGTTTCTTTGATGCTATTCTTTGTGCTAAAAGCTCCGTTTTTTGTTAAATTTCTGTTCGTTTGTTTTATTTGTTTATTATAGTTCCACCTAACAAGTAGTGAATGGGAGTCATTGAATGATGCTGCTGGGAAGGAATCTGAACAAAATGCAATATTAGAAGCCATAGTAGCAGAACGAAACCTGCCAGTCTATCTTTCCGGTTCAGATGGGAAGATTCGTGTGTGCAACGTATGTGCCCTAATAAAACCCGATCGTTCACATCACTGTTCTACCTGTGGAGTGTGAGTTTGGTATTTCATAACGTCTATATTCTATAGATTATGAGATATCTATCTTATATGTGCTATGCTCAAACCAAGTTAACACAACACCGTTGATCTAGTTTCTTTTGATTTATCAGTCAGTAAGCTACAAAGTAGGACTGGGCACATATATGCATCGGGTCAACTTCTCATACCGCATTAGCCCCCAAATGCCCTGGTATGGCCGAGAGTGGGGAGAGTCCGCTCTCCCTCCCGCAATGCTCTCACATGGCCACGCGTATATAGCCTCTGCCAGGGAAGTCCTACTCACTGCCTTCTCGTGGCGGGGGTGTTGTCCACAAAAATGAGAAGACGAAAAGCGAATGTCCGGCGCTTTAACCGGATCCCAAACCAATGGTGCACATGGGCTCCAGTATCTTGCGGGAACAAATGGCGTATGAACCAATCGTTGGTCACCGGCTACCATGGGACTGCATCTCCTTACGATGCTTCACTGCTTTGTGGATCAGACGTTTTGGTCAAAGGCTTGGGGTGTGGCCCCTTAAGAAAACCACCTGTATCGGTTTGGGAACGCGGGCAGTATCACAGCCCTCACACATATCCAATGAAATCTGTGTGGCGCACATGTATTTGTTGTCTCCTTGTACCAATATCTATGTGTTAAAATAAATAATAAATAAATACAACAAGATGAACACCGGATTCAGAGAAGCAATTAATTCAATCATGGTAATATATAAAAGAAAGACTGCATGTAAGGAAATAGTACAGGAAGAAAGAATTAATTCGTAGAAAGAAAGATATGAAGCGATTTTAACCTCACAGATTAAGAGAAGACAAACAGTGTATACACCTACGCCATTCTGATCGATTCTGAGCCATGTCACCAAGAGCCTCCAACCATTGGTCACGATAGTCACGCAGACCCCAACCAAATAGTCTGCGTCTACCAACATGGCTCAGACTAGAAGTTAGTGACTTGAAGCACTGATGCCACGTTTTGGTTTGGCTGCCTTCAACTTTCTTCCAATCATCCCTAAAACCGGTTAGCAATGCGCGTTGTGGTAATCGGTGTTCAGGCATACTTAACGTGTGACCCAACCATCTGAGTCGATGAAGATTTACAATCTCATCAACTGATTTACCATCATTTCCTATTACTCTGTGTATCTAACCTCACTATTACTTACCCAGTGATCCCAGCAGATGCGAGCAATATTTCTAAGGCATTAGTGGTCAAATACTAGTAACTTACGAGTATCTTCTACTCTTAAAGGCCATGTTTCGCAGCCATATAGTAGAACGGAACGAACTGTTGCGCAGTATACTCGTCCCTTAATTGATAGACGGATATCTGGCCTTCACCATAGATGACGTAAGTTGGCGAAAGCTAAACGAGCTTTTCGAATCCGTGCCGAGATTTCGTCAGACACCAACCCATTAGGGCTGATCAGACTTCCAAGATAAGCGAAGTTGTCAATGCGTTCGACTACTTCACTCCCTATCTTTAGTTCAGGTGTTGACGCAGGCCAGTCCTGAAGCAACAACTTGCGTTTAGAGGGAGAGAAGCGCATCCCAAACATTCTGGCATTGTTGCTCAGTGCTACCAAAGGACACTGTATTTTATCAGCATCTTCACCAAGCAGGACTATATCATCTGCGTATTCTAAGTCGATAAGTGGACCTCCTGGTAGATCGATTCCTGAAAATTCAGTCGACGAGAACATTATTTCCAACAGTAGGTCTATAATGAAATTAAACAGAAATGGAGATAGTGGACAGCCTTACCGCACACCACTTGAGGTTGCGAAATCAGATGACAGTTCTCTATGAGCTCTGACTCTACTGGTAGCGTTCGAGTTAAGAGCCTTCACAAGGTTTATGTACTTCCGAGGTGCATATTTCAAGGAAAGACATTGCCACATGACCTCTCAGTTTACAGAGTAAAATACTACTTTTAGGTCAATAAAGACTACCATTGTCGGGTACCGATAGGTATGTCTGTGTTCTAGAATCTGACGAATGATGAATATGTAGTCTATGCAGCTACGACCATGTTTGAAACCAGCCTGATTTTCGCGTGTTTGTAGTGCACGAATCTTAAGAGTCCGGTAATTATTGGGTCTAGTATTTTAGGTTCTATATTAGTCAAACTAATCCCTCGATGGTTATTAGAGGACGATTTTGATCCTTTCTTATATATTGGGACAATATGAGGTTGTGGCAAGTCAGGTGTTAGTACGTTCAGTCCCCAGATTTTAGCTGAAATATTGGTCAACCTAATCACTAACACTGCACCACCATACCTAAAGACATCTGGAGCCAATCCATCTGGATCAGCTGCTCTTCCTCGTTTCAGATTAGCTATAACTTTTTGAACTTCAATTTATGCATTATTATTGTTAAATTTTCGTACATGGAAGATGGATATATATATATATATATATATATATACTTACTTACTTTCGCCTGTTACTCCCAATGGAGCATAGGCCGCCGACCAGCATTCTCCAACCCACTCTGTCCTGGGCCTTCTTTTCAAGTTCCATCCAATTCTTGTTCATTTTTCTCATATCTATCTCCATTTCTCGGCGTAATGTATTCTTTGGTCTTCCTCTCTTCCTTCGACCTTGAGGGTTCCATATGAGGGCTTGTCTTGTGACGCAGTTCGGTGCTTTCCTCAATGTGTGTCCTATCCACTTCCAGCGCTTCTTCCTGATTTCTTCCTCCGCTGGGATCTGATTTGTTCTCTCCCACAGTAGGTTGTTGCTAATAGTGTCCGGCCAACGGATCCGAAGTATTTTGCGTAGACAACTGTTAATAAACACCTGTATCTTTTGGACGATGGATTTCGTAGTTCTCCAGGTTTCCGCGCCATACAGTAGAACTGTCTTGACATTTGTATTGAAAATTCTGACTTTGGTGTTGGTTGCTAATTGTTTTGAGTCCCAGATATTCTTCAGTTGTAAATATGCTGCTCTTGCTTTGCCAATCCGTGCCTTCACATCTGCATCAGATCCACCGTGTTCATCGATGATACTGCCCAAATATGTAAAGGTTTTTACATCTTCCAAAGCTTCTCCGTCAATTGTGATTGGATTGGTACATGTTGTGTTGTATCGAAGAATCTTGCTTTTCCCTTTGTGTATATTGAGACCTATTGCTGCTGAGGCTGCAGCTACACTGGTTGTCTTCTCCTGCATTTGTTGTTGTGTGTGCGATAGAAGAGCCAGATCATCTGCGAAGTCTAGATCATCCAATTGCATCCTAGCTATCCACTGTATCCCGTGCTTCCCTTCAGATGTTGATGTCTTCATGATCCAGTCGATCACCAGGAGAAAGAGAAAGGGTGAGAGTAAGCAACCTTGCCTGACACCGGTCTTTACTTCGAACGACTTTGTCAACTGTCCTCCATGAACGATCTTGCAGTTTAATCCATCATAGGAATTCTGTATGATATTGACTATCTTCTCAGGTACGCTGTAGTGTCGAAGAAGCTTCCATAGGGTTGTTCTGTCCACGCTATCAAATGCTTTTTCGTAGTCGATGAAGTTGATATAGAGTGATGAATTCCATTCAATTGATTGTTCCACAATGATCCGTAGAGTTGCGATTTGGTCTGTGCACGATCTATCCTTACGGAATCCTGCCTGTTGGTCTCGAAGTTGGGCGTCTACGGAGTCCTTCATCCTGTTTAACAATACCCTGTTGAAGACTTTTCCCGGTATTGAAAGAAGAGTGATTCCCCTGTAGTTGTCACAGTTGCTGAGATCGCCTTTCTTTGGTATTTTGACTAGAAGTCCTTCTTTCCAGTCTTTTGGTACCTGTTCCTCATCCCAGATCTTTTTGAAGAGAGTTTGGAGTATCCTTGCAGTTGCCGCTACGTCTGCTTTCAGTGCCTCTGCTGGAATGCTGTCTAGTCCTGCTGCTTTGCCACTCTTGATTTGTCTGATAGCCATGCTGATTTCTTCAATTGTCGGTGCGCCAACATCAATTGGGAGGTCCGTGAGTGCTGCTTCGATGTTGGGTGGGTTCAGTGGGGCTGGTCGATTCAAGAGTTCTTTGAAGTGTTCTACCCACCTGTTTCGTTGTTCTTCAATGTTGGTGATTATCTTGCCTTCCTTGCTTTTCACTGGTCGTTCTGGTTTACGGTGATTTCCGGAGAGTTTCTTTGTTGTTTCATACAGTTGTCTCATGTTTCCTTCTCTGGCAGCCTTTTCCGCCGTCATTGCCAAATCTTCCACATATTTACGTTTGTCGGTTCTGATGCTCCTTTTCACTTGCTTGTTTACTTCTGTGTATTCAGCTTGTGCCTTGACTTTTTCTGCTCTTGTTCGACTGGTATTGATTGCTACTTTCTTGTTCCTCCTTTCTTGAATCTTATCCAGTGTATCGACCGTGATCCAATCCTTGTGATGGTGCTTCTTTTGGCCCAGAACCTCATGACATGTTGAAGTGATTGCCTCTTTTATCTCTTTCCAGTTGCTCTCCATAGTAGTTCCTTCTCCATTGAGTAGATCATGAAATGCTTGGAACTTATTGCTGAGGGTTATCTTGAATTTATTGAGTTTGTCATTATCCCGAAGAAGAGCCGTATTAAATTTTTGTGATATTGTCCTCCCCGTTGTCCAGTGCCTCTTGAGTTTCAATTTCATCTTGGCGACCAGCAAGTGATGATCTGATGCTATATCAGCTCCTCTCTTTGTTCTCACGTCCTCCATCGTCCTCCTGAACTTTTTGTTGATGCAGATATGGTCGATTTGGTTCTGTGTGCTGTGATCCGGTGAAGTCCATGTGGTTTTGTGTATGCGTTTATGTGGGAATATAGTGCCGCCTATGACCAGTTTATTGAAGGCACATAGATTTGCAAATCTCTCACCATTTTCGTTCCTTTCTCCCAGTCCGTGTCGTCCCATGATCTCTTCATATCCGGTGTTGTCAATTCCAACCTTGGCATTTAGGTCTCCCATCAGAATAGTCAGGTCTTTTGTTGGGCACTTCTCGACGATTGACTGCAGCCTATCGTAGAATTGATCTTTAGCGTCTTCATTGTAGTCGTTGGTAGGCGCGTAGCATTGGATGACGTTCATTGTAATCCCTGTTTTCTTTGTTTTGAAGGAGGCTTTGATGATCCTTGGTCCATGAGATTCCCATCCTATAAGTGCATTTTGTGCTTGTTTGGACAGCATCAATGCAACTCCTTGTGTATGTGGGGCATTTTCTTGTTCATGTCCGGAGTATAACAGCAGCTCCCATGAAGCTAGTCGTTGTTGTCTAACTTGCGTCCAATGTGTTTCACTGATCCCAAGCACCTCTAAATTGTATCTCCTCATTTCTGCAGCAATTTGAAAAACTCTCCCAGTCTCCCACATTGTGCGAGCATTCCATGTACCTAAATAAATGGTTGCTCTGGTTGTCAGAAGGGGCATCGGCCTCGTGACTTCCGAAGAAACTCGGCTTTCATCATGAGGCGTCATAATTCTTCTAAACGAAGACCTCCTGACTCCCAGGGCAGAGTTTAAATGGTTTGAATAATTTTTTCTGGTTAGCGTTTTTTTAGCGAGTTAGTTTTCTACGGGATGGGGTCGCTAACCCCATGCCCAACCCTCCTCCTTTATCCGGGCTTGGGACCGGCAGTAGCCCCCGGAAAGGGACTCCAGGCGGAGTTATATATATATATATATATATATATATATCACAGTTTGGAAACCCGTTCCACTTAACTAGATGGGCAGGGTTCATACAGGGCAGGATACACAATCTTTTGTTCAGTATTTGAGTTTTATTAAAAGTAAAAGGATATATTTTCAATCAGGTAATTTTCACATTTTTGGGAGTTACCATGAAAGGGTCATAACGAAATAATATGAATAATGCGAAACACTAGACATCTTAAGATGAATTGACTGAATACAGTTGTACCTGATAGTTTAGGTAATTTTAAATTTATGCGGAATAGTACCCTTAATCATTTATGCTGAATAAACAAAAGCTTGAATAAGTTAGGCTACTTTTTGAATCTATCCTCTTATTATTCAAATGTTAATCCAAATTTCTGTTAGTGATTTTAATTTGTGTCCTCCGTTTTCCCTATTTTAGATGCTTATTAAAAATGGATCATCATTGTCCATGGTAAGTAACTTCTGTAGTAGTTATTTTCGTGTCTTCGAAGCGTTTTCAATGGTTATCTTAGACATAACGTTTCAAGGCAATGTAAATTTTTTTAAGTTATCATAGATTTTAGGTAAATTTTATTTGACATTCTTTAATCAAGTTTATACTTAAATGAAAATTCGTCAAAATTTGAACTAACAAATTGACAGAAATCGGGTAATAAATACATACAAGACATTAGATGTAAAAACTATGTTTGAAATAAACTCAGTGATTATATTGAACTTAATTTTGACGTTTCGCTCGGCAAGCTAGTCCGGGCTCCTTCAGAAAAATGTTTGAAATCCGAATATCAAAAATTTATCTTTACAACAAGTCTGTGTGAACACTTGTCCAATATTGTTCAAATTTTGATTTTATGAAAAGTAAGAATATGGGACATTCAGAATGTGACATATATGCATGATATGTGCTGCTGTTGTCAAAATTCAGTGACTGAATGAAGCCTCTGGCTACGGATAAAGATAAATAAAGCATCATTTTGTTTATCATAAAATTAAAAGTGCATATGAGTGAATAAAATTTGTGTTGATTGATTACTATCAACCAACTGTCAGATAATAAGCTGTAATGCTAAATTAAAAGTAGTTGGAGAGGAATCCAAACAAAATAATTGACTAAATAATTAAATATTCGTTGTTATTAGGATATTTTAACGGGTAGCATAAATGGGACCGTGTTTTGATTTGTTGGTCAACAGTTGCAGTTGTGTAGCATTGACATGTGTTTAGGATTATCCGATATTCAGAGTTATTTTAAGACTGAATGCCTCAGAGTCTTAATTTGCAACCGTAGTGTGTATTCAATGATTATGATTAACTATATTGTCGAAACAGTCGACGTTTTACAGTGTATTTTTTATTGACACTTATGTAAGAAGATTAAGAATAAATTTTACCAGTTTTTAATTATTTTCAGCTTATTGATTCAGTGTTTAGTGTCAGGTGGCTATGAAATATTACGCTCACTTGGGAGGTGAAATTAATATTGTTGTTTGACAGTAATCTTTTTGAAGAACGGCTGAGATCTGTTAGCATTGTCGAATAAACAATATTGCTTAACCAAATATAAGGCTAAGTAGGCAAATCACCGGACAGAGTAACTAACTTCCATCGTTGAGAATAGTAGCTAATTTGCTCATATATCCCCATCTATCACAAGGGGTAATCATATTAGTGATTAGGCTCAATAAGGTCATATCAGGTTAATGAAACAACAGCAGTTATAGCTTTTCTGGATATATGTTAACTGTATAATGCGAAATAGGGTCTTCAAAATTAGGTAAGTCGGTGATAAATCTGTTATTTATACTTGTTGATACAGTTATATCTGTTTTTGTGTTCCACATACTTTAACAGTTTGTTCTCACTAACTTTTCATATCCATACTGTATTATGTCTTATCTTGAAGCGTAGAGACAGAAATCACATTTTCTCTGCTACATTTGAAGTTCCGTAGACAAAAACATGTGGATTAGCTTATTAAATTAGTGCGTGTATATTCTTCAGTCTTAAAAAATCTTTTTTGTTTACTGTGGTGCTAGTCCTAAATTTCCCGTGTTTAGAAGTCGTCCCGATATTTCACAGATCGTTAGTGTTTGAGATAATCATATTCTAGGTATATACGTATAATAATAAAGGCTGATTTACTTATTTGTTCATACGTATTTTAGGGTACGTCAATGAATCCACATTGTATTTCACTTGGATTCCTTGAATTCTTGATATCTACATCACTTAGAAACGGTTGCCAGTAGTTATCTGTATATCATATTATCAACCGATTGATTGTAACCAATAGAATATAAGCAGTTACTTATCAACTAAAAATTCACAAAAATATTCCTTAATATTTAAGCATGCATGATTACGCTTGTTGGGATTAAATGACGAAACTACTGGGAGATTATGATTAATGAAGTTTTTTTCTAAAAAGTTGATTTTCTGGTTATTGTACCTAATAAATTTAGCTTTAATAACTCGTGGTAGTATAATAATATGGTTTTCGTTTATGCATTTCTTTCTTTCAACACAATTTTGCTAATTATCTTAGTGCAATTACAAAATCAATATATATAATCGTAAATAATCTTATAGTATTATTCTAACTACTGAAGCTTAATGAATATCCGACATTTTGTGTATTGGTTTATGTGCCACACTTGTGTTGCGTAAGGGTTGACAATAGTTAGTGTTACTAAGAAAAATCATATTAAGTGATAAATAAGTTGAGCATCGAATTTTTTGCACCACAATTGTGGTGCATCATAACGAATAACTGGTAGTGTAAATGGGAGTTTCTTGATCGACCACCCGTGTTTATTAAGAGCTGTAACGAAGATCTTTCTCATTATTTTATCCTCTGTTTAGAGTGTATCAATTTTACAAAATAGGATTTTCTTTATGATAAAAAATCATGACCATTTAATATACTGGAAGATACAGTTACCTGTTACCTAAATAATAAGAATTTTATTAGTTTTCCCTGGCTATAACATTTCAACAGAAATGGCTCAAAATAGAAGCCAATAGCGATCATGGTGGACACGCTTTACCTACGTAGGCCTAGGCCGTCAGGTAGTATCACAGGCTCTAACACAAACAAATGTCTAAAACCAAATGTCTAAATCTCTACTTACCAAATAGTTTACATGGTTATTGCCCAGTTATTGTCCTTTCTTTCCATATATATGTTTCTTTGTCTCTTCTGTTTTCCTTTTACTCCAGGACGAATAATTGTATTGGATTTCATAATCACAAATTCTTTATTGTCTTTCTATCATGGGGTGTGGTGTATTGTTTTTTTATTATTTGTACTTCAGCGTCATATTTTGCAGAATTTTGGAGAGTAAGTTATTGAAATTAGCTTCATTTTCACTCTGTATGATTTGCTTTTAAGTCATTTATATCAGTTTTGTCCTTTCATCATTTAGATAGTGTAATAAGAAGATTATCAGATTTATGTGATATATTAACGCAATACATTTCGAACAATTTAATCACACATATACCTGTTAGGAACATTTGTGTATGAAAAATTAAAGGATCAGCTAGACAAACAGAAGGTAAGAGGAAACAAGGATAAGAAAGAAAATAAAACAAAGTGAAACTCACCACTCTGGGTAACAAAAGAATATTACCAGAGCTGGTTTATGGTGACAACAAGCAGTTTTTGAACATACAAACGGGGTTTGCATATTCGTATTCTCAAGGTTTTAATAAACCTTAGTATACACTCTTGTACAGAGCCACGAAAGTTGAGGTAAGATCAATCTTATGACCTGTTTCAACTATGTATTTAGCAAGAGAGGACGATTGATGTTCATCATCTACTCTTACTGGGCCATTTGATTTTATTAGTTTTTTGTAAACATTTCGGTACATAAATAAGGAGAGAATCGAGTGAAGAAATTTCTTTCCAATTAGTTTTCCATCATAGTTCTACATTAAGATATTTATAATAATGAAATAATACTCATCGAGTATTATATATATATATATATATATATATATATATATATATATATTTATATTTATATATAAGAAGGAACTAACAAAATATTGTGATGGGTGGCCAGTAGTGTAGTAGTTATGCAAGAATCAAGAGACGAATGTTGAGAATAAGTAAAATACAAAAAATGAAAGAAATACGAAAATAGTTTAACAAAGTTATGCTACAAACTCCCCTATACCGACGGCCAAGGCAACGAAAGTGGTTTTACAAACTTCTTCGGATGCAAAGGTTTGGTTTGTGAACATAGATTCCAACGGCTTCAGCAGTGTGCAAAAGACAAGCTCGTAAACCATAAGGCAAATTTGATGAAATATGGTGGATAATCTTAAAAGCTTTATATAATTAAACTTGATGACCTGTGTCCACCAAGTGAGTGAGGATAGAAATCTTAATCATTCTTACCCGTCTTTTGTTCAACCAAAGTGGGTGATGTTCTGTTATGCGATGACGGACTTGCCGAATTGTACGCCCCATATAACTAGCTCCACAGGAGCAGTTGAATTGGTAAATACACCTAGATTTGGCGAATTCAGGCAATCTGTCTTTATTAACCGTTCTTATTATAGGGCGGTTATAGAAGACGGCACTCAGTTTGGCCGCATTAAATGTTTTCTGTACCGCCTTTCTTAACCTTTGAATCACACTTTTTTCGGTAGCATCATTTAGGAATTGTAATTTTAAGAATAGTACTTTCTTCGAAATGGTAGGTATCCTTGTTTTTGTTTTCATCTTGTCGATGAATTTCGTTGGGTATCCACTCCTACTAAGCAAAGTAAGAATATTATCCAATTCATGTATAATGATATCATCCGAGCAAATCATTCTAGCTCAATGAGTCATGATCTTTATCAAGCTTCTTTTGTATCTGATTGGTATAGCACTATAGAAATTAGTATATTGTCCAACTGTAGGCTTTCTATCTATCCCTCTTTTTAATGTTCCATCTACTCTTCTAGTTAGTTGGACATGTAGAAACGATATGCTATTATTCTATTTTTCCTCTATTTTAAAAGTAATTGATGGATGAATGTTACTAAATAAGTTCCCCTTAAACTATGAGCCACGTGTCGCGTATGACTGAGCACCGATTACTACGACGCGCAATGCTGACTAGTGTAAGGGATGGTTGGAAGAAAGTTAGGGGCAGCCAAACCAAAACGTGGCATCAGTGCTTGAAGTCACTAACTTCTAGTCTGAGCCATGTTGGTAGACGCAGACTATTTGGTTGGGGTCTGCGTGACTATCGTGACCAATGGTTGGAGGCTCTTGGTGACATGGCTCAGAATCGATCAGAATGGCGTAGGTGTATACACTGTTTGTCTTCTCTTAATCTGTGAGGTTAAAATCGCTTCATATCTTTCTTTCTACGAATTAATTCTTTCTTCCTGTACTATTTCCTTACATGCAGTCTTTCTTTTATATATTACCATGATTGAATTAATTGCTTCTCTGAATCCGGTGTTCATCTTGTTGTGCTAATGCGGTATGGCAAGTTGGACTGATGCATATATGTGCTTGATCCTATCCTGTAGTTGACTGACTGATTAAATATGTTAATTAAATTCTCGTTTTCCTGTTCTTTTTCTAATACTATGAAAGTATCATCTATATACCAACAATAAGATGTTAAATGGCTATTTGTGTCTTTAAGTGGTCCATTTTCTAGTTTCGCAAGAAAAATGTCTGCCAACAGAGGGCCCAATGGTGACCACATGGCTACCCCACCCAATTGTCCATAGTATTCATTGTTAAATCGAAAGTAGACATTCATCGTGCGTCTAAGAATTAATTGTTTTATTGCGGATGCGGGAATTATGGTTTCTATGCGCCTCTCTGTTAATTCATTGCAAATAAAACCCACCGTTTCGAGTATGGGAATATTAGTGAATAAGGACGATACATCTAATGATATCATGTACTTAGTCTTGGCCGATAGATTTTTTATATTATCAACAAATTCAAAAGAATCCTTGACACTGCTTAACAATTTTTCGTGCAATTGTTTGTGAATTTGCACCAACCATTTCGCTATGGTATGCTAGACTGTTATTCATATCTAAAACGGGTCGAAGAGGCAAGTCACTTTTATGTATTTTTGGTAAACCATATAGCCTTGGTGTAATCGTCTCTGTAGGTTTCAATATTTCGAACACTTTTTCCAAAGTAAAACCTTGTTGTTCAATTTGTTTCAATGGATCTATTGGTTGCTTTTCAGTCTTGTCTGCCATATCATTCTTCACTACCGGTTTCTGAAATTTACTCTTATCATTTAAAAGGAATTTCATCCTGTCATGATGAAAAACTAATTGAAAATAAATTTCTTCGCTCGGTTCGTTCCTTCTTTATTTACTTAATGCTAAAATGAGGATTTTCACTATATTTCGGTTCATGTTCAGAAGTTCTAGTTTGCAAATCATATTTGCCACCCCTTATATATGTGTGATCACACACATTTAAAATAATAAACACAATGAAGTGTGACGCAATCGTTTACATGTTATCTATGTTTTTGATGAAGCATGAAACTTGTGTTTTCAGTAATAACGACCTTTGTTTCATAGTACGTTTTATTAATAACTGATTTGAGCCTGTGTTTCAACACAAGGTTATTCGGTTCACCTTTGAATGGTAGAGTGATGTAAACTGGCTTTTTCGTGGCGAAAGTGTAGTACGTCTCACTTTACTGTGACCTTACCATCGACTTATGAATTTTATAGTACAACCACTCTCCATCAATGTTTTTTCCAGTAACTTTACTTCGTCATCGATAGTATTGTTTGTACAAATATTATCAACCTTACTTAATAGGTTCATCATCAATTCCGTTTGGGCAATATGATAACTAAGATTTTAGCTTATCCAAATTGGGTTTTTAAAAATGGATCGTTTGGTTGAACTGTCTTCTCTACTTATGAGTATGTTTTAAAAAGGAAGCTGGTTGTTTTTCCCCTTTCCACATGAAAGACTGGTGTGGTTTTAAAGTGTTAAGTTTATTGAATAAACAATAAATATCTTCCTTTTCCTCACAGGTAATTAAGATGTCATTCACATATCTCTCATAATGGGATATGTTTAGAATTAGGTCTCCAGCTAAATTTTCAACATGTTCCATAAACACGTCAGCCAATAATGGTCCTGATGGACTAACCATGGCAACTCCATCAATTTAGCGAAAGTATTCACTTTCAAATGTGAACTTGACTTTTTCAGTGCATAATAGTAACAATCCTTTAAGGATTGTTAGAGGAACAGGTGATGTAAAGTTTTTCAAAGATATATGTAGTCTCATAAAATATCGATAGTCTTTTTTAAAGCTACATTTGTGAACAGGGGATTCACATCAAAAAAACGTATTGTCTTCCTCTTGATATTAATACTTTAAGTGAACGAGAACACGGATGAGAACAACTAATGTGTTTTAACACAAAATTACAGAATGTCTTGGCAGAATATGAGAACTATACATTGAATACGTCGTTTGCGAAATTCCATCCTTTGTCCTTTATATTCTTTATGATTCTTCCTATTTGAAATTCCTTTCTGTTTCCGTTTCTATTTTCTTCGATCCGATCTTCTTAATCTTCTGTTGCTAGGGTTTCCATTTCCCATTGGTGTTACAAACTACACCATGCACCATAACATCACTCAAATAATCGACCAAACCAAAAGAATCCTTCAGAAAATACTTACATAAACGCATTCGGATAGGATCTAGCGTTTTCGTCAGCCATTTAGCCAGACTGTGTAGTTGATCGATAAATTAATAGAAATTGGAGCGTAAAGGAATGCTTGTTTTACGAATTTTATTTCGTCCATATAAATGAGGATATTTAGGACCCATAGGTTTTAAAAAATTAAATTCCTTTTTATCAATGTGTTACGACGGGATGAAAAGTCAAAATTAGATTGGTTTACTCATTATGAATTTTATTCAACATTAATTCCATTAAATTCAATTTGGTGATCACTCAGTATAGTATTTGTCTCGCTTTCCCCTATGACATTTTATTCTGTATAACATACGATATGAAGTGTTTTTCATATATGTGATTTATTCTGATTATTAATGAAAAATGGGTGTGCAAACCAATATATAAATGAGTGTGTTTCCGACTAGACTTTTCGTGATTGCTAGTGCTTCTCGCTACTTGCGGAATATATTTCCCTGTTCGAGCTTGGACTTCTCTCTCTAGTTAGCGGGGCTGGGACGCATCAGAATAGGTAGTTTATTGGTCTTTGGTCACAGAGTCTTTGTTCTGTTCGCAGACTAGATGAACTCGTAATCGCTTCAAACATAGCACAATGATATTTGTGTGTAGCAGTTTCATTAGGTTTTTGTTTATTCTTTCCAATTTACTAATACCTTCAAATTCAACATCAGGGATGAATTTACTTCTATCCCTGACAATAGATAATATATTGCTTTTATATCCACATTTGTTCATAATAACCACACCTGATCTTTTATCAACTTTCAGCAAGATAATATCAGGGTTTGTCTGTGGTTCTTTTAGCGATTTGAAATGTTGAGAAGTTAATATATTTCTCTGCTTTCGTCCAGGAATATGAAATTAGTGCACTATATCCACCAATTTAGCATTGCATAAACTTTGGTTATAGAAAAAAATAGAGACTGTTCGAAATGTACTGGGCTAATGTATCACATAGATCCAATAATCTTTGTCTTCTTATTGCATATTTCATTATTATTTATTTTAATCTGCAACGATTTGAAATTCATATGCTATAGTTTCATACAATGCTTTCACCTTGAACTTGGGTATCGTTTTGGAATACTAATTTAGATTTATGATTCTAGAGCCTGATGAAAATTAATTGAAAATCATATTCTTCATTCATATTTATATACAAATATCGTATGTATGTATCTGCCAGTTATCTTACTGATACATATTATTACAAAACTGTGTCAAAGATAATTTTTACTACTAGCTGAAGTTATTTAAAAAATCAGAGATAAAAACTTTTTAAAAAGTGTTTATTGTTCACTTTAATTCCTAACCCTAAATTATAATCCTGATTCCTCATACCCCTTTCGACGCAAATGTTATTTTCAAATTCCAGTAATTGTGGAATAGAAAAGAATGTGACAATGATTTATGCATTAAACGAAAGGCTTGTACTTTATAGAATATGAGATGGAAACTGAATGTTAGTATTTCACAGACTTTTAATTAAGTGAAACAGTTTCTCGAGAAAATAGCTTCCATTGTTCTTCATTTCTTTTTTGTTCCTCTCTTCATATCAGAAAACCCTATATTTGAGTTGGCAATTATCTTCCTCTAAATTTTGAATTTTTTTGTCATTATCACTGTTACTACATAATTTTTTTTAACATTACATTTCATTCTTTCATATCAAACTATATTTTCTATATTTAGTTCATAGGAATTAGTTTCCTTTACTTCTCATCTTGTTAATTACTTCTTGCTTTGATATTTTACAGTGTAGCAACTTAAACAGATGTTCGTCTGTACCAAGTTTCACATTGAGAAACTTGTGTATTGTAGCTATCTGTTCATATAATTACCTCCGTAAATTTTAATTAGTAGTAAGTTCATTTTTTGATGTGTTGATTATTTTTTGTTTTCAGTGTCCAAATAACATCTCAGTTGATCGATTTCAAGTGTTATTCCTTTTTATTGTGGCTGCTATGTTTGGTCTTTGTCAACTTGGCTTAGCTTCATATCATATGTATTTAGTTGGAATAAATCTATCAACTTTAGGTAAGTAGTTTATTCGTGCAAACTAGACAATAAAATTGAGTGTTATATTTTTGTTTGTTCAGAATAAAATTCCTTCAGATTTTATTTTTCATTCGGAACAATGAAATTATTCCGTTTAGTTAGGAAATTTCGGATAATTTAACCAAGAAGAAGGTACTTACTGAAAACTTGATCAAGTTGTTTAATTAGGTTATTGATTAAAGTAGAATTTGAGAGCTGAAATTAGCATGACAAGTTAGTAGTTTAGCTTTAATTTGAAAACATATGATTTGACCAATTTAATGTAACTCAACTACGGAGTATAAATTTGTCTACTTATTTTTAAGCCATACTATATGTGTGAAAGTTATGATGATATTAACCAACTATCCGAACTAAATTAGTTGGGGCCGGATTCGAACTTTTGCTCTTGATTGTTTAATAATCGAGTGCTTTAACCTCTAAACTACAGTTATACTCCCTGAATATATTATGATTGATTTGTTTTGAGATCATGTTAGGTTTCCTCATCCATATACTTTCAGCCTTCTAACCACGTAAAATATTTGAATATATTATGTAGAACTGTATTTACAATAAAAATCCCAATATGTATGGAAAGCTATTCATATATTTATGATTTACTGAAAAAAACAGTAGACTGTTCAGTTTCTTAAATAGAATATATTATACTTTTGCTCAGTTTTCCTAATTTTTTGTTCTTAATTTGACAACTGAGTCTTTTTCTGTTTAAATAGATTATTCTGTTGGTATTAGTGCATATTAAGTTTAATCCTCTTATAATTGATGATCTCAGATTTATTCTAAGCACCATCGTTGATGCACTGTAATCATGAGATGGTGTCGTACAACTAAAATAGATTGTCAAACACTGGGTAAACTCTACCATGAAGAATGGATCGTATATATATATATATATATATATATATATATATATATATATATATATATATATATATATATATATATATATATATATATATATATAATTTTTGTATAAGATTACCTTAGAATATTTTTGATATTTTAATCTTCAATTTCTTTCATCTTTCACACAACTAATTCGTTATTGATTGATAGTTCGTTTTTATGTTTAGTTATGTTAATCCATTCTTCTTATATGAATATAACTATTACTGTATATTAGAGTAAAATCTGGTAAGGATTTAATTGATAACAAGATTGTTCGTTTATATAAGTTGTTTTCATCTACAATATGGGACACTTGGATATTTTAAGTCCATTTTCGCTGTATTGTGTTAAATGTATGGGAAATACTTCAAGATATATATCGTCAGTCAAAAATTAGGGGTGTAACTGAAAGAAGTTCTGTGTTTATTCTGTAGGATTGTTTTACGCCTGAAAACGAGCTCTTCTCAAGCATTGTATTAATACATTAGATTATCGTCACACTAAATGTATCGTTAGTAAGACTGTCTGTGTGGTATACAGTTACTGTTGTTTTTTGTGCTATTGTTTGTAGTGAAATATGATCCTACAATTAGATAACCCTAAACGGATCGCATGTCTTCTTGTTTATTCAATTAAATATTGTATGACAGTTATGGTAATAGGTTAGGAAAAAGAATACGAATCTTTAAATCTTATTTTGAACTGTGAAGAAACAAAATACAAATGTACATGGAGTTGGTTAATACTCGAAACTAATGCTTAACATCTATCTTTATTGATATTTAATCTTTCTCGTTTAAACCAAATATTTGTAAATACAATGTAACAACCAATATAAAATGTATAATACGTCAGTAAGCTTTTATTTTACACTAGAAAGAAAAGGAATCGAACTACCTCAATAAAGATAAATCAAACTAATATATGTTCAGTATAGATTGTTAGTTTATTGAGCAGTTTAATGATTTCCTCTAAATGAACATAGATATACAAATGTTATTTTACATGTAATACTCAATCAAGAAATGAAGTTTTTGATCCATTAGGTCAAAGATGATACCATGATAAAAACAAGGCAAAAGTATTAAATTATTTGTTTCTTTTCATTAAGATAATTTTAAACTATTGATTTTAACTAAGATGATTCACAAATTAGTGACTAGAAATGACTTCATAAACAATAAGAAAATATTTTCCAGAAAAATAAAACTATTAAAATTCATACCTAGTGTTTAATTTCAAGGACAAGGATACAAGCTTATTTGAATACTCTATGTTAATTGATTTTGTTTAGCTGATTGTGTGTATAAGTGTCAGCTCAATGAACTTTTAATTGTTTATAAGGCAAGATAAATAAACTCATAAGATATTCATACAAGTTCAGTTTATAGATTAACTTATGTGAATATGAAAAGTAATGATAATTATCTTTTTTATTAGTAAACTAATTACCCTTTATGTAACATTTTATTGATTTATTCAAATCAATGTGTATGTGGAAGATTTAAAGTATATGAAATGATGAAATAAATTCACAATTCATTCCACAAAGTTTGTTGTTCTTGTCTTTTAAGTTTCTATTTAGTATCTCTAAATGTCTGAATAGCATTTTTTTTGTTTATTTGTGAATACTCGGTTGAAGTAGATGGTTCTTAAACTATGAGTTTTTTGCTTTTATTTAACATAGTTGATCATTGATTCTGTAACACTATACTTTTCTTACTATCCAATAGAAACTTTTCACTATCCAAGATTACGTGGCGGTCAACCTGATAAGACTCTATTCAATTTGGGGATAAAAGAAAATTTCCGTGAAACTTTTGGATCTTGTTTTCAATTAGCTATACTACCAGTATTCACTACGTGAGTTGATGTTCTCGTCAGATTATTCATAGTTCTTTACCATAGTCTTATCATGTTTATCAAGAATACTGCTGTCTTAGTTATTTAATCTGAAACTGGATTTTTGTTAGGAATGAAAAAAATTGTAAATCGTTATTCGTTATGCATTATTTTTCATGGGTTATGTTCAGTTTAAGAACTGTTTCAACTATTCGTTCTCAATATTGTTTTATGTATTTAGACCGTTTCTCTGCAATTAGGGAAAGTAATTAAATTTAAAGTGTTGGACTCCGACCCAGTGATCTCGAGGTTAAGCACTTGCCATGAGGACTGAAGGTCTTTGGTTCGGTCTTAGGTGGTACCATGGATGCTCACTTCCTATGAGCCCCACACTAGGACGAAGCAGCTTTCCAATGCTTCCTGGTGTTTGATAGTTGTTTAAATAACGTGATGCTAGTCACTATCCAGTGATTAATCGACTGCGAATACATCTCCGTCCTGCAAGAGGTTAGTCACGGCCCGAATAGTTTAATGATAACGTCTCTGAATGTCAAGCTGGGTGAAACAGGATCGAGTACGCTAGTGAGCAAGATTACAGGTACACCTTATTGACGAGTGCCAACCGGGATGAAACCTAGGTCTGATGTTTGCTGTTGACTACTTCATGTATGTTGAATTATATCGATCAACAGTAGAAAAAACTTTTCATGCATGAAAATGGTCACTACTTACTGAGTGATTAACCAATTGTGAAAGCCTCATTAAAAAAGTCAAACAGATTTTTGAAACAATTCATTTTCATTTGATTATTAAGTCGATATTCTAGTTATCATTGACTGTTAAGATTGCTTTGTTCATACAATACTATATGACTGTAATTGGCTATTATAATTATCAAGTGTTCACAAGTATTATTTATGTCTGTTATCAGAAAGTCTCGAATCCAGCTCGTCAATACATTTTTATTGTGTAACGTTCGTCTAATTCATGTGTTCATTATATGAGCACTTCTTTTTTTCACAATTAATTCTGTTGGTCGTCGCTCAAATAGTTAGATGTTTATTACAACATATTGAAACTCGGAAATGTTGTGGCTTAGTTAATTAAATAAATTATTTATACAACTGAAGCAGTTAGCTTAAGTTGCTGGTTCATTAGCATAACTGATCCCCATATCTTAATAGAAATAGATTTTAAAAGATGAAACCACTAACCAAGTGATTGAGCATTTGTATATACATTAGGAAATTAAACTAATAAATGATTAGAATGAAATATCCGACCTAAAACTATAAGTAGTTACTTGCTAGTTAGTAAATGAAAAATCAGTGATGAAAAAAATGTACTGTAACAAAATGGATTACAATTCCTCCAGGGTTGTATATGCAGTTTACTGATTTTCTTGTAGTTATAGTGTGTAGAATAAAGGTTTTCTGTCAGTAGAGCTTATGGTAAACTATCATCTGATTTCGCAACCTCAAGTGGTGTGCGGCAAGGCTGTCCGCTATCTCCATTTCTGTTTAATTTCATTATAGACCTACTGTTGGAAATAATGTTCTCGTCGACTGAATTTTCAGGAATCGATCTACCAGGAGGTTCACGTATCGACTTAGAATACGCAGATGATATAGTCCTGTTTGGTGAAGATGCTGATAAAATACAGAGTCTTTTGGTAGCACTGAGCAACAATGCCAGAATGTTTGGGATGCGCTTCTCTCCCTCTAAACGCAAGTTGTTGCTTCAGGACTGGTTTGCGTCAACACCTGAACTAAAGATAGGGAGTGAAGTAGTCGAACGCATTGACAACTTCGCTTATCTCGGAAGTCTGATCAGCCCTAATGGGTTGGTGTCTGACGAAAGTAGTATTTGATCGCAGATATTTTAGAAATATTGCTCGCATCTGCTGGGATCACTGGGTAAGTAATAGTGAGGTTAGATACACAGAGTAATAGGAAATGATGGTAAATCAGTTGATGAGATTGTAAATCTTCATCGACTCAGATGGTTGGGTCACACGTTAAGTATGCCTGAACACCGATTACCACAACGCGCATTGCTAACCGGTTTTAGGGATGATTGGAAGAAAGTTGAAGGCAGCCAAACCAAAACGTGGCATCAGTGCTTCAAGTCACTAACTTCTAGTCTGAGCCATGTTGGTAGACGCAGACTATTTGGTTGGGGTCTGCGTGACTATCGTGACCAATGGTTGGAGGCTCTTGGTGACATGGCTCAGAATCGATCAGAATGGCGTAGGTGTATACACTGTTTGTCTTCCCTTAATCTGTGAGGTTAAAATCGCTTCATATCTTTCTTTCTACGAATTAATTCTTTCTTCCTTTACTATTTCCATACATGTAGTCTTTCTTTTATATATTACCATGATTGAATTAATTGCTTCTCTGAATCCGGTGTTCATCTTGTTGTGCTAATGCGGTATGGCAAGTTGGACTGATGCATATATGTGCCAGGTCCCATGTTGAGGCTGACTGACTGACAATATTTCCTCATCAATAAACTGAATGTTGATGAAAGTTATAATGAACTATTTGCATGCATACACACGAGTTATCTATTATTTGATGCGTACTTCTACTTAATAGTTCTTTCATGTTTTTTTTTTTCTATTCATTCTGTGATTTTTTTCTAGCAAATTTTTTAATTATTTACATATCTATTCATGTACTACTTATCATAGAATTAAGATAAATATAATGAAATTGAATCGGTTATATTTTGTACTCAGTCGATACATTTGAATATTTGACAAATTTTGTAAAGGATTAACTAACTAATTGTAAATAAAACATTGTATACGTTCTTTTAAATAACAAAGTTATAGTATGATTTCCCGTTGTATTGAGTATTCCTTGCTGAGAATTTTATTACAATTTAATCTTTACTTGTAACTATACATTTTTATTCATTATTTAATTTAAACTAACTGTACACACTTTGTTGTAGAGGCTAATGTGATGAATTGATAATTCGAAACTATAACGTTTAAATTACTCGTTTTATGTATGGTACATTTTTAGAAGATTCATGTAAATTATTAAATAGTTTTAACTAGCAACTGATTGGTTTAACGGTTTTGAAAGCTAAATGTTCTCATTCATTTATTAAGTAGTGGTGTAGTGAACGAAGAATTGATATGATCGACCAATTTATTTGTTCATGCGAAATTACACCATGTCGTGGTAAAATACGAAAACCATACATTAAATACATTGTTTGCATATCTTCATTCAGTTGTCGTTTACATGCTTCATGATTT
The DNA here is from genome assembly GCA_946903255.1 of Schistosoma spindalis. Lineage (NCBI taxonomy): Eukaryota > Metazoa > Platyhelminthes > Trematoda > Strigeidida > Schistosomatidae > Schistosoma > Schistosoma spindalis. The sequence goes on along the minus strand of OX336417.1, from coordinate 32,048,751 downwards.
TTCCAATTCTGTTGTTATTCTAGTTGTTCTCTGTTTCCCTTCCTGTTCTTAATTCAAGCTTCTGTTGGCAGATATTCCACTTCCGATCGATATTACATACTACTTATATCTGTCAACATAAATAGCATACACCACATTGGTAGTTGAATAATTTTCTCATAATTAACTTGTCAGTATTTTGAAACAACAATGAGACTAACGTGTAGAAAATAAATAATCTAACCCTGTTTGTAACAAATTTAACATGAAGTTATGATCTATTTGCTTAGATATCGAATATCAAACTGTTTTAAATAAAAAAGTGATTGGCATGTATTCATTTGTAATGAGTTGGATAGTAAATATGAATATGTTGACAGTAAATGAGAATGTTTTCAAACTTATTACATCTTGATGACAATCATCTAAGCTTTAAATTTGTTGGGACTATGTGTCGGGTTTATTTATGTACTTTTAATTCGGCGCTTTTAACAAATTTGAACCAATAAAAAGAAACAGCTATCCTAAATTACCCATGTAATCATTAGTCATTGAATTATGGTACTTATTATGGGTGACTTTTCGCGGTTTGTTATATTATTAATATGCACACCCAGAAAGTTAACTCTTTCTTGATCGACAGTATATTTGATATCGATATTAAGATTTCTTTTAGTATGACTACACGTGACAGTGGAGAAGTAGTAAACATGTATAAGGTTAATCCATAAGTCATATATAAGTTTAAAAAATAATTTAATTTAACGAATCTATTGTTGTGTTTTTATATTGATGATGAATACAGTTGGTTGACAGCTGACAAACTAGAGGTTTAAAAAAAGATACCTTTGAATTTTCCGTAAAATAGAGTTTAATAAACAGTTAGGATTTTAAATTTTAACAAGTCAAACATTTATTCATATCAGCAACTTTCCGTAAAGTTATCTCATTCATGCTTACAATCGCATGAGTGTCATGAGACTGAAGAATCCGAACTATAATGGTAATTTATTTTTTTTATAAATAGTAAAATTCCACGTGGTTTAGACGACAGTATGTACTGAACCAATATCATTTATCAACATAACAATTAATTAATTAATCAATCAATTCTGTAATCCGGTACATTAGAACAGAGCAGACTTTTCTCGGCTCCTATTGGTAACTTTTGTACGATTTCTTAGGGAATTCAATTTTTATATTGAGTCGTCTCCATGTTGAGTGCCAAAAAGCATATAACTTAATTTGAGAATGCCTGTTGCTCAGATTTACTAATATTTCTGAAAAGGTTTCTATTTTTAGCTGAACTTGTGATTGGCTTGATTTTTTAATAGTTTCACTTAGAGAGTAGTCATTTTACGCAGTAATCAAGTGTAAATAGTGGTCACGTAATAAAAAAGTCTGAAAGTAATAAGTAGGTCAAGTTAGTCACTAACTCATCGATAGAAAATTAGAATTCGATCGTTATTCATACTTCATAATATATATATATATATACACTTAATGAAAACAAGTGAATTAATACCAACTTTGTTGTTAAACAATATAAATGCTTTCCATTAAAAATACGAAAGATTATAGTGTCCTTGAAAAAAGGATGAAAATTAGCATTTCAGGAGATTAAAATGTAATGATAAACAATCAGACAATCGAAAGTGTTGACAACATCAAGTTAAATTTCGCGTTGACAAAATGAGTGGTTATTTACTTGTGGAGAAATTATAATAGTTCACTACTATCTAAAGTTTTTGATGATGATGTTATCTAAAATGTCAATAAATGTTTCACGATTAAACTAACGATCTACTTAACGAACTCAATTTTAACAAAATGAATAGTATGTTAAAACACTAGAATACGATTTTCAGTAAACTGTGAAGTATATACTTACTTACTTACTTTCGCCTGTTACTTCTCGTGAAGGAGCATAGGCCGCTTACCGGCATTCTCCATCCAACCCTGTCCTGGGCAATCCTTTCCAGTTCTTATTCATCCCTTTCATATCCGCTTCTATTTCCCGACGTAATGTGTTCTTTGGCCTTCCTCTTTTCCGCTTCCCTTCAGGATTCCAAGTTAACGCTTGCCTCGTAATGCAGTTTGATGATTTCCTCAATGTGTGTCCTATTCATTTCCATCGTCTTTTCCTAATTTCCTCTTCCGCTGGAAGCTGGTTGGTTCTCTCCCACAAAAGGCTGGACATAACAATTTAATTTTCGATCTGTTAGTTAGGTGATGAATGATAAACATTTTTATTCCGTTGATGAAGATTTGTGCTTCAACCCTGTTTAGAAGTCCATTAGAAGATAAATGCTTGGTTATTGTACATTGTAGTAGATTTCAAATTGCAACTAGAATTAATCTGAATAAGCAATTCGATACACATGATAAACCATTTATTGAGGGAGGGATAATAGATAAGAACTTGGTTATAATTGTTTAGGTAAATTCATTTGATTTGAAAAATTATCACTGTCATGCTCTTACATTTCTACTGAGTTTATTCGAAAGGTTTTTATATTCACTGAGTGTATCATACCCTATATTTTAAATTATTTTTCCATTCAATTAGTTAATGTTGAATATTGGAATATACTTAAAAGTTTCATTTCAACACTTAACTTGGACTACATTTCTATTTTTATCCTAGTTGGTTGGGTTGCCTTACACTTAACATGACATAATAGATAGTTGCCAATAATTCCTGTCTAAATACCATATTTTGTCATTTTTATATCACTGTAAAAGATTAGTATGTCTTAATTTTATTGTTAATTAAATTTTTTGCTCGATTCTTATATGTATGTACGTGTCTGAATAAACTCATTCACTAGGAATTTTAAGGTTTTGAATAATTCGCCTGAAATAAATGAACTCAGTTTTATCCATTTGGTTGGTAAACGAATATATCGATGGTCACGTAGTGTAACCATGGATACAGTATTTAATTTAACTGTATTACAATATTTAGCATCTTAAATTGATCAATTTCTCGTCAACCAATCAGCTGAGCATAGCTAACTTTTGTTAACATACTTCTTAGGCAGATCAAATTATCTTATAGTTAGTTTCTAACCGCTAAAATGTTTTTCCTGTTAAGTAACATAATTTATACGTAACTTACTTCGTAAGCGACAAGGATAGGGATATTATTTATATCTTTTTGTTGACAAATATATGTAAAGTTTCTTACACCACTGGCTCATTAATTTTGTTTCCAAACTCATTTTATCCAATTGTTGTATCACATGCTTTTTTGTGCTCATTCTTTTGTTCGACTTCAGTATAATGCCATGTATTTAAGTGTATTCCTACCAAAGGTTTATGGACGAAAACCATTGAGAATAAAATCTACTCTTTGAGATAGCCACATAAGTAAAGTTACTCATTTACCATGTATAATTTTATGTAACTGGGCTTCGAGTCAAATTGTTCATGTGAGAGCTAATGGTACTACCGTACTTCTCAAACTAGAGTAGATGACTCTGGGTTCGAACCTACCAGATAGCACACTTTTACATAATGAACTTAGTCACATTTCTTCCAACTGTGGATTTGTTCCGTCTGTTGTATATTGTAGTTATGAGAGATTGACATTACTTCCAAGCTGTACGATGTTTGCTAAGCTAATATGAAATGACAATATTTGTAACAACACTTCAGTTGTTCTCCGTCTACTTGGATTGTAAAAAAAATGGAAAGTTGACCTTTTTCAACAGAGTTCTCACTGCTTTCATATGTTTGTACAAATCGTTTGTGTAATAGACGATCTGATATCGAAATAACATTTAAAAATGAAGTAGATGGTGTGAAGGCACAATTACGTCACAGTTTATCAATCTGCGACGAACTGTTGACGCACTAAATTACGAAATTATTATCTAAGACTCGATTGAATTTTTTGTTTAATCCCAGCAAATATATATATATATATATTATTTACACCTGTAACTCCCGATGGAGCATAGGCCGCTGACCAGCGCTCTCCAACCCGCTCTGTCCTGGGCCTTCCTTTCCGGTCCTATCCAATTTTTGTTCACTTTCCTGATGTCTGTCTCCATTTCACGGCGTAATGTATTCTTTGGTATTCCTATTTTCCTTTGAATTTGGGGGTTCCACATGAAGGCCTACCTTGTGACCCGGTTGGGTGTGTCCTATCCACTTCCAGAGTTTCTTCCTTCACTGGGATATTATTTGTGCTCTCCTATAGTAGGTTGTTTCTGATAGTTTCTGGCCAACGGATCCGAAGTATTTTGCGTAGAAAGCTGTTAATAAACACTTGTATCTTCTGAAATGATGGCTTTCGTAATTATATATATATATATATATATATATATATATATATATATATATATATATATATATATATATATAATAAATATTTATTTAAAACCATTTCCTCTTATTTCACTCCTTAGTCCTGGAGATGGTATAAATTGGCGTTATCGAGTGGATCAATATTTACAAAATAATAATTTAGAAGTTGGTAATACAAATCCATCTATGCTGTTGACATCAAAAATACCACAAAATAATAATCGGGAAGAGTAAATAAACAAAGTAATTTTAATATCATACTGCTGAAAAAAATTGTATAACTTTGTTATACCTAGTTGTTTTTTTTGTCTTTGTTTTTCTTTTTACCTATAAACTCTCTTTCACTGTGAAGAACTCCTTATTACTCAATTAGATTGTAATAATAACTAAGGTCTGTTGCATTATTTTAACTTATTGGAAATAATTATTCTGTCTTTTTTTTAAAAAAAATCTCACCCTTTATTCTATTCATTATCGTTCTCCATCAAAATCATTATCAATGTTATCTAACCAATTAATTATTTTATTCATTGCACATATTTTCTGTATCTTCTTGTTTAGAATTAATTTCTTCATTTATCTGCTGTTGTCACGTATGGTACAGATGGATTATTGTTGGCTTCAGCTTCATTTTTCTTTTTGTACACATTCATATTTTTATGAGAATAAACATTTATTTAACAACTGATAAAAGATCCTATGTGCCTAAATTATTATTATAAACTATTTTGGCTCATATAAATCAACTTACTATTCCGTGAGAAGTAATTAAATATATATAATATCATATCTCTATTTGGCTTTCTTACAAGGATTGTTTATATTTGTTGATTTTTCGTTTAGATTTCTTACTTTCGATCATTAGCTTACTGAACCCTTGTCATTTTTATCTCTTTTAAAAGTGTTAGCTTACAGTGTAAATACTTTGACAAATTCGCCGTGTTATATTGTTTAACCTAATGAGCGCGCTCTAAATGTAAAGATTGGTGATAATATCCGGTTACCTAAACAGAAAGAGGTGGACTGGCGTTTGAACCTAGGACTTATTGGTTAAACGTCAAACGCCTTAATTACTGAGCTACTTCTCTACCGCCGTCTCAACGTTGGTGGTCGATTAGGTGCGTTTAATCGTATTTGAGATGATTTATCTGAGTGTTACTAAACTTTTGTCCTGATAAGTATATAGTTTTAATAAATACTTCTAGATAAGGGAACATGTGTATGTGTATGTTTGCGAATAGCACTGAGTTCAGTACAAAACTTCATATGGCGAGCATTGACTTAATCGATTATAGTGCGACTGACATATAATATATAGTTACAGTTTACGAAAGACTATTTGTATGGACTTACTCAATAAGTTATATCTGTTTGTTATAAATGCTTAATTATATGATAATATAAATCTGTTTACACAGTGAACTATTGATTAATTGGTGATACTGCTCGGTTGGTTTAAAGTCAAGTTAGTTGCTATTTTAGATCAATATGTAATTTCTTCAACGCCACATTCAACGACTTTAACTAAGAAGTACAAGTCAATACTGAAATATTTACAAAAGAATCATAAGGTTGTATTAAGACCAAATAAAGGTTCGGATGTCCTCATAGTGAATCGAAATGACTACGTGTAGAATATGCTTCAGATTGATATGTCTAAGAACGATTTTACTGTGGCGACTGAAGAAACTTTAAGAAGTTGATTGCTGTTCCAGCTTAAAGCTAAAGGAGAATGCGTGTCTTTCATTTATGCTCTTTCTAAAGTCCCCAAATCAAATATTTCTTTACGACCGGTTATTTCAATGATAAATTCACAGTATCATAATCTGGCTCGATGGTTAGCGAAATTATTAGAACGTATTTGCAAAAAAATATGGCAAATCATACTTTATAAGGTACATTTTAATCTCAACAAATTGATCATGTGGACATATCAGATAAATTTGTGATATCGTTTGATGTTTGCTCATTATTTACAAACTTACCAATAGACGAAAATATAAATATAATATGCCAGCATTCTGAATTACTTCCTTTGCTCCAAAATAAGAAAATTACTACTACTATGCACGAAAGGGGTTCAATTCAAATTCGAAAGTCAGTAATGCGGATTATTTGATGAGTTGACCATGGAATTATCACTAGGCTCTATTTTGGCCGACATCTTTATGGTTAGTCTTGAAGAAACCAAACTGAAATGAGGAATCGAAGATGTAAAATTCTACAGAAGGTATGTTGACAATGCATTTGTTGTTTGTAATTATATGAGTTACCCCTCACAGTTGCCCTACCAGTTTGATAAACCACATATTAACATCAAATTCGGGATGGAATATGAACATAATAATCGAGTCAACTAGTCAGACCTGAAAACAAAACAATGGAAGCACCGAGATCATATTCAGAATAGAAAATAGTCGTTGTCCTGTTAGTTCCGAACTTTGGTGAGCCGGCGACCATACCACGTTGAAAGCACCGGTTCTCGTCCGATCACCGCAGTTAAGCAACTTTGGGCCCGGTCAGTACTTGCATGCGTGACCGGCTGGGAATACCGGGTGTCGTCGGCTTTAAAAAGCCCCCAAATGCCCTGGTATGACCGAGAGTGGGGAGAGTCCACTCTCCCTCTCGAAATGCTCTCACATGGCCACACGTATATAACATCTGCTAAGGAAGTCCTACTCACTGCCTTCACGTGGCGGGGGTGTTGTTTACGAAATTGAGAGGACGGAAAGCGTATTTCCGGCGCTTTAACCGGATCCCAAATCAATGGTGCACATGGGCTCCAGTATCCTGAAGGAACAAATGGCGTATGAACCAATTTCTTGGTCACCGGCTACCATGTTACTGCATCTCTTTACGATGCTCCACTGCCTTGTGGATCAGACCTTTTGGTCAAAGGCTTAGGGTGTGGCCCCTTAAGAAAACCACCTGTATCGGTTTGGGCACCCGGGCAGTATCACAGCCCTCACACATATCAAATGAGATCTGTGTGGCGCATACGTATTTGGTGCCTTCTTGTACCGATATTTTTGTGTTCAAATAAATAAATAAATAAATTATTCAAAGCCCTATTTAATGGAGCTAGAAAGTTGTGTTTAACCGAGAAAATATAGGACAAAACAGCATACATTGAAGGGTGCATTATAAAAAAACGGATATCCAAAGGAATTTATTATGAAGTACGGAAAAACCAAACAACTAATAACAGAAAACCTGTCTTCCTCCATCTTACACTCAAAAGTAAAGATATTTCCAGCAGAATTGATATAAGAATTAAGGAAACTCAATAGAAAAGCTTCCTTTCAGCCCAAATATTATCGGTGTATTACACCAGACGTTCTTTAAATCGATCAAAAGTGCATCAATACTTCCTGATGTCACCGCTGAATTTATTTACGAATCTACATATTCTTGTGGAATCAAGCATATAGGAAGGACTGAAATAAGTCGATCTATAAACATTTAGTGAATAGTTGACACAAAATGCATATCTCAAAAGCTTTTAAACTAATTAACAGGCAACGTACACTACTTTTATTCAGCTTTGCAGCGGTCATTTTCATCAAGCGCTTTCGATCTGACCTTTGTATACAGAAAGAATGTGTGGTAAATCTCTCTTTACCACTGTGAGATAGTAACATTTTAACGCTTGTCGGTTACATTATCTCTATATTACGTCTTATAACCTATAGTAAAAATACCTGATGACGTTCACCCACGACTTTAAATTTAATTTTATACTAAATAGAGGCCTTGATTATCACTCATTTGTTTACAATTTGTCTTTACTTATTATCTCATTGTTGTCATTTACAAAACACCACCTGTAGCCCTTCTAAGATTATTGTCGGTCCCAGGTCTGGATAAAGAAGGATGATTGGGTATAGGGTCAGCAACTCCATCCCGTGGAAAATAACCTTGCTAAAGAAGCACTAATCCGAGTAAACAAATTAAACGATTTAAACTCTGCTCTCTGAGTTGAAGGATATTCTTTCAAAAGAATTATTATGCCTCATAGTGAAAGCCAAGACTTCGAAAATGGCGAGGCCAATGACCCTTCTGCCAGTTAGATCAACAATTAATATAGGTACATTGAATATTCTGACAATTCAGGAGACTGAGAGAACTCAAGAGATACAACTTGATGGTGCTCGGAATCAGTGAAACCTATTGGACCCAATCTGGATAGGAAAGATTAGGTTTGGCGAAGATGCTGTTGTATTCTGGTCATGAAGATAAGGATGCTTTGCACACATAAGGAGTTGCACTGATGCTTTTCAAAGAAGCACGAAAATCACTTGTAGGATGAGAATCTGAGGGACCTAGGATCAATAAAGCGTCTTTCAAAACAAAGTAGGAGGGAATCACAATGAATATCATCCAATGTTGAGCAATCACTAATGATGATGATAAAGATCAGTTTTATGAGAGGCTGAAATAAATCATGACGAAGTGTTCAGGAAAGGACCTGATCATCCCGATGGGAGACCTAAACGCCAAAGTCGGAATGGACAACACCTGGTATGAAGATATCATCGGACGACATGGACTGGCTGGGAGAAATGAACAAGAATGGTGACAGATTTACAAAATTATATACATTCAACAAAATGGTTTTTGATTGAGATCATGAATCGACTGATGTTAGACCACCGTTGGAAACCTGGAAGCACTGGACGGCCGTTTCGTCCTAGTATGGGACTCCTCAGCAGTGCGCATCCACGATCCCGCTCGCGGGATTCGAACCCAGGGCCTTCAGTCTCGCGCGCGAACGCTTAACCTACTCGACCACTGAGCTAGCATCCAATGGTGTTAGTGTCTAACATCAACCAATCCACGAAATTGCGCGACCATCTTCCATTGTACTGAGGTAGATACCTGTCTCTACCCGACACGGATTAGCTCCACTGGTCACGGCTTCTCACTAGAACTCCGAGAATTCCCTCACGAAGCTAGTCACTAGTGAGCACATGTTAATTATCAGTATTGGGGTTGTGGAGATTATTAAGCTTTTGATTGAGATCATGAATCGACTGATGTTAGACCACCGTTGGAAACCTCAGTACAATGGAAGATGGTCGCGCAATTTCGTGGATTGGTTGATGTTAGACACTAACACCATTGGATGCTGGCTCAGTGGTCGAGTAGGTTAAGCGTTCGCGCGCGAGACTGAAGGCCCTGGGTTCGAATCCCGCGAGCGGGATCGTGGATGCGCACTGCTGAGGAGTCCCATACTAGGACGAAACGGCCGTCCAGTGCTTCCAGGTTTCCAACGGTGGTCTAACATCAGTCGATTCATGATCTCAATCAAAAGCTTAATAATCTCCACAACCCCAATACTGAAAATGGTTTTTGGTGGCACAATATTCTCCCACAAACGCATAAATAAAGCTACATGAGCCTCACCGGATCACACTACAGAGACCGATCATATTCAATCACTAAACTCTGCACTGGGAGTCAGGAGGTCTTCGTTTAGAAGAATTATGACGCCTCATGATGAAAGCCGAGTTTCTTCGGAAGTCACGAGGCCGATGCCCCTTCTGACAACCAGAGCAACCATTTATTTAGGTACATGGAATGCTCGCACAATGTGGGAGACTGGGAGAGTTTTTCAAATTGCTGCAGAAATGAGGAGATACAATTTGGAGGTGCTTGGGATCAGTGAAACACATTGGACGCAAGTTGGACAACAACGACTAGCTTCATGGGAGCTGCTGTTATACTCCGGACATGAACAAGAAAATGCCCCACATACACAAGGAGTTGCATTGATGCTGTCCAAACAAGCACAAAATGCACTTATAGGATGGGAATCTCATGAACCAAGGATCATCAAAGCCTCCTTCAAAACAAAGAAAACAGGGATTACAATGAACGTCATCCAATGCTACGCGCCTACCAACGACTACAATGAAGACGCTAAAGATCAATTCTACGATAGGCTGCAGTCAATCGTCGAGAAGTGCCCAACAAAAGACCTGACTATTCTGATGGGAGACCTAAATGCCAAGGTTGGAATGGACAACACCGGATACGAAGAGATCATGGGACGACACGGACTGGGAGAAAGGAACGAAAATGGTGAGAGATTTGCAAATCTATGTGCCTTCAATAAACTGGTCATAGGCGGGACTATATTCCCACATAAACGCATACACAAAACCACATGGACTTCACCGGATCACAGCACACAGAACCAAATCGACCATATCTGCATCAACAAAAAGTTCAGGAGGACGATGGAGGACGTGAGAACAAAGAGAGGAGCTGATATAACATCAGATCATCACTTGCTGGTCACCAAGATGAAATTGAAACTCAAGAGGCACTGGACAACGGGGAGGACAATATCACAAAAATTTAATATGGCTCTTCTTCGGGATAATGACAAACTCAATGAATTCAAGATAACCCTCAGCAATAAGTTCCAAGCATTTCATGATCTACTCAATGGAGAAGGAACTACTATGGAGAGCAACTGGAAAGAGATAAAAGAGGCAATCACTTCAACATGTCATGAGGTTCTGGGCCAAAAGAAGCACCATCACAAGGATTGGATCACGGTCGATACACTGGATAAGATTCAAGAAAGGAGGAACAAGAAAGTAGCAATCAATACCAGTCGAACAAGAGCAGAAAAAGTCAAGGCACAAGCTGAATACACAGAAGTAAACAGGGAGGTGAAGAGGAGCATCAGAACTGACAAACGTAAATATGTGGAAGATTTGGCATTGACGGCGGAAAAGGCTGCCAGAGAAGGAAACATGAGACAACTGTATGAAACAACAAAGAAACTCTCTGGAAATCACTGTAAACCAGAACGACCAGTGAAAAGCAAGGAAGGCAAGATAATCACCAACATTGAAGAACAACGAAACAGGTGGGTAGAACACTTCAAAGAACTCTTGAATCGACCAGCCCCACTGAACCCACCCAACATCGAAGCAGCACTCACGGACCTCCCAATTGATGTTGGCGCACCGACAATTGAAGAAATCAGCATGGCTATCAGACAAATCAAGAGTGGCAAAGCAGCAGGACTAGACAGCATTCCAGCAGAGGCACTGAAAGCAGACGTAGCGGCAACTGCAAGGATACTCCAAACTCTCTTCAGAAAGATCTGGGATGAGGAACAGGTACCAAAAGACTGGAAAGAAGGACTTCTAGTCAAAATACCAAAGAAAGGCGATCTCAGCAACTGTGACAACTACAGGGGAATCACTCTTCTTTCAATACCAGGAAAAGTCTTCAACAGGGTATTGTTAAACAGGATGAAGGACTCCGTAGACGCCCAACTTCGAGACCAACAGGCAGGATTCCGTAAGGATAGATCGTGCACAGACCAAATCGCAACTCTACGGATCATTGTGGAACAATCAATTGAATGGAATTCATCACTCTATATCAACTTCATCGACTACGAAAAAGCATTTGATAGCGTGGACAGAACAACCCTATGGAAGCTTCTTCGACACTACAGCGTACCTGAGAAGATAGTCAATATCATACAGAATTCCTATGATGGATTAAACTGCAAGATCGTTCATGGAGGACAGTTGACAAAGTCGTTCGAAGTAAAGACCGGTGTCAGGCAAGGTTGCTTACTCTCACCCTTTCTCTTTCTCCTGGTGATCGGCTGGATCATGAAGACATCAACATCTGAAGGGAAGCACGGGATACAGTGGATAGCTAGGATGCAATTGGATGATCTAGACTTCGCAGATGATCTGGCTCTTCTATCGCACACACAACAACAAATGCAGGAGAAGACAACCAGTGTAGCTGCAGCCTCAGCAGCAATAGGTCTCAATATACACAAAGGGAAAAGCAAGATTCTTCGATACAACACAACATGTACCAATCCAATCACAATTGACGGAGAAGCTTTGGAAGATGTAAAAACCTTTACATATTTGGGCAGTATCATCGATGAACACGGTGGATCTGATGCAGATGTGAAGGCACGGATTGGCAAAGCAAGAGCAGCATATTTACAACTGAAGAATATCTGGGACTCAAAACAATTAGCAACCAACACCAAAGTCAGAATTTTCAATACAAATGTCAAGACAGTTCTACTGTATGGCGCGGAAACCTGGAAAACTACGAAATCCATCGTCCAAAAGATACAGGTGTTTATTAACAGTTGTCTACGCAAAATACTTCAGATCCGTTGGCCGGACACTATAAGCAACAACCTACTGTGGGAGAGAACAAATCAGATCCCAGTGGAGGAAGAAATCAGGAAGAAGCGCTGGAAGTGGATAGGACACACATTGAGGAAAGCACCGAACTGCGTCACAAGACAAGCCCTCATATGGAATCCTCAAGGTCGAAGGAGGAGAGGAAGACCAAAGAATACATTACGCAGAGAAATGGAGATAGATATGAGAAAAATGAACAAGAATTGGATGGAACTAGAAAAGAAGGCCCAGGACAGAGTGGGTTGGAGAATGCTGGTCGGCGGCCTATGCTCCATTGGGAGTAACAGGCGTAAGTAAGTAAGTAAGTAAGTAAAAAGTTCAGAAGGCTAGTGGAAAAAGTGGAAACAAAGAGAGGAGCTGACATAACTCCAGATTACCACCTGGTGGTCGGTGAGATAAAACTGAGGTTAAAGAACTGCTGGACAACTGAAGAAATAGCATTACAATGGTTTAATAAAGCCTTCATTCATGATACTGACAAACTGAACGAAATCAAAATAGCTCTCAACAACAGGATCCAAGCCTTACAAGATCTACTCAAAGACGAAGAAGCTACTATAGAGAACAACTGGCAAGGGATCAATGAAGCACCAAATCCAATGTGTCGGGGGGTTCTGGGTCGCAAGAAGCACCTCTACAAGAAATGAATCGTTCTTTTTTTTATATAATTTTATGTTCAACATATAAATATTGGTCAGTCTTAACTATTATGTTAAATACATTTTTTTCTTTTGTTTCTTAAGTCATTTTGAACTATGGTATGTGATAAAAAATTTTTTTTCAATAATATTAATAATGTTAATTCAATCTGCTTGTTGCTGATGAGAAGCCTAAAATTATGATGAATTCATATTATTCTGTGAATTTTATTTTTGCTTTATTTTGACTTATCAATGGATCAGGATATATATAAATTAATCGTAGAAAACGTGGTGCATTCAAGTATCATTTTGATTTATATTTGGAGCCAAACAAATCAATATCACTAGTCTTTATGTTCTCCTTACTCGTCGTCAGATTCACGGTCCTAGTAAATAGTACCAGTCAATTAAGTATTTTGTGGGCATTGCAAAACTTTCTTACCGGTTTAACAGTCAATTCTCATTTGAAATGGTGCATATGTGTTATACTTATTATCCCGTACTGTGATTCCTTCAATGCAAAAGGTTTAACTCATTTCATCAAGAACAATAAAAAGAATATTCTGTAGCCCAAATAGTTGAGAATTCTATGAATATGTTGAAAATCACATAAATAAAATTAGAAAAAGCAGTACTTCTGCATTTATCAAATATTTCAACTAAGAATAGAGTAATAGTACATGTATAGCTTGTTTACTAAGATAAATCATGACGAATATACGTCATGTCTATTACGCATCTGTACTTTTTAGGGCAAGAGTATACGATAGCATAAGTATGATCTTAAGACAACCGTAATGAATTTCAACCTGTTGTTAGCCAAACAGAAAACAATTATTGCTAATGAATAGTTCACAGAAAAAAGCAATAATATCACTAAATGTAAACGTATTTTACATAAATAAGTAATTTGTTAAAGTGTTCTACAGGTCGTCATGTCTGTTAATCGAAACAACAACGATATATAATTCCTTCCACAAGGTTGTAGGTTGTCCGTCTTCTCGAACCCTCATACGAAGGAGTCCCGACATTGTTCTTGGTTAGTGTCTGAATTGATGGTCTAAGGCTAGATTTGTGTGAGAATTAAGGGTTTAGGTGATAGGACTGACTTACATGAAATGAATTGAGTATTTAATACAAATAATACTATCATCTTTATTCTGTAATGGCGAAGAATAAATTTTTATTACCATTTTAATACTTTAAGCTCCATACGAAGGTACTTGTGCTACCTATTTTATATGTTATAAGTCAAGATTCGTTCTCATTTTTTAAACCTAATTCTTAAACTCACCAATTGATTTATCAAGTCTCATACGATCCTCTTAGTACTATCCTTTTTCTGTTTTCTTTTTTAAATAAAAATTTATTTTCTTCTATAAGCTAAAAGAAAACAATTGGATTTATTTCACTTCTTATTCAAAATAATCAATTTCGGCATTTTACTTTGAAGAAAGAAAAAGAAAAAAAAACAGAACAAGATAGAATATGTTTTTGTATATTAACTATGATATTGTAGTTTCATGAGTTGTATGACAATTTAATTATATATTATCTAAATTGATATAAATACATTAAGTAAATGTTTAGTGTCAAGTAAACGTAGTTCATATTATTACAGAATACTATAGATAAATGCAATCTTATTACATTTTTATTAAAGTGTAAATCAAATTACCAATATGATCCATTAATAATTATTTTTGATCATTTCCATAATATCAGTGGTAAAAAATTTGATCTCAACTTAAAAAAAATCATTACAATTATTGTATATTATTTAATCTGTGTATAAAATAACAAAGATATTGTTCAGTGATAATTAAAAAAAATACTATGATGGTTAATTTAGTTACTATCCCAATTTAAAGTCCAGTTATCAAGTGTATATACTAAGAGTTTGTCGATTGTTTATAACATTAATAATTTGATTACAATTTAAGCAAATAATATTTTATCTGAACAATGACCACAAAAACTCTTCTGATACTAATCAATATATACTTACTAGTGACTGACTTCAAGAAGTTCTAATGAGAAGCAGTGATCAGTAGACTTCAACTGGGTCAGTTGTGAAATAGTAACTCACTGATGACAATGGTGGGTGTGTCGCTCGATTTCGTGAACTGGTTGAAGTTAGACATTAACACCGTTGGATGCTGGCCGGCTCAATGGTCTAGTGGTTAAGCGCTCGTGCGCGAGAGTGATAGGTCCTGGATTCGAATCTTGCGCACTGCTGAGGAGTCCCACAATTGGACGAGACGGCCATCCAGTGCTTCCAGCTTTTCCATGGTGGTCTAACTTCATTTGACTCGTGATCTCAACTATTGAAAAAAATAGTTGCTTATTTGAAGGTTAGTTTTTTTTAATCCTTAGAACTATTGGAAACCGATGAACTGTAAACGTATGTTTTTATTATACTAGCATATCTATTGCAAAAGTGATTTGAAATCGAATGAAACAATACCAAAAGGTCCTCATCAATTAAGGTGGTTTATGACATGTAATATGTATATGTAACCACTGTATGCCTTTACATTGTGTTTGATGGTGTAGGAGGAGTTTAAAAGAAATCTATTAGGAGCAAAACCTTAGATATTTCGATATTTTGTAAGTGTAATGTACACAATCTTTTCCAGTACAGGATACCTTATAGTCCAGTGATATTTATTCGAAATGAATTAGGTGGTTAAACCCCACCGATAGGAAGTCGTGAGCTTGAGTTTCGTGCTGCTTTACATTTGTTAGTTACGTACATCTGCAGTATCGAATGGATTGATAACAGTCATGTGGGTTTGGAACCTCACGTGATGTATTGACACTAGTTGGGTGTCAGGAAACTTGGACACAAGGCATCCTGGAGATCCTCTCCAACTATCAAGTATCAAAAGCTAATACCCACGAAGTTGAGTCAATTAGACTGGTACATACAATTCAACTTAGTTGACAGAACTCGGTCAACACGCACTTCTAGTTACATAAATAATGTCAAGGGACCAATAAATTCCCCTGTAAGCATTTATCTATTAAAGTGTCTCTTAGCATTCATCAATCAAAAACAGTTTCATTTTATTATTTACTTCATATTTATCATAACAGTATCTAACATTCTGATTTCTCTACTTAACTCTTTACATAGTTATATTAATTTCACTAAACATTGTGAGTACAGTGATTTACCGTTACTCAACTTCGAACTTGAATTTGCATATTTTGTTCATAAGTTTTCAAACTGAACAAAATTCTTTCTCATCATTGTTATGACTATTCCTGGCTGTGTTGTTTTACGTCTGATAAAGACCTTCATCCATTTCAAAGACAAAGGCTAAATTAAATTATTTTTCTGAAGAAATAAGCTTTTACAAATACACACAAATTGTTATGAGAGATTCATACTGTCTCATACATTTCAGATTGGTTAAAGCAGTATAAGAGTTAATGTTAGTAATAATAAATAGATATAGTCATCAGGTGTATGTTACATTTCTGTATACAAATCTACAGATTTATCTAGTTCAATAATATTGTAATATAAGAGTAAATAGTAAAAATGAAAGAAGCTAGAAAGTCAAGTGTTTCATATATTACTACTAATACATAATTATCATACTAACCGCTATTACTCTAATCCATATCTGATATTGATAATAGTAATCATGTGTTTATAGACTATTTTGTGAATAAACATGTCTTTTCATGACGAAAAGCTTGGTTTGGTTTATTTTTGTGTAAAATTTAAGGTTTCTCTACGCAATATTTTTTGGTTGGTGTCTAATTATTGGTTTACTGTGAAACTTCAGAAATGTTAATTGAGGCTGTGCTTTTCTAGGGAAGCATAAACAAAACTAACCTAACACTGTTATCTTTGATTTCACTTGAGTATATTATGAACTAAATATTTTGCTTCTACAAATCATTTCAAAGGGTTTTAAGTAGTACTGATTGTAGAAGATAGTGAAGTAGGACTGGGACAATATCGTCAACTCGTTGAAGCCGATATTTTAAAATGATTTCATTCATTGTTCAATAAGTAGTTTTCAGAAAGCTTAACGGTTATCACATCAATTTCTCAAATAACCACTGCTGGAATATCTCAGTAGTGAAAATTTTGACTGTTTCACTGGGTAGTATGAGTACAAATCCCAGTCCACCAGTCAGTTCGTTATAGGTAATGTAGAACTTGGTACATATGTGCACCAGTTCAGATTATCTATTACAACGTATCAACACATCGAGATGAAGTCATTAAGATGAATATCATTAGTATTAGTGAAAAAAGTAGCAGTAGTAGAAGTTATAGTGGAACAGATTAGATATAAACGATATGATTCCAGAAAAAATAAGTTACTGACTATCGGTCAGTGTTTCAATCCTGTATTATCTACTGCTAAATATTTTAATAACAAAAATAACTGTAACATGAAATGAAATAATGAACTGAATTATCCTGTCTAAATTTGGAACCGAATTTTTTTGGTGTATCTTTTGCTTAGAATAATATTGGTTTCTGCTTCATCAAGATCATTATCAAAGTCTAATAGTTTAAGATAGATTTTTGTATAGATTGTCCAGTTTGAAATCAGTCGCAAGTGAGAAATATGTCGAAAAGGACACTTTATAACAAGTTGTTCGTATGGTCTTTTTAATTCCAACTCAGAAATTTAAAGGTAAATCTATTCGTTATTGAGCCTGAATGTAGGATCGTGTATGCTCACTACATAAAAATCTCAAACTGAAACAAATAATTTGTTCAGTACCCCATGGTTTATAATGGTTCTTTAGCTAATGTCATTTAGTGATGATGACTTACTGTATGTTGAATTTATCTACTCGAAACTTCCTACTTCAATCTGTGACAAATATTATCTGCAAATTATGCCCATTTCTAACAGGCCTATTCATCAATACTATAATTATATATTCACTAGTAACTTATTCGGATATATGTCCTAGAAGTACTAGGGATAAACGGTGACCTCTGGAATTTAGGCATATCAGTGATGAGTCATTTGTTACCAACAATATTAGACGACGTCATGATATATCACAAGTTGATTGAAGCTAGAAGTATTTCCCACTGGACTGTAACCTGACAGTTTAATGGTTGATAGTTCTCCGGTATAGCTGAAGGTCTTAGGTTCGACCTCTTGGTTATATTGACAGTACACGCTACCGGGAAGATTTGTACTAGGACGAAATGGCTTTCATTTGAGATTACTCTATATTATGTACCACCTACTAATGTTTTAACTAAGAGCTTTTTAAAACAATTCTTTCATCAATTTTTTTGTTGAGGAAGGATAATATATGTATGTTTCAGCGTAATTCCTTCAATTTGTCACACTGATAAAATATGACAATCGAGATAATTTTAGTGGGCTCATTATGGCAGTATCTGAATATGTATATATATATATTAAGTGTATGGGTGTGTGCATGATCCAGAGCGAAACCAGAAGAGATTAGTAACTCAGTGCCATTTTCTTTCTTTTTCAGAATAATTCATGATATCATAAGTGTTCATTCGAATAAATCTATATGCTATTTTTTTTTAGTTTTTTATATTTGAGTAACTTCATATCTAAATTTAGTAATATTTATATTTTAATAACAACTATACACATACATATTCAAATATCTTTGTTTATGTTTGAACATCATGAAAATTGTTTATTAAGCAAACAACATAAATCTTTTTCAAAATGTTTCTTCTCACTATTTCATGTATAATTTCCCATCAATTTTCATCACAAATCAATATTTCTAGATAATGACCTCATTAGAAAATTCCTATTAAACGGAATATTTTATTGAGGGTAGTTTATGTATGAATTTGTAGTTGATTTTCATTATGCAATGACTTTAACCTGAAGTATCATTGAAAACTAGATAATACTTGAATTACAGTGTAAAAGTAGTTTGATAAGTAAACTAATTACTGTCTATAATTGTGTTGTGATTGGTTTGCACATTTATTTTCACTGGTTTTATTTTAACTTGAAATTCTTAATTCCTTGTCAACTGAGATTGTGAACTGATCGATATTAGACCGCCACTGAAAACCTGGGAACATTGGACGGCCGTTTCGTTCTAGTATGAAAAGGAAGGTCCTAGGTCTGAGTCCCGCGTGCGAGATAGCAGATGCGCACAGCTGACAAGTCCCATAGTAGGATTAAAAGGCTTTCCAATGCTTTCAAATTTTCAGTGGTGGTCAAACATTGATCGATTCATGATCTGAATTAAAACTCTGCAATATCAACAGCGCTATACTGATAATTGTTAACTGTTTTGTTTTGCTAACTGATGGATTGAATTTTTTCTTTCTTCCTGTTAAACACTGAATAATATATGTAACAAGTTTGTTTCTTTCTAATGTGTATATTTATAATATTATCGAAGTAGACAATGGAGTCTTCACGGTTCATTCAGCCACCTCAGAGAACATTATGCCTCTAAAACATGTTTCTTTAGCTACAAAGTTTTTCAATCATCTTGAAATTAGGAAATTATAATGTATACTAAGAAGCATTTATAAGGTTAGCTCATCTAAAGTATAAAACGTGATTGTATACATTGCGTATGCTTTTAGTTTTTTTGTTTATGTTGTAAAACAATTTAAGACGTCATTATTGTATAAAGTTATGTATTAACAGGTAGCATATTTCAAATTTTTAAATGAGTGACAACATGTATTTCAGTAATCTGGATCTTACTTATTCTAATGTATTTACTAATACCAATTCCATTATTCTTAATGTTTTATAAATTTCTATTGTTTATGGACAATTATCCATTTTGTTCAATCATTTGATTTTTGTTCACTAAACTATGGGTTTTTCTCGGTTCTGATTGAATCATTTTGAGCAACTAGATAGTATTACTTGCCATTTTAGTAAATGTTTACTTCAAAATTAGTCGCAATAAGTGTTCACAATCAATGAGTTACGTAATGTGATATTACATTAAAGTGGAAAATCGAACAAAACTCTAGAATATGTCTTAGCAGTGAATTTTGCTTAGTATTACTGGATTTAATTTAGCGTATTATCTATAAAGTCTAGCATTCTTTTGTATTATTTATTGTGATATTCATTCTCTATGACATGTAACATTCGTTTTGCATTAATTCAGTGTAAGATCCATCCTTACACTAGCACTATATTTATTTTTGTATGATATTCATCGGACGATCATCAAATGACAGTAAAACTATGCATAAATCAGTTCATTTTGTCAAAGGTAGTATCGTTTTTTAACAAGATAATAAAATCATTATCTGTCATCAGCTATTTTGTTGTGCAAATCTGAGTGTTTTTTTATTTGAAACATTCCGTTTTTCTGCCTAAAACAACGGGGATAATTTAGAAAATGTTGTTCTAGTTTAATGAATTCAAGTCATTGCTAACACCACATGAGAAGCAGTTTTTTTGGTACCCATTTGAAGCTAACTGAAGCGTTAAGTATTAAATTCCTCAACTATTAGTGAGCGTTTATTTAAATAAGGTTGACACAGAGCTGAAAAAATTAGTTGGTTTTCTACTTGATCCTGAAACCGGAATCATATTCGATGCCTGTTACAACGAATATAAAGATTTATCTAGAATTGAATTCAGTGACCTAGATAGTACTGAAAGATGTTATGTTTACAACAGAAAGTTGAGATCAAGGAAATATGCTAAGTATACGAACATAGTTTTATTAAAAATATCTAAAGATATCGATTTTAATGGGACAGTTCTCATCTTAGAAATGATTTTTGGTGATTAGTTGTCATTGTTTAGTACTCTAAAAGTCTCCACAGAATTGAATGATGATTTTCACACATATGCGTGTAAGCTAGAAAGAGCATCTCAACGCTTCATTTTGGAATCATTACTTCAATATCAATTGTTTTTTTCTCTTGTCTTTATCTCTCAAACCTCATGATCCAATTAAGTGGATCATCAACTCATAATTTTGTTTACTCCAATTTTTTTCTTTAAATGTTTTCCTATCAGTCAATGAATCCAATGCATGGAACAAATTTTTCCAAGTTCAGTTAAAAATATTAAGACAAATGAAGAGATTACGATAACTGTAGCGTATTTAGCTACAGAGTCACAAAATATAGTTTGATATCTGATAAAGGTCGTTGATTTATTCGTTTTAACTATTCCCATAAAACTTGAAAATGTTCAAACAAGTACCCTTGGTAGTAAAAAGTTTTTCTAGAATATTCCAGTGAATAGAACAAATTAATTTTTTTGTTGTTGTTTCATGACTCAATGTTAGTCACTTCTTTAGAGAACAAATAATTTAAATGCTTTTAATGATTTCATTCAAACATCTAGTAAATTTTTACTTTATCCTTACTTTTGTGAACAGCTATTTTTACAGATGTATGACTATACATTTTGATATGTTGAAAGTTGAATATAAAAATGTTAAGCTATAAATAATAGCATGGATCATAATGTCTTTTAATAGGAGTATAGTAGTAGTAGTATATGAAATTATTTTTGGATTTAAAGATAGTTTTCTTTATTAATTTGTTATCAACTAATGAATTGCACAAAATCTCAAAGCATGAGATAGTTGTTTTGCTTCGAAATATTCAAAGCTTCAAAGTAGTGTATTACCTTTAGATCGTTGAGTCGACATTTAACATTCTATATTTTCTCGTATCAATTAACTCATTCACTATCATTTGTAATATTTTCATCACTTAGAACAAACATAGTTAAACTCCTCACCCAGTAACGTTTTAGTTGTTTATTGATGGCCCTCAAATGCCCTGGTATGGCCGAGAGTGGGGTGGGTTCGCCCTCCTTCTCGAAATACTCTCACACGGCCACGCGTATATAGCCTCTGCCAGGAAAGTCCTACTCACTGCCTTCTCGTGGCGCGGGTGTTGTTTACGAAAATGAGAGGACGAAAAGCGAATGTCCGGCGCTATAACCGGATCCCAAATCAATGGTGCACATGGGCTCCAGTATCCTGAAGGAACTAATGGCGCATGAACCGATTTCTTGGTCACCGGCTTCCATGGGACTGCATCTCCTTACGATGCTCTATTGCCTTGTGGGTTAGACCTTTAGGTCGAAGGCTCGGGGTGTGGCCCCTTAAGAAAACCACCTGTATCGGTTTGGGCATCCGAGCAGTATCTCAGCCTACACAAAAGTGTGGCGCATATATATTTGGTGCTCCCTTGTACCAATATTTATGTGTTTAAATAAATAAATATAAATAAATGTTTATTGATGAAAAAGTTCGGATCGAAACAAAAAAGCGTTTTCTCGTTTTCAAAATTATTTCAGGTTGTTTCTTTGACGGGAATTATCGATTTTCATTTACTATTAAAACTAAATGGATTGTTTTATGAAGAATATCTTGATATTTAAGGGAGTGTGTTTATGAAGTTAAAGTAAGCCGGTACATAAAAATATGAAAATGATAAGATGTAGTAAGTATAGATAATGAATAAAAAAACAACTCGCATTATAAAAATCCCTCTGACTCAATTATTCTGTCTGTAAACTTTTAGATAACACTTAACATAACTCATCTGAACTCATATAACAAAGGTAATATGACATTTTAAAGTTCCGATAAATGAAAATAATGATTAGAAATCAATAATCGTTTATTTGCTATACTACATAAGAGTAAGTATATAGGTTTATGTACTGAGAGGTTTAGAAAGAAACTACCAGTTCTAATTTATATTTACACACGATAATGAGATTACGAGATATCAGTTGAAGAATATAGCTTGTACAATATAGTATGTTAATGGATGTATTGAGTATTTTTGAGGTACGAGAAAGCTCTTTTCAATCTTTATTGTTTAACATCACTGGTTTAATCATATCGTATTTGTATAACCCTTAGATTTAAATTTATTTTAAGTGATTGTTCAGTTAGCTATTTTCTTCAACCTAACATATTTTAATTTAGTTTCTATGGCTAATCTGAAAATAATTTAATAAGCATTAAAAATCAAATATTTTAGTAGTAAGCTTTATTAATTTGAAATGCACTTAATCTGTCAATATATTAACTAAAGAAATACAGTTCTGTCCAATATACAGTCTATTGAATATTAATTATAAACTTTTTGGATAAAAATTACCATGTGCTTACTAGTGACTAGCTTCGTGAGGGAATTCTCGGAGTTCTAGTGGAAAGCCGTGGCCATTGGAGTAGAAATAAATTTCTACATCAGTACAATCGCAGATGGTTGCTCAATTTCGTGGATTGGTTTAGGTTAGACATTAACACCGTTGGATACCGGTCGTCTCAGTGGTCTAGTAGGTTAAGTGTTCGCGCGTGAGACTGAAGGCCCTGTGTTCGAATCCCGCGAGCGGGATCATGGATGAGCACTGCTGAGGAGTTCCACGATAGGACGAAACGGCCATCCAGTATTTCTAGGTTCTCAATGTTGGTCTAACATCAATCGGTTCATGATCTCAATCAATAAAATATTTTTCCACTTGATTGCAGTTGTTTCAAACAATCCAAAAAAATTTGATTATTATGAACGGTAAATAATAATATATATTTCATGTATGTATTTAACAGTCTAAACAAGTAAAATCTAGTGTATCTCTGTCTGTAATTTTTTTAAGAGATTCATTTCGGGTAATGAAAGTTAATATGAATGTTAAGAGAAATGTTTTCTGTTCCACAACAAAAATTTTTCATTCCTCAATGAATAGTTAATACTTTTCTTTAGAGCTATTTCTCATGTTTAACTAAAGATAAAATTTCTATACTCTACTATAAAGCTACAAATGAACTATACTGACTTTTGTAACACACATGAACCATATTTTATGAGTGAGTAATGAAAAAGATAATACTTTTTACAAGTTAATACCCATGTAATCTAATCAAGTGATTTAAGCGGTTTTAAAATCATGTGAAGTTGTTAACAAATGAATTTGAGAACGACTTTTCAGCTTTATCAGTTTACTTGATGCTGTTCTAATTTTGATCTTTTTTTCGTTAGTAATCAATAATAACTGTTTACTATGTCTATACCTATCAAAATAATTTATGAAAATTATATTGGGTGTAGTTAAATTATAGCATATTTTATGGTGTCAAAATATTCCTGACCTGATAATTTTCTTAGTGAATGATTTATTATGTAATAAGATTTTAATGGCGTTTTGTTCTCTAAGCTGGATGATTTAGTTTTGGAGCTTTCAGCATTCTTTTGAACACCATCATCAACATAAATTTCAGGTAGAAGTAAAATGTTCGAATTTTTCACATATGATTCACAGCTTATCTTGTATATCTTGATCTTCATTAGTTATTGTTGATCTCTAACCTGTAATTGTTTACTTCGTTATTTCGATTGTATCTCCCATGAAATTATTGATACCTTTCTAATTGTTTTAAAATGCTTAAAACTATCATTTGTGTGGTAAAAACATAAATTTCTAACCCAATACAAAAGTAATATGTATTTATTCTGAAAGGTGTAATAATGACAGAGATTATTGTAATACTTAATGTGCTTTTTTGCCCTAATATGTGTCAGGATGACTGTATATACTGAGTATTACGATGCAACAATAGGTAAATCATTGAATAAAGACTAATATAACTAAACACATGAAAATAGGTAAAGAGTGTAGATGAAAATTTGTCGTACACCATAAAGAAATCAAAAATGAAGTGTGAATATACAAAGTTTTATGTTTTTATTTTAACTAGTCAATAGTTAAGCTTGAATAAATTGACTAAATAGTATTGGGCTTTGAATGATCAGTGGCACAATGTATAAACACAATTAAACAATACATAAAGATCAAACTGCTAGAATCAATAATTGTTACTAATTTATTGAGTTTTATGATCAATCCTTCTTAACAGTTGACAAGTACATTAATTACACTTTTGTTTGTAACTAAATATGACAAAACAAAATCCAAAACATTCAGAATTTTTTTTTTAATTTTTATGAGGATTCGTCATTTACATGTAGCTATTGGCGTAACTAAATTAAAACAATGAACATGTAAGTTCTTTTAAAATATCGAGATGTTTTCTAGTGTCCAAAAATCAAGTTATAAACAACAGACGATTTAGTACTTTTATATAATTATGAAAATAATTGTTTAATATCATACATAGTGGAATCAGATGTGTCTTAATTAGTTCTATAGAGGTTTAATAAGTTGTGTTTATTCTTATTAGACAGACAGTAGCGTTTACTTTTTTTTTAAATTGAAATAATTTATGCTTTATACAAAATATTTTCATCTACACACTATTCGTGATCTAATCACTATTAGGACTAACTTCAGTTATTATTATTCTAATTAGACTTACATATTAGAGTATAAAACACATAGCTATAAATTAAAGTAGGAAATGGTTTAAATAATTCTGTTTTTAATGGTTGATTTAATGAGTTAATTGAAGTTATACCACCATGGAAAACTCGGAACCATGATCCACGATCGTGGATGTGCACTGCTGAGGAGTCTCATACTAGGACGAGACGGTCGTCCAGTGCTTCTAGGTTTTTCATGCTGGTCTAGTTTCAATTGACTCATGGATTCAACTATTAAATTACTAGAATTTCCACGAACTTCTTTTCTGATAATAATTCTGTTTTTGTTGAGCTGCACGATGGATTTATTTTTTTAACCAGATTTAAACAAAATGCATCACGTTGTCGAATCGCGTTGCAAAACTGATTACTCGTTATTGAAGACAGCTTAATATGATCAGCAAATTAAAATAATTGGTTCCCATATGAAGTTATTTGCTCATTAAATTAATTAGTGATGGCTGGATTTTGATAGGGTTTGACTTAAAAATCGCTAGTACAGGGGCAGTTGCTTTAACTTTACACACTATTGTTTTTTGACCGATAAAACATTCGAACACAAAAGTTCCGGTCAACTATTTTAAACCACAGAAAATTAAGAGAATAACATAATTACTAGGATGGGTTTTGTGGAGAATCGGTAATTTCAATAGTTGAAATCATAAATCAATTGAAGCTAGACCACCATGGAAAACCTGGAAGCACTGGACGGCCGTTTCGTTCTAGTGTGGGACTCCTCAGCAGTGCGCATCCACGACCTCGACCCCGCGGGATTCGAACCCAGGACCTATCAGTCTCGCGCCAGGCGCTCAAACAACTAGACCACTGAGCCGGCATCCAACGGTGTTAATGTCTAACTTCAACCAATCCACGAAGTTGCGCCACCGTTACCATTGTCTTCAGTGAGCTGATATTTCATAACAGACCTGGTTCAACATAATTAATAAAAATATCCAATTTATTATCGTCAAATGAGTCACGTAAATCTGTTACTGGCTACCATGAAAGTAATTGTTAAGATTTAAAGACTATTTAATAATTTTTGCACACAGTAAAACGTGTTACTAACTTATTGATTATCAAATTTGATGTGAACAGAGAAACAAACAAGCCATGAAAACAACAGAAGCTATTTTTGAAAACGTTATTTCACTTAATTCAAAGTTTGTAAAATACTAACATATGGTTATTCTATAAACCATGAACTTTCGTTTGATCTATGATTTACTGCCGTACTATTTTCTATTTCAAAGCTATTGTTATTTAAGCATAACATTTTGTACTCTGTTTTTCTATCCTAATGCCCAGTTTGGGCAAAATTGTATTTTTCTTGTTGTTTTTGAGTTGCGGTCACGTTAGTCATCTATTTATTCGTTTATCTTTTTGCACTAACCTAAATCAGAATTGGGAATTGGGAATAAACCGAGTATTATTCCATTTGTCTTGTCCTCTCTTTTGTCATCCAATCAGGTGATAGAGTGATTTTCATTTCTCTATCCAAGGTCGTTAGTGTCACTTCGGACTCACGCATTTCTAGACTCAAGGTTGAACCAGTTAGCCTGTTATATCAAGTTCTAAATCTATACAGAGACAAATTATCTGTGTTATTGGCTAGACGAATCAAAGATGTAACAAATTTATTCAACTCTTAGACGGTATACGCTTTAACTACTTATCTTAAGGTATCACAGTTTAAATATATACAGAAAAGTACTAGAGTATTCTGAGATTATGATAAGTTTTTCATATGATTACTTAGATTCTGCTATATGTCATATGATAATGATGTGTAATAATATGTAAATATTTTTAGATAATATTACAATGAACCGAGGAAATAATTTCAACCACAGTTAGTAATTAATAAATGTGAATAAATAATCATTAATTGATTATTGGGCAGTGATTGATTCCATGTTTATCTAGCCTTTAGTGCTGACCAAATTCTGTTGATCGAGTTGAAATATGCCTATTGATCTTCTCGCCTCAACATTCTTTATTGACGTCTCAAAATGTGAAGCTAGGGGTGACGCGCGTTCGAATAACACAAGAAACATTAGTTCCTACAAGATAACGTAAGCTAGCTAGCACGAAAATTGGGATCATAGTTTCCTGCTGATTATCTCCAATCAACAAACAAGTTTATGTATTTGGCTTTGGAGCATACAATATGTTTAAAAGTCGGGAACATAAAAGTGAAGTGGGTGTAATTAACAAAAGCTGAGTTTGATAGTTGTCAATAATTACTTCAAATAAATTATTAAACTTTACTAAACATTGTTGTTTAAGATTCATATTTGTCTTCATTTACTCTTGCCGAACACATGAATAGTATATTTAGGCAATCTAAGTGCTATATTTAATAGGATTACGAGATCAAAGGAACGAAGACTCGGCGACACAATACTAATGCTTCTCAGCCACTCTAACAGGAGGGAGAATTACGGGTTCAGACGAAGGAAATTGTATCCCACAAGCACGAACGAACAACAAGTACAACTCAAACGTATAAATATATATATATATATATATATATATATATATATATATATATATATATAGCATATGAATGGTCTTGGGAAACGTCACAAAATAGCATATTAAAAGAGACAATGAACCAATGACTTTAAGGGTCCTTCCGAATGGGAAATAAAATCTGAAGATAAAAATGGGCGTTTTTGACGTGAAAATAAAAAAATTGAAATTCCCAAAATAAAATTTAAAAAGATAAGACGTTTACCAAGTGGTTCTGGGGATATGGTATCCCTAACACTTAATTTAATCAGACAAGATTGATATTCATGTTTGTAAATAGTCTAAAACAATTCACATGTTGATCGTCAAAACATTCTTCATAATCATTAATCTTCTTTTAATTTTCGAGAAGAAATTATCTCTTCTTTATTTTATTACATTTCAACGTATTTGATTGTATGTATCACATATAAGGACGTTTTAGAGACAAATATGTCATGTGATGAACAATTCACTAGACATGTAGAGATACATTTCATAAGATCCGATCTTATTTGAATTGATAACTAGAATGATAAGATATGCTATTGTTAATGTTTAGTAGTAGGATCAACATTAACAATAAAATTACATGACAGTGTAATAATTATGCAAGAAAATTCTTCGTCTAATAATCACAAGTGTTTTACTGCTTAGTGTTAGTGAATAAATGGTTTAAAAAAAACACTTACAATGTATTTAGAAGACTTGTTGTATGCGTGAAAGGAATGCAGAAGCTATTAGTGGTGCTGGGTCCATGGAACTGAATGGTTTAATTGTGTGAAACTCTCGTCAACCTACATCATCACTATATGCTTCAAAGGTAATTGAGCTGATAGAATTTCTGCACAGCTGACTTGCCAACTTGTTCAATTGACTCAGAATTCGGTCGATCAAAGTCTATAACTGTGTGGTTGTTGTTCACAAGTTTATTTTGATTATCTTCTCTCTTGACATGATCTCTGGTTTTGAAGTTATCAATTCTTTTTCTTATTGGTTGACAGGTTTTTCATCATCATTTCAACATGAAAACATTTATGATTCATACCACTTAGTTGATTCTGCGATATGTTTTCATATGAAGTTCATTCAATCTAGTAATTTTTAAAGAATAAACACAATTTCCCGCACTCAGGATCATGAATGCGCACTGTTGAGGAGTCCAGTACTAGGATGGCTGTCCAGTGCTTCCAGGTTTTTAATGGTGGCTTAGCTTAGATCGACTAGTGAATTCATTTGTTGAAATGAAATCCATTTATACAACATTTTATTATTGTCCAAATTTTTTCACCGTTCTTATCATTAATCTTACTGACATGGGAAAACCAATATTGAACTATCTTGGAATGAACTACGTAAAGATTGATTTTTTTCAAGTTTTCGAACTTATGTTTTAGTTCGAATAAGTATAACGTAAATGAGATTATGTAGTGAAGGTGCCAACTAATTTACATGATACTGAAATCTATTTGTTGATGAGAGTGTTAGGTAAAATGGTTTTAATTATTTGAATGATTTGCTATAAATCTGGGTATTTTTCATGTATGTGATTTTATACTAATTAATAATCAAAATGGGTATACAACTAATATATGAATGAGTGTCTTTTTATGTTTAAGAAATCTTTACTTGCATCAATATTGTTGTTCTTACTTCGCGTCGTGGGGATTGTAAAGTTAAACATTTTCTTTCGGTAATGTTGAATTTGATAACTTTAAAATGACCAACTAATGTGAGATATTCAAGAGTCCTTAGTATATCATTTTAATTTGTTAACTCAACACATATTCAACTTTAATATTATAATATATGACAAAATTATCAATTAAGGAATTATTTGCTCACTACAATTATGTACTGATTAGTGAAGTGAATGAAATGATAAGGACATTGGTGGAAGGTTTCTGTCTTTACAGAAAATCACCTATCACTCATAATAAATCATTGATAAAGTGTTTTATTATTGAACTAATTTTTCAGTTAAGTAGTAAGTAGTAAAGATATAAATATGATTGATTAAAATCATCAAATTAAATGTTAAAAACCACATGATCAGTGATTGTCACAGAATTCGATCGATAATGTTTTACACTTTAAGTTTAAAACAATTTAGATTTATTTATTATTTCATGAAAACAATGTAAAAAACATTGATTACTGGATCAATCTACTTCTTTAGCACACCTTTATTAGTTTTCTAGTATTATCAGAAAGTACAGAGACTTTTATTTCTATTTAGAAACCTTTATACATTCAAGATATACACTATCTGTTACATCTAAGTGAGCCCAAATTGAGAAATGAAAATCAGATATAAAACAGTTATCATTTTAAAGTAAGATTTATATATGGTAAACACTGAGTAGATAAGTAATAAGTTATTGTAGTAAAGATGTAGCGTAGTTGTACACTTTAAGAAGTAATTGGATATCCTTTAATTTTTTTTGATAATAGATCCTTAGCTGACAGATCTTTAGCAATATTGAATTTAAAGCAGATAAACAAAGATTGGTTCATTCGTAATTATGGAATGCTTCAGAACTATCAAGTTGATTATTTAACAAATATAGAAAAAATGCAATTCATTTAAAACTAACCAAATGACTAAAGACAATAGTTCACAAATAAAACAATGAAATTTTGGATTTTGCTAGAGTTTTGTTCTCTGAGCTGAATGGTTTAGTTGTTAGAGAACAAAACTCCATCAAAATCATCCACATGAACTACAAATCTTCTCCATTATCTCAAAAGTTTAAATCTTCACAAATCCCCTGTTCTAAAACAATCAAAGATAAATTCGACTAAGAGATTGAATAGGAATCTATTAGAATACTTTTTTTAAAAAATGTTATGGTTATATTTATAAATCACTACACGGAAAATAAAAGTCAGTGGGCAGGGGATTTCTTCGATGGTACAGTGGTGAGTATCTCCACCTGTCACGCGAAAGGCCCGGGTTCGATTCACGGTTGATGAGCCAAACTCCGTCTGGATCCCCTCTGGGGCTACTGCTGGTCCCAAGCCCGGATAAAGTAAAACGGTTGGGCATGGAGTTGGTGACCTTGTAGTGTCTGTCATTATGTTAAGCCCAAATAACTCATTATTCTAACTTTCGGACAGCCCATTCTATTCATTCTATTTGAGTCACATTCTGACCTTGTTAATTATTCGCTCATCAATGTCTTGACTGTCTTTGTATGAGCGCGTAGGCGTATGCACACTTCTTATCCCGTTACTCATCACATGTCTGTAATTTATTTTTGTGGGCTTATAAATATTGATTAACTCTTTGTTAAAGGGAGAGTTGACTTACCAGCCATCTCCACCGCTCGTCAATTTTGCTTCGCTTTCTCCTCTTCGCGTCGTTCCTCCGTTCGTTTGTCTAATCAACAATTATACAAAATATATGCATTCAAAACTCCATTCTCGTTATTTGACTTATTTAATTCCGTTATTAACTAACGCGATTTAAGTCAATGATTATATACGAGGATAGACGATAGCAACCAATCATTGCGATCAAATTGGAGTCAGATCACGGGCCACTAAAACCTCATCCCGTAGAAAAATGACTCGCTAAAAATACGCTAACCAGAAAAAATTATTCAAACCACAAGTAGGGGGTCATCCATCGAACGATTAGACTCTTCATATTGACTAATTCTGAATATGAGTTTTAGAACATAGATTTATTTTAATAGGGATTTTGTTTTCTAATATCGAATATTAACCTCAAGATATTCTGTAAGATAAATACATAACATTGTAAATATTATTGTCTGGTACAAATTTTTGAACTAATTACCAATTTTTGTATATAAATGTTTAGGGATTTCGATAGACATCATTCATATCATGTTAAATATTTTTAATGTTTTCTTATAAATAATAACCAAGTTAAGTTTTGTGGTTCAATATGCCGGATCCAATGATTGCTGGACAAACGATGGTGTTTATTGTTTGTTTTTTGGTCTTTATTTCATTATCTGTTTCTTCATCATTGATCATTTACAAGCGAAATTGTTTTATATCTACCTAGTTTTCTTTTGAAGTATAAGATTTACATATAAATAATGCTCAGTATTAAATTGTTAATTGTTAAATTGAAATTGTTTCTGTTTTAAACAAAGATAACAAGAATGATTTAATGGGGATAGTAAACTGAATTTTGTGATATCACGTTATTTTAAGCCAGATTTGTTTAGAATATAATGTACTCAGTCAATTATTTGTTTAGTTGGGTGGTTATAGAAAAAGAGATTCAGTTCTCAGATACTTTTCATCATAAAAAGAAGTTATTTTGAGAACAACCAAAAACTTAGTAGCACTTAATGGTTGTTTCATCTCAAGTGAGGACTTTTCATCAGCATTCAAACAAAAGCTCCTTCATGACCCAACATTTGATTTCTATTTCTAACTTATTTCATCGAGTTCGTAATTCAGATTTTTAATAACTTTGACGAAAACTATCCTCAGAGAAAATCATTTCCATTAATTACCTCAACTAGGCAATGTTCATATAATTACTAATGATAAGATTGGTGATGCTTTTTCCAAGATCTAATCAGAATTTATGATCATGCAATTTAATTATATGAGTATTGCAACAGATATCCCTCATGGTGGGGAGTGATCATCATGCATACATACGCCTGTTATCCCTCGTGAAGAAGCATAGACCACCCACTAGCAGTCTCCATACAACTCTGTCCTGGGCAATCCTTTCCAGTTGTTTTCAGTTGCTATTCGTTCTTTTGATGTCTAATTCCGATTGCCAACCCAATCTGTTTATTGGCCTTCCTCTTTTCCGTTTTCCTTCAGGATTCCAAGTTGGCGCTTGCCTCGTAATGAAATTTAGCGATTTCCACAATGTATGTTCTTTCCATCTTCAGCATCTTTTCTTAATTTACTGTTCAGTTGGAAGCTAGTTTATTCTTTCTCACCGTAGGCTGTTGCTCATAGTATCCGGTCAACGGACGTTCAGTATCTTACGTAGACAATCGTCTATAAATACTTTTACTTTTTTGATGATGGTTGTGGTGGTTCTCCAAGTTTCATCTCCGTACAGTAGAACTGTCTCGAAGTTCGTATTGAGGATTCTGACTTTGATATTGGTTGACAGTTGTTTTGAGTTCCATACGTTCCTCGACTGTAGTAATGCCATCCATCCTTTACCGATTTTTGCTTTCACATCTGCATCATATCATCCTTGTTCATCGATGGTGCTTTCCGGATATATGGAACTGTCCACCATTTCTGGAGCTTCTCCATCAAATATGATTGGATTGGCGGATGCATTCCGTGTTGTATTTGATGATGTTTGTTTTTCCATTTTGTATGTTGAGGCCTACTGATGCAGAGTCTACTCATACACTAACTGTCTTCACCAACATTTTTTGATGGGCATGGGGTAGAAGAGCTAGGTCATTTACAAAGTTCAAATCGTCTAGTTGCATCTAAGCTGTCCATTGTATTCCATGCTTCTCCTCAGATGTGTAGGTCTTCATAATCCAATGGAGCACCAGGCGAAAACGAAGGGGAGTGTAAGCAACTCTACCTGACATAGGTCTTCACTTGGAATGCATCTACCAGCTGTCCTTCGTACACAACTTTGCAATTGAGTTCATCGTAAGAGTTTCGGATAATATTGACGATTTCCTCAAGTACTCCGTAGCCTCGACGGACATTGTACAGGGTTCGCTTATCCACGCTGTTAAATGCTTTCTCACAGTCAGGGAGGTAGATATAATGTTGGGTTCTACTTATTTGACTCTTCAACAATGAACCATAGTGCAACGATTTGGTCGATATACGATCGATCTTTGCGAGATCATCCTCGTTAATCTCGAAGTTGGACGTCTGTGGAGTCATTCATTCAGTCCAACAACACTCTGCTGAACAATTTTCTTAGTACCGATAGTAGTGTGGTGTTTCTAGTTCTCATACTCGGTTCGATCTCCTTTATTTAGTATCTTGATGAGGTATCATTCTTTCCGGTTTTTCAGTGCTTAGTCTTCCTCCCAAATCTTTATGAACAGGACGTGGAGCATGTTTGCAGTTACTTCTATATCTGACTTCAGTGCTTCAACTGGTATTTTGTCAGGTCCCGCCGCATTTCTACACTTAATTTGTCCAATGTCCATACTGATTTCTTCGACCGTTGGTGGTGTGAAATCTATAGGAATGTCTGTGTTCTGCTACGATCTCTAGTTGGTTCATTGAGGGCTATTCTGTTCAAGAGTTCCTCAAAGTGTCCTACGCACTTTATTTTCTGTTCTTGAATCACAATGATTGTCATGCCTTCTTCATCCTTGACTGACCGCTCTGGTTTACTGTATTTTTTTACTAGTTTATTTATTGTGTCACACAGTTATCTCACAGTTCCTTCTGTTGCAGCTTTTTCCTCTGTAGTTGCTGTGTCTTCCACGTATTTGTGCTTGTCGGCTCTAATGCTTCACTTCACCTGCTTGTTTGATTGTGTGTATTCGGTCTGTGAGATGACTTTCTCTGTTCTTGTTCTGCCGTTATTAATTACTGTCTTCTTGTTCTTCCCTTCTTGAATCTTGTCCTTAGTTTCGGTGGAGACTCATCTCCTATGGAGGTGCTTCCTTGATGCCCGACACTCCCTGACGCGTTGACGCCAGTGCTTCTTTGATCCCTCTCCAGTTGTCCTTCATAGTAGTTTCTACTTCTTCCAGTAGATCTTATAAGGGTTGGAACCTGTTGTTCAGTTATCTTGAATTCGTTGAGTTTGTCAGTATGTCGACGGGAGTCTGTAATAAACCTTAGTAATGCTGTTTCTCCAGTTGTCAAGTACTTCCTTAGCTTCAGTTTCCTTTCGGTCACCACCAGGTGTTGGCCTGAAGCTATCTCAACTCCTCTCTTTGTTCTCACGTCTTCCATATATCGTCTGAATGCTTTAGTGATGTAATATTCTTCGATCTAATTCACTGTAGTATGGTCATACCCATCATCAAATAAGCGAATTTGTAAATGTGGATCACCGCATTCTAAGTTAGTTGTCTAAATTTATGTTCTCAGTTTGATTTTAAAGTTTCAAATTTTATTTCGAATAGCGTTATTACACCAATAACCGGTAGAATTATTTCACAATATATACATTTAAAATCTTTAATATTTTACAACACACTAGCACATGTAGTCATTTGATTATTTTTTAAATCTCAATTTGTGTATTAACTTAGTTGAACGTTTACTTATGTATTCAATATATCTTCAACTTATGTCAGTACGTAACAGTAAGAGTACAGTTAAACTTCTTTGTGACATTATATATATATATATATATATATATATATATATATATAAAAGCAGGAATTACTAACTGACTAGAATTATATTATACATGGTAAAATTAATCTTCCTGGCCATACAATTTCTTTATATTACACAGAGTTTGATATTAGCTAGCAATGGTGTCCAGCATGGCCATTCACCCCTATTTAGGAATTGTCATTTCAATGTGCCTGAATTTCATTGTTGATGTTCACACCAAGACCCGAATTCATTGTTTTTCACTTCAAACTTCCAACGCGTTGCTGAGCCACAAAGACCACAAGCCTATGAAACAGAGACGAATTACATTTTATTTGTAAAGGTTTGAATCTTCCAGCTCGAGCTCTAATGTTAGTATAAAGGCAATCTACCTAGCATGACTGGTCGATTTCGGACCTTAACATCATTAGCCGGAAAATTCAAAGTTTTGCGAATCAAATAGTCTTTATGCTTGGTTAATTGAATATTATAATTCAAAGAATTAGTGGAAATGGATATTAAGAATGTTGAACATAAGCGAGAGCTTTTTAAAAATCAATATAGTACCATGTTTTACCGCAAAGATCAGACATATAAATAAATATAAGTATTTAGTTTTACATAACGAATAAATGGAATACACTCATTTAGGCAGAAACCATGTTTATATGTTCCTTCTGATTTCATTTGGTTTCAACTTCAACATGTTATCTCATAATATTACACAACCGTTTTCATAATTATTAACTTTCATCTATCAACGTGATGAATATTGAAATTCCTGACAAATGCATTATATATTTCCTTGAAAAAGCTTGAACCAGATTGCCAGATGAAACGTTGATTTACTTTAAAATTCATTAGCTGAGATTTGACAAATACATTCTTCCTCTTAAATGCATTTTCAGCTTGTTGATAGAACTAATACTATTGTATATTTGTTTGTTTTTCCCTCTTACTACCGACTTCAGTAAATTCTTACTATCATCATTAATAAACTTAGTGTAGGGGGAGTTATGGTTATTGTGGCACTGACCAACCGTTTCATCTCAGTATGGAGTTGTAGTGAAAACATACGAGTTCAGCCATATCGGGTATGATACAGTTTACTACCGGATCAAATAGATTAAGATCGCGCAATATCATAAATTGATTGAAGTTAGACATGTATGCCGTCGAGTGCCAGGTGATTAGTCTGGGAGTTAAACGTTCAAACGCGAGACTGACAGTTTGAAGTTCGATTCCTGAACGTGATGTAGTTAATGTGCACTAATAATGAGTCATGTACTAGGATTAAATGACTATCCAGTGATTCTAGATTTTTAGTGATGATCTAGCTAACATCGTTTCGTGATTCAAACTATGAAAACTCATTGTTGTTTATCACTTTGAAAAGAGCATATAATTGCAAATAATCAGCTTTGAGAAAGAATTCACCGGAAAGGGAACTCTCCATTAAACCAATCTTTTTAGTCTTTTGGATATATAGTAAACTAGATAATTCATATATAAATATCTATTTTGTTTTGAATTATGATCAGCCTATTGTCGAATATTGTTTGAAATACGTTTAAAATAAAAATTTGATTATATTGCTTGTAGCACACGCACAAGTCAGTCAGCTAAAACGTAGAACCAGGCCATACCCCATTTGCATAACATGACGAACACCAAATTCATAGTAGTCACATCAATGGTATTAATGTATAATAAAAGAATTAGTTTGTAGAAAGAAAGATATACAACAATTTTAATCTCATAGTTTAAGGGAAGACAAAGAGTGTATACACCTACGCCGTTGTGATCGATTCTGAGCCACGTCACTCAGAGTCTCTAACCATTGGTTACAATAGTCACACTCATAAGTAGTTCTTATTAAAATGGATTTTGTTTTTTAAAAAGATGACCTACATATATAAGTTTTATGTTTGGATCATTTTATTATTGAAGTTACGAAATAGATTCGTCTATTCATGCATACTGATTATCTAATTCATACTAATATTCATTCATATCATAACATTTATTCAAAAGCTATCAATCAACAATACTTTTGAGTAACAAATGTAATGATCTAGTCACCTCATGTATTTGAAAGCAAAGTAAGTTGAGCATGTCGTATGATGAATTTGGTTTACATAGAACAATATGAAAAGTATTTTTAAGCAAAGATGGATAGTGGCTAGTAGTGGAATCCAGGACGCGTGTTTTGCCCTATTTTGGACCCATCAGCTGGATGTACCTGCATCCCATCTTTGCTTAAAAAGTTTGTGACTTAAGGCTATATCAAGACAACCCTCATAGGATGCACATATGCCAACATTAGACTGATCAATTACAGTCCTAAATAACAATGAGAAGATACAAGTAAGACAACACCAAGTGAATATGAAAAGTATTTGTCAACAAACACAAATTAACTCTATTTTTGCCTGAATTTTAAATATTCCATTGTTACTGTTTAGATTTAAAGTCTGTAGTTTACTATAACAAAATACCATTCTATTGTGACATGAATCAATGTTAACTGTAGTTGGAAGAAAATACAGACTATAAAGTGATTTTAATCAGTATTCTACAGATTAAATATTATATTTGATGCTTTGAATGACAAACATTTAATGACTTATTCTTCATCATACTATCCTATATTTCCGTTTTAAGTAACTGGAGATTGTGTTTTTTTTCATATTTATTTATCAATAATTATATTAGTTACTATCAACATATACTACTTTAAAGACAATCAAATTATTGATAAGGTCTTTGAAATATCTAGTATTTTCGAATACTTTACTTATCCTAATTATGATTCAGTAGTTTATATTATCTTTACATTTAACAGTCAACACTATTCTATGTAGTTTTACTATAGGTTTCTTTTTAAAAGATATCTCTGGTTTTTATTAACCAATATACAATACACCATTTTATGTTAAACATGAACCGCTATTCTATTGCCTGATATAATCTTATGATATAAGTAAATGAATTTATTTCTGTCATGATCCACATTATAAGGTGATCGAATATCTATTCATGGTTGTATTCATGTCATATGAGTTTGTCAACGTTAGTTTCTTTTTTTTTGCACACCAAAATGATCAGATTACTCATGATAAAGTCATCGATTTGTCATCTGTTCAATAATCTATAAATTTATTAGTTATAATTAATTCACATGATTGTGTTATTTCATTCATGTCATAAATTTCATCCATCATTTATGTTACATAATAGTTCTAAGAAGTTTGAATACTAGTGAAAGTAATCAAATTCTAACTTATTTATACACGTTAGGAAAATGAACAAACAAAATAGAGAGTATAATTATTTTTCTAATTATAATGAAGATTTTCTTTGTAATAATGTGTGAATGAGTGTTGTATCTGTTGTTCTATTGTTTATAGTTGATAATGGGGAACTCCTGTAATTATTTGAATTAAGGCAAGAACATAGAAGATTGGTCCAGGTGAAAATTTATTGACTTTGGAAAATATTTCCTCATTTATCTTAAGTACAATAATCTACATAGCGAATTATACACTTGATGATCAGTTAATAAAGATCATATATAGGGGGAAAAATACACAAAGCTACTTTAAGAAACACATACAAAGTTCACATTAGATTAACACAAAGGATACGGTTGTCACGTCTGTTGTATTGACTGAAATTCACACTTAATCGATACAAGGATACTAACCTGAAATAAGATCACTTTGAACGAGAGTTTACACCTGTCGCAACGGACATAATTCATACTGATACAATCCAGAAATAATAACCTAAGCTGTTATCACATTTTCATCTCGTCATATAAATTGAATATTTTTTATAACGTGAGTTTGTGCAATTTATCCTTCAAATTTATTCTCCTTATTCCTTCTTCCCACGAATTGTGGACCAATGTTGACTGGATATTGAGATTGTTAAGTTTGATCTGTGAATGTCCAACTACTGTTTATGGGAAGTGGACTAACTATTCTGTTATGCTTTAATCGTAAGTAATAACATTTCACCTTAGAGTGTTTTTTTTTTAATTCTACAAAATAAATCTTACAAACACAACAAAACTAAAGCGGTCTTGTGAAAAGTTTTGTGCTGTTTAAGGATTGCTTTTTTTTTAATCTAGGATCAGATAGCTACTCAATGCTCCATTGTTTCCAAAGTTTCTTAAGTTGATATCAGCTTATGATAAAACTCATTTCTTGAAAAAAATATTACACTACACTTCTATTATTTATCGATTTCGAAAACGTTTCATTCATTCTCGATCTAATTCTTTCACCGACTGATAGTGAATGAACTGAAATATAACTTCAAATTTTGGTTTATTTTACTAGTCAAACTGTAAGAGATTTAGAGGCTGTTCAAAGGTCGGTGTTTTATCAAATAAGCCAACGCTAACTGTTTTCTTAAGTTTTATAATATGAGGGTAATCCAACTACTCTAGGCTAGGTAATTAGTATGAAGTTAGTTCAAAAAAGATTGCAGGCAACTATCAGTCAGTATTTAGGTTGAATGTTTAGAATCTGATGTTCACATTTCCCTAATATAACGTTATTTGAAATCCGCTTATAAATATAGGGTTGCGGAAATTGTTGAGTTTCACGGAAATCATGAACTAACCAATTTTAGACTAGAACAGTTCAAGCAAATTTATTACAAATAACTAATTATTCAACAAGATAATATATCAGCTGGACACTTTCAATATTCAGTAGATAAAAATAAATAACTTATTATCTTTGCTTATAATGTTTGTGAATTAAGGCAACATCGAGGTAATAAGCACAGTATGTACATATGCCAATAGAAGACTGATCAATTACAGTCCTAAACATCAATGAGAAGATCCAAGTAAATAATACCAAGTGAATTTAAGTATGTTGTAAATTGTTTATTTTTTTATTATCCAGTTCAGATATATATTTTTTGTAGTGGATAATAAGAACGTTTTTTGCACAATTAATGCTTACCATAATGTTTATAAAACAAATATAAATGTATGTATACTTATTAACAAATAATACATTATAGCTATTGGATTCATCCTTGACAACTGATATTTATAAAATGCGGTAGAGTGTCTATTTCGTACACAATTGAAATTCATTTGAATATACTTAATTATACATGATCTGACAGTGAAAGTAGTTGAAAGTTTACAAATTGTTCTTCATCCCATTCTGTTTATCTATAACATACACAACATTGATTACATGCATCTGAACAGGTTTTCTTTTCTATAATTCCAATTTGTTGTGCTTCATAATGCATTTGACATGCTACACAACCATTACAGAAACATAGTTGACAGCAATCTTTGCATCCATCACCCTAAATTATAAAATAGATCGAATAATCAATTCGTTCAGTGTATACATACATATTATAAAAAAGATAGTATGAAAAGATTAGCTCAGGATCCTATTCAATTTCAACTGAAACCAATGGTTATTGATGTAATGAAACAGTATTTCATTGTTTATAATGTAGTATTTCCTTCTTGTCTTGGCTAGCTACATCTACATAGAAATCATTCAGAGTTATTCAAAAATGTGATGATGATATTAATAATAACTTGTCGTAAACTATGAAGCTAATCAAAAGATTTGAAATCGAACAATGAATTTATTTCATTTAGTGATATGATGGGATCAAAAGGCAAAGTTACATTTTTCACTCATTATGATTCTTGATTACAATTACTGCTGTTTTTAATTCAGTGTGGTGATTATTCATGGTAATATTTATTTTATTTTCTGTGTGATATTTTATTTAGTTTAGCATTGATTTATTTCAGTTGGATGTCTATTAATGGTATGATGTTGTGTGTGTTAAATTAACGTGAATTACTTCTAAATGGCATGTAACACGCTATTTTCATGCTAATTACATGTATGTGGGCTTTTCCTAATAATAATCAAATAGATGTGCGAATCAATATATAAAAGGGTGTACTTTGTATAAGGGTCATCGTGTTTTAGGGGTAAATAAGTCTTCAGTTGTACCAGTTTTTGTGTTTTTGCTTCACGTCCTAGGAATGATTCTTTGTTTACGATGGGGGACGTAGGATTTAGTAAATCGTCATATTTTTACACTTTCCAGATAAATCAAAGGAAACAATTCAAAGTAAGTGATTAGTTTTTGTACTGTCTCCTGCCTTTATTAATCCAATAGATTAGATGTATAAACTTATTTACTAAATTGGAATTATGGTATGTGTGAAATCTCTCTGATTAAGCTAAATGATGACTACCTTACACCAGTAAGCCTTATCAGTAGTTAGAAGAAGAGGTTTTTGATATATCACAACCCTAAACTTTAAAACAGAATCCGAAATGTCAGACCTATTTTCAGGAAGGAAAGGTGTTAAGTGCACGCAGTCAGCCAAGAAACGACTGGGATTTCTAAGGGATGAAACATACGCCGTAGGTGGTCTAATTCTATAAGGAATGCAAGTAAATGTATGAATTAGTTCACATAGATCTCCGATTTATTTAGCTAATCAAAACTGTCTTCTCTCTGGTGTAGCCATTTGGGCTCGTGTATAAGAAGCCTACATTTCAGTATCGGAATTGGATAGTGAATAACACAATAGTTTGTTATAGTGTTTTATATAAATACCCAGTATGTATTTGAATTATCAGATCATTAAAAGTATGTACATTCAACATTATAACTTCTTGTTAAAACCTTGAGATGTTCAAGTCAACTTCCAAGCATCATTACTAATCAAAACTGTCAACGCGGCCTGCTTGAATATCTGGGCTACCTGTTCCTCCCATCTAGATATTTCGTCAAGTTATCTGTTTTCTTGTTTGTTTTAACACACTATTATGTCTATTGAGCTCACAACTTATTCAGGCGCGTTTACGAAGAGTTTACAACCTTTCGCTGTACGGATTACAAAAAGGTACAACCAGAGACATCATGGTGGCTTGCAATATGCATTGAAACGAATGAACATTATTCAGATGTCGATTATCGAACTCCTAACATCTAACTGGCCATCACTCAATATTTATCGTCAGGATCGATCAAGGTATAAGAAAAAGAAACTTGTTGAAATACTTTATGCTGAGAATTCAATAGTGTACCACAAATATAATGTTGAATAAAGCTTATAATAATAAAAAAACTAGGAATAAGTCTGAATGATGTTTTGAAGTTAGTTCCCTTATATTTGTGCAATTCAGATAAACTTTTCAAGCAATTGTTTAAAGGTTCCGTCGATTAAAGTAGCCAAAATACCAATAAAAACAATTAGTATTAGGTATGATTGGTTGAAAATCACTATATATATTACTATCATTTAGACCTAAATTATTTGAATAGCTATGCAGTAAGATGTCATAAAGATTTGAATAGTTAATGTGGGTAAAAAGATTCTACCTCCACCTTCTCGTGGTGGGGGTGTTGTTTACGAAATTGAGAGGACGGAAAGCGGATGTCCGGCGCTTTAACCGGGTTGGTGGACATGGTGAGTCCACCCAGGGGAGTTGGAAAACCCTGATTTCAAACCATTGACCCACATGGGTTACAGTATCTTGAAGTAACAAATGGCGTATGAACCAATTGTTAGTCACCGGCTGCCATGCTCTACTGCCTTGCGGATCAGACCTTCAGGTCAGAGGCTCCGTGTGTGGACCCCCAAGAAAACCGTTTGCTTCGGTCTGGGAACCCGGGAACTATCATAGCTCACACACAAAATCAAGCGACTTGCATGGCGCATAAGTATTCGGTGCCCCTTTGTACCAATATTTATGTGTTCAAATAAATAAATAAATTTTATATTGTTGTAGCAAAACCAAACTGATTTTTTGTAACTGAGTATCCATCTTGAAATAATTGGAAAATAACTCGATCAAATCACTTAATTATAATTATGATTTTCATCATTTTAGTTAAATCAATCAATCATAGATTGGATAAACTATTTGTAATTACGTTATAACTACGACAGACCATAGTCTACTAGCTTTTATTTACATACTTGGTGAAAAATAGTGATTTCGAAAGATCAGACCTTAGTAGAATGAATAAGACTAAGCGAAAACTGGAACAGATTAAATGATTATTTTAAAATTTTCAAACATGGATAGTGTAAATTTAGAAATGCGATGGATACCACAGATATCAGGTTTTGTTATTAAACTTAGTATGTTAGACAACTTCTCCGTCTCAACCCCATGGTTTGAATGATTGCTGTAGGTAAAGGAGAATAAGATCTGATTTGAATTATTATTATTATTATTATTATGTATATTATGATGGAATTACTCGTAATGCAAGTTGTTAACATCTACATTAAAATCTTCTGATTTTTAGCATTTCTATCAAAAAATTATGTTCGAGAATAGTTTGTCTACTGGAATTTACCAAGTGTCACAGATATTAATTACTTTTCACACATTAGACCTGAATTATAAGTAAGGAATTCAGCTTTAATTGACATGACCAATTTTCAACAATTAAGTGAAGTGATTTTCGAATGAGATCACAAACCGATTGGTGTTAAACCACCATTGAAAACCTGAAAGGACTGGATGGCCGTTTCGTCTTAGTGTGGAACTCCTCAGCAGTGCGCATCCATGATCCCGTTCGTGGGATTCGAACACAGGACCTTCAGTCTCACTCGCGAACACTTAACCTATTAGACAACTGAGCCGGCCGGCATCCAGTGGTGTTAACGTCTAACCTCAACGAATACACGAAATCGCACAACCATCTCCGATTGTACTGAGGTGGATAACTGTCTCTACCTGACATGGATTAGCTCCACTAGTGAGCATATGGTTAGGAGTCCCACAATAGGATGGAATGGCCGTCCAGCGCTTCCAGGTTTTCAATGGTGGTCTAACATCAATCGGTTTATGATC
Organism: Schistosoma spindalis; assembly: GCA_946903255.1. Classification (NCBI taxonomy): domain Eukaryota; kingdom Metazoa; phylum Platyhelminthes; class Trematoda; order Strigeidida; family Schistosomatidae; genus Schistosoma; species Schistosoma spindalis. The sequence goes on along the minus strand of OX336417.1, from coordinate 32,004,605 downwards.
TCAACCAAAAAACTTAATAATCTCCACAACTCTATACTGAAGTGATTTTCATCCAAATTTTTGTTTACCATTTCGTGGTAATTAATACAAAATAGTAGTTCTTGTTTAGAACAGTATAAATCAACATGAATCTCTTTTAACTGAATGACGTAACAAATGATGGATATAAAACTTAGAAGATTTAACAGATTTTTGTTTCGGTTTCGTAAATGGCAATGAATATTTCCTCATATTCTTTGAAATATAAACTTCAATGAGTAATGAAATATAATTTTTTTATTGTATTTAGCTTCAAATCTCAAATGATCAACTATAGTTTAAGTGATTTTATACAGGTATGTATCATACAAATGTATCATATGAAGTGAACTGGATTCGTTATGTATCACTTTTATCAATCTGAGATGATTCTAAATTTTCCTCGATTCTTTTAAAACAGACTAGTTAGTATTAGAAACTAACATATTTCAGAAGGCTATGTAATGGTATTTGTTTATTCATAATAATGGTAAACATCAATGTGTTAACGCCAAGTTATACAATAAAAATAGAACAGGACTTCGTAAAAATTCACATGATTATTGATTCACTCGTGTTTTTTACAATCACTTCCAGAAATATAGATTGAATTATTTTGAAGAACAGTCACGTATAATTTTAATAGAAGAACAATGATAGAAATAAAATTGTTTAATAATATTTAACAGATAATTATGTAATATTATTTTTACATATGTGAAATATGCTCGTTTTCATGAGAATCGACAGTGTAATAATGTCATTATGCCATTATTAGACATAATGTATATATATAGTCAAAATTCTCGATTAGACTTTAAATGTAATGAGCAATTCTTGGTCCATTTCGAAGATTAGATGCATGGGAGATTTTTTGAAATTTATGAATCTTTTAGTTTACATAACCGACTAACCTTAGACAACCATTGAAAACCTAGAATCACTGAATGGTTGTTTGATCCTAGTATGAGACACATTGAAAGTAGACACAAATGGTCCTTTCAAGGTTCGAACCCACGACCTTCAGGTTTCGTGGCAAGAGCTAAGGATGTAGACCAATGAGCCAGCACCTACTAAGATGATCAATGGGCAACATTGGGTGTATTTACAAAATGCATTTTTGTATCTGTAGTCGTCAAGACTATCTCTATCATTACTTTCGATTAAGCAATTAAAAAGTTTTCATTTGTTTGTTAAATACATTATACTACCACATCAATACTTCAGTCTGTTTACATTTGGTTTTGTCAAGCCCTTCAGTTAACTTATTGACAGATAGTATCATTCAAACGGTAACAATTTGTGTATCTTTGTATTATTGTTTTCATATCTGTATGCTTGATCATGTGTTACAGCCTACACGCAATTCCTCTTGTTAGCTTAAATAATAGTTGCTCAAGTCGCCCCTTAGTTTGCCTGTATTTGTTTGTTCGCTTGTTTATATTAGCATTTCTGCTCGAATTTCCTTTGTGTGCTTGTGACTCGATGATCTGCGCTGTTCAATAATAAACTGTGATAGACGTTTTGCATTGCTTTAAGAAATTTATACACTGAATAGAAATTTATTAAATAACTTCTCAGGACGACTGATAAATGAAACCTTAGAAATTATCTGAATGATAATCCACTACAACTTAACTGTGATGTTGAATATTCTCTGAGGTATATTTAATCTTATATATATTCTTAGGTTTTCAAATAATGTACATGATTTCTTAACATTAAAAAAAAGGAAAATAACGGTTGAAACAATTAGTCCCTTTGATAAATTTCGATAATGTAATCAGAAGATGAAGATTATCCGAACTATGTGATGAAATATTAGCGCAATATATTTCGAACAATCTGATCACACAATATGCTTGTTAAGAACATTTATATATAAAAATAAAAGGTCAACTAAACTGGAAATAGAGGGTAAGAGGAGACAAGGATAATAATAAGAGTAATAATAATAATAATAATAATGTGAACCTAATCACTCTGGATAATGAGTCAATATTACCAGGGTAGGTTTAAGTTACTGATAATTCTAATAGTTCTGATAATCTTCGACTTCTTATTACATTATCGAAATTTATCAAAGGGACTAATTGCTTCAAAATGCTGAATAAATTGGTCTGACAATGAATTATTTCAATAGTTGAAATCATGAGTCAACTGAAGCTAGACTACCATGGAAAACCTGGAAGCACTCGCTCTCGTGGGGGGCGGGATCACGGATGCGCACTGCTGAGGAGTCCCGTACTAGGACGAAACGGTCGTCCAGTGCGTCCAGGTTTTTTTCGTGGTGGTCTAGCTTCAATTGACTCATGATTTCAATTATTGAAATTTTTAAAAATCTCCACAAAAACCCTTCTGATAATGAATTATTTGGGAATAAAATAAGAATACAACATTTAAAAGTACATAGAATAGTTTATTAATTGGGAAAACAAGTATTTATTATGTAAATAATAGGAATATAATATGAATCTATTTCTGATCTTATCGACCTATTTTTAGTCTCTATTCTTTATACCTATTTATGATCATAGAGATTTAGTTTATGTTTTTCCAAATTTATAAATAAAAATAAAGTGATAGAATAATAATAATAATAATAATAATAATAATAATCTATTCATAGTTTTTATTGTGACGCCTGATATTTTCATTCAAAATCACATTATATATCATTTTTATATGTCTTAATGGTAATATCATTTATAATATATCAGGAATAATTTAATAATTGAATTCATGTGTCAATTAAAGCTGGACCATCATGTAAAACCTGGAAGAACTGAATGGCCATTCCATCCTATTATGGGACTTCTCAACAGTGCACATCCACGATCCCAGATAATTTTGGCGATCTTCTCCAGCACTCCATAGTCTCGAAGGACAGTCTATAGGGTTATCTTATTCACCTATAACCATTTCATAGAAAGCACATAAATTACCACATCTCTCGCCATTCTTGTTCTTTTCTCCCAGTGTATGTTGTCCTATAATATCCAGTGTTTTCCTTTCCGACTTTGGAGTTCAGGTCCCCTACTAAGATGGTCAGGTATGTCCCTGAACAGTTCTCTACAATTGACTGCAGCTTCTCATAAAACAGATCGTTACCATCTCCACTCATTGCAACCTCTACTTTATTAGAGCTGAAGGATGCTTCAATGATTCTGGAATCATATTATAGCCATGCTATAAGCACTCCTTTGGAGAGCATTTCTGGCCCTCTTTGTGTTTACGGGCTTTTTCTACTCCATGATCGAAACACAGCAGTACCCATCCCGATACTAATTTTTTTCTATATAGCTTGTGTTCAGTGGGTTTCGCTTATTTAGAGAACCCCAGATTGTAGCTTTTAATTTCCGCAGCTACGTGAATGGTTCTTCCGGTCTTCCACATTGTGCAGACATTCTTATATTATTTGTGGCTCTGGTTATCAGAAGGAGCCTCGGTCTCGTGACTTCCGAAGAATTGAGATGATGGAGAAGATTTGTAACTCACCTGAGCTTCTGAAGAATTCTCGCTCTAACCATGAGGCCTCATAACGCTTCTATGTGAAAAATTCTTCATAGAGTGATATTTGTTGCATAATTATCGTTAGTATTCATTCAACATTTAGTGGTTTACTAATTCAATGAAAAATAGGTATTTCATGTCACATAAGTACATGCTCCATAATGCTAATCAACCAGGTACTTTCATTTGTTACATTTCTAAATTGACTCGCGATGAGGCAAAATAAACTTCAAGTACTTAGGAAATTTCACGCATTATTCCTTTAATAATCACAATGACTGAAAGTTAGCCTTCAAATCCTAGATGGCTATAATTTGTTCATAAAATTTTGTATGATCTATAAATAAGTAACAAATAAACTGAGGCTTCAGTTAGGTATTATCATTGTTATCAATGATAGAAATAGTTGAGAAACAGAAATTTACATGTTTGAACGTGAATATTTGTTCGCTATCTTGGCACCATATTCTATGTACATTTTAATGTTATTTCTCGCAATATTTTCTAGCAAATAACAAATGCGTATAATCGTTTTAATGTGGCCATGATTTTTAAATCATTCATTATAAATCGATCAAAATGACTTATTCATTTTTTCGATAAATTGAGCGATATTAAGAGTTTCTTAGTGGGGCTCATAATCATGATTATAAGAACTTATAGAACTCCATAATTTAATACATTCAAATGTGCATTAGATTGATTAAAACTGTAGAGTATCTTACAAGAAACAGTTCGAATGTGGATATAACCATATAGATGAGGCTGCATTTTAATGTAACTTTTCAGTTTTAACTGTGCTTACTTTCAATAATCCTTTTAAAAAATTTTATAAAAGGATGCTAATATTAACTATTTAGAGTGTTGTATTAATCGAGAAACATCGATTATGTTATGATGAACCTGGAATAATATCGCATGGATTGTTCGCACGTTCTAACGAACTTTACTTATAAGACGTCTGAGAACTAATTTTTCTATGGTCTGCTTAAAGTTGACTCTGGAGTTTATCAAGTTTTCATCGATGGGATGTCTAAAAATATCCGAATGTTAGAGTCAGATTTCTGTCTATTAATGGGATTTCTCTGGTTCGTTGACGCGTGCACAGTATACATGATTTTGAAACTGGGTGTAATCGTCCAGATGTATTTGTAATTCATTACAGGACTCACAGGCAAAACGATCGAATTTCATAAAGACACGTTTCCGTTTCAGAAATACTACAATTTTGTGTCTAAAATTAGATTATGAATTATTGTGATCACATAGAGACTGATATCGGTAATATATTCTTAATTTAAGTTACCACTTTTAGCTGACTAAAATATACTTTGCAAGGTTACTTTTGGGAGTTTCTCAAATCCAGCAGTTCAAAAAAGTATCATCTAGTACAGCGAATGCGTAATTACAAGCATATTAAACATTCAATTCATTTTTTAAAACGTTTTAGGATAAATAACTTGGTGACGTTTAGAAAAACTATTCGATAATGTTTTATATCTTCATACAACACGAAAATTTAAAGGTGGTGATGCGCCAAAGATAAAACTACGTTTTGCCAAATTAATCTAACAATCTAAAGAAAACTCTTCTATCAGTTTAGTAAAATAATGTTAAGTTGAAAAACCACTTATCAGATTGTAGTGAAAATTAAAGAGCATTCACCGATTAATGTCATAAAAATTCATAGACGTTTTAAAATTATGGCCCATAATCTAACAGTTTATTTGCTTATATGTAGCAGGTTATATCGGCCACACAAAACGGACTTTTTCAAAACGCACTTCCGAACATCGTCTTGTTTAGCTCTCCAAAGAATTACAGAAGTCACTGAAAAGCTGAATCTTGGAGAATCTAGTCAATTTTGGTTACTCTTATTCACTAGAAGCCTCCTTCAAAATCACACATATAGTCAGAAGAGTTGATTCATCAAGAATGTAAATCAAAAACTAGCGCACAGAAAAAGCTATAGCTATTCACCAGTTCAAGTCTAACGTTGATGTACAAAAACAGTATCTTCAGTTCTTCATTGTTTTATGTTCCTAACCTCTCTTTCTATCTTTCATAATGTATAGTGTTTTTGATTTTTTATTTTGTTATTTATACTCTTTTCAAATTATTTTCACGGCTATTAATGAACGAATGCTACTACTTTTAATTATTCTGTCAAAAACATATCAAGTGGGCAATTATTTTCACTTTACCACTTTTTAAATGTCCGGTTGTTACTTAACTCACGTTCAATACATGATTTTCAGTTCCTGACAAAGTACCACTTCAATGAGTTTATAGGTATCAATGCCAAGGTTGGAGTTGATAATTACAAATAAATTGAGCATTGGGTTTAAAGTTAGTAATCAACAAATTTTTGTTACTTTACCAGAGTAAATTTACTCTGAAGAAGTGGCTTACATTAAGTTACAAAACGTCAGGAATATAATATTTCTACTCATTGGAATATAACAAGAATTTATTTATAATTATACGGCTTAAAGTTTTTGAGATGATTAGTACCTTTCTATCTTGCTGTAGAACACTATTTTAGCAAATAAAACTAACTAAAAATACGATTATTCAGTTTAGTCAAATTGTCAAAAAGAAAAATTGTTTCTTCTTCTATAACAATGTGACTACTGTTAAGTAGTATAAGTTATGTTGTTTAAAATAATCCTGTAGGTTTGCAGATTATGCTACTTTAAGGAATTACCTGTGTAATTCGGCAGGCGCATGATTTGTGTTGACGTGTTATAAAGACATTAATTTATTTACAACTTTAACAACACTTAAGTAATGTTAGGAAAAAAGCAGACTAACGTCCTACAAAATATAATCCTGATTTAACTTCCCATGGAAATTTGATGTATCTAACCTAATTATCTTGGATAAATCATGTGAATTTTGAATTTAAACTGAACATAGATTATTGATGGAACTACATTTCGAAATGAATATAGTGATTATTAGACAAAGTAGACTGATAATATGATCAAAACTTAGTAACTTTTTCTAGACTATTAGCCTGAAGACATTTGTTATTAATTGTGTGCGTACTAACAATTTTGTTCATAGACTCATTCCTGAAAATTTATTTAAAATTGAATAGGTTTGAAGGATAATAATAATAATGCTAGACTAAGCATTCTGTTGTTGGAGGAGTCTTAAAAACATTTCTCATCCAAATCCCTAGTATTCAGGAACACCAGGAAAAGTTTTACCCAGTCAGTGTTGAATAGAATCTTTTCAGGAATACTTAAAAAATGTAGAATCACATTCCATAGCTTTGATTGGATGTTAATCTATACTGCTGCTATATTCTATAAATATTCGAAGCCCAAGGTTGTGTGAGGTTTTATAAATACCTAAATTTTTCTGTACATAACTTGACCTTAGAATAAAACATTAACTTATAATTTTTGCCTACTCTCTAGTGTTTCAGTTGACGTGTAAAAGTAGCTGGGGATATCCCAACCGTCTAAAAAGACAGCTTAGGCGTGTCAATAGTAAGACTTATCGTCCATGACTTAGCAAGTATTTTTTAAGTAACTAATGATGAAGTATTATTAAACTATACATTTTATGTTATGTAGTGTTGGAAGGAAAAACTAAAGATGTGTTAAACTCTCATACTTTTACAGGTAGTTTTCTCAAAGTATTCTGATTATGAAACGCATAATTTTATCAAGCTTTAAATTTATTCCTACTACTATGAAATTCTGGTTAGCGTTTTTTAGCGAGTTAGTTTTCTACGGGATGGGGTCGCTAACCCTATGCACAACACTCCTTTTTCATCCGGGCTTAAGATCGGCAGTAGCCTCCGGAGGGACTCCAGGTGGAGTCAAGACAGTTCTACTGTATGGACCGGAAACCTGGAGAACTACGAAAGCCATCATCCAGAAGATACAAGTGTTTATTAACAGTTGTCTACGTAAAATACTTCGGATCCGTTGGCCAAACACTATTATCAACAACCTACTATGGGATAGAACAAATCAGATCCCAGTGGAGGAAGAAATCAGGAAGAAGCGCTGGTAGTGGATAAAACACACATTGAGGAAAGCACTGAACTGTGTCACAGAACAAGCCCTCACATGGAATCCTCAAGGTCGAAGGAGGAGAGGAAGACCAAACTACACATCACGCTGGGAAATAGAGATAGACATGAGAAAAATGAACAAGAAATGGATGGAACTAGAAAAGAAGTCCCAGGACAGAGTGAGTTGGAGAACGTTGGTCGGCGTCGTATGCTCTATTAGGAGTAACAGGCGTAAGTAAAAAAGGTAAGTAAAATTACTATAGTATTCATAATAAACAATTAATTGAAATAATCAAAGCACAAGCTAATGTTATAAAGTTTATATGTAAGCCTTAAATTATTTTATTTGATTATTTCAGTTACAGTATTTTTGAGCCAATAAGATTTCGACTAACTGAATGGTTGACAGTTTTGATATTAAATTCTCTTTTGCTAACAAATAATTTTAAACATTCCATTCTTTTTGATGCACACTCATGTAAGTCTCTAAACAGGGACAAAACAGATACCTAGTGTTTAGTGGTTTTCAGTTACTCATTCACTAGTTGATGACAGTTTATAGTGAAGACAATTTTCAAATTAATTTAGTTTCATCAATTTCAATTATCTCATAGGACTCGGCTGGAAAACTTTGCCAAATGACATCAAAGAGCAAAGAAATTCATGCGTAACTTCGAATAAAAATTAACCTAATAATCTTTTACAAATTCATCTAGAAATAAACATAAATCTTAAAATGATGTCAAAACTTTTTCAAGAACACTGCACGCCATTATATTGATATAGTCTAGAACAGAAAATCAAAGTTCAATATTACAGAATAAAGGTAATAAAGCGATTAAATGGCTTAAATCTGTCTTAATTATATTATTATATAGAATAAACAAAAGGTTGACTAATCTGCTTTTTCAGTTCATTTCAAGAAGAAATACTGTTCAAAACTATTCATCTAGTCACTTTGAATAAATGGATGGTGGCTAGCAGTGGAATCCAGGAAGCACGTTTCTTCCTAGCCGCCATCCATCTTTGCTTATAACTTATGTTTTGTTTACCAAAATAAATATTTGTATCCGAGACTGCAAATTATTTAAGTATGATAAAAAAAATTGACCATCTACATTTTAGATGGTATTATCTGCGATTATAGAAAAGATTATTTTTTGAAAAAAAAAAACGAAAACGCTTTCATTGCACTTATATATGAACGAAGAATATTCTTTGCAATCAATTCCCTTGAGGTTCTACAATTATATATCTAAATTAATCATCCAAAAAGAATGCCAGGTTTGGGGTAAGATATATCGTTTAATGTCTTATTATGTGAATTTAGGATTGTTAAGTAAAATGAAATTATTAATGTTAAAATAACTAAGATGCATTGTTAACCTGAATAAGTTTATACATTACATAAAGTTGTAAGATTAATGATTAGAATAATTATAAATGATTGCAATCAATCTGCATACCTCTATTCCATAACTTGTTCTCATTTTCATTCTTAATCCTACTAATCCACACCATGGTAAACATGGATAACAAGTTTTTTCATTCATTGCCTTTGTCAGTTGATTTAATAGACAGAAGTAACAACATACCGCAAAACAACCTGTAAATTTTTATTATTAATTATTACTATAAATACATAAAGCGAGAAAGAATCAATATTATTTTGTAAAAAAGTACCGATTTTGGATAATAGAAACGAATCTAATGTTACACGTTACTTAATAATCACAATCTAATCTTAACTGACTTTTAACACTTGCTAATAAAACATAGTTTTACATAGCTTTACATTATGTAGTTCTGTCGTGTGCCGTTCAGTGGTTCAATCACGATACTGATCATAGATCAATAAACATGTCATGTATTTTATATTAATGATACATAAATGTTTAAATTTCTTGTTAAGTAAATAATGTGTATCGTGTAGGCGCAATCAATGAATAACGCATTACAGTAATTACTTTATTAGTTGTAGTAGGGATCGGAATAGAAGAAAAAGTATCAGTAATTAACCTACTCCACGTATATGCTTACATAAACATATTATGTAATCATGTTTAGATACATTGTCAATAAAAATTGCTTTCGATGAACTGACATGTTAGTTTAGTATTTACCGAGTTGTTTATGTTAATTAATTATGAATTAGATCTTACTAGAGTATATGGCTAATGCTGAGAGCAAATTTGAAATGTCTTAGCTTTTTACTAACCAATTAGTACATAAATAGTTAAAATCAGGAATATATCTATAAACAATTGAATGAATATGGTATTATTGCTTCATTTATTAAATTTTTAGGGTTTGTATTAAGTTTTATTGGAATGTTGATTACAAGCACTTAGTCAGTCAAAAGACGATTACCTTCTGTTTGGGTCATTTAACAGGAAATAAGTAGTTTTATCAAGGATTTCCTAAAGCATATAAAGTGTTTATTCACGAACTTCATAAAAAAGTAGGCGGTTTGAGATCATACTCTGAGACCCTATGTCAATTAAATCTTTGATTCTTTCAAATAACTTACATCTAACAAAGATAGTTATTATTAAGTGAGCTAGTAATTATATTATTTGGTCATGAGTTAATTGTTATCAAAAGTAAAAGAAATGGACTCTTGTTACACTAAGGTTCGTATCATTTAATGAACCTATAAAATAAAATATTGTTCATAAAACAATTATTAAACATTCAATTGACCAATACCTTTTGTAAATTATACCTAGATCATTATCAGAATTAATCAATTATTATTAATTAGAAAATTAAATTATCAAATCATTAATAAAAATCACAGACACAACAATTTGATCATCTTGTTTTTTGTTGTTCGAATTCCATTGATTTCATATCTAATAGTAAATGTACTATTCACTAATATCGCTGTTGGATCTTTATCTATCAAACGAAATCAAACTTAAAGTAATCAGATTCTAAAATAATATATGCTGCCAGTCGAAACCCAACATGTTCAATGTTCACATCTCTAAATGTGACACTAGAGAATCTACGTTTAAAATTTACAAGTGGATCAACTTCCTGTAAATTGAAAATATTCTTAACTGATAAATGTTGGCCGACTATTTCTAATTAATTGAAATAAAAACAAAGCTATTATCACTTTAGTCATGTGTTAGGACTAGTATGGAACGGCATAATTTTCTATTCTAACCCCCTGATTTAAATACACATATGTCATGATATGTTTACATCCCATAGAATATAAATCTATTTTTATATCGTTGCATCAGAAGCTAGTCATCAGAATTAAAACATAAATGAAAATTTTAGTTAAACTAACCCCAATCCCTATTTTTGCAACAATAACAAATCCCACTAGTCCATTGTCGATGAGGTGGAGGTACCAGAGTGAGATTACGAGGTGGTATTGATTTTCCAGGTTGATCAAGTATAGTTCCAACTTCCATTTTAGGTTGCATCTTTATTATATTCCAGTAGGTCTATGTTTAATGTTCGATTAAGTGTCTTTATTATAAAAACTGGAGAATCAATAATGTAAAAACTTATCATTAGAAAACTTAGAAACAAACCTGATATCACTCGATTTGGTAAATAATCTGAATGGGTTTGTTCTAGAATAGAATAAATAGACAATTATACAAACAAAACACATATTAGCCGAGACAAAAAATGAGGGTGATTAAATAAGCAAGTTAATAAAGTTAGATAATTTGTAAATTTTAAATGATAAAATAAATTGATTTGACAGAGAAATCACTTTGTAATTTTAAATAAAATTGCCAATTGAATAATTACTGGGTGATCATAGTGACTGATTATCAACACCATCAATTTATAAAGCCTATGATAAAAAGAAGAATCTAAAAAATGAGCTTACCTGCTTATTAATTGTAACTCAAATTGTTTAATCAATGTTGAAAATTAAATACAAGAAGCATAAATCATAACACACCATCGAAATATTTGTGCCCCCATGAGATCATATAGAAACAAACTAAATCTAAACTAAGGTGAAATGATGCAAAGCCTTTATAGAGCAACCGGGAATATTCATCATATGCAAACGTTTAGACGCTTGTATTCAAACACCTGTATGATGAACTTGAGATAATTAACTAAGCTAATTTTGTGAAATTAGCACATATGTGGAAACACCGGAGTCCTCTTAGAAACATGCTTCCTGGATTCTAGCTCTCAAGAATCGTTTCACAACATTTTATGGCTTCTTATCAATGACTAATCATTGTCTTTATATATGTGGCTAATAGAAATATAATCGGAAAGTAGCCTGAACGAACGATTCAAGTTGACATACATTCACTTCATCATTCCCAGAGTATAACTGTCATAGTTAAAGAATTGTGCGCATAAAATGCACATTTTGTTAGGTCAACTTACATTTGTTGGAAAGCGAAGGTCCGAAGTCACCTAATCCATTCAAATTTAAAATCAGTGTTACGAATGATACCGAACGAAGGGATTCTTTGTTGGATTAAACTAACGGGAAAGATATTTTCAATTCTGGTTATGACGCAAGTAAAAGTTTGTTTTAGTGATAAATAATGGATGTCAGTATCTCAATGAAAAAAATCTTCATAAGTTCGATGCGCCTTAGATAATGTCCACATTCGAATGGTCAATTAATTTTGATTTAGAGTGTAAGTGTTGGGGGGATCCAGAAAAGTCCTCGCAAAAAATAAGCAAGAATCAGGAAACACTAAATAGCATTTCATCCAATCAGCGTTCCCTTGAAGTTTTAGCCAGAAACATCAAGTAAGTGAACCGTCACATGTAGAGTTTCTGATTGACTGATTCCTACACTGCTATTATGTTTAGTAGCATTCGAGAATCTTCGAGCAACCCAATGACATTTAAAATATTATAAAAATCCTATATTTTCTGTATTAAAATGAACCTCTGGAGTAAAGTGCTTTCGCCTATTTTTCGCCATTTCTCTCCTGTTCAGGTCGCTGTGCAGTTCTAGCTTCGGAGTTACAAGAATAGCTTAAGAACCGAGTATAGCGGTCAATTTGCAAGACATATCAGTAAGGAAACTATAATGTTGTTCGTTGACAAAATTAAAGTATTCTGAAGTATAAAAGTATATCATAAAGCGATTAGATTTATAACAAATGTATTAAAATTAATGTTTACTGTGTATATTTTTCATCTTAGAAATGATGATTGATGATTATGGTAAACTGGTATCATATATCTTAATAAATACATATTCCATCGACTGTGAATAGAACACATTGTTCCGAACAATAACAAACTTAATTACTGATATGGTTTTGTGGGAATTTTCAAGTAATATGAACACATCTCACTAAAAAGTGATTTCATTGTTAACCAGAAAGTAATAAACAGTGGTTACATTCCAGTGCCACAAGCATACACTCATGTTTCTATACTCACTGGAACACGGAATGCTCAGAGTTTATAGCAAACAAGGCACCTCTGAGACGGACAACAGAATATGGATGGCATCAGATGATGATTACGGCACATCGAAATCTAGTTGAAGTCGGAAATGTTGACCTTAGGGTCTCAACTGTTTGCTTCGACGAGATGGTGAGACTTCACTGTCGACAGTCAGATTTTCTGTGTGGTGACGAGTGAGCACTGATTAAGAATGTTGGACCAGAACAAAGTATCTACCCAGTCATTCATTTGGTGTCATTATGTCATGACAACTGTCTTCATATGAAATAAATTCCCAAAAACCAACTAACCAAAAATTGATTGCTGAACCATGTGTTGGAATGATTCAAATGAATAAGTATGACACATAACCTTCTTTGAACTTTCAATACTGAGATATTTTTTCAATTACTGAAGTAAATGTTAATCACGAAATATTTACTTGACATTATGATTGAGTTATTGACTGATAAAATACTGCAGCCACTGGTGAGAGGTTGGCGAATTGATAGTGTTTTCTACAAAGTCAGGTTTTTAGTTTCGACTCAATAGATATACGTGGCCCTTGTATTAGGAAGTATGGAGAATGATTTTTTAGTAACTTCGTGTCTGATGTAATTTCTTTAAATATTTAGTTGACCGAATGCAACTTGAACTCAAGGGTCTACGAAGACTGCTATTGACTTAATGATCATATGTAAAATTATTAAACACATTTTTATTTTTAAGGTTTGGTACTTTCTCGTTGTTGACATTCAGAACTGAAGTTGACTGGTTAATAGTAACTTCATTCCTGATGAACAATTTAGTGGTTATCTGAACTCAATAGCTTAGTTGGCGTTTGAAGTGAAAGATACTGATTACGGGTTTTAGTGTGAACACGAACTGTAACTCAGATATATCTATCTGATGAGTCACGAAACACCGATTGTGCTTGACTATTGTTAGCCACAATCCCAAGATTTACTGAACCATTTTTCTTTTTCTTCTTCTTTACAAGGCATTTCACACCGTACAGGAGAGACTGTTTTTATTGTAGTTCGTTTCATAATTCCTTTATAGCACAAATATTAGGCTTTACTAGGAGAAAGTGGTGTTTTGGTACATAGTTTCCTGAATGGCGTAATTTTGCAAATATTATCTGATTCGACAGCATGAGTAAGCTGAAGATGACTTGGAAGTCTGTATATATTAGATAAATATTCCTGGTTCACTAAAATTATGGTCAACTGGTAATTTCAGAAAATACTAGTAGAAATAAATTTATTTGAGAAAATCGAACTTCTTATCTTAACAGGTGTTCAAAGTTTAGATCCAACAGCAGATCATTTACAATCAAATTCCAAATTCTTCTTTAGCGTCCACGTCTTGGACTTCGCCTACTGTTTGGTCTCCTCTTGCCTATCAATAAAAGAATATATTGTTTAGTAGGAATACTAGTAGATTTTGAACTGTGCACAAACACAAAATGTGGCAATGTTTTCTTTTATGCTGCTGGGTTAAAAAACACCAACGACCTGTTAGTTCAAATGTGCATTGTCATTTAGATTTTGTCACGTTGATGACTACTTAAGTTAACTTGCTAACTCTTGTTCACCGATTGTATCTATCCTGATTTGACACACTGGACAAACACTTTTTAATTAAATTCTTTTTAAAATACAACACGTCACAGTGAACTAACTTGCCCTCTTGTTTATATGCGTAGGACAGTTTCATAGTCAGACAATATCGTTATTTATAGTTTGGAGAACAGTGTCAAAAATATTAACATCACATATATAATTGACGTTCAAGGATTTCTTAATAAAATAGATGGTGAGTTATGTGACAAATTTTTAAAGGTAGATTACATAGACTTAACAAATCTAATAAATTCACACTTATTATTACGTACTAGTCAGGTAAGAACCCGTACTTCGTAACTTTTCATCTCTTAATTGCTGAAGATCTCAATCCATGTAGTATGTTTATTAAACTTGATATTGTAAGGAAAATATTTCATTTCCTATCACAGAGTTTGTATCAGTAATCTCAGGTGAACTAACGAATAATGATTTCATTGGGATAGAACTGTCTAGATTCTTTGTAATATTGATATGTTAATCGATTTAAATATTATGTAAAATATTTGTTTATGTCGTCTGGTAAAAAAGTTTGCTGTATAAGTGTTCATATAACAAATTTATGTTTACTTAGTTATTGTTACAATACACTCCGACGTGTTAATGAATACATAATTAACAAAATACGTGTTAAAGACAACAATAATAGGTCGGTATGAAAAAACTAACCGCAACAATAACAACATGTGTCATTACGGCGTGGTGATTGCGATAACCCTCGATTTGGGTATGGGGATGCACCCCTGCTGGTAGGTGTTCCACTCCGACTAGGATTTCCTGGTTGCTGTCGAACAACTTGGTCTTTCTGTGGCATATTATAAAAGTTTACGTGTATATAGACCTTTATATACTTGGACATCGAGTGCACGAACCAATTATCCAATCAAAGATGTTTCCAACCAATTTATCAAGCTGGGCGATGTACTTTACAAGTATTCATTTATTTATGAACAAATTTCCATAAAATTGTTAACTTTTGTCCTTGATAGGTTACTTTTCACCTGGTGAAGGGTACTTAATGACCTAATTTCTTAGAGTACCAATTGTAAGTGAATCCGATCATATGACATCATTAGTGCAGGTGAAGCATCCAGGAAAACAACTGCTTTATGTAGTAACATTGCCTTGATTATTTCAATTCAATAAGCAAGTAAATAAGCCAAGGAAAACCCATAAATAAGGCCATGTTTTTTTCAAATGTATCTACTGGAAAATCTAGGTGGAGTGGTAGATTTATGGTTAAAGAATTCGGATTTCAACCATTAGGTGACAGGTTAGAACTCGACTTCACCTACTTCGGTCTGAGATATCGAGTAGTGGTCGAGCTCCGTAGCTTCCTGAAAACCCAAACCACTTAGCAAGATGAATTTAACAGATATTTTGGTCGAGTAAATGAACTGAAGTCAATCATAAATAGAAATAGGATAAACGAAAGCAGTGATAATCACTCCAAGAGAGTTGTTCTGATTAGTCAGAATAATCCGTTAAATGAAGGAGTTAAATTCCTGTCAAACTTTACATTGAATTCTGTTTAATACATTTTTGATTAGCTTTAACCCCTGATAAATACAATATCAACGGTAATTAAAATATCCTTATATCAATATAAGTCTGAAGCTACTCGAAGCTGAGTCTTCCTTGTGAAATATTTGATTGAAAAGTATATACATCAGAACAAACTCCCAAAACAATAGAAGAACTTTAAGAGCAAATGATAGAATTTACCAGTTGTTATTTTTTAACCTTTTAAAATTGGTAAAATTCCGAACACCCGCAAAAACGAAATCAGTTTTTTTCACAAGTTTCTGTTGATAGTTTTGACAGTGTAATACGAAGACCTACCAAGCTTTAGAAATGTATAAAAGAGGAGTATTGTTTCAGGATCTATCACAATTAAGATTTACCACTATTAGGTAATTTTAAAAAAACTAACTGGTTAAAACTGATTCTTTCCAAGTAGTTAATAAAATATATTTTAGCTAAGAAATTGATCACAATGGTTGATATTGTTAGCAACATAAAACAACTTGTTTTTTAGTATCATATAAGGTGTTTATAGAGTGCTTCATGTTGAACTAAAAGATGTAACTGAGTTATTATTTGTGGACTTATTGTTTCGAAATGGACATTTTACACTTCGGAACTTCTCACTACGTGTTATGGTTTGGTGGTATAATTAAGTGAATGAGAAATGTTCCTTGGACAAGAACGTTATATGAATTCGTGGTTGAGTATCTAACAAATAATGTAGTATACACCTTTCACACGATAACTTGCACCGATTCAATAGATTCAAAAACAAGTCTCTTCCACTACCTTACCTTGATTGGACCATTTAGTAACTTTTGCCTCATTTACTTGGTCCATATAATTATGAATAAATCTGAGACCAACAATTAGATTGACTAAGAGATCTGGAACTGACTATAATTCACACCAATTTAAACTAGGCGAGATATATTTACAGACATCACATAAACTTATCAGTTCTATAGCAATATTTGATTAACGAGAGGATAGAAAGTCCTACTCACTTTATTTTTATTCGTAAAAACTTATCTCATTTATCTAGTATTTGATACTGCTTATCTACAACTAAAATATGCATAATCTCTACATCCTAGTTTAGTTATTATATAGATCTCATCTAAACTAAAACGAGACAGGTGTCAACACTATTTGATTTCCAACGATTTTCTGATTGATATCAGTCTGTAGTGAGAATGAACTGTGGTGATCAAAGGAATTTAATTTCAAAAAACTGTTTGTAATAAAGATGAACTTTCACTTATGTGTGTAAGACCAAAATTATGAAATAGTCATTAGAATCGCCCTCCTAAATGGTTCAATTAAGTTTTTACTTGCATAATATCATAGACTGTCTTAGACTTAAATTGTGCTCAGAACGAATTGGAATCCTAACAATCCTTATTCAATGAAGACTGAAGGTATGAATACCTAGTGGTTGTTCTTTGATGAATTAGTTTTTCTTCTACATGTTTAAGGAACATTTATCGGATAGTTGTTTTAGGGCACTTTATGTAGTCCAAACTATAAGTTGTCTTCTGAATCAATCATTATTGTTTGTCTTTTATCACTCAAAAATTGCACCTCGTTAAATATGGATGGACTTTCTAGTTTTGTAGACAAAATGTTCTATCTATTCACCTATTCCAATTTGTAAACAGTGAGACGTTGCGATTGTGTATTTCCCAGTCTCAATCATGAGACGTAAAATGCGAATGGTCAGAATTACATTTGGCTGTTCACTTGGGTTTCTCCGTTTGTGATTAACATATCAAACGAGTTTAATAAGCACTGAATAAGTCCTTTTCAGTTATTAAATATATGATTTCTAATGCATCGGTTTGTCCTCTCCTCTTCGTTCTAACAGCGTTGTTGTATCTAAAGTCCAAGTTAATATAAAGTCTCAACTGGCTAATCGTCTTCTAAACAATGTTCTCTAACAACCCATCTTTATTGGGCATTTATTTACAAACAATTCTGAGCGAATTTATACGCTAAATTCCCAGTGGTCAAGAAATGTGCGGTAGCCAGTGTTTTAGGACATTGTAACGTTCATTTAGTGGGTGAATTCTGGATATTGAGACGTGATCATCATTAAGCACTTTATTGCAAGCATCTGGAATTATCCACATATATCTGATAAGAACGCATCCGTGTAGCATGTCTCAGCATGATGAAAAAAAACCAAAGTATAGAATAGGATACGAGATGAGATCCTTAATAAGTTACACTTCATTATGCAGCATTTTTGCATATTATAGACGGAAAAGAGCCAGGAAGTGGTGGATATTGCACACTTACTGAACGGTGATGGCGTGACGGATAACTCCTGTCACAATTTCCGATCATCGATTATACAATTCAACTGAACAGTCACAAACAACTAGTCCTTAAACCCAATTCTTTCTAGCAAGAATCTTATAAAACTAAGCGATAACCTACAGTTCACTTTGCGTGTAGACAAACCATGAAGTTTCCCACATATTTATGGAGGTTCTCAAAACAATATCATTCCTTTCTGTCCAGTCTGTTCTTTTTAAAAGTATAATGAGGACATATTCAGCTACCATGAATACAATCTTGTTGTCAACAAGTGCCTCTGAAGTAATCAATAAATAACTACTTATCTTAGAACTTACACACAGAATTTCAATAAAATTATGATGCGAAAAAGCTGCAGTAACAAAACTGTTAATTGAATCGAATGTAGAACACTTTTCTCCATGATTGGCGCAGTCGATAGTTGAAGGCTAACTTGTTCAGTAACCCTATTCGGCAACTCGGAATATTTAGCGTTTAGTCACATACTTAAACAGACTGAATGGAACTAAAACACCTGGTTTGTCTTTCCCACCTAGCGTACCACTAGAATGTCGAATCTTTCCAAACTTTTCCGTGTCCAGTAACATACTACTGATTCCCTTGAGCTTAAAGAAACAATTTTTCATGAAGTTGAGGATTTTAAGCCTGTAAATTCTGAGCGAAAAATACAAGTCAACTCTAGATTTTGGAACGATCAATGAGCACTCAGTTGCCAAAGCATCACACAAATCCTGACGCTTTCCTCCTTACGACCAAAACGTACTATGTAGTAGGATTGGATATCAGAGACCAAGTTTTCTAGGGGTTTTGGTTAGTTGTTGAACTTAGCATTGTGTTATTACCATTCATCTGTTCTATTTTGGATGTTCGGAGAATATGGGTGGTTGTGTGTCGTTGGTGCCTCAGACATTCATTCTTGTGTAGTTGTATACTACCACATGGTAAACTCGTCAACTTCAAGAGGACTCAAGGCGATTGTATGGCACATTAATTGTACCAGATTGCAGACTGATGGACGCAATTAATTGAGATTACTTGGATAGATTTTCAGACAGCTACAGAAGCTAATGGTAAACAATTAACACAAATCCTAAAAAACATCCCACCTCATCATATATAATACTTAAAGTCCAACGTGGGCTTCATATGCTCTTAGACATAATATTCATCTTTTAACTCAGTACATAATTGAAACGTATTTCGTAGAAAAAAATTGTTTTCAAAATTTTGTAAATAGGGACTACAATATGAATGGCTATGTTACGACATATTTACATTTAACTGGAATTTTGAGAATATGAAGTTTTTAAAGCTTACATTAGAAATATCTCTGCCTAAAGAGAAGAGTTAAGAAGCGACTAGCGCTGTGATATGACTTTATTCAGTACTAACATCAGTGTTACTAATAGTCCTACTAGGTGAATTCAGTACAACTTATTGGAGTTAGAATCAAGAAATGAATGATATATGATTCCGAAAAACAAAAACGTATAAGACACATTCAATCATGAACATGACTGCGCTTCGGGAAAGCTCTCAGTTGAGCAGGGAAAACTGCAAGGATTACTAATCTTTCGCCAGTTTCCCACGCATATTGACGTTCTTTTTTAATTGAACCAAAAAATGTGCACATCTTCGGCTGGTAACACAGATGGATATCATATTCAGTCACTGAGGGATAATCAAGAGATAGACGATTGACATCTTACTAAACTGAGACCTATTGAAAATTTCCATATGTAAGGAAACGCTGGCACAAGACATTATGACATTCTTGCTGTCATCCTCAAACAAATGCGGGAACCAATCCCTCTCACGACCATTCATGCTTATGCAAAGTATTCAGGTTGCGAAATCGGGCACTAAAACTGACAGCTAGCGATCTTTCGACAATAGGAATTTAAAGTGAGTGACATTCTTACTTTCGTCTTGTGATCTTTTACCATACTTGTTATTTCGTTGTTACTTTTATCCTGTTGGTCTGCTTTGCGAATGTGATGATTTAAGTGAACGGATCAGTTCATCAGGATTTCTGTTCTCCAACCAGTCTGCAAAATACGATATAATAGTTAGTGGTAAGAGTTCAAAAGCCTAATGTTTTCATAGTGTCAACAAATTATGCGGGAAATGAGGCACACCTTTACACTCATTGAAATCTTCCGCGCTTAGGCAATATACGCATATTCATCTCACTATAATTCATCAATTTTTTCCTTTAATCGTAAGAAGAACTACATCTCTATCTGTAGGCATCGGCGATCCGCTGCTACTAAATACGGAAGCTCGCTAAGCGAAAGCTATTTCTAGTCTGTCCAATACCATTTGCAACAACTGCTCGGAGAGTGGAGCGTCAAATCACTATTGCGCTACTTCAAGGTCGCTTTGTGATCTCATCAATCAAAAGTACTACGTGGTTACAGCGAAATCATCTCGCTTATTGACATTCATTGACAGCTAATCAGATCAACAGTCGTCAGGCTCGATTATGTTTAATGGTCTACATCATTCCCATAACCATTTCACTTGAAAAAACCAGAGTGACTGTGCAGCTATCACCAATTATGTATTTGTACTACATACTGTTGGTACCATCTACACTTATTGTAGCTGTTATACTTTGTATTGTTGCTTGGTTCGCCAAGATGTCGTTTATACATAACTAGGAACTGGATTCCATAACAACTGTCAGTTATATCCACCTTCTTTATGTTGGTATATGCATAGTGTAGTCTTCAACTTTTGTTTCGTATACTTATCTTCATATAACTATCTCATGCGTTTGAATTACATTTGTCACTTGTAATTGTTTCAAAATGCATACGTTTTTCAAATAGAGTGTTTGATATTCGCATCGACTTACACTGTTTGGCTAGTAATTTTTCTAAATTTTAACAAAGATGCATATGCATATATTGCCTAAGCGCGGAAGATTTCAATGAGTGTAAAGGTGTGCCTCATTTCCCGCATAATTTGTTGACACTATGAAAACATTAGGCTTTTGAACTCTTACCACTAACTATTATATCGTATTTTGCAGACTGGTTGGAGAACAGAAATCCTGATGAACTGATCCGTTCACTTAAATCATCACATTCGCAAAGCAGACCAACAGGATAAAAGTAACAACGAAATAACAAGTATGGTAAAAGATCACAAGACGAAAGTAAGAATGTCACTCACTTTAAATTCCTATTGTCGAAAGATCGCTAGCTGTCAGTTTTAGTGCCCGATTTCGCAACCTGAATACTTTGCATAAGCATGAATGGTCGTGAGAGGGATTGGTTCCCGCATTTGTTTGGGGATGACAGCAAGAATGTCATAATGTCTTGTGCCAGCGTTTCCTTACATATGGAAATTTTCAATAGGTCTCAGTTTAGTAAGATGTCAATCGTCTATCTCTTGATTATCCCTCAGTGACTGAATATGATATCCATCTGTGTTACCAGCCGAAGATGTGCACATTTTTTGGTTCAATTAAAAAAGAACGTCAATATGCGTGGGAAACTGGCGAAAGATTAGTAATCCTTGCAGTTTTCCCTGCTCAACTGAGAGCTTTCCCGAAGCGCAGTCATGTTCATGATTGAATGTGTCTTATACGTTTTTGTTTTTCGGAATCATATATCATTCATTTCTTGATTCTAACTCCAATAAGTTGTACTGAATTCACCTAGTAGGACTATTAGTAACACTGATGTTAGTACTGAATAAAGTCATATCACAGCGCTAGTCGCTTCTTAACTCTTCTCTTTAGGCAGAGATATTTCTAATGTAAGCTTTAAAAACTTCATATTCTCAAAATTCCAGTTAAATGTAAATATGTCGTAACATAGCCATTCATATTGTAGTCCCTATTTACAAAATTTTGAAAACAATTTTTTTCTACGAAATACGTTTCAATTATGTACTGAGTTAAAAGATGAATATTATGTCTAAGAGCATATGAAGCCCACGTTGGACTTTAAGTATTATATATGATGAGGTGGGATGTTTTTTAGGATTTGTGTTAATTGTTTACCATTAGCTTCTGTAGCTGTCTGAAAATCTATCCAAGTAATCTCAATTAATTGCGTCCATCAGTCTGCAATCTGGTACAATTAATGTGCCATACAATCGCCTTGAGTCCTCTTGAAGTTGACGAGTTTACCATGTGGTAGTATACAACTACACAAGAATGAATGTCTGAGGCACCAACGACACACAACCACCCATATTCTCCGAACATCCAAAATAGAACAGATGAATGGTAATAACACAATGCTAAGTTCAACAACTAACCAAAACCCCTAGAAAACTTGGTCTCTGATATCCAATCCTACTACATAGTACGTTTTGGTCGTAAGGAGGAAAGCGTCAGGATTTGTGTGATGCTTTGGCAACTGAGTGCTCATTGATCGTTCCAAAATCTAGAGTTGACTTGTATTTTTCGCTCAGAATTTACAGGCTTAAAATCCTCAACTTCATGAAAAATTGTTTCTTTAAGCTCAAGGGAATCAGTAGTATGTTACTGGACACGGAAAAGTTTGGAAAGATTCGACATTCTAGTGGTACGCTAGGTTGGAAAGACAAACCAGGTGTTTTAGTTCCATTCAGTCTGTTTAAGTATGTGACTAAACGCTAAATATTCCGAGTTGCCGAATAGGGTTACTGAACAAGTTAGCCTTCAACTATCGACTGCGCCAATCATGGAGAAAAGTGTTCTACATTCGATTCAATTAACAGTTTTGTTACTGCAGCTTTTTCGCATCATAATTTTATTGAAATTCTGTGTGTAAGTTCTAAGATAAGTAGTTATTTATTGATTACTTCAGAGGCACTTGTTGACAACAAGATTGTATTCATGGTAGCTGAATATGTCCTCATTATACTTTTAAAAAGAACAGACTGGACAGAAAGGAATGATATTGTTTTGAGAACCTCCATAAATATGTGGGAAACTTCATGGTTTGTCTACACGCAAAGTGAACTGTAGGTTATCGCTTAGTTTTATAAGATTCTTGCTAGAAAGAATTGGGTTTAAGGACTAGTTGTTTGTGACTGTTCAGTTGAATTG
The DNA here is from genome assembly GCA_946903255.1 of Schistosoma spindalis. Lineage (NCBI taxonomy): Eukaryota > Metazoa > Platyhelminthes > Trematoda > Strigeidida > Schistosomatidae > Schistosoma > Schistosoma spindalis. Next base: position 31,981,108 of record OX336417.1, on the reverse strand, counting down.
TATAATCGATGATCGGAAATTGTGACAGGAGTTATCCGTCACGCCATCACCGTTCAGTAAGTGTGCAATATCCACCACTTCCTGGCTCTTTTCCGTCTATAATATGCAAAAATGCTGCATAATGAAGTGTAACTTATTAAGGATCTCATCTCGTATCCTATTCTATACTTTGGTTTTTTTTCATCATGCTGAGACATGCTACACGGATGCGTTCTTATCAGATATATGTGGATAATTCCAGATGCTTGCAATAAAGTGCTTAATGATGATCACGTCTCAATATCCAGAATTCACCCACTAAATGAACGTTACAATGTCCTAAAACACTGGCTACCGCACATTTCTTGACCACTGGGAATTTAGCGTATAAATTCGCTCAGAATTGTTTGTAAATAAATGCCCAATAAAGATGGGTTGTTAGAGAACATTGTTTAGAAGACGATTAGCCAGTTGAGACTTTATATTAACTTGGACTTTAGATACAACAACGCTGTTAGAACGAAGAGGAGAGGACAAACCGATGCATTAGAAATCATATATTTAATAACTGAAAAGGACTTATTCAGTGCTTATTAAACTCGTTTGATATGTTAATCACAAACGGAGAAACCCAAGTGAACAGCCAAATGTAATTCTGACCATTCGCATTTTACGTCTCATGATTGAGACTGGGAAATACACAATCGCAACGTCTCACTGTTTACAAATTGGAATAGGTGAATAGATAGAACATTTTGTCTACAAAACTAGAAAGTCCATCCATATTTAACGAGGTGCAATTTTTGAGTGATAAAAGACAAACAATAATGATTGATTCAGAAGACAACTTATAGTTTGGACTACATAAAGTGCCCTAAAACAACTATCCGATAAATGTTCCTTAAACATGTAGAAGAAAAACTAATTCATCAAAGAACAACCACTAGGTATTCATACCTTCAGTCTTCATTGAATAAGGATTGTTAGGATTCCAATTCGTTCTGAGCACAATTTAAGTCTAAGACAGTCTATGATATTATGCAAGTAAAAACTTAATTGAACCATTTAGGAGGGCGATTCTAATGACTATTTCATAATTTTGGTCTTACACACATAAGTGAAAGTTCATCTTTATTACAAACAGTTTTTTGAAATTAAATTCCTTTGATCACCACAGTTCATTCTCACTACAGACTGATATCAATCAGAAAATCGTTGGAAATCAAATAGTGTTGACACCTGTCTCGTTTTAGTTTAGATGAGATCTATATAATAACTAAACTAGGATGTAGAGATTATGCATATTTTAGTTGTAGATAAGCAGTATCAAATACTAGATAAATGAGATAAGTTTTTACGAATAAAAATAAAGTGAGTAGGACTTTCTATCCTCTCGTTAATCAAATATTGCTATAGAACTGATAAGTTTATGTGATGTCTGTAAATATATCTCGCCTAGTTTAAATTGGTGTGAATTATAGTCAGTTCCAGATCTCTTAGTCAATCTAATTGTTGGTCTCAGATTTATTCATAATTATATGGACCAAGTAAATGAGGCAAAAGTTACTAAATGGTCCAATCAAGGTAAGGTAGTGGAAGAGACTTGTTTTTGAATCTATTGAATCGGTGCAAGTTATCGTGTGAAAGGTGTATACTACATTATTTGTTAGATACTCAACCACGAATTCGTATAACGTTCTTGTCCAAGGAACATTTCTCATTCACTTAATTATACCACCAAACCATAACACGTAGTGAGAAGTTCCGAAGTGTAAAATGTCCATTTCGAAACAATAAGTCCACAAATAATAACTCAGTTACATCTTTTAGTTCAACATGAAGCACTCTATAAACACCTTATATGATACTAAAAAACAAGTTGTTTTATGTTGCTAACAATATCAACCATTGTGATCAATTTCTTAGCTAAAATATATTTTATTAACTACTTGGAAAGAATCAGTTTTAACCAGTTAGTTTTTTTAAAATTACCTAATAGTGGTAAATCTTAATTGTGATAGATCCTGAAACAATACTCCTCTTTTATACATTTCTAAAGCTTGGTAGGTCTTCGTATTACACTGTCAAAACTATCAACAGAAACTTGTGAAAAAAACTGATTTCGTTTTTGCGGGTGTTCGGAATTTTACCAATTTTAAAAGGTTAAAAAATAACAACTGGTAAATTCTATCATTTGCTCTTAAAGTTCTTCTATTGTTTTGGGAGTTTGTTCTGATGTATATACTTTTCAATCAAATATTTCACAAGGAAGACTCAGCTTCGAGTAGCTTCAGACTTATATTGATATAAGGATATTTTAATTACCGTTGATATTGTATTTATCAGGGGTTAAAGCTAATCAAAAATGTATTAAACAGAATTCAATGTAAAGTTTGACAGGAATTTAACTCCTTCATTTAACGGATTATTCTGACTAATCAGAACAACTCTCTTGGAGTGATTATCACTGCTTTCGTTTATCCTATTTCTATTTATGATTGACTTCAGTTCATTTACTCGACCAAAATATCTGTTAAATTCATCTTGCTAAGTGGTTTGGGTTTTCAGGAAGCTACGGAGCTCGACCACTACTCGATATCTCAGACCGAAGTAGGTGAAGTCGAGTTCTAACCTGTCACCTAATGGTTGAAATCCGAATTCTTTAACCATAAATCTACCACTCCACCTAGATTTTCCAGTAGATACATTTGAAAAAAACATGGCCTTATTTATGGGTTTTCCTTGGCTTATTTACTTGCTTATTGAATTGAAATAATCAAGGCAATGTTACTACATAAAGCAGTTGTTTTCCTGGATGCTTCACCTGCACTAATGATGTCATATGATCGGATTCACTTACAATTGGTACTCTAAGAAATTAGGTCATTAAGTACCCTTCACCAGGTGAAAAGTAACCTATCAAGGACAAAAGTTAACAATTTTATGGAAATTTGTTCATAAATAAATGAATACTTGTAAAGTACATCGCCCAGCTTGATAAATTGGTTGGAAACATCTTTGATTGGATAATTGGTTCGTGCACTCGATGTCCAAGTATATAAAGGTCTATATACACGTAAACTTTTATAATATGCCACAGAAAGACCAAGTTGTTCGACAGCAACCAGGAAATCCTAGTCGGAGTGGAACACCTACCAGCAGGGGTGCATCCCCATACCCAAATCGAGGGTTATCGCAATCACCACGCCGTAATGACACATGTTGTTATTGTTGCGGTTAGTTTTTTCATACCGACCTATTATTGTTGTCTTTAACACGTATTTTGTTAATTATGTATTCATTAACACGTCGGAGTGTATTGTAACAATAACTAAGTAAACATAAATTTGTTATATGAACACTTATACAGCAAACTTTTTTACCAGACGACATAAACAAATATTTTACATAATATTTAAATCGATTAACATATCAATATTACAAAGAATCTAGACAGTTCTATCCCAATGAAATCATTATTCGTTAGTTCACCTGAGATTACTGATACAAACTCTGTGATAGGAAATGAAATATTTTCCTTACAATATCAAGTTTAATAAACATACTACATGGATTGAGATCTTCAGCAATTAAGAGATGAAAAGTTACGAAGTACGGGTTCTTACCTGACTAGTACGTAATAATAAGTGTGAATTTATTAGATTTGTTAAGTCTATGTAATCTACCTTTAAAAATTTGTCACATAACTCACCATCTATTTTATTAAGAAATCCTTGAACGTCAATTATATATGTGATGTTAATATTTTTGACACTGTTCTCCAAACTATAAATAACGATATTGTCTGACTATGAAACTGTCCTACGCATATAAACAAGAGGGCAAGTTAGTTCACTGTGACGTGTTGTATTTTAAAAAGAATTTAATTAAAAAGTGTTTGTCCAGTGTGTCAAATCAGGATAGATACAATCGGTGAACAAGAGTTAGCAAGTTAACTTAAGTAGTCATCAACGTGACAAAATCTAAATGACAATGCACATTTGAACTAACAGGTCGTTGGTGTCTTTTAACCCAGCAGCATAAAAGAAAACATTGCCACATTTTGTGTTTGTGCACAGTTCAAAATCTACTAGTATTCCTACTAAACAATATATTCTTTTATTGATAGGCAAGAGGAGACCAAACAGTAGGCGAAGTCCAAGACGTGGACGCTAAAGAAGAATTTGGAATTTGATTGTAAATGATCTGCTGTTGGATCTAAACTTTGAACACCTGTTAAGATAAGAAGTTCGATTTTCTCAAATAAATTTATTTCTACTAGTATTTTCTGAAATTACCAGTTGACCATAATTTTAGTGAACCAGGAATATTTATCTAATATATACAGACTTCCAAGTCATCTTCAGCTTACTCATGCTGTCGAATCAGATAATATTTGCAAAATTACGCCATTCAGGAAACTATGTACCAAAACACCACTTTCTCCTAGTAAAGCCTAATATTTGTGCTATAAAGGAATTATGAAACGAACTACAATAAAAACAGTCTCTCCTGTACGGTGTGAAATGCCTTGTAAAGAAGAAGAAAAAGAAAAATGGTTCAGTAAATCTTGGGATTGTGGCTAACAATAGTCAAGCACAATCGGTGTTTCGTGACTCATCAGATAGATATATCTGAGTTACAGTTCGTGTTCACACTAAAACCCGTAATCAGTATCTTTCACTTCAAACGCCAACTAAGCTATTGAGTTCAGATAACCACTAAATTGTTCATCAGGAATGAAGTTACTATTAACCAGTCAACTTCAGTTCTGAATGCCAACAACGAGAAAGTACCAAACCTTAAAAATAAAAATGTGTTTAATAATTTTACATATGATCATTAAGTCAATAGCAGTCTTCGTAGACCCTTGAGTTCAAGTTGCATTCGGTCAACTAAATATTTAAAGAAATTACATCAGACACGAAGTTACTAAAAAATCATTCTCCATACTTCCTAATACAAGGGCCACGTATATCTATTGAGTCGAAACTAAAAACCTGACTTTGTAGAAAACACTATCAATTCGCCAACCTCTCACCAGTGGCTGCAGTATTTTATCAGTCAATAACTCAATCATAATGTCAAGTAAATATTTCGTGATTAACATTTACTTCAGTAATTGAAAAAATATCTCAGTATTGAAAGTTCAAAGAAGGTTATGTGTCATACTTATTCATTTGAATCATTCCAACACATGGTTCAGCAATCAATTTTTGGTTAGTTGGTTTTTGGGAATTTATTTCATATGAAGACAGTTGTCATGACATAATGACACCAAATGAATGACTGAGTAGATACTTTGTTCTGGTCCAACATTCTTAATCAGTGCTCACTCGTCACCACACAGAAAATCTGACTGTCGACAGTGAAGTCTCACCATCTCGTCGAAGCAAACAGTTGAGACCCTAAGGTCAACATTTCCGACTTCAACTAGATTTCGATGTGCCGTAATCATCATCTGATGCCATCCATATTCTGTTGTCCGTCTCAGAGGTGCCTTGTTTGCTATAAACTCTGAGCATTCCGTGTTCCAGTGAGTATAGAAACATGAGTGTATGCTTGTGGCACTGGAATGTAACCACTGTTTATTACTTTCTGGTTAACAATGAAATCACTTTTTAGTGAGACGTGTTCATATTACTTGAAAATTCCCACAAAACCATATCAGTAATTAAGTTTGTTATTGTTCGGAACAATGTGTTCTATTCACAGTCGATGGAATATGTATTTATTAAGATATATGATACCAGTTTACCATAATCATCAATCATCATTTCCTAATTAATGTTTCTTACGCTCTTATGTGACCATCTGTATTAATTCCTCACTAACGAACGTTTGCATTTTAAACACACGGATAATCGTTTAGAGTGCTCCGGTGTTTCCACATATGTGCTAATTTCACAAAATTAGCGTAGTTAATTATCTCAAGTCCATCATACAGGTGTTTGAATACAAGCGTCTAAACTTTTCGATATAATGCATATTCCATTTTGCTGTCCAACAAATGTAACTGAGCCTTAGTTATTTCATCGAGCAGGCAAGCTACTGAGTTTCGAAATCGGCCGATCCTCACCAAGGTCAAGAACAATCGACGTTTACTTCTTTTACGGGCTAATACTAGTACATTTTGTTACCTATTAGGAGTGTTTACTCAAGCCGCGTAGGAGGTCGATTTACTTGGCTATCATTACAGTAAAACACAGGATAAGTACTAACTGCGCTGTGCAACTTCGAACTATTTCTGTCTAATTAGATTAGACTGCATTCATATAGATCACATAAATTATTGATTTACATTCTCATTTATACGCGTTCCAAACCTTTTTTCCGTTACTTTTGTTATGGCATCAAGTAATATCTGTACAATTGCACAAATTATTCCATCATTTCAATAGAAATTGTGTGTTATGATTCCAATTCCTCTAGGCAAAACTTCATATTTGTGCTACCATGAAATTTATTACTAAGCACTTGAAGTCTGTTTTGTCACATTGTGAATCGATCTAGAAATGTAGCAAATTAAAATATCTTGTTAACCAGCATTATAGATCTGCCATCTTTGAAGAGATTACAAGATCACCTGAAATCGGCGAAACGGAATGAAGGATCAGCAACGCAACGACAAGACAAGCTCAACTATTCCGATGTGTAACAACCCTGATAACTGTAGGGGAAGGTATATTCCACAAGCAGACAGAAGCACGAACAAACAAGCACACGACTCAAGCATATATATACAGTATAAAAAGGTTTTTGGGAAACGTCACGAAATAACGTACCAAAAGAGGAAACAAACCAACAACATTTAGGGTCCTTCCAAGTGGGGAATACAAACTGAAAGTAATAGTGAGCGCTTTAGACGCAAAAACGATCAATTTAAATCTCCAGAATAGAATTACAAAAATAAGACGTTTACTAAGTGATTTCTGAGGATCTAGCATCCCCAAAAGTTGTATAAATAAGTTACCGCCAGTTGCACCCCATATATGTTTACTGTATTTTCGATGACACTGCAGCCGACAATGGGTTATGATGTGAATTATTCGTGAACTAGCCGCATCAGTTCCGTTGCGTATCATTGCATTTAAAAAACTGGGAACGTTCCTATGCATTCTTTTTTGTTCTACACTTAATCTTTTCTACCGCTCTGACATTACTTTAAATAATTGTAACTTTCTGTGCTAATACTGCATGATAACTTGAACAAATGCAAATATGCCAGGTTTTACGCTGTATATGGACTGACTGAAAATGATTCAGTCATCCAATCAAACCTCGTGACAGAGGTTTGTTTTATTCACCTGACTGTATACATAAGAAAAAATGACTGATGTACTTATAGCATCGGTAGATATTTTCAATCATGACAGTCAGATAGTTCTGATCACCTGAAATACTAATTTTCCTACTATCAAAATTTAAAGTGGGTTCTTGAACTAGGTCAAGTTATCCAGTCATTACTGAGTTAATTCCAAAAACAAGTAAGAACGAAAGAAAATGAATAAAATCATTCTAACAGCATTAAGTTAATCACTTTATCATTGAAAATCATTTTTAAGAGAAAATGACGAACATTAACTAGTTTGACAATACATCTGAAAATGACTGTTTTATTCAATACATATATATTCACTAATATTATCGAGGAAAATTTCTAATATATATGTATGTATATGCACATTGAATATAAATTCAATATGCATGAATTAAAAGAGCATTTAAAATTAAATAATATACCCGGTGAATCATTTTCGACATTACATTAATCATCGATTTAAAATTGTTCACACACACACACACACACACACAGACACTCACATAAGTATTGATATCAACATCTATGTGTCAAACAGAGATAAAGTATTAACCATGAAGATATCTGATAAATAAACAATATATTTCGTCGCCAAATTTTTGTACATAAACAGAGAGGAAGGTTTATTACAACTACAACCCAATGAATATTAACTCCGGCATTAACTGTATACACCAATGTGTGGAATATTAACCAAAATAAAAATGTACTGTAGATGTTCCAAATCCAGGAAAGACTTGAGTAAACAAATTGTGAGCGGATACATTTCCTTTGGAAAAATACATTAAAAATAAATAAAACTTTTAAAAATGGTTACAGTTATGAATAGATAGGGTCTAATGAAGTGAAATCAATAACCTGCAAAACTTGGAACTTTGTATTGTCCAACTAATATACAACAAAACTTTAAAAAGTGATGAGCAGTCTTAATTGATTGGGTTGCGTGTAAACTATGAAGCTGATTATCTCCAGTCGCCTATAACATGCAACTAAATTTCTGGGAGTAATTATTTAGTATTCGTTTTATTTCAGTGTTACATTATGTTAGCTAAGTGTGAACTTTATTCAGTATCATACACAGTATAGGATTTGTATTCATTCTGTGAAACAATCTATTTTGGTATTCCCCCTATCTATGTTGTGTGTTACATGTATTAACTAATCAGATATCAGTAAAACTGATGAGCCTATTGTGATTTAAAAGATCTTCGTATTTTGGAGGGTGTATAGAAAATCTGCTTCTATCGTCGGTTTTTGTCTTTTTCTCGTGTACTGTACGAATTTCAGAGTGTTACGTAATAAGTACCAGTTTTCTACAGTTATATCAAAAACAATAAACTCAATTTATCTTCAGATTTATTGATTAATTGTTGGAATAAGGTGTGAAGCGATACTTTCTTATGAATAATTCATTATAATATAGGATGACCGCATTCACATGACATGGTTTATGTCATGATAGACTGTTTACAAACATTCATAGAAAAATTCTATTTACTGTCCACGTGGAAGCAGTAATTTATAAATTGACGACTCAAATTAATATGTAGGCTTTAGAAAAAAAGAGTATGCGATTCTGATTCAAAATATAGAATATTACAGGTCAGACTACTAGTTTATTTAATGTATCAAATGATGAGTAAACTTATTGATTATACTGCTGTATTGTGAGAGAATGACTTAGTGTTGGACTTATTCTATAGGACAAAAATAAAATGATAAAAGGATGGATACAAATGCAAAAATTAACAATTAGCAATTCTAAGAACAAGATAACCAAGATCATTTTAAGATTGTATCGCTTTGGTTATTTATAAATGAATCCCAAAGGATGAACCAAGTGATTATTCAGTAATTTATTCAGACCAGTTTGTGCAAGCTGCATTCTATTTTTTTCTCAACGAATAAGACGGGTTTACTTAGATGAATTTACAAAAGGTGTATTTTAAGAAAAATAGACAGACAAATTCTGATTAAATACAGAAAAGGAAATTGACTGGGGGAGTAGCAGAAAATGATTTAGTCTGTTGGTTTACTTAATTTAAAGTGAACTTTGACAAAGTGTAAAGCTGTGTTCATACATCATTGTGTTACCAAATAAAAATTCCATCATTCACTTTACTAAGATCTAACATCTAGTAAATCATATTTTTAAACTTTTCATTTTAAAAGCAAACATTAAGAAGTAAGATGTGAAGATAAACTAGTTCACTGAAAAAATTCATTGGTGAGCGACAAATGTAAAAATAAACGTAAAAGGTTGCATTTTAAAATGTATTATAGATTGTAAACTGCATACAAAAACGAAATGAAGCCATGAAGGATACAATAAGTTGTGAGAGTACCACAGCAGAGCTATTTTTTCCATCTGTAAACTACAAGACATTTGTAACTGTCAGTTTTAATCTAGCTAGTACTGGAAAAACAAAACGATAGTAGACAATAGCAACTTACAGACAACTGATATACAATGTATATCAGTATATCTGATATATCTGTATCTGATATACAATGTGTGCCCCCAAATGCCCTGGTATGGCCGAGAGTGGGGAGAGTCCGCTCTCCCTCTCGAAATGCTCTCACATGGCCACGCGTATATAGCCTCTGCCAGGAAAGTCCTACTCACTGCCTTCTCGTGGCGCGGGTGTTGTTTACGAAAATGAGAGGACGAAAAGCGAATGTCCGGCGCTTTAACCGGATCCCAAACCAATGGTGCACATGGGCTCCAGTATCCTGAAGGAACAAATGGCGTATGAACCAATTTCTTGGTCACCGGCTACCATGGGACTGCATCTCCTTACGATGCTTCACTGCCTTGTGGATCAGACGTTCAGGTCGAAGGCTCCGGGTGTGATCCCCTAAGCGAACCACCTGCTTCGGTTTGGACACCCGGGCAGTACCACAGTCCCCACACATATCAATTGAAATCTGTGTGGCGCATATGTATTTGGTGCCAGCTTGTACCAATATCTATGTGTTAAAATAAATAAATAAATAAATTGATATACAATGTAGCAATTAGTTGGATTACATGACTCAAGAATTAGCCACAGAAAAATTAAATTTACCTTGACCAAAAACATCATCTCCCGACAGTTCACCATTATCATATTGACGACGTTTTACAGGATCTGATAATATACTGTAGGCTTCTCCAATCTCTTTAAACTTCCGTTCCTTTTCTTTTAAAGTAGCTTCATCGGCACTTGTATGACGATCTAGAATTGTATACGAAAAGAAAGGGATTTTGATGAAGTCATTATTTATCCATGTCGTGTCGGTTAATACATTAAATTAATCACCAAACTGTTATGTTCGAAAAGTGTAACTTTTCAAATATGTGTAAAATGTCAGCTAACAGAGCTAATGGAATTTTGATGATTGGGACTATGATGGGTTTTTATTTAAATCTATAAATAATAATTGACTTTGATAAATCTGAACGAAAAATTTTAATCGCTACAGTTATCATTAAGAAATGTTACATGTAAAATGACAAAATGGAATAACGCATACATAAAATGAATGGAAAATTAGACAATCGTAACGATCATAAAGAATGAAAATAATCACACGGAAATTTTGAATTCTTACTAAGCGAATCTATTGGTCAACCACAACAATGACATTTCTACCATAGATGACATAAGAATAGTTAATAAAACCTGTTATTGAATCTGTTTTAATACCATAAACATTATTAAACCTTAGTACCGTTTACGAAGTGATGTTGCTGTATGCATGTAACGGTAGAAAAAGTAGTGATATAAGTTACAGGTGTTCACGATTTCTAAGGACAAAATACTGCACAGAGCGGTCTAAAAGGGGACATACACAGGAATGTCTGAGTCATGAAGATGTCATAAATGTGATGAACTAATCCAAAATATATTTCTAATCAAGCTTTCCTAGAAACCTAATCACACGGTTCATATAAATGTTGCGTAGGAAAGGCACAACTTAAATGAATAGCTATTTGGAATAATAAAAGTTCTTTAAACTACGAACAACAACAAACTTTATCTTTATAAAGCATTCACCTTCAATACTATGATTAAGTTTATTCGAATCCTTGATATGTGTTAAAGAATGAACTTATCACTTGTTTTGAAAAAGAAAAGAATATGACCTTTATGACATGATTAACTGGAACAATCGCTAACTAACTGGTGATGTTAAAGATATATTAACAGAAAATCAAATAATCCAACTATTATATATTAATGAATTGATATTATACAGGACAGAGATTACAGAGAGTTAGTAGGATGTAGAACAAGGTACATAAAATCAGATAGATAGTCGTTAATTGGAAAAAATAAAATATCTAAATAAAAGTATAAATGTCACATTAAGATTAATTAAGTTAGAAATACTTCTAGTTTTTATTCTATGATGAGAACTGTGTAGTACATATATACTTGGTGCCCCCTTGTACCAATATTTATGTGTTCAAATAAATAAATAAATGATGAGAACTAATTGTCAATAGATGAGTTACCATAATCTCGCAGCATGAAAGGCTAATAGATTTTAAACCTCAGTAGATAGGGATTTTAAATATATATTGTTTGCTAGTGAAAGTTAAACAAAAATATAATGAAGTGTTAACCAGATATTTTTAAAGGTATCTTGAGTGTATTAATAATTTAGGACCAAGCGGTAAATTACAGAAAACCACATAGAGGATGTATGTAGAGTGAATACAAAGATATTTATATGTATATTTGTAAATTGTGTCTATTCTCTAAACACATAAATTGACCTTCCAGATTTAAAAATTCTTTTATTAGGAAGACATCAAATTTACTAGCCTTAAAGCTGTTTGTTAGGATTCCATAGGCGCTCATATTTTGTTAATCTATCTGTAACAGACAAATCCTAAGCTGTTATTTAATTATATCTCATCAATTTTGTAGGATTCTTTAAAACACATCAAATTGCTGAATATAAGCAAAATTTTTGATAAACAAATATCTAGCTATCAATTGATCTGTTCATAAACAGCTAATGTAACGAATGTGATCCCATACAGTTGTCGTCGAAGTCAATTGAGTATAGAAGTCAAATGCCTTACTTTGTATTAGTGAAATTAGTTTGAAAAGTCAGTAAAAATTAGTAATATATATTTGAAATTATTCAGTATCACCATTTTAGTTAAGCCGATTTCTTGAGTACATGACCCAAATGTAAGCAATTTAAAAACTAAAATCTGGTCAGAAATTGCACAGACCGAATAAACTTAGCAAGAAAAAAAAACTAAGTTAACAGGGTTTTCAAACAAGAAAAATATGAAGAAAACAGGCAATAAATAATTACTCCCTTTCACTCAAAAAAATCTTACGAGTTGTATACACTAAAAAGGGACTGTAAACGTTATGAGAAAATAGTTGTTAGCTGAACTAGAAAACACCACCTAAATTATGATCTCAAAAAAGGATTATTCTCATGAATTCAGAATATGATTTCGAAATACATACAATACAATACTTGAATGTTCTATAATTGATTGTAACTCTGAAGGATTCTGATTTTCATAAACTACAACATTAGAAATATATGAGTCCCAGGTAAGTCACACAAATTACTCGATGAAGTAAACTGTTTGAATAAAATGCACACCTACCTAGCTTGAATTAAGCTGTAGTATAAAGATTTAAGTAATTCACCATTAATTAGTGATGAACGATTTCAAGATGTACATCATCAATTAAAGTTGGAGTAGCAGGGTAGATAGGCTCATTATTACACGTAAAATAGTCTAAAGCAATACCTCGTATGCAGCATAAAATAAATAATATACATGAATTCGGCAAGTTAAAATCCCATACCTGGATGATATAGAAGTGCACTTTTTCTATACGCTTGTTTTATATCATCGGAAGAGGCATTCTTTTTCAAACCAAGTATTTTATAGTAATCACGTTGAGACACAGAAAGAGCAGATTTAGCAGCCTGTAAAGATTTTTTATTTTCTTGTGACCCGTCTAATTTTACTACTGCAGTCCATTCTTCAACTGCTTTTTCATATTCTTCAAGAGATGAATAACTGCATAAAGAATAATTGTATACACAATATAGAGCAAATTTATGTTTTCAGAATAAGTGATTATTCCTTTAAAATAAAGGTATTACAATTCCAAGTCTACTAAACAAAAACAATGATAATCATGACAGTAAATAAAAATAAATGTGTTAATGACTAAACTTATGTAACAATCAAACATAAAATAAATGGAAATTCATTACAAGTTAGAATTCTAGTTAATGAAGTCAGATATTATTGGCGGCAAAATCACTAAATAAACACTAAATAAAATATACTAAATTAAGTTAAATTCAAGTAGACTTTTCTATAATTTTGTGTTATTGGATCTTATTTTTACTTAATGAACTATAAACTGCTACTGTTAGATGGGAAAAATCCTGATTTCTATGAAGATATTTATGACGTTAAATAAAGTGAAGATAGTAGAATGCCCTGACGAAAAACACTTAAATTAGTATATCCGACAACAGTTCCCGATAATCTCTGACTTGAACAATAGTGTTTGGTCGATAGCTCACTTGTCTTGGCACAAAATTATTTGCCAGTATGAGTCAAGAGTTTAAATACATTCTATTTAAACAAACTTGTAAACCTTGGCATTATCTTTTGCCGTTAACTAACAAACATCACTAGAAACAAGAGTCTATAAATTATTAGTGAGCTAGACATCATCAGAGTATAAACAGCGCTTAGCAGTACAGATTGGAAAATCCAAGTAGATGTGGGAAATTTAATAGCGATTATTACCAATAAATCTCTACGTATAAAAAACAGTGAACTTAATGATCTCTCTTCTTATATTTAACCATTTGAGAAACAAGACATACTATTAAAGATTAAAAACATCTGATGAAACCTTCATTATTACGGTACTTAATAGTTATCAATACCAGTCAACAATAAGATACTCCAACTAGTGGAAATGAACTTTTTGACGTTGTAACAATATAGAAAATAATAAGTAAGTGAGACAAACAAGTCAGTAAGTCAGTTACAACGTAGGACCAGGCACATATGTGCATCGGTCCAAGTTGCCACACCTCATTTGCACAACAAGATGAACACCAAATTCATGGAAGCAATCAACTCAATGGTGTAATATATAAAGGAAAGATTGCATAGAAGAATATAATACAGGAAGAAAAAATTAGTATGTAGAAAGAAAGATATGAAGTGATTTTAATCTCATAGTTTAAGGGAAGACAGAACGTGTATACACCTACGCCATTGTGATCAATTCTGAGCCATATCACTCAAAGTCTCCAACCATTGGTTACGATAGTCACGCGGATCCCAACCAAGTAGTCTGCATCTACCAACATGGCTCAGACTAGAAGTTAGTGACTTCAAGCACTGACGTCACGTTTTGGTTTGGCCGCCCCCAACTTTCTTCCAATAAGTAGTTATACGTCAACTTATGCACTGGCCACAAGCCACACAAGTTCTAGTTTAAAGAAATTAAGCTCATACCGATACGCGGAAAAATGAGAAGCAACCACTAAGGGTCAAATGCTACGGAAGTATAAAGACATTACTTAGAATTTGATGATAGATTCTTGCACTAACAATGCAAGCAAACGATACTGTACATTTAATTAAAGATTCTTAGATGAAGGAAGAACTAAAGTCTATAATGAAATGATTGGATGATAAGCACAAAAATCACTGAGTAATAGTTAATTAACCAGACAGTTATCAGATCATGAAGATAATATGCATATTAATCTAGACTACAGATGTACACAGTTTGCTAAGCAAACAGTGGCTAAGATGGTAATATTCAGGATCTTTATCGAGAACTATATCTAGTCTGACAAGATTGATTAAAGAACAACATAAGACAGTTCAATTCGAAACTGTAGGGCGTGAGATTAATAAGAAATATAACCGACAAGTTTACTTAAAATTATTGTAAAAGTTAACAAGATGTTGATTGAATTAACGGTTGAAAAGCATGAGCAAATGCTTAATGACTAACTAATTATACGGCAATGTGAAATCATTAAAACAAACCTGACTTACCACCTAGCTCGTCGAATTCGAGCCTTTAAATAGTTTGGTTCCAAAGAAATTGCATTATCACAATCGTTTAGTGCTTCATCGAAACGATCAAGCTATATAGAAGTTGAAAAATTCACTGTACAAACTTACGTAAAATAGAGCACAAGCACGGTTACAATACAATTTTGCGTTAATCATATCGTGTGAAGGATCCACTTCCAAAGCTTTTGTGTAGGCTTCAAGTGCTTGAGAATACTTGTGATCACGTATAAATGTGTTTCCTTCTTCTTTAAATTTCAAGAGATTTTTGGCACGCTTGTACACTTTCTGAGTTTCTATATGATCTGGATGAAGGCGTAGAACATGTTGAAAATGAACAATTGCTTTATCTAAATGATCCAAATAGTACAAGCACAGGCCTCGATAAAAGAGTAGATCAACTGATGAAGAATGGGAATGCAATAAGTTTCTGTACTCAGATAGGAATATTAATTGCATTACAGAAACTTACTCCACCAGAATCTTGGCTTCACTGAATCGTTTTAATTGAATGAGGATGTGCAGCTTTTGTAAATTGAAACTTAGTGAAGCTGGAGCTAATTCAATACACTTTGTGATTAAATGAAGCGCCTATCATAAAAAAGTGTTAACATTATAGAGGAAATTATACGTGTCGGAAGTCAGATGTGGATAATTTATCTTCATAAGATCGGTGAGTTTCTGATAGTAATTCAATTTTTTGCAGCTAAAAAAATTTCATTAGTAAACGCTCAGTGAGTCACTACCAATGACGAAAATTCCGTATTAGTTGGTTCTAACTGTCTAACCATAGAACACAGACGTTTGGCTTCATTTAAATCACCCAAAATAAGACAACATTTTAAGCAACGTAGTATAGATTTTACATTCTGGGAATCTAAACTGATACTTCTATCAAGTAAGTAATTTATTTGAAATGAATGAAAACAAAACCTGCTAGCATCTTTATAGGCATCAAGAGGTTTATTAATCATCAGGTAAGCTGCGGAGCGGTTATTGTACAGAAACACATTGGTACTATCGATTTCTATGCCTTTTGTGTACCATTCTATAGCTTCATTGTACATCCCTTGTTTATAACATGAGTTTCCTTGGTTTTTGTATTCCTCGACTGACAACTGTTCGGACTCTGGCGACTCAACATCCATTAAAACTAAAAGGTAAGAGGTAAAGACCTAATTAGAATAGTGACATTAAAGAAACCAGTAAAATAAATCTGATGTGAAAATCCTTTCAGCTTACAATAAGCACTACTAGAATGCTGTCCTTGCTAGTCTTTGAAAAGAATGATAGTCCCTAACTAAATGCTCTAACAGCTGGCATTTTACATTGGAATATTCCTATAGGTGAACTGATCATTTGATAGAGTCGGTAAGTAAGGTTAGCTATTTCGAATAAACCATACATTTACACAATCACGAGATGCAGAAAGTAGGGCAGAACTAGGAAATATGGATCAGTTTCCCATATTGAAATGCGAAATGAAGTTAAGTACCGTAGGTATTCTGAGAATATTCACCCACTAGTAACTCCTCATACATAAATTCAACAGTCTCCTTACGGCCTACCTATTTGGTATACCTGGGTGTAGTTAAAAAAATTGTAATTTGTGGCAAGGGTTGTTTAGGTAACAACTTACACATGAATCCTTAAACTGAACCCAGTCTCCCAACTTTGGAACAAAATTGATCAAATTTCAGGCAATGCAACCAGGATTGGGAATTTTCCCCAGTAGTGACTCGAGATTTTTTTCTAAAACACCAAATTTCAGACAGACAGTCAGCTACAACGTAGGACCAGGCACATATGTTAATCGGTCCAACTTGCCATACCTCATTAGCACAAGATGAACATCGGATTCATAGTAGTTAATTCAATGGTGGTAATATATAAAGGAAAGATTGAGTGTAAGGATGTAGTACAGGAAGAAAGAATTAATTCTTAGAAAGATATGAAGCGATTCTAATCACATAGTTTGAGGAAAAACAGAGAGTGAATACACCTACGCCACTGTGATCGATTTTGAACCATAATACTCAGTTTCCAACCATTCGTTACGATAGTCACGCGGATCCCAACCAAGTAGTCTGCATCTACCAACATGGCTCAGACTAGAAGTTAGTGACTTCAAGCACTGATGCCACGATTTTGGTTTGGCTGCCCCTAACTTTATTCCAACCATGCCCCCAAATGCCCTGGTATGGCCGAGAGTGGGGAGAGTCCGCTCTCCCTCTCGAAATGCTCTCACATGGCCACGCGTATATAGCCTCTGCCAGGAAAGTCCTACTCACTGCCTTCTCGTGGCGGGGGTGTTGTTTACGAAAATGAGAGGACGAAAAGCGAATGTCCGGCGCTTTAACCGGATCCCAAACCAATGGTGCACATGGGCTCCAGTATCTTGCGGGAACAAATGGCGTATGAACCAATTTCTTGGTCACCGGCTACCATGGGACTGCATCTCCTTACGATGCTCTACTGCCTTGTGGATCAGACGTTCAGGTCGAAGGCTCCGGGTGTGATCCCCTAAGCAAACCACCTGCTTCGGTTTGGACACCCGGGCAGTACCACAGTCCCCACACATATCAATTGAAATCTGTGTGGCGCATATGTATTTGGTGCCAGCTTGTACCAATATCTGTGTTAAAATAAATAAATAAACTTCCAACCATCCCCAACACTAGTCAGCATTACGTGACGTGGTGCATTATTTGCCGACACTGGGACTGGTTGGAAAAAGCGGAGAGGTGGTCAGTATATGACATGGTGTCGTGGTATGAAATAAATCTGCAAAGGGCTAGCTTCTGTTGGACCTTCACGACTCCCTGGCTGGGGTCCGAGAGATGGTGTAACACAGTGGCTAGAGACGTTATCAGATATGGCTCAGAATAGAAGCCAGTGGCGATCCTGCTGTAGCCTTTTACTTTCTTGATAAAAGGTGGTTGCTCCTTCCTTAACTGAAAGATTTCTTCTGATTGTACTGTTCCGTTTCCCCCATTATTTTCTCTCTTTTTTTATGATTCCCTACGTTCATTACTTTTTTTTCTCCTCTTTAAATTCTCATTGTTTTGTGTGGCACATAAATATTTGGTGCCCCCTTGTACCAATATTTACGTGTGCAAATAAATAAATAAACGTGACGTGGTATTCGGTGTTCAAGCATTCGTAACACGTGGCCCAACCACCTCAGTAGGTGAAGATTCACAATTTCATTAACCGATTTACCACCATTCCCTAATACCATGTGTCTAGCGCAGACTAGTCCTGAAGCACCAACTTGCTTTCAGAGGAGGAGAAACGTATCCCAAAAATTCTGGCACCGTTGCTCAGTGCTACCGAAAGACTGCATTTTATCAGCGTCTTCAACAAACAGGACTATATCATCTGCGTATTCCAAGTCGATAGGTGGGCCTCTTGGTAGATCAATGCCCGAAAATTCAGTCGACTAGAGCGTTATTTCCAGCAGTAGGTCTATGATGAAGTCAAACAAAAATGGAGGAAGTGGACATCCTTGACGGACCCCACTTGAGGTTGCGTAATCAGATGACAATTCGCCATAAGCTCTGACTCGACTAGTAGTGTTCGAGTAAAGAGCCTTCACGAGGTTTATGCACTTCTGAGGTACACCTTTCAATGGCACACTGCCACAGAACCTCTTGGTCTACAGAGTCGAATGCGATATGAACTATTTAAGTCCATCGTTGGTTTGGTGCAGGGAGTCGCTATGTTAGACGATGTATCTTCTTATGCTTAAGATTAGTGTTTGATAAAAATTAATGACTGTCCACGCACAGTTGCAGATGGTCATCATTATCTGTTCGTTGAGCCGGAATACCAAAATACACACCTACACGTTTTCCTGTTTGGTTTAACCTTTTGGCACATTGTTGGCGGTATACTTCAATACGATTTTCCACCTTATATTACTCTATATAGAAAAGTCTAAGAAGATATGCGATTTGAATTTACTGTGGTCAGAAAGGCCGCTCAATGGTAGCTTGAAGAGATTAACTTTAGACTGAGATTCAACTTGATGCAAATGTGTTGTGATTCCGAGAAAGAGATCATTCCAGAACGGAACTATGAACTCTCTTTCGTAAAGCCTAATAATATAGTCACTGCGAAAGGTAAGCTTAGCCTGATTGCGCAGATAAATGAGAACGGGTAACCTAAGTTTTGGATATTACATACATCAGATTGCCTTGCCAATCTGTTCGTTTTGAAGTGCAAATATATTCAGGTGTCTTGTGATTAAAACGTATATGTAGATTCGGTAAAACTATAATTTATGGATGACCTTTGAGCTAAGCTAGATTGACATTGAAAGTGTCCGCCTAATATTTAGGACCAAATGAAGTTTAAACCTGTATGAGGAATTGGACTTACGTTTTACATTTGATGAGTAAGGTTAGGAATTAGATTTTGGGTTTTTATCACGAACTGACATCAACTATAATGCCAAAACTATTTGACCAAATTGGATGAGTGAATTTTGCACCAATATCAGAGACCTATTATCTTATACCTTATTGGTTCGTCCATAAATTATAGTCTCGCCGTAAATTCTTGTGAGAAATATACTTTTCACTTGAACGCATATTCACTAAGTGATGACTTCAGAATCTTTGTACATAAGTTAAGTACTGACAAACGGTTGATGCAAGATAAACATATACAGTATACAAATTGTATGAATATGGCTAAATTAGACGTGTTAGTAATAAGCTTTATTTCATGAGTGCTGGACCTTTATTATTCATTCGCGAAAATATACTTGTTCTTTAGGGTGGAGAAGGACTTTTGGGGAAGGGCAGTGGGGCAGAATGGTTTCCGTGGTTAGTATTTGGTAAGTATACTTACGCTACATATATATAGCGTTTTCCACAAGCCTAGGGCGACCGCTCGTTAAGGATTTAATTTTGCTTGGGTTTTATGATAAGCTTTCCAAAATCTCCAAATTTTCATGAACGGGTTTGAACTTTAAAGTGCAGTATACTAAACCTTTGGTGTATATATTGTGTACACAGAACAGTCCTTCGAAAACACCGCTTACGACATTCTGTTTTAGTGAGTGTTAATAAAGATGTGCTTTAACTTGAAGATGATAAATTTATTCAAATTGGTTACTACCGTATTATTTAACGAACATTTGGAAAAAAACCGAGTCGGAAAAATTTGCCTACCGTTCGTAAGCCCCGCTCTCTGTTAAAGTAAAATTGACCATTATTAAAGTATTCAAATTCGTCAAACAGCAGTTCCGAATGGCATTTCTGTGATTATTGCAGCGTCAGTGAAATTTCACTAAACACTAGCCAAACTATTCGTCAAAATGAATACATCCATACCACAGAAGATTAATTACGGAATGGCAACTGATTGATGAGACTATGTCGAAGTTATGAGTAACTAAACAGTTGTTGTCGTTTCAGTAAATGCTGAACTATAAAAGGAATCTGCAAACATTAATTTATTCTGTCTTAATGTGTGGTTCTCTCTGGCAACACTTTATCGACTCTACGAGTAGAAACTAAGGTTTCAGAATAACATACTAGACACATTGATACAAATCTTTTAAAATTTATTTTTAGTCATTAATGAAACAATTTATATTGCCACTACAAGTTTTAACGCTGAAAAGCAGCTTCCTGGTAACTGACACAGAGTCGTATATGAGAGGTCTTCGACATCGGTCAGATGTATAATATTTATTTGACCGAATATCAGAATTAATGAGACCCATAATTTACGTCCTTCAGTACGCAAACTGGTGATGAACACATACTCAGTGTTAAGTTCAGGATTGGAAACCCAAGATGGTTATAATCACCAATAAATGCACACCATTGTAGTCGGACATTGAAATTTGTGAACATGGTTATGAGTATGGACTCAGTTTAAAGAACTACAGTACGTTTTTATAGTGATTTATGTTCGGGACAAAAGTCGCTTTGCAAGTTCTAATAATTTAAGTCGGTATACAATCGGCGACAAAAATAGTTTTCTATCGATGATCCTAGGGTCGTCATCAATAAGACTTCGGCTACTAAACCATTCGTCTTACTTTAGGCAGCGGAATAAGGAATATCTACAAAGTGTAATACAATGAGAAGCATAATCGCTTCTTATTATTGGTATTATAAGTGGAATCAATACGCACGACATCTGGATACTGATTGTACAAGTGTATTTGGTCATAACTATTGAAACATATTCTCGTCACATATCTATTTTCTAAATATTTCCTCACTTCTCCTTTTTGTCGCAGCAAATCCATTACCCGTATTCGAGTACAACGACCTGAAGTATATTTTTATACACTTAACTGTGGAGAATTTCGCTTTCTTAGTCTTTACATCAGCAGCGGTAACCACCTTACCAGTTCTCTCTATGATACTTTCTATAACTTCATCCGTTGACTGCGATTGCAATATGACTCATGCAACTCAACAAACCCACGTCAATTGAAATACGGAATGACCGCCTCTTGTCAGGCCGTTCAAGGTCGTTCAAACGAAGGGAGGAGCAGCTTCGAAAGGCTCTGACGTTTTTCCCGTGCCGTTCCACGAACTTAACTTTCAAGTGCTGATACCAATGAAACATATGGAGTAAATGAGTCGGTTGTACTTCACTCATTGGCAGTATCTAGGTGATAAACGGATTTTTATTGAGCATAATTACGTAGTTAAGGGATTTTCGAAGAATTTTAACTTTACATAAAAAGACCGAGGCTAGCATATTGTAGTACTTTTAGGATACATAAGTAAGTCGTCACATAAACTAAATTGACACACGAGTGATTGGATTCTAAGGTAAAAATTTTGCAACATAGCATTAACTACAAAAGATTGCATCTAAGACCTGCATTCTCAAAACCATGACGACTGGATATACAACTGTTGTAAACACTTAGGTCTACAGCAACACCGATCTATCATTTTGGACTGTTGAGAATATGAAAAAGCATCTAAATATCAGTTAGTAGTTCATGTTATTCAATCTTTATCATGGTATGTAAACTTGTGACGGATAGAACGCTCTGAGAATTCTTTTCCAATATTTCTTTGGAAGGTACTGTTATTTAATTGTTGGTTTATCGTGTCTTGTAGTTTGTTCAGGTCTTCTTTAACTACGCTTTGCGTCCTTTAGTCTTCCTCGCCTGAGCTTTTACTGTGTACTGTTTGTCAAAGCCTTGCTTTTGGCTTTAAGTTTGTGTCGCTATTTGGTGGGAAGAATGCGTGGCACAGCGTACTAAGTGGTTATCTGGCGCGGATCCTTGACTGTGCGCCTTGAGTTAGGATATGTCATTAAAACTAGTGTAGTCAGCATCTTAAAATTTTATTTACCGCTGCAGTGTCAACTGTCAAGGCCAGTAGATCAAGCGTTTGCGCACAAGACCGAAGGCCCTAGGTGTGAACCCAGCGAGCGGCATAGTGAATGCACACTGCTGATGAGTCCCACAATAGGACGAAACGGCCTTCCAAGGCATCCAGGTTCTCAACGGTAGACCAATATCAACCGGTTCATGTTCTCAATCAAAATTTAAGAATCTCCACAACGCCTATACTGAGAACTTTGTTACCACGAATCCTACCGTCATCGGTAAGTCTCTACCTGAATTAATAGATCCTGGATTAAATTATTATACACAGAACCAGATATGCTGAAAAGAAAGTCTAAAAAGATGAAAACGCCGAAAAATATTGTAAATAATGACTAGTTATATGTATTCAGTAACCACAGCATTTTTGAAATGCACTTCAAATGCTAGTAATTCCGTTATCTTCCGGTTTTTTCAATGAACTTTCATGAGAAATTCCATGCACAGAAAATTAAGGCTAAGGCTTAATGAATTATGGTCGTTTATGTAAGAGAAGAAATACCATTAGCTAACTGTGAAGGGTTGTATTTCTGTAAAGGTACAACTTACAGACACCTTACTATATGCACAATTTGAATTTTAATGTAACTCTTGAAAGTGTATGTTTTGTCTTACTTTCATAGTCATAGATGCTCAAAAATGTACACATACACTATGCATTCCATGAAAAGTCCTCACCCAATGCAGCCTAACGAGGATGAAGTGATTGTTTAACTTATGTAACCCCACCGCGTGATTATCGTTAAATCTGCCTCACCTTAACGCCTGCTTTAAACTGCCCTCTAACCTTTATAGTAGTGGAAAACCTTTGAAATCTCACAAGAACACTACATGTTTGGGATAAAAGCAAACACAGCAGAGTATGGCCACCACTGTGTAAGCCGAGCCACGCGACGATTATCACTCCGCAAATCATTCTTGATCTTAGCAAGTTGAATAAACAAACAACCCATCGTACATCTGTCGGTCCTTTATAACTGTTGGGGACGATAGATCCCCAAAAACTCAAAGTTTGTAATTTTATATTGTGGAGGTTGTATGCAGATGTATACGTGGGCATTTTTTACCACCCACGCACATAGTTGATCGACGAATTTATCGACTGAATGTTTAAATATTTCAATGGCAGTCAACTGGAAAACGATCGATTAAATGTTTAAAAGCTCCATGGCAATATCGATATATATATATATATTTATACATATACGTTTTAAAATTGTCTTGTAAAAAGGATCGCTGGTTTTCTGGTTGTTGCAGAATATACTCTCAATTCAAGCCTGGTGTTCTCTCTCTAGATAGCGGGGCTGGGACGCGTCATTAGCTAGCTTACTGGTTTTAATAATCGAACCTCGTTCACGTTCGCGAATTAAGTGAAATCGTTAAGCTTCAACCCTAACAATAACGTGTATGGGTTCGATTCAGGGGACAATCTCGCCAGAGCTCAGTGATATTGTAATTACCCCACATGCTATATGGTCACATGTGGACTCGCTGTGTTTCAGCCTCCGAATTATCTAGCGTTGTCAGGTACGATCATTCAACCGTTGCTTCTGTCTCTACCCACATCACCATTTCACAAACGGTGGACCAGCTACGTAATGGTATTTATTTATCAGAAGGGAATTCCGGACCAGTATGTTGAGTCAACCCTAGTCGGACAGGCTTCATATTTTCCCAGTCTTTCTCTGGCGACTTCCTAGTCCCTGAATCGCAAATCGTTAACAAACACAAGGATGACCGTAGATCATTCTGAACGATTAAAAGCATATTCTTCCGGTTGCAATGTTTCACGAAACAGTAACTAGCATCAAAGAAATTGAACGCGAAACATTTACAGACATTGGTTCGCGTAGTTTTGAAGACGTCACAGGTATTCGGAGTTAGACTACGCCTTTACACGTGACGAATTTGTAATGGCAACACACCAACTTAGTCAAATGAGAAGTCAGGAATGAAGGGGTTCGTAGATATACTTGGAAAGCTATAAAAATGTCAGGAAGTGCTTAGTCTAAGCTGGCAGGCGATACGTAGGATGGAGTACACACTTGGGATCTAGTGGGGATGTGTGACCGACCTTTCTCAGTTAGGATTTGTCCAGCAGAACCAATGAGGTCGTTATCAGTGCCGGAGACCTACAAAACCATTTATTTATAGATTTATTTACTAACACAGCTCATTCCACTCTAGTGGGATAGTAATATCTCCAAGACATAGCGGAGAGAAGTTTGCACCAAACTTGCGGTTAGTAAACACCATTTTAATAGCTTACTATGTTCATCAGCATCTGGTCGTTTTTCCCTCATATATGGGGCGATGTGACATAAAGTAGAAATGGAGTATTACATGTTGAAAATTTCCATTTATCGTATTTTTATTGGCTTTTCATCTTTTCTAGTCGTCCTTGAAATGAAAAACAGCATTCCAGGTGCATGTCGTAAATACACTCGCACGTGTGTATTAGAAAAGACTTAGGAAACATTTGGACAGGTACCGAGCGATAGCGCGAAATATTCCGAGTGATTATTTTTTAATATCAGAAGTGGTTTTGTGGAGATTGTTGTAATTTCAATGGTTAACATCATGAGTCAGCTAGCTAGACCATCATGGAAACACTGCACGGCAGTTTCGTTCAGCAGTGCAAACCCACGATATCGCCCAAAACGGGACTCGAACCCAGGACCTACTGGTTTGTAGCGAGCACTTACCCACTAGAACATGGTGGCTTAGCTTCAACTGACTCTTGATCATACTTATGAAACTACTACAATTTCCACAAAACCACTTCTGATAAAAATCAACATATGCTCACTAGTGACTGCACTCAAGAGGTATATCCTAGAGTTTTAGTGAAAAGGAGTGACCAGTGGAGTTCAACCAGGTCTGTTGTGAGATAGTAACTGACTGAAGAACACAGGAGTAAATAAACCGGCATCAAGTTACCCACCATACCCAAACACCTTCAGTGGGACGACGGCTCAGTCTCACGAACTGTTAGTGCGGTCGAGGAAGGAACCTAACTTTAAACGGAACGGAGGGTTGAGCTATGGTATGTTAACTCGAGGTTGCGAAGATACGCACGACTAACTTACTTTGTAAATGGTTTTTGATAATCTTTGCATTTATTTTGTTAATTTTCAGTTTGTACATTTACTACGAAATTATTGTAAAAGTTGTTTAAGTGCATGACATTGAACTCACTCTCCCGTTTTGTGTCGCTCATAGCATGACACGCTGTTAACTGCTTATAAATACACTACTACACACACGTCTCTCGTTCTACATTTATAGACTGCAGCCATATCTCCATTATATTCTACGTCTGGCTATGTCACTGGGATCATAACAACCTCATAAAAATTATTAATTATCTATAATTGTGGATTCTGATACTAAATGCAACTTGAACACGCCAGAGTCTGCTGATTTAAGTAACGTCTCATAACTTTTCTTTGTGTTTATAAATTGTAATTGGTATATTATAACATTAATTTTTGGTCCACCACAATTATCTGAGCCCCGTGTTTATTTTATTTGTTAGATTGTCTATTTTACTTGACTCGTCAGTTTATTTACCACATAGTGTACTCCTTTAATAACCTTTACGACATTGAGGGTACATATAGCACAGTCATGTTTCTGATAAGTCTTGCTAATTGAACGCTGTATTCCGTTCTTAAGCTATTCTCGTAGCCCCCAAGCTAGAACTACACAGCGACCTGAACACGAGAGAAAAGGCGCAAAATATGCGAGGAGCACTTTACTCCAAAGGTTCGTTTTAGTACAGAAAATATAGGGTTTTTATAGTATCTTAGATGTCCTCGGGATGCTACTAAACATAGTAGCAGCATAGTAATCAGCCAATCAGAAACTCTACATGAGACTTTTCACTTTCTTGATGTTTCTGGCTAAACTTCAAGTGAACACTGATTACATAAAATGCTTCTTAGTGTTTCCTTATCCTTTCTCGTCTTTTGCGAGTTTGCTGTACCACCCCGACAGTTCCAACAGCAGCTAATGGGACTGACAAACCAGCTGGCATCCTTATGAGCGACAATAGCCACTGTACAAAACGGTCGACGTGGATCACCGGCTAGGAAAGATCCATTTGGAAGCAGCGTTCCCGACGACCTCAGCAAGCTTCCGAAATCTGTTGGTATCACCGAAAATATGACACAAAATCACGGCGTTGCACACGACCGTGTTCGTTCACACCAACCAATAATGAGAATGCATGAAACGTGCCAGCCAGGCAGTAATGGCGGCGCCTGTTACTGGCCATAACACAAGCCGTCTTTTTCGTATCAGAGATCGTATTTCTGGCTCAGATTTTTTAGTCGATACAGGAGCAGAGATCAGCATATTCTCACCTCAAATTTCACGACGACGGCACACCGTGAGTAACAAGTTGTCACTCATGGCGGCAAACAAAACTGTCATCGAAACCTATGTAGAGCAATCTCTAATTTTAGACCTCGGATTCCGAAGACGGTTCACGTGGGTTTCTACAGTTGCCCAGGTCAAACAACCTAGTCTCAGAGCCGACTTTCTCGAAGCTTACGACCTGTTAGTAGACATGAATAAAAAGAAACTGGTCAACAAGAATACGCGTCTACAGGTGAATCGTACGATCACTA
The DNA here is from genome assembly GCA_946903255.1 of Schistosoma spindalis. Taxonomy (NCBI): domain Eukaryota; kingdom Metazoa; phylum Platyhelminthes; class Trematoda; order Strigeidida; family Schistosomatidae; genus Schistosoma; species Schistosoma spindalis. Next base: position 31,953,710 of record OX336417.1, on the reverse strand, counting down.
CCAACTGCGAAAGTCAAAGTGTTTGAATAATACAACCAGTGAACAAAGTTTTCACCGACGTCTTGTCGAAGTACGAACGCATCACAATGATTGATTACCAAAATGAATGCGCCTTACACCATGTCAAGTCAGTCAGTAACAGCGTGGAACTTCGTATGTACGTACATCAGTTCGAGTTACCATACCACATTAGCACAGAGATTCAGTTATCGATTCAAATCCCATAGTGGTAGAGGTACTGGAAGTATAAGTAGAGATAGGGGACATTAAGGTTTGATGATGTTATTAAAGGAGTATAGTCCAGTGGAATAAACTGGGAAAGAAAATAAAGGACATGAAGAATTCAGAAGATTAGAGTTTGAGAGAACACAAAGAGTGGATGCACCTGTGCACACCATTGCAAACGATTTTGAGCCATGTCATTCAAGGTCTCTAACCATCGGTTGCTATCATCTAGCGGACCCCAACCAGGTAGTCTACACTTATCAACATGGTTCAGTCCACTTGTCAGTGACTTCATGGATTTGTGCCATGTTTTGTTGTAGCCGCCCCTAGCTTTCTTCCAACCTACTCCTACGCCATAAAGCATCGCACGTCGGGGCAGTCGGTGGTCGGGCATAGGCAACACATGTCCCAGCCATCTCAACTGATTAAGTTTCACTACTTCATCAATTGATTTACCATCCTTACCTAGTACCCGTTTCATAACAACTGCATTACTTACTCGGTGGTCCCAGGATATACGAGCGATGTTTCGAAGACACCTATGGTCAAATACTAGTAACCTACGAATATCCTCTACTCTTACTGGCCATGTTTCACTGCCATAGAGTAGGACGGAACGAACTGCTGCGCAGTAAACACGTCCTTTGGTTGATAGACGGACATCTCGCTGATGATACTTCCCAGATAAGTGGAGCGCTCGACACGCTCAACAACTTCACTCCCTATCATTAGTTCGGGTTTCGATGCAACCCAATCCTGAAGCAACATTTTGCACTTCGAGGGAGAAAATCGCATGGCGAACATGCCTGCATTGTTGCTCAGAGTGGTCAGCAGACTCTGCATTTTGTCAGCGTCTTCACTAAATAGAACTATATCATCGGAATATTCCAAGTCAACAAGTGGATTTCCCCTAAATGCCCTGGTATGGCCGGGAGTGGGGAGCGTCCGCTCTCCCTCTCAAAATGCTCTCACATGGCCACGCGTATATAGCCTCTGCCAGGAAAGTCCTACTCACTGCCTTCTCGTGGCGCGAGTGTTGTTTACGAAAATGAGAGGACGAAAAGCGAATGTCCGGCGCTTTAACCGGATCCCAAACCAATGGTGCACATGGGCTCCAGTATCCTGAAGGAACAAATGGCGTATGAACCAATTTCTTGGTCACCGGCTACCATGGGACTGCATCTCCTTACGATGCTCTACTGCCTTGTGGATCAGACGTTCAGGTCGAAGGCTCCGGGTGTGATCCCCTAAGCAAACCACCTGCTTCGGTTTGGGCACCCGGGCAGTATCACAGCCCTCACACATATCAAATGAGATCTGTGTGGCGCATATGTATTTGGTGCCTTCTTGTACCGATATCTATGTGTTAAAATAATAATAATAATTTCCCGGTAGAAGTTCAACCCCTGGAAATTCAGATGAGGAAAATGTCATCTCTAAAAGCACGTCAATGACAAAGTTAAACAAGAATGGAGAGAGTGAACAGCCCTGACGAACACCACTTGAGGTAATCAATTCTGATGACAGTTTGCCATAAGCTCTCACTCGACCAGTTGTGTTCGAGTAGAGAGCCTTTATAAGGTTAATGTACTTTTTTGGTACTTCCTTCAGTGACAAACACTGCCTTAGAACCTCACGATCAACAGAGTCAAATGCCGCCTAGGGGCAGGTCCCGCATGGCCTTTTTGTGGGAGGTCCATATGCAAACCTGTACCTATCCCTTTCTCAGATCCATCTATTATTTGCGAGGTCTAAATGTCATTCATAAGAACTCAAACAAACCAAAAGGTGTGATGGTGGTTGTTTTTTAATAACTTCCGGTTGCAACGGAATTTCATGATACGCTCTCACCAGGTCAAGTTCCGAAAAAATCTTTCCATGTAGATTCAAGGAAAAGTCGTGTAGATGAGGAATTGGGTATCTGTCTGGAAGGGTTTGATTATCGTTGGGAACCGGGAGTCAGGAAAAACTAAGAAGCATTTTATGTAATCAGTGTTCACTTGAAGTTTAGCCAGAAACATCAAGAAAGTGAAAAGTCTCATGTAGAGTTTCTGATTGGCTGATTACTATGCTGCTACTATGTTTAGTAGCATCCCGAGGACATCTAAGATACTATAAAAACCCTATATTTTCTGTACTAAAACGAACCTTTGGAGTAAAGTGCTCCTCGCATATTTTGCGCCTTTTCTCTCGTGTTCAGGTCGCTGTGTAGTTCTAGCTTGGGGGCTACGAGAATAGCTTAAGAACGGAATACAGCGTTCAATTAGCAAGACTTATCAGAAACATGACTGTGCTATATGTACCCTCAATGTCGTAAAGGTTATTAAAGGAGTACACTATGTGGTAAATAAACTGACGAGTCAAGTAAAATAGACAATCTAACAAATAAAATAAACACGGGGCTCAGATAATTGTGGTGGACCAAAAATTAATGTTATAATATACCAATTACAATTTATAAACACAAAGAAAAGTTATGAGACGTTACTTAAATCAGCAGACTCTGGCGTGTTCAAGTTGCATTTAGTATCAGAATCCACAATTATAGATAATTAATAATTTTTATGAGGTTGTTATGATCCCAGTGACATAGCCAGACGTAGAATATAATGGAGATATGGCTGCAGTCTATAAATGTAGAACGAGAGACGTGTGTGTAGTAGTGTATTTATAAGCAGTTAACAGCGTGTCATGCTATGAGCGACACAAAACGGGAGAGTGAGTTCAATGTCATGCACTTAAACAACTTTTACAATAATTTCGTAGTAAATGTACAAACTGAAAATTAACAAAATAAATGCAAAGATTATCAAAAACCATTTACAAAGTAAGTTAGTCGTGCGTATCTTCGCAACCTCGAGTTAACATACCATAGCTCAACCCTCCGTTCCGTTTAAAGTTAGGTTCCTTCCTCGACCGCACTAACAGTTCGTGAGACTGAGCCGTCGTCCCACTGAAGGTGTTTGGGTATGGTGGGTAACTTGATGCCGGTTTATCTACTCCTGTGTTCTGTTTAACGATTTCACCTCTTGGACTGAGGTAATAGTGATCCCGTTTTTTTGCAATGGTCTTACTACGAGTTATTTAATACCTATTTCCGTGAGCAGACGTCTAGTGTTACTTGTCGCCTTCCTGATTATTTTTACTTCCATTGCCTATCACTGCATACGATCGTCCCGCAACTACTTTTTCAGTTTACACTAGAGTCGACTTGCTTCGTCATCCCAATAAACAGTCAAGATGTACTTCGGATCTCCTCATAAGTCCATAACTATGAAATTACTTTACAAATTTCATCCCGGTAATTCGCCTTACCTTTTCCGATCATGTATTCTACCGCTAACCTCTTTCTCCTATTAGTGACAGCACTACTACTTTTGTTAGGACAGTGTTCATTTTACTGTACTGCTACGTCGTGGGAACTCAGGCGGATGAACATGTGGGCAAGGTTCTGAGTTGTTTATCGTTGACTTATACATAAGGAGAAATGGTTAATCAGTGACCTCTAACTAAACTATGCTTATCTGCAACTTATCAAAATCAAGACTATGTATAAACGTAATAGCACAACCAGCCATGTTTACTGAATGCACCAGAATGTCAGAAACTTTACAATGCCAGATTGTTATAATGAGTTAGTACTCAGTGAATCCATGTAAGTCAACTGCTATTTAGTAAGCCAGACTGTGAATGACCTTTCCAGAGCTCCTGAAGCTCAACCTTGCAGTTCAAGTCCCGAAGAGCTGCTTTAGCTTCATCACAACATGATGGGATTTTTAATGCAGAATTGAGCAGTTTTTCTAAACCAGTGTCAGTGCCAGAATCGGATGTCAGAAACGAAGACCGTAATTCTGGAGATCGTGAGACACAGTTACGTATAGCTCTACATGCGGCTCGAACAGTTGAGGGATTGGATGAATGAAACTCGAGCGTCTACAACAGAAAATAACTGTATATAAGCATACAATTTAAGATACAAAGTTAAAAATAAATAAGTGATTTAGTCATTGATGTGAAATATTGAGAAAAGCAATCCCGCTAAAAGGCAACAGGCTTGAGTGGATACTTATGAAATATCTTCGTTTATTAGAAGCACGTAAATACTGTGACAATCATAAAGGATGAAGGGTTGAGGATGAGTGAAAACAAATGTGACATAATCAGTACACATTAGCAGAACTACATTTTAAATTTTCTAGTAAAAGATCAAGAAGGAAATTTGCATATTCAATCCAAGTAAATTAAGGAACTAATATTTATACGCTGGTGACCTGTAGACAATAAATCCTACGACTAAGAAACACTATTCATCATATACACGTACATCACTACAGGTTCTCATAGTTATGAGACGGATAAACAGAAATGAGAACAAGACAAAAGAGTGAAAAGAGGGACCGAACACGCGTTAAGTATGATTAGTGTAATAACGATCGAACCAATATTTGTGGAAAAAATTATGTCTAACGCATGTCAGTACTCAGAAAGCAATCATTTACGTAGATCAAATTCCTAAGTAGTTGAAGGATAGCACAAAGAACGATAATATATATGGTTCTTTAAAAAAGGGCTTCCATTCAAAACGTTTTCAAAGGACTCAACGCAATATTCAGTAACTTCCTGCATATATACTGTATTGGCTATTCTTATTCCATTCAGTATCACATTTTGGTAGTACGCCATGGTTCGGCAAGCGTCACCTACCACATCGAACAGTACCTATTTATAACGTTAATATTGATGACTGACCAGAGTAATGTAGAAATCGGTAGGATAGAGTATTACTTCACATTCCTATACACCACCGAAAATAATACTTCAGAAAACCAATTGTGTTAAAACACTAAAAGGAACGTGGAAGGAAACAAACAAAGGAAATGATGGTAATACTTCCAACATTATTAGAGATGAGGAGTGAATTGATTTTTGATTCGCATCACTTCAATAAGCAAAACAACTAGTGGGCCTAGGAGTTTGGATCTTCGGTCTTTACTCATTGATAAATTAAACTAATTAGATTATCTCTCAGTTTCACGTACTTCTGTAACAAACGCCACTGATGCAGACAATGATTATGGATATGGAGTACATGTACTGACGATCTTTATTGGTAAATGTTATAACTGAACAAATAAGTTCAGAATTAATACCAATTAAATTAAATTTTCAAAGTATTGCATGAGTATCATACCAGCAAGGTTATTAAATGTATAAAAAATATGGACAGACAAGCCAAATCAAGCTTTAAAATGTTGACAATCCAAACAGAAATGTATGAGATTCAAGCTATTCAGTGTTTTTGTTCGTGTAACATTTAAATTATTAGATTTATACTTTTATTTTTCAAATTTTATTCAACTTAACTTAATGAGATAATTTGATGCACCTGATGTAACAAACGATTTTGCAATATTAGGTTGTCGAAGAGTAAGCGCAGCAATTACACCTGAGATATATTTTGTAACAACAGGACTTTTTATATGGTCTTCAAATATATCTACAATAAGCTGAGGTCCGGAAATACTATGGATTGACCAATTACTAACAGATAGTTTACAAGCATCTGAACCACATAGCGCTTGTAAAAGGACCAATGAAGACGAAACAATAACCTGAGAAAAACCGATACAACGAAATAAAACAAAAGTGGGACAACAGTGGATTATTTGAAATTTAACAATTAAAATAAACTAAGGAGAATTTATGAATTCTACATAGAGTTTGTTTTTATTCGACTGGATTTTGACTTTGAGATAGAATTGTGACTAGCAAAAATATTGATATAATATCCACTGTCATGTTTGCAATTTCTGTCCAATACGATTTAAGTCAACGAAAATTCAATTTGTACACATTTGTTTGTTTACAGCTTTAATTTTAGTGTACTAATTTAGCAATATACTTATTGAATTAATGATATTAATCATACAGAGGTTAGTTTTAGTATAAAATCACTCAACAAAGATATGCAAATTTGCTGCCAATGAAAAAACTTATCAGATTTTATCGTAGATAAAAATACAAACAAATGATTGCTCTTAATCTAACCAACTTATAATAGAGTAAGGTATTTCCACAATTGACTACGTAGGTTATGTGGTAAAGATCAAGTTTTATGTGTAGAAGATCCTTTGCCAAAATATTTCTTCTGAATCTTGGGTTTTATTATCCCATGCTTTCCATTTTCTGGTTTCACCCGGCTTATTTGTACTACAATGTCTTTAAATTTATAATATGGATTCTCTTAATTTTATAACTTACCGAATTGATGTGAAATAGGACTAATTAAACAGACAAAGGTTAGTACTAGGTCTTTAGTTATTCGTGAATAACTGACTAATCACTGTCAAATAACACTTGAAACGAACACCTTAGAATAGCAATGTTAAACAGTTAGAGGTAGTCAATAGGAAACTTTATACTTGAGTTTCATGCTACCTGGCAACCTTCAGTCAAGGTGTAACTGAAACCTTGAGGAGATTGATGCTGCTTTTGTGGATATAAACCCAAGTAGGTTGAATTAACAGTATGAGATATTAACAATAAGCTAATCAGGTCGTGGTTGACCTTCTGTAGGACTGAGATATTTAAAACTGATTGGTCACTAAATAGTGGTTAATGTTGTGTTTTTCTAGTCCTTTAGTGTTAATCAGATTCTATTACTCAAGTTGTTGCCCCCAAATGCCCTGGTATGGCCGAGAGTGGGGGGAGTCCGCTCTCCCTCTCGAAATGCTCTCACATGGCCACGCGTATATAGCCTCTGCCAGGAAAGTCCTACTCACTGCCTTCTCGTGGCGCGGGTGTTGTTTACGAAAATGAGAGGACGAAAAGCGAATGTCCGGCGCTTTAACCGGATCCCAAACCAATGGTGCACATGGGCTCCAGTATCTTGCGGGAACAAATGGCGTATGAACCAATTTCTTGGTCACCGGCTACCATGGGACTGCATCTCCTTACGATGCTCTACTGCCTTGTGGATCAGACGTTCAGGTCGAAGGCTCCGGGTGTGATCCCCTAAGCAAACCACCTGCTTCGGTTTGGACACCCGGGCAGTGCCACACTCCTCACACATATCAATTGAAATCTGTGTGGCGCCAGCTTGTACCAATATCTGTGTTAAAATAAATAAATAATATAAACTCAAGTTGTTTAGGACATTGAGCGCAAGAAAAATTAGAAAAGAACTAAATTACTCAACATTATTATTGAAAGTTGAAGGAAATTTCGAAAGATTAGTGACTATAAAAGTATTAGCATAAACTGCTTACAGTTGACTTTATATTATAATATAGAGTTTGCATTAGTATATCGATGCCGTTAAGTGATGCGAATTTTGTGCACAAATCCTCGCGAGTAATTATAGTTGATAATGTCTGAAATAGGTCAGAAATTCCACTGACATTTGCAGAGTTCAAAATCCCTATAAAAAAGATTAGGAGAAAAATGGATATATGACAGCAGGAAGGAAGAGGAAAATATTAAACACACATGTGAAATATATATTCAAAGATAAGGTAAAGACTGCCATAACATTAAAGGAAATCCCAAGCTAATAATGTCATTAGTTTCGAAATCAAATTTCGAAGTGGAGACATCAGTTCAGTATAAAGTGTAGGATATGATTGGTTACTAGACATCACTACATAATAAAAAGCATGAGTTAATACGTTGTAAAACAAAAGAGTGGAAATATTAATATCGTTTTTTGAGAGAAATTAATCGTATGAAAGATTATTTGAAAGCAACAAATGAAATGGAATGAGAACTAAAAATGCTTAAAAGAAAGATTTAGGGAAAAATTAAATATACTTGCATTAGTCTCAGAAATTTTTAAACGGATTAAAGTAAAATTATCTTGACCAACTAGGCATCCTATGCCTCTAGAAACAGCAGTTTAACAATCTAGTTTTATGGACTGATGCCACGTCTTTACCTAGCCATCGCTATTTTTCTCAATTTATCCCATACACTGATCAGCATTGAGCGTCAACTTAGAATACATATGAGTATAAATATATGGTACTTTCAGTATATTAAGTGACGACTGATTCAAGACGTAAAAGGTGAGTTATATTTCAAAAATTTCGAAATCCTAATTGGGTTATTACTCAAAATAGGGATTTTGAAGTACACTTCAAAATCATAAGCTGGAATTTTATTTTACATACTGTGGTCAAGCAATCGAAAAGCATCACAAGCTTTTGCACAAAACACGTAACCAGAAATACTAAATAAACGAGTACTAATAGTGTTCATATGTAGTCTCGATGAGGTGACTGAATGTCAAACAAGGGAAGAGTAAATAACAGAGAAGGGTAACTTCTTTTACTAAATGGATTTCATAATTGGTTGGTTATCTGAAGAGAACTGCAAGTATACCATTGTCTGAGAATTTGGAGGATTGTTTACACGTGATGGAATTGCATAGTGAGGAACTACAATGTTAGAAGTTGCAGATATTTAAAAAGCTTATGGTCGGCCATATGAAGGTAAAGAACGAACTTTAAAAATTACATAAGTCATAAGTAATATAGGTTAGGAAAAGTCAGGTGAACTTCTTGTGCTCAACAAAATTTTGTTGACTACCGAACCCATCAGGTTTGATGACACATCTGAGACAAGTGGAGCGACTGATGCGCTATTTTTATTCTAGACAATGCAAGTTAGTATTGAATAGGCACTTATAAGTAGTACAGAGAAAAGGTGTTCAGTAGACTGATAGCGTCTCTATAGGATTTTTCTGGGAGCAAGATACTAATGAAAAAAGTCTTATTAGTCAGTTAGACTGTTTATCAGGAACTGATAAATTTTGAGATAGTTATTACTACTGATTAGGATCAAATGTAGCACCATTGAATATAAAGGAGAAAAAGACCAGTGCATCGTCCATGTTTAGAACTCTTCAGAAGTGCTAACTTAACTTTACACTGTATTTTTCCATTATATTACCGTATGGCTTTTGTAGTTTATTTTCTAGTCCGCTACTGAACTAGAATTATTGTGGTATTAATAAATACATACATAGAATTCAGTTAACATGAATCTATGGAGCAAACTGTTTGCCGGTCAACAACTAAACTTTCGAAAGAAAATGTTTCAACCTGATCCTTGCTACACAACTGGAAATTATTAGTACAATAGTCAGTCAGTCAGTCAGTAACAACGTGGAACTTCGTACGTACGTACATCAGTTCGAGTTGCCATACCACATTAGCACAGAGATTCAGTTATCGATCCAAATCCCATAGTGGTAGAGGTACTGAAAGTATAAGTACAGATAGGGGACATTAAGGTTTGATGATGTTATTAAAGGAGTATAGTCCAGTGGAACAAATTGGGAAAGAAAATAAAGGACATGAAGAATTCAGAAGATTAGAGTTTGAGAGAACACAGAGAGTGGATGCACCTGCGCCATTGCAAACGATTTTGAGCCATAGTACAATAAAAACACAATGGATGAACGTCTGCAATTGCTCTTCAACGGTATGCCTCTAGTACTCTTGACCCAGTCCCCAAATAATAGCAACACAAAGCCTAGCCTAGAACTGTGGATATACTTTCTGTAGAAATATTCCTCATCTCATAGTTTCTTTCCCTGCAATTATCGATGGGCTTTAATAATTATAACGAAGTTTACATTAAACAAATATTAAAACCAAGTGGTCGCAAAAGAAACTATCGAAATACAATAAAATATCGTACTGAAATGATTAATAACTGGATTTGTCAACAGTCGGATGTCAAAGTGAGCGACCACTACACAAAACTAATAGATAATCTTACTCTGGTTATCACCTTATCAGAGCTTTTGACAATACTTATAAACTTTAATCAACGTGACATGAATAGAAAACAAGCTATAAAATACTACAGAATGTTTACTTGATATCAACTTGACAAACACTTCTAAACACGAGTCACTTTTAGCTATAGTACGAGCATTTTCACTTCCTAGACCGAATTCAACGTCTAAATCATCATCGAGGGTTAGTGATCGTAGGAATCCACATCCTTCTTTTAATGCAGGATAAAAAGTATTAAAAGGGAGATTGTCAAACAATTCTACAATTCTCATGAAAAAATTTATGGTCCGAGCAACAGTTTGAGTTTGGGAAATAAAAGTTCTATTCCTTTCATTTTTCGTGCAACTAAGGTGTAACACTGAGTAGACTGCAGCAATCAAACTGAATTTTAAATCGGTAGATGGGTTTTCTTCCAATTCATCAATTAATTTGAAAAGTGAATTTATTAACTCTATGGGGGTAAAAAAGGAAACAAAGTAAGATGAGTTAGACATTTTACTATTTGGATAATTTGCCACATTGTAAAAATTGGTATCATTATGACATTTAACAGACTTCTACGAATTAAAGGGTTTTCCGGTATTCGTTGCGACCACCAACTTTTAAATAATGAATTAGGCATCGGCAACACCGGACCTGGTACAAATATGCTATTGGACTTACATCAGTCAGTCAGTAACAACGTGGAACTTCGTATGTACGCACATCAGTTCGAGTTACCATACCACATTAGCACAGAGATTCAGTTATCGATTCAAATCCCATAGTGGTAGAGGTACTGAAAGTATAAGTAGAGATAGGGGACATTAAGGTTTGATGATGTTATTAAAGGAGTATAGTCCAGTGGAATAAACTGGGAAAGAAAATAAAGGACATGAAGAATTCAGAAGATTAGAGTTTGAGAGAACACAAAGAGTGGATGCACCTGTGCACACCATTGCAAACGATTTTGAGCCATGTCATTCAAGGTCTCTAACCATCGGTTGCTATCATCTAGCGGACCCCAACCAGGTAGTCTACACTTATCAACATGGTTCAGTCCACTTGTCAGTGACTTCATGGATTTGTGCCATGTTTTGTTGTAGCCGCCCCTAGCTTTCTTCCAACCTACTCCTACGCCATAAAGCATCGCACGTCGGGGCAGTCGGTGGTCGGGCATAGGCAACACATGTCCCAGCCATCTCAACTGATTAAGTTTCACTACTTCATCAATTGATTTACCATCCTTACCTAGTACCCGTTTCATAACAACTGCATTACTTACTCGGTGGTCCCAGGATATACGAGCGATGTTTCGAAGACACCTATGGTCAAATTTTAGTAGTAATCTACGAATATCCTCTACTCTTACTGGCCATGTTTCACTGCCATAGAGTAGGACGGAACGAACTGCTGCGCAGTAAACACGTCCTTTGGTTGATAGACGGATATCTCGTCTACGCCACAAATGACGCAAGTTGGCAAAAGCTGGTCGAGCCTTTTGTATCCGTGCTGAGATTTCGTCACACACCAAACCACAAGGGTTGATGAGACTTCCGAGATAAGTGAAGCGGTCGAAACGCTCAACTACTTCACTCCCTATCACTAGTTCGGGTGTCGACGCAACTCAATCCTGAAGCAACATTTTGCATTTCGAGGGAGAAAATCGCATGCCGAACATGCTTGCAATGTTGCTTAGAGTGGTCAGCAGACTCTGCATTCTATCAGCGTCTTCACTAAATAGAACTATGTCATCGGCATATTCTAAGTCAACAAGTGGATTTCCCGGTAGAAGTTCAACTCCTGGAAATTTAGATGAGGAAAGTGTCATCTCTAAAAGGACGTCAATGACAAAGTTAAACAAGAATGGAGAGAGTGGACAGCCCTGACGAACACCACTTGAGGTAATCAATTCTGATGACAGTTTGCCATAAGCTCTCACTCGACCAGTTGTGTTCGAGTAGAGAGCCTTTATAAGGTTAATGTACTTTTTTGGTACTCCCTTCAGTGACAAACACTGCCATAGAACCTCACGATCAACAGAGTCAAATGCCGCCTTAAGGTCGAGAAATACTACCATTGTGGGGCGTCTGAATGTGTGTCTATGTTCTAGGACCTGACGTAATGTGAATATTTGATCAATACAACCACGTCCAGGTCGAAAACCAGCCTGGTTTTCTCTAGTCTGCTCTTCACGAGCTTTGGTTAGACGTCGAAGTATTATTGAAGCTAATATTTTAGACACTATATTAGTCAAACTAATTCCTCTGTGATTGTCACAGGAGGACTTTTGTCCTTTCTTATAGACTGGTACAATCAGTGTTGGACTTACATCAACATCGTGAGATCATTTAGATGAATGAGAAGCGGAAGAATTTCTTCAGTGAAGATAATCCCTATCTGTGCAGCAATACAACACAATATACTAGCCTTTTATTTGACAAACAGATACATCGCTTGCGCCATGGGTGGTGCACGTTGGCACTAATCAAGAGGTTGGTGTATTAGCACTTAGTCTCAATTTAAAAGCACGAATGAGTTTGTTGAATAAGTTACTGGATCAATGGTATCCATCAGTGATGCACAGTATATAATCAAACAGAGGTAAACACAGTAATTATGCCAAAAATAATTTATCCACCTCAAACTCCTAACTGTACCAGTAAATATAAGAACTTAGTGAGTAACCAAGGAATAATCTGGAGGTCTATTGGACTTTAGATATTAACTTCATGCACAAACACTTTTAAAAAGGTACTGTTGCAATGAAAACTAGGAATTTTATTCATGTAATTTTTTTGTTGGTTATTTGCTTACTTTGGATATGTTTTTCTCCAACAGATTCGGAATGGCCTTTGATTATTCTGGACAACACATTCAACAGTGACGTACATAGATAATAGTCTCCAACTGGAGTGTACAGATCAAAAAGGTTTAATAAGATATCTACAGAGTTCATATCGATTAGCAATTTGCGGACAGCAATGTCGGAGTTCCCTGGTAGCTGTAGGGATTGCAAGGCTTCCAACAACTGAGGAGTTTCATGGTCAACTTCTAAAAACCTTTGAAGTCTTTTGATGGCTAGGGCACTCGGATGGCCGTTTTCATACTTGATCATATCCTTCACAATATCGGAGAGATCCACACCCTACATGTCGTTATTATTAACTAAACCATCAAAATGTCATTCCAGACCTCTAATGCAAACGTCTGAACGGATTCTGCTATAGCTTCGTCTACTGACAGGTCGAACAATTCCATATTCGACTTTACTGTCTCATCGAAATAACCCTGCGACACTTTCTTCATCGTCAAGATGCCCGCCGTTCTGTAGCCAAAGATTATGTCCTTCACAAAGGCAGTGACCAAACAATTAACTGGAAAGTGATAAGGTCGATACATTCCAAACTTTGTAGCAGAAGAGGTTAGCTGACTTTCTTTTGAGATTCATGTATCAGCATATTTAAGAGTTTGGATGAAGATATTATTTTACCACCATTCAGTTTCAGTTTGGAAAGGACTGGGGGCTTAATAGCCTATGTTAGTCCTCGCAATGATAATCTGTCAATTGATCTAACTTTTTTTTGAAATAGTTGACGAATGGAGCTTCAACCACGTGCTGAGGTGATGAATTCCACTCGTCGATGATTCGACGAGAAAGTCGATAATCAGCTGACAAGTAATTTGTTCTGGGCTTGCGAAAGTTTTTGGAGTGCCCTCGTAAATTCCCTGTTTTGAAAGACGAGAAAAATGAGGGCATACCAAGTAATTTGAGAACTGTAATCAAGTCACCTGTTGTTCTTCCATATAACAACGGTAATAGATTTAGCTTAGCCAGAAGAGTATCATACGGGAGCTTCGCTATTCCGGAGATTAGCTTAGCTGCTGTTCCATGAACCTTTTCTTAAAATTAATTATCTTTTCTTAAGCAGGGGGTAGCCACTCGTATGCAGTATTCAAGTTTATGACGCACGAATATTGTATGCAAAGTCGAAAAAGTCTTGGCATCGACTTGACTAGAGGCCCTACGTATCGACCATAAAGTTCTAAAGCGTTTGGCGGCTATTGTACGACAGTATGCAGTAGTATTTAACCCTTGGATAACGATGACTCCCAAGTTGTTGTATGTCTGGACGACTGGCAGCTTAGTGTTATTCATCATCTATACATCTGTACCTTGATGACCGATATGCATCACAATGCACTTGGAAGTATTTGTCGGCAACTGCCAGGTTTGAGACCATTTGACTAATTTGTCCAGATCATTTCGAAATTCTAAGTTATCACCTTTTACTTCGTATCGCTCTCCATATCTTGACATCGTCAGCATATAGCAAGACTGATGATATTAAGCGAGAAAAGTCATTTACATATAAGAGGAATAACGCTAGCCCATAAGTGTGCGCGCAATTTAAAAGGACAATGACATTTTTCCTCGCTGTGTGAATTTCATTGTCCTGATTTTTTATTGCGTATTACAACTATTGTTTACAATTTAGTTGAATTTACTTGTGTTAAAGTATCCGATAAAAGTATCGTTTTTGCTTCTAAATTAGTTTATCGTCTGTACTTTGAGTACTTTGTTTTGTATTGTATTTGTTAGTACGTTTGGTTCTAACAATTTACAGTTTTCCACTTTTTTGGTCAAAGACCACTTTTGTCTCTAGGTACCATTGCATCTAGTTTCTTTTTGAAAAGCTCTGTTCGATAACTGGACAGTTCAAGAAAAGCTATTGTCAACTTCCGGGCTGTCGATATCCCATTGGAAACGGCATGAGTGCAAAACCTGGTACCATGAAGTTTGTACGAGTTTAACGCCTACAAATTTCAAACGGTTAGTATGGGTTTGCTCGGACGTAAACGCCTTGCTAATCGGAGCCATTCCGATTATACGTGCTCCAAAAGTGTATTAGCAAGCGAGGTCGGGACACATCGGACAACACTAGCTCTGCCGACACACAAATTGATGTCAAGCCACATCAAATTAGCTCGGAAATAGCTGACTCATACCAATGAAAGGAGAGATGACCGTATATAAAAGGGTCTGACCTAAATAAAAACTCAACAAAGAGAGTTTCTTCTGTCCCTTGTCCTCTAACTTGTAGTCGGAATGAAAGGACTAAGAGTTGCAATCTCAAGGCTCAATCTGTTTCTCGCGGGAAACACAATCTGACTTCCCAAGTCTTTAGTAACCTTTCGGAATCTCACACTATCTTTGACACGACTATGGTTGCTACAACAAAGAGGTACAGGTCGACATAACGATATAGAAGAATGTTCAACCCTCCCAAAAGGAATCGATAAGTTGAAGACTGATCATAGTGATAGGTCAGTCAGTTTTTTGCACATAATCAAGGTGAGTGAAAGCTCAGAACCTAAAAGTCGTTTTGAGCATGATATTGGGGTGATACAACAGTTACTAAGTCAGCCTATGCCTCAGAATATCCCCGTAGTCACTTTGCTAAAAGTGTATATACTAGGTAGTGAAGCAAATATAAAACCAAATCAAACCAGGCTGCTTAAGGTAGGATTTAAATCCCCTAATTTACTGGACTTATTTTTACAGAGTGGACATAAGCAAAGTGTCCAGAAGTTTTTGTCTGTAAGGAATTGTCTTTGGCAGACCGTGTAAAGAGACGAAAAGCCGAAAAATAACTGCGACTTAGGTTAGGCGCTGGCGAAAAGGGCCTAAAACTTGTAAATTTTCGGGTTGTGAGGATTCGACAGATAATGATACCGAAGCCACTCTGATTGCGATGCAAAGCCAACTATATAGGCTTCGAATCTGTCACACTAATGTAAGAAGCTTGCTCAACAATCGGTCGGTACCAGATGTACAGATTGACCCTACCAGGCCAGATATAATGGCAGCCACATAAACTTGGCTGACGCAGCCTATAGATAGTATGGAACTTGTTTTTGAGGGGTTCACGTTGGTAAGAGCCGAGAGAATCCAGAAGCATAAAGGATGGGGAGTAGCTCTATGCATTAGGAATACTATCCTGTTTGCCATTATCGATAGTGTATCGCATGAGAGTGAGATGTGTTAACTAGTTAGTTGCCGCTTGAAATGCGAGGGACAAGAGCTGCTGAGATTCAAGAACAGAGAATAAAGTGCGTAGAACACTTTGAAAGACTCGAACGGAATAGCTGCAACAAACCAAACAGAGATCATAGCACAATACACAGACATTTCTATAGATGTCACTCCACCAACGATCAAAGAAATGAAAATGACTAAGAGTATGTAAAACGCCATGTAGTGAACGAAGACTTGAGAAAACTACTTTATTGTTTAGTGCAAAATTACAAAATACTTCCCTAAAATATGAAAATCTACATTAAATAAATTATTTGCACATCTTTACTCGGTTGTCTTCATGATTGTTCCGATTCTGTTGCTACTTAGATTTCCTTCTTTTTTCATCCTATTTTCATCAATTCAATCTTTTCTTGGCAGATATTCTACTTCCTGTTGCTGCCGCATACTGCTTATTTCTGTCAGCACAAGTAGAACTCACCACAGTTTAAGTTTGTTTGATCTTACTATTTGTATTCTTAAGTCCACTGGAGTATCGTTGATAAGCGTTCCCATACATTCGGCCCATAATTAACACTCATTTTATGTTCTGTAAAATCGACACATTTATCAGTCTCTTGCAAGTAGACTTTAGTTTAGATTATATAATATGCATCAGGTTGAAAAAAGTTCTAGAATCAGTCATTTAATATAACAAATGAACTCCGTCTAATAAACTGAGCAATACAACTGATTCTCACATCAAACTCACTATTTCCTTGAATAGCATCACTGTTTATTATTAACAAAGATAAAGAACTGTCAAATTAGTGTGTGAAAAAGTATAGACATGTACGTATATGTATATCAGTATGTGTATGTTTGTGCAGAGTTTACTTGTAAATACAGATACCTAATAAGCAAGCTGGATACCGTGCTGTGTTACTGTTGGTTATACAGACTGTAATGTAATACGAAAGTGACAAAAATATTTCGAACAAACATTCGTAGTGAGCTATTGTTACATGTTTGGAAATACGGAAGGCTTCTAAAATGGATTACTTGATTCCATCTATGATAATATCAAATACTTGTAAAGTTAAATTCCTACCAAATCCCATTCGCACCAAATAAGGTCTAATCCAGTGAAGACGCCACAGGTATTCGAAGTTTGACAACGTTTTAACCAGTAACACTTAATATGAAGCGTACCCAACAAGTGAAATCAAAAGACAGAAGCGAGGAGATTCGAAAATATATTTGATAAGCTATCAACATATCGAAGATCGTCTGAACTAATCTGGCTAGCGATTACAGTAGATGTTTAGCACAGCGTTCCCACACGTGATCTGGTGCGGATGCATGACCGAGAGACTTCAGTTAGATGAGTTCATTAAAACGAATGTGGTCAGCATCCAATGTCGAAAACTTACAGAAGTATTTATTTTGTGGATATATTTACCGCTACAGATCACTTCCGCCCTAGTGAGGTAGTGACGACCCTAAGACGTGGCCAGCCAGAAGATTAAACCCAACGAGTTTGTCGTTGGTAAACACTCTCCTGATAGCTTGCTAGGTTTAGCAGCGTCTGGTCGTCTTTCCTTACTATTAGGGACCATGAACTACAATATAGTAAAAAAGAAAAAGTACGATGAATATTTCCGTTTCTCGCAAACTTCATCGTTCTATTAATCGTCTTTTCCAGCCGTCCTGGAAAAGAAAAAAAATATGTAAGTGCATGTCGAAATACACTCGTACGTGCGTAAAAACACAAAGCGGGCGAAAAATTGCAAATAAACTCGTGTTCACGTAATGGCGTGAAAAAAAGGATTTTTATAAAAAGTTTTTTTTGTTTTTTTTGAAATAAAAAATAAAAATATATCAGCATATTAAATTTTGTTTTTTAAAAAAAATTATATATAGTGCAAGCGAAAATCGAGACGATATAAAATGTCATGTAGTATCTTGCGTGCAGTAATCGTTCAAATGTTCTGGAAATCTTACTCTTCTTCTAGAACGCGTTGTTTTGAGTTTATTTTCTGATACCACCGAAGTATCATCGTGTGTGTTGTCTGTCGATTGAGGTATTATTAGTGCAGGAGTCTTGTCGTGCGATTGTACTGAAGGAAAATCGACGTGAATAGGATTTCCTTCTAAATACGCTGCTTTGAGGCGATTGATGCTGACGCTATCGTTGGTTCCGTTCTTATCGATTGTATAGTACTTGGGCTTGCGTTGAAGAACTTTGAAAGGTCCTTCATATGCTGATTCGAGAGGTCGTCGATGTGAGTCTCGACGTAGGAAGACGTGTGTACTATATAGTAAGTCAGGTTGAACGAAAACAGTTGATTGCGGCCGAGTGGAAACAGGTTTGTAAGTCTGTTCGTGTAGGAGGTTAGATCAATGTTCATCGAAGAGGATGAAGGGTCCATGAAGTCTCCTGGAAGTTGAAGTGTGGTACCACAAACGAGTTCAGACTCAATGTATCCAGTGTCGACTTTCACTGCATTGCGAATATCTAGTAAGACGAGTGCAAGAGCGTCAGTTCACTGAGAAATGTTTGAGTCTGTTAGTGACGCTTTTAGTTGTCGGTGGAAACGTTCTACTAACCCGTTTGCTTGTGGGTGATAGGCGGTCATTCGGAAGTGAGTGATTCCCAATATTGCGGTCAGACAACGGAAAAGTTCAGATTTGAACTGACGTCCACGATCTGTAGTGATTGTTGTTAGGCAGCCGAAGTTTGCTACCCATCGTTAGACGAAGGCTCGGGCTACTGTTTCAGAAGTAATGTCCTTGATGGGTACTGTTTCTGGTCATCGAGTAAAACGGTCTACGCAGGGTAAAAGATAAGAATATCCATTTGAATCTGGCAAAAATCCCACAAAATCCAAATGAACATGGTCGAAGCGAGCATCGGGAGTGTTAAACGAGCCTAGGGGACATTTGTTATGTCTAATAACCTTACATTTCTGGCAGCTTACACAGGAGCGTGCCCACTCCCACACGTCTTTATTCATACCAGGCCGGCTAAACCGTTCTGCTATAAGCTTGATGGTTGCACGAACACCTGGATGAGAAAGTTTGTGCAACGTGTTGAAGATGTTGCGTCGATAATGTTTCGGCACGATTGGACGATCTCGACCTGTAGATGTGTCTTACAGTAAGGTTTTCTGACCTGTTCCCATCTGTTTAATGCGCATTTTTAGGGTTGTTGACGATAAATAGGGCTGAAGATCAATGTCTTCTTTTTGAAGCTGGGCGAGTTTTAAAAGGTCGATGCCTTGGAAACTGTTTAAGGAAGTTATTCGAGATAAATCGTCTGCAACTACATTGTTTGCTCCAGAAATCTATCGAATATCTGAAGTAAACTGCGAAATGTAGTCCAGTTGTCGAGACTCACGTGGTGACTACTTGTCTGAAGAAGAGTTTAAAGAGAAAGTAAGCGGTTTATGGTCAGTCAAAAGATTAAATTAACGGCCTTTGATATAGTGTCGAAAATGCCGTACAGCACATTACATAGCCAGGAGTTCCCTACCGAATATGCTGTACCTCGATTCAGTGTCTAGCAACCTTCTAGAGAAAAATGCCAAAGGTTTTCAGGAGTGGTTAATCCATTGTTGTAAGACTCCTCCGATTGCTGAGTCGTATGTGTCTACTGCGATACTAATGGGCGCTTCAGTGTCCTGATGAGCATGCATGGTTGCTTGAACGATATGTTCCTTAACTGTGGAGAGTGCTTTTCGAGCGGTGTCATCCAGATTGATGGATTTCGCATTTCCACGAAGTTGGTCGGTAATGGGTTTCATAAGGGACGCGCATTTCGGTATCAATCGTCTACAAAAACTTACCAGACCGTTAAACGTGCACAACTGCTTGATGGTCGTCGGTTCTGGGTAATCCAGAATGGCCGCCACTTTTGTTCTAAGGGGTCGGATACCTTGCACATCGATAGTGTGTCCTAGGAAGTCTAAGGAGTCGGTTCCGATTTGGCATTTCTGAATGTTTACAGTAGTGCCATGTTTTTTTAGTCGGTCGAGAACAAGATCCAGATGCTGGAGATGTGATTCTCTGTCCGAACTTGCTATTAGTCAGTCATCAACATACGCATGTAGGAAGTTGAGACCTCGAAAAACGTCGTCTATGAACCTTTGAAAAGTCTGTGCCGCGTTTCTTAGACCGAAAGGCATTCGCAAAAATTCATAGAGTCCGAAGGGCGTTATAATAGCGGTTTTCGGGATATCGTCAGTGGTCATAGGAATTTGGTTATACGCTTTAACCAAGTCGATTTTTGGAAAGACAGTTGTGCCTTTCAAGGTAGCTGTCAAGTCGTGAATGTAAGGCAACGGGTAGCGTTCGAGAATGGTTTTTGCATTCAATCGCCGATAGTCACCAGCTGGACTCCAATCGTTGCTGTCCTTTTTAGGGACCATGTGCAACGGCGATGCCCATGGACTATTTGACGGTCGTATGATTCCTAAGTCTATCATATGGTTAAATTCGTTTTCCACCAACCTTAACTTGTTGTCGGTGGAAACGTTCTACTAACCCGTTTGCTTGTGGGTGATAGGCGGTCATTCGGAAGTGAGTGATTCCCAATATTGCGGTCAGACAACGGAAAAGTTCAGATTTGAACTGACGTCCACGATCTGTAGTGATTGTTGTTAGGCAGCCGAAGTTTGCTACCCATCGTTAGACGAAGGCTCGGGCTACTGTTTCAGAAGTAATGTCCTTGATGGGTACTGTTTCTGGTCATCGAGTAAAACGGTCTACGCAGGGTAAAAGATAAGAATATCCATTTGAATCTGGCAAAAATCCCACAAAATCCAAATGAACATGGTCGAAGCGAGCATCGGGAGTGTTAAACGAGCCTAGGGGACATTTGTTATGTCTAATAACCTTACATTTCTGGCAGCTTACACAGGAGCGTGCCCACTCCCACACGTCTTTATTCATACCAGGCCGGCTAAACCGTTCTGCTATAAGCTTGATGGTTGCACGAACACCTGGATGAGAAAGTTTGTGCAACGTGTTGAAGATGTTGCGTCGATAATGTTTCGGCACGATTGGACGATCTCGACCTGTAGATGTGTCTTACAGTAAGGTTTTCTGACCTGTTCCCATCTGTTTAATGCGCATTTTTAGGGTTGTTGACGATAAATAGGGCTGAAGATCAATGTCTTCTTTTTGAAGCTGGGCGAGTTTTAAAAGGTCGATTCCTTGGAAACTGTTTAAGGAAGTTATTCGAGATAAATCGTCTGCAACTACATTGTTTGCTCCAGAAATGTGTCGAATATCTGAAGTAAACTGCGAAATGTAGTCCAGTTGTCGAGACTCACAAGGTGACTACTTGTCTGAAGAAGAGTTTAAAGAGAAAGTAAGCGGTTTATGGTCAGTGAAAAGATTAAATTAACGGCCTTTGATATAGTGTCGAAAATGCCGTACAGCACATTACACAGCCAGGAGTTCCCTACCGAATATGCTGTACCTCGATTCAGTGTCTAGCAACCTTCTAGAGAAAAATGCCAAAGGTTTTCAGGAGTGGTTAATCCATTGTTGTAAGACTCCTCCGATTGCTGAGTCGTATGTGTCTGCTGCGATACTAATGGGCGCTTCAGTGTCCTGATGAGCATGCATGGTTGCTTGAGCGATATGTTCCTTAACTGTGGAGAGTGCTTTTCGAGCGGTGTCATCCAGATTGATGGATTTCGCATTTCCACGAAGTTGGTCGGTAATGGGTTTCATAAGGGACGCGCATTTCGGTATGAATCGTCTATAAAAACTTACCAGACCGTTAAACGTGCACAACTGCTTGATGGTGGTCTGTTCTGGGTAATCCAGAATGGCCGCCACTTTTGTTCTAAGGGGTCGGATACCTTGCACATCGATAGTGTGTCCTAGGAAGTCTAAGGAGTCGGTTCCGATTTGGCATTTCTGAATGTTTACAGTAGTGCCATGTTTTTTTAGTCGGTCGAGAACAAGGTCCAGATGCTGGAGATGTGATTCTCTGTCCGAACTTGCTATTAGTCAGTCATCAACATACGCATGTAGGAAGTTGAGACGTCGAAAAACGTCGTCTATGAACCTTTGAAAAATCTGTGCCGCGTTTCTTAGACCGAAAGGCATTCACAAAAATTCATAGAGTCCGAAGGGCGTTATAATAGCGGTTTTCGGGATATCGTCAGTGGCCATAGGAATTTGGTTATACGCTTTAACCAAGTCAATTTTTGGAAAGACAGTTGTGCCTTTCAAGGTAGCTGTCAAGTCGTGAATGTGGGGCAACAGGTAGCGTTCGATAATGGTTTTTGCATTCAATCGCCGATAGTCACCAGCTGGACGCCAATCGTTGCTGTCCTTTTTAGGGACCATGTGCAACGGCGATGCCCATGGGCTATTTGACGGTCGTATGATTCCTCAGTCTATCATATGGTTAAATTCGTTTTTCACCAACCTTAACTTTTCGGGGGCCAGTCGGCGTGCTTTAGACAATACAAGTGGTCTTGTAGTCGTGATGTGATGTGTAGCGTTTCTGGTTACACACGGCAATTTCGGTTGCGATTGATAAATACCAGGATACTTATCGAGTGGTGGTTGATAGAAGGGGTCTATAGTGTGCTTAATAGTGACTGGAGATAACCTGCAACCAGAAAAAGAAGTTACGCAAACAGATAAATTAGTATTTCCGTCTACTAGCCTCTGTTTGCGCGTGTCGATGATTAAGTTGTGGTGTTGTAGAAGGTCCATACCAATGATCGGCGTAGAAACATCCGCAACAACAAAGATCCAGTGAATGGGTTTGCGTAAACACACGTTAAGATAAACGTGCCTTTTACCATACGTAGCTATAGGCTTTCCGTTGGATTCCTGTATATTTAAAACCGATTCGTGAAGTGTTGGGGACGGTAGATCCCTAAAAACTCATAGTTTGAAATTTTATCTTGTGGAGCTTGTATGCAAATGTATACGTGGGCATTTCTTAGCACCCACGCATATAGTCGATTGATGAATTTATCGATCAAATGTTTAAATAATTCAATGGCAGTCAATTGACGAACTATCGATTAGATGTTTAAAAGCTCCATGGCAATATCGATGTATAGATATTTGTATATATACGTTTAAAATTGTCTTGTAAAAAGTTTGCTGGTTTTCTGGTTGTTACAGAATATACTTTCATTCTAAGCTTGGTCTTCTCACTCTAGATAGCGGGGCTGGGACGCGTCAATAGATAGCTTACTGGACCTTGGTCACCGAATCCTCGATCTCGTTCTCAAACTACGTGAACCCGTGATAGCTCTCTTCTCTCTCTTTCAAAACCTAACATGAAGCCGGTCGTTGGAATTTACTGGGAGAACGCTAACTTCTGCGCCAGTATCGACGAGCTAACAAACTCTCGTTATCACATCGGTGACGTATAACAGACGGCTGTTTTCGCCGGCTACGGTTGCCGTTAACGCGTGGCGGCTTGGAAGTTTCCCGAAGCATTTTTCGTGTCGACCGATTTTGCGTTGGGAAAATTGCAGGGTTTTCTGCAATTTCTGGAGGACTTTCCATACTGGTCATGATACCAGCACCAGTCAGGATTATCCGTCTCTCGAGGTCTAGAGACAGATCGCCTAGGTGAAGTGCTTCTTCGCGTGGTGTGTGACCGGTTACGGTCGTTAAGAAGTTTAAGATAACGCGTAAGTGTATGACATAACTCTGTAATGTCATTCTGGGTCGTTTGAGGCTTTCCTTTGACTAAAAAAACCTCGGCATTAGAAGATTTTTTGATTTTGAGGATACGGTCGGCAGATGCAGCCAGCTCGTCTACGGCGTTGTTTTGAAACGAGACCAGCACAGCTTGCATCTGTTAAGGAAGCTTTGATAAGAAAAGTTGTTTGAACAGTCCATCATCGAAGGTTCTTTGGCCAATAACTTCTCTCATTCTTTGCAAAATGTCTGTGGCAGAACCGTGTCGCAAGTCGATGTTATTAAGGAGTTGGTCTAATCTTTGTCGATCGGTTAGATCTCCGCGCTTAAGGATGGCATGTTTGAGGGTTTTGTATGGGTCAGAAACATCACTAGTAAACATACTAGGTGTTACGTACCTGTTGAATTCGCGCAGTAGTGCCTTGACTACTGCACGTGTGTCGTTCACGCCGTGCTCGCAGAAGTCGGCTTCTGCATAGCAGAACCAAGCTTCGATGTTGTCTGGCCAGAAGGACATTAGTTGGAACGAAGGTGAGGACACAGTCTTTAACTTAAATACCTTAGGTGTCTGTTCAGTCATAGTGATATATCAAGTCCGAAAATGAACGAGTGGGAAAAAAAAATATATATCCAAAAACACGGGAAAAATATCACAATGTATAGAAAATTAAAATAAGACAATGATATATAAAATCCCAAAAAGAAACAGACTCACAGTTTGCAATTTGGTGTACCAGATCACGTCGGGCTCACCAATGAAGATGCCACAGGTATTCGAAGTTTGACAACGTTTTAACCAGTAACACTTAATATGAAGCGTACCCAACAAGTGAAATCAAAAGACAGAAGCGAGGAGATTCGAAGATATATTTGATAAGCTATCAACATATCGAAGATCGTCTGAACTAATCTGGCTAGCGATTACAGTAGATGTTTAGCACAGCGTTCCCACACGTGATCTGGTGCGGATGCATGACCGAGCGACTTCAGTTAGATGAGTTCATTAAAACGAATGTGGTCAGCATCCAATGTCTAAAACTTACAGAAGTATTTATTTTGTGGATTTATTTACCGCTACACCAGTAAAAAATATAAAATGGCGATGCAAGAAAATACTCATTTGAATTGACCTTTCGTTTTAAATACCGTAAAGTTTTCCAATAACTACTTACTTAAGTCTTACCTGCGAAGTTGTAACAACCACACTGACCAAATCTACAAATTGAGACCTTTTAAGTGTTGATTGTTTGTTTTGAAGATAGAACTATAATATTATATTTCTGAATTCATATGATTGTACTTTCTTGAATAAGGACAAGTTAAAGAATGCATCTGAAACCTTAACTGTGAAAAGTGGGGATATTTTAGTTGTATGTGATGGCTTTTGTCTGGTATGCTTCTCACCATGTAAGTTATTAGTTGATTTACCATTGTAGTGACTAACATATGTGGATTGTCGAAGGTGTACATTGTGAATATTTATTTCATTTTGTCATATGGAAGAGGAAATGGAAAAGGTAAGATGTTTTGATTTAATCCTGTGAATTTATTGACAGCTAATAATGGGTCTTTAATATTCATTAAACTGAAGTAATATAAACAGTTTACGTTGGTCAGTTTGTAAATGGCAATCAATATCGTTCTTTTACGATGATTTAATATTAAATGTTTAGTTAGCATAAAGAATTATTAGCACAAGATATGCAATCTTACAGCGAAATCCCGTCTTGTGTTTATAAAACTTGCCAGTGCTTCACCAAAGTGTAAAAAATTGATCACCAGTGATCAACTACGGCTTACCTTCATCTATTAAAGACTTCTATCACTTCTACCCTTATGACATCTTTTTTCATCGCCATAATATATTTGATGAATTGCTTATATTGTAATCACTTAGAAGTACATACCAACCACAACTGTCAAAAATGTATAGTATTTTAATTTGCAGTGGGTTATAATTTTTATAAGAGTATGTAAGCACATAAGGATACTAATGTACATGATTAATTAAGTTACATCTGACAAAATGAAAATAATGCAATATGAGCATGCCTAAAAAAAAGGTGACCAACAGATTTGAGAGGATTGTCAGGCGTCAGGTAAGATATGAAAAATGACACATCTAGTAGGAGAATGTAAATTAGTGTGTCATATTTTTCTATTTTGTGTAGAACACTTAAGATCTTACATGCTTAATGTATATGAGATGAGATGATGAACAGGGTAGAATGAGAAAGACTTAAGAAAAAAATCGGAAAAAAATTATTCAACCAAAAAACTGGCTGTATCTGTCATGTACAATTAATTTTAATGACATAAGTCAGTGTCAATATGAAATTCTTTGAGTCCTGTAACTTGGACCGGGATTAATGGCAAAGTTTTTCTTTTCAAAATACATTATCGAAATTTATCAAAGGGACTAATTGCTTTACATTTAAATTAGTAAATACGGTATGTTATTTCAAGTAAAATATATTACGAAACAGAATCCTTACATTCTAAATTATTTGAATGATTTTTTATAAATCATCTTCAACTTTGAAGTATCCTAAATGCGTTGATCCAATTTACTGTCTAGATTGAAACTAATCATCTTCAGAATAATAATAAATCATCACCACGATATTTGATTGTTATAATTAATTAACTTCAAAAAATTCATTTAATTCATTTTATTTGAGATTAGTTATCAACTATTTAGAAAAGGTGGATTATTTAGACCAAAACCAAACAATGCCTTGTGCTTCATCATTTAACTTGTTACATGTTTCAATGAACCATTGAAATGGATTAAAAGCAATATCATTTGACTGTACATTATCAATAAATTTTTGTTTAGTTTTTTGTATACATCTAATTCCATATAGGATATCACATTTGGATAGAGAAAATAGGCTTCCATCAACAGTTACTTCTTCTAATATAATTTTAGTATAGTCATATGTAACAATAAATGTATTATGTTTAATAATTGAATCATTTGATATAACTTTTTCTGTATATATTAAATCTGGGATCAAATCACAAAATTCAATGTATGTTGTTTGATCACATATAACTTTGCATAAGTTAACCGAAAGTCGATTAAAATAACCCATAGGTCGACCTAATGGAAACCATATTTCACGTACATATTCATTTTCTTCTATTTTATATTGTGTATTCAAATCTATGTAACTTATTGTATTATTATATAAAAATTCCATTGAATTATTATCAGAAAATATACAAGGATATATCATATAAGGTCTAGGATTGTTTAGTTGTACATTTTTCAAATGATCATTAACTAAAATCAAATCATGAATTTGAAATCCAGCTTCCAAAAGATCTGTCAGTAGTAAAACACTATTAATTGATAAATTTGGTTCACTAATTGAATGAACTGATAGACTGAAATAATCTTTCTCAGTTTTAACTTGTTTTAACAAACCTATAGGAGATTTTGATTTAGTTGAAGACCTCATGGCAAATTTGCTTCCTTGATGATGTGATGGTACATTTAATTGATGATTTCGTTTGTTTTGATGTATACGCTGTTGTTGTATTGTTTGTTGATGAGTTTTATTGGATGAAATTGATTTACACGTACGATATCCGAATGGAGGAAGTAGACAACGTATCAGTTGATATGGAATTGATTTATGATGATCCCATGAACTGAAATATTCTTTTAAACTTTCATTTGAATAACCAGATATTGCACTTAAGTACCATCTAAGGTATAAACTCTTACTACTGTTGTTCATATCATAGTAAGCGGAAGTTATAACTTGTGGATTTATTATACCATTAATGATCGTAAGAAATACTGTTGGATGTAAAATTAAATAACTCTTTAAATACTTATGTTTTGGAAAATAGAAAAATTGACCGATCGAATGATAGTAATTTAAACAATCTTCAATGTTATCAATTTTCATTTCGTCAAAAAATGTTTTGTCCAAAGTTAACTGGTTATTTTCAATTTTAGATGATGAACAGTTTTCATTATTTTGTTGTGATTGTAAGTCAAGTTTTACCATAAAATATGATTTCAGTTTATCACGTATATAAACGATTAAAGAATGCCATGATTTAGGAATGAAACAATCTCTATTAAATGTCTGACGGGTATAATTTATTCGGTGTTCAATTTCACTCCATAATTTGTCTATGTTAGTGATATTGGTCAAGTATGATTGATTTGTAACATGTACTTTATCTTCATGAGAAGAGGCAGTAAGATGTTTTGATAATGGTAGAGTTAGGTTAACAAAAGAGATATTCTCTAAAACGGTTATTTTATTATTTACTTCATGTTTGTACAGATTGGGCAAATTAAATGATTCAGTGCATTTTGACAAATGTTCAATAGTATTTATTATGTGTTTTTGAAGTACGTTACAAACACCGTTTTGAGTACTTTTTATATTGTCATCTGATTCATTGTTTTGAATAGTTATCACTGGGTTTTCTGATTTATTTGTTTCTAATGAATGATTCTGTTCTTCAACGATTTCATTAGTATTGATAGAGTCCTGTGAAAAAGACTTATATGGATCAATTTGATCACAATGTGTTCCTACTAATTTAATAATCGAACCTGGTGCATATATTCTCAATTTAAGTAAATGAAAATATATATTATGAATTGTTTGTTGTACATTTTCGACTAATAAATTTGTATTGAAAAGCAAAATATAAAGACTATTAATATCTAAAATATGTGGTAGAATTAATTCTAATCCGGAATATTGATTACATAAAGAAGAATGACAATGATCTAGATAACATAATTGAGGTAATGTAATTTCATAAAATATAACTTTAAATCCATTTGGTGAAGAACAATGATTTATTAATATTGGTGACCATTCTAATGGTAATTCAACATTATTTGGAATAGTTTGATTTATAGATTTATATTCAATTGAAAAATTTTCAAGTTGTGAAGGTAAACTAATCTGTGTACTTGTATTTGTTGAACTCTCTTTCATTAAACGTTTGATTAATGTTGATTTTCCAGATAATTTATCACCAATTATGAAAATTTTAGTTGGTTTTATATTTGATAATTCTTTTAATTTTTGATCCTAATAAAAGTAATACAATGATCATTATATGATAGTAACAATAATTAATAACAATAATAATTAATAATCAATAATTAATAATTAATGAATTGAATTGATCTTATTTGATTCATTACCTGCAAATAATTAATAGTAGTAAGTTTGGAGCTAATCCGTGTCGGGTAGAGACAGGTATCTACCTTAGTACAATGGAAGATGGTCGCGCAATTTCGTGGATTGGTTGATGTTAGACACTAACACCAATGGATGCCGGCTCATTGGTCCAGCAGGTTAAGCGTTCGCGCGCGAAAATGAAGGCCTTGGGTTCGAGTTCCGCGAGCGAGATAGTGGATGCGCACTGCTGAGGGTCTCACAATAGGATGAAACGGCAGTGCAGTGCTTCCAGGTTTTCAATGGTGATCTCACATCAATCAGTTCATGATCTCAATCAAAAAAGTAATAAGTTTATTTGTTAGTAGTATATGTTTTATTATTGTAAAAGATTATCAGAATTAATTACTCAATATTGCGGTAATCTCTCTCTCTCCCTTCAACTTACATTTAAATAGCAAATGTTTTAAATAAAAATGTGTGATGCTTTAGTTTATGATTAAAACTAAAGAAACAATTACTCATTTTGACATATTTTAATAGTGTAATAAACAGAGTTGGTCTAAGGATTGTGATGTATTTGTACCGTACATGATTAAATTGTTTGAAATGATTATGGTCAATCTATCACAATTTCAGACTGACTCTGTCTCTTTACTATGTAATAAACATGAGTGTAGATGCGGATGCCTAGTTGTGTCTTGGTAAAATATGAGAATACTTAATTTGCGAATTTCTATCATTTGTTATTTATATTCTGTATAATTCTACTTATTTACAATTCCTTTCTATCTTCTTTTCTATTCTCTTCAATTCGATATTCTTAGCCTTCTGCTGCCAGGGTTTCTATTTCCAAATGGTGTTACATACTAATTATATCTGTTGACATAAGTAGCATACGTCATAGCTATATAATTAAAGTAGTCAGTATACTTCACTCATAGTCAGTATTTTGAGTGAATCATATATTGGATACATGTATTTCAATTTAGTTGTTTCACCTTTCTCCAAATTTAAGAGGAGAAAAATATGTTAACGACTGAAGTGCGTTTTTGGGAATTTTCAGTATTTAGCATCGCGATATGTTGTTTGGCTTGTATAAAATTGTGTGAGTACTTGCGGTGAGTATTCATAATTAATAGTTTATTGTAATATTTGAACAGTTGGAGAATAGATCTATAAAGCGTTTAAGTAAACGATTCTATATATTAATGGAGAGAAGATATCAATCCATTTAATTTCTCAAGTTTTATCAACAAGACAATAATATCATAAACATAGTAGTCATACATAATCCCTTGTCATCTATGAACATTAAAAGTGATACAATTGTTCATAAATGAAAACGAATGTTGTAACACAGTTTCTCATTAGCAATCTAATTAGTAATAATCAGTATTTCATATATTCATTTGACTATTAATCTATACAGTTCTCTTTCTATTGAAACACTTAATTGTCATTCTGTTGACGATAAAACTGTATTATTTGTTCTTGCTTAGTGTTTTATCAGAATAGTTAAAATTATTACAATGTAAATCTTCATATCGAAGAGATTAATAATAAAAGTAAAATTACGAAAAGACAAACTGATTTTAAATTGTTTATAAGCAAAGATAGGTAGTGGCTAGTAGTGAGATTCAGGAAGCGCGTTTCGTCCTATTTCGGACTCGTCAGACCCAAGCAACAACGAGAAGATACAAGCAAACAATAGCAAGTGGTTTTAAATTGCTTTTAACTAGTACTATTTTACTGTATCTTGATAGAATAATTTAAATATATGTATTTTTTAACCCATAGTGTAGTGATCAAGAACACGGGTAGGTACAATCGAATGTATTTGACAAATTACAGAACTAGTTAGTAAAATCTAACAACCATATAATAAATGCTCCATTTGCAAAATGTCTATCAATTGTCTCAAATGACTCAGACTCCTTTTGTTCTTGCATTTTCATACAAATTGCGTTCTGTTTTTTGTTCTTTACTGTTCGATCTTCTTGTTTCTCTGCTGTCAGGCATTCTATTCACGACTAACATCATATACTACTTATGTCTACATAAGTAGCACACACCATAATAGTAAGTCATCTACTTATTTCGTTACTTTAAGATTAATCACTTCATTTTACAAGCATTATCGTTCATATATTTTTCTGTTGATTGTTAAACTATCTTCTAACTGAAAATGTATTTGCTTTCAAACATTAAACCAAGCAATCACTTTGAAAATAACAGAATAATATTGAGATGGTAAAGAGTTTTATTCACTTACTTCTAAGTATTTCCACAAATGTTTAGTATCTATTGTTTTCCATACACTTTGTGGTATACTGGTTAATGGATTACCTTGGAGCCAAAGACCAGATCTATTCAATCCTTTATACAAGTGAGATATCTGGATATTTTTGAGTAAATATAAATCTCCAGGTAAATTTGATAACTGATTATAGCTCACATCAAGTGTTCTAAGTTCTTTGAGTTGACATATTGTATTTGGCAATGATGTAAGCTTATTTTCAGAGAGGAATAATTCTTCAAGACTAATCAGGCTATTTATATCGTCAGGTAATTGACTTATCTATAAGCAAACAGTACAAATCAAAATAGGAATTGGTAAATTTTAATAGAATGATAAATAGAAATAAATTTTTATCAAGTTAATGTCGAACTATATAGTATAGAATTAAGTAAAAACCGTGAATCAGCTGAGTCATGTAAAAGGTACTATTCATTTATACACTTGTATGTGCTTCAGCATAATTTATAATCCTGTGGTAATTACATCAAGTATCATCTAAAATATAGAAACATATAACCAAATGCCCTGGTACGGCTGAGGGTGTGGAGAGTCGGCTCTCCCTCTCCAAATGCTCTCACATGGACACAAGCATACAGCCATTGCCAGAAAAGTCCTACTCAGTGCCTTCTCGTACCAGGACTGTTCTTTACGAAACCGAGAGGACAAAAAGAGAATTTTCGGCGATTTAACCGGGTTGGTGAATATGGAGGATTCACCTAGAGGAGTTAGAAAACCTCGATTCCAAACCAATGATGTTCATGGGCTCTAGGATCCTGGGGAAAAAATGGCTCGTGAACCAATCGTTGGTCACCAGCTACCATTGGACTGCATCTTCTCACGTTGCTCTACTGCCTTATGGATCAGACATTAAGGTCGAAGGTTGGAGGTGTGGCCCCCTAAGAATACCTGCTTTGGTCTAGGTACCCGGACAGTATCACAACCCACACACAAATCAAGTGACTTGTGCGGCGCATATGTATTTAATGCTCCTATATATCAATATTTATGTGTTCAAATAAATAAGTAAAAATAAATGAAAAGACGGGCAAACTTAACATATAGCTTCAAACTAACTAAACACTAACATCGTCAATGGTATATCTACTAAATATGATGAGTAATTTTTAAAATATCTAACAGCATACAATATTACGAAATGAAAGTAGAGAATTCTTACTACAAACAAGTGAGCCTTAGAATTAGGAACACACCAAAACATTTTAGTAAAAAAGTTAGGATATACGTGATAATTAGAAAATATTTTGTTTTGATTAAATCAGAGTGAACGACGTATCGATAAAATACCAACTAATGTTTAATATTTTTACCGTTAGCTTAAACACAAGAATAGAAATAACAATGAATTATTTGAGAATATATACTGACAGGCATATTTGATCAAACAGGAATTATGGAAACACTATTTTCGTTATGTTGTGAATGGTATTATGCGAAAATTATGAGATAAAAAAACCAAGCAAAGTCAAAATTTTGATTCCTTCATATTTTGAATAAAAATTTCATATGGCTAACTTATAAATGGAGTTGTCAAAGTTTCACTGCAAATATTGTAACTTCGAAATCCAATCCACTAGGAGGGAAGCTAGTATCCAACCCAGTCTAATTAAATGATGGTCATCCTGTATGATAAATGCAAACCAATGAGTTCAAACTACATGAAATATAGTTAGTTATGACATTTAACGGTTTTTGTTTCAGTCTCAGGTGAATAGTTGTTCTACACTCATTGTATGCCTTGAATATGAACTAGAAAATTGTCTGGTTTCACAAATGGTGTCTTTCAAAGATCCTCGAAATTCTTGACAAAACTGTATTATTGCCTAATAATGTTTTGGAAATGAAATAAATATTTAAAAAATTTTTTTAACTCACCTTATTTCGACTTAAATCTAATAGTTCTAATCTAATCATTCCACATAATACTCCATTTTGCAAACAAGTTAAATTCATTGAAGACAATTTTAATACTTTAAGCATTTGGAACTTAGCTCCGAAATCTTTTGGTAATAAAACTGACTTATCATCTTCACCATCTAATTTGTTATCAGATAAATCTAAATATTCCAATGTATTATATAGTGTAAACAATCCTTGTGGAATTTCTCTGAAATAATTTTTTGATAAATACAGTTCACGAAGTCTCTTTAGTAATGTTAAGTTTTCTGGAATGAAGTTTAACTGGCAACGATCAAGATGTAATGTCTATAGATTTGAAATTTAAAAAAATAATTTAGGTTTGTAGAAGAAAAAATGAAAATTAGTTTTTTCGTTTGTGACAAATATTGTTTTCATTATCAATTAGCATCAGCCATAACTTATGAAAGTAAGTAATTTAGGAGTGGAGTGGTGGCAAGCTAATGATAACATTAAGTGATAACCACGGGTGTATAACGAAACTGTGTTTTGGGCTACTGATGTCGACATATATAAGTAAATGAAATGTCTGGTGGTAGAAGGTAAGGAAGATCGAAGAAAAGAGAACAAGAACAGCGAATGATTGGTGTGGAAACGAAGGAACTCTTGAGTCTAATACAATTGATTGACATTTTGCAAATGAAGGATTTACTGCATGGTTCTCAGATTTTACTAAGAGATTCTGTAATTTTATACTTAAATACATTTGGTTATCCCCGATAGTGCTCTCATTAACTACAAAACTACTAAATCCGAAGATCATTAACATTTACGTTTCATTTAAGTGATTCGATCTAGTGTAGATTCATGAATGCGTCGAATGCCTGTAAGTCCGGCAGTAGGGCACAATGTCTATATTGATTACTAACAGTTCTTCAGTTGAAGACAATCTTTAATATTATTAACTATAGATTCAGTCAGTGCACAAAAACAACCTAATTAAACTATATATATATATTAGCTTTGACCTTTAAAAGTAGCTATTTCTAAGAAAGTTTTGAAAAGTTTACCAATATTACAATCATTTTGATGTATTCGAAATACAAATGATGAATAATACAATGAAAGATTACCATTAAATTATTATTTTAAATAATGACAGTCCAAAGAAGAAAATATTACTGTAAGTAGCAGTAAAGCTGTACAATCTACTTTTAAATAGTTTTACAAATATTAGCTTCAATAGTTGAAATCATGAGTCAATTAAAGCTAGACCACCATGGAAAACCTGGAAGTACTGGATAGCCGTTTCGTCCTAATATGGGACTCCTCTGCAGTGCGCATCCACGATCCCGCACCCCGTGAGATTTGAATCCAGGATCTATCAGTTTTTGTGCACGAGTGCTTCATCACCAGACCCCTGAGCCGACCGGTATCCAACGGTGTTAATGTCTAACTTCAACTAATTTACGAAATTTCACCACCGTATACCATTGTGTTGAGTGAGCTGATATTTCACACAGATCTGGTTGAACTCCACTGGTCAGGGATTCTCACTAGAACTTCAGGAAATGCCTCTTGAATTCAGTTGCTAGTGAGCAAACTACCATGGAAAACTTGGAAGTACTGAACCCATGATCTCAACTATTAAAAATTACTACAATATCCACAAATTCCCAATCTGATAAGTAATTCTTGTTTAATTATTACGTAAATTATATTCAACACTTGCAATGCTTCATTAACTTTTGTTAATTTTAATAATGACGCAATACGTTTTTATTTCATGGTAGAATATTTTGTTTAAAAATCTATAATGAAATTTAATAGAAAATTTTTTTGTCTTTTAACTGTCTTTATTCAAAATTAATAATTCTTTAGAAATACTATTTGATTATTCAGTTATTTCATTTATGAAAATGGATTTATGTATTGGCGCTAACTGGAAATCTTATAGACATGATATTATTGTCATGACAGGTACATATCTAGTAAAGTCGGATCTTAATATAGTAATCGCTTTGAAGTTAATTACGTTGAATATGGGTTTTAAGAGACTAATAAATTATTCAATCAAATAATAATACTGAACAAGATTTAAAAATCAATGTTTTATATAAACAACTTCGAACTTTTCTCAATGATTAAAATATTGAATCTCACAAACTCAAAAATAGGGATTATTAGAAGTTTTGTTTAATATAAGCATATCTAATTGATAAGTCTGTGTAAATATTTTTCTGATTAGCGTTTCTTTAGCGAGTTAGTTTTCTACCGGATGGGGTCTCTAACCCCATGCCCAACCCTTCTCCTTTATTCGGGCTTGTAACCGGCAGTAGCCCCTGGAGGGACTCAAGGCGGAGTCCTGTGTAAATATGATGGGGAAAAATTACTGTTTTCATATTCAATATAGTAAATGGAGCTCCTCAGATGTAAAAACATATTCAGCAGTAATAAAGTGTTGATAACTCGCTAAAACGATCAGAAAATAATGAATAATCAACACATTATTGATTATGCGTAGTTTTTCACGTGATTAAAGGCTAAAATGATAGGTGGCTGTTGGTTTATGATTCACTTGAATAGATGAAACGGCAATGTTTACATTTACAAGTTGATCATGTGTCGGACAGTGGTTAACAATGCAACCCTGTGGCCTAGTTAATGACATTTAAAAAGATAGGTACTGTGATGTGTGATGTAAAATTAAATACAGCTGATGAGTCTAAAATAAAGTGTATAGCTCATTGCAAATTCTATTGTTAATCACTATTGATAATATATAATAAAGTTATTTCAAAGTAAGGAATAGTGAAACTTACAGTGAGTCTTCGTAGTTTAAAAATGACGGTCGGTATATGATGTGATTTCATTTGACCTGATCGAAGTAATGTATCTAGTCGTTCAGCGATTGAAATTGCAGTTTCTTCTGCTACAATAGATTTTCTTGGTTTATTTGCTTCTATTGTAATATTATTTTCTCCAGCTTCATCAGTTGAGTCAATAAAATTGACCATTTTAACTTTGGAAACTTTCCTTGGTTTAATTAAAGCTTTTATAAAGTGTCGATAATCTAAATGTAAGGCTTTTAATTTATAAAGTTTTGAAAATTCATCCGGAAGCGACGTTATCTCATTTCCATATAAATTTATTGTACGTA
Source organism: Schistosoma spindalis (assembly GCA_946903255.1). Classification (NCBI taxonomy): domain Eukaryota; kingdom Metazoa; phylum Platyhelminthes; class Trematoda; order Strigeidida; family Schistosomatidae; genus Schistosoma; species Schistosoma spindalis. The sequence continues at coordinate 31,917,493 of OX336417.1, read as the reverse complement.
ATTTAGAGCAATTAATGATCTGTACTGGTAATGTACTTAGTCCCATTCGTTTAGCCAATAAACAACGTAACTCCAACAAGTTACCTATCTGTGTATCGAAAAGAAACGGAAGTTTTGTGTTTATTAGTTATTTAAAATTCAGCTGTTATAAGAATCATAATTAGTTGATAAAGAAGTCTTGAATAAGGTCGATAGGTTGTTGACTGTGAATATAAGTCGTAAATTAACAATACTTTTGATATAACATAAAGATATACTGGTTACACTGAACTTGAAAACATTGATGTGTAATTGTAGAAAAAGTACATGAAAGTTAAATATTACTTATTGAAATCGTGAAATCTTGATTCCAAAATTACTGAGTACTCGTGAAATAACCACATTTCCATTTGGTCTTCACTATTGTTCTAAAATGAATTATCATTCTCATTAATGTAGTTTGAGTAAGAATTACTTGAAAAATCTGGTAAAAAAGCTGAAATAACTAACATTATTTCCAGTCAAGCTAATCGATGAAACTCTGAAGCAGGACAAGAGATCCACAAGTGTATTTCAGATTTGAAACGTAGATTGGATTAATCTGTAGCCCTAATTAGACAGGTATTTGAAAGTGTCATAAAATGTATTCAGTTTAAATGTCAGTATCTCCCTAAAGATTGTTCATAAAGCAGTAATTTGATCACTTACATATGCACTATCTTAAAGAACCAAGTGGTTAGTTTCTCTTGACATGACCACCTCCAGTATTAATAAGGAGACGTGCATTACCAATAAAATTAAAATACTATACATGTGACACAGAGGTACCCACCTAAGCGAGAACCTACAGAGGGATTTTAAAAATACGTAAAGTTTCAAAATGTAATTAAATATAAACCTTGAAAATGTCCAAATTTCTAGATTTTCTATCTCATCAATATCTACGTAGATTCTCAAGACGTAACGAAAATTTTAGTTAAGTAAATAATATATCTTTATATATGATCTGGATTGAAGTAGGGTTGTTCATGTTATTAGTTTCCATTTGTAGGCTATTATCATGAAGTTATGACACCAACAAGAGAACTACTGGAAATCAAGGAGCATTAACAAAAGTTTCATCCTATTTTTGAGCTCTTCAACATTGTTTATCCTCGAACTGTTGATAGAATGCGGTGACAAACTTCAGGAATTATGGAACTTGAGTATTCTTTAAATTAATAAGTAAGAATTCCATGATTTAAATTTCAAACTGTAGTCAGTTTATTTTATCTATTCAACAGTCATCTAATGTTAATGGTCGTGCTCATTGTACTTCGAACATTTGTAAACTGTACCAGTCACAATCTCTTAAGAATTTAAGACATTCTCTTTATAGTTAATGATTATTCCGTTGAGTAATTTTTAGAGATTGATTTTCAATTCTTTCTTAGCTGATATTAGTCAGTAACAAAACTATCCCCCAAAAAGAATATTTAAACTATTCCAACTGCACGTTATTGATTTTAAATATGCTTCAATTCACTAAATTTATAAATGATCAAGAAATGACATAGGAAAGGTAATGATAAATGTAATGAATAGATTATAGATAAGTCAGTAAAAAGAATATAAAGGATATTATAGCTTGGAATAGAATTTAGATAAAATCTCTATTTCTAACAAACGGAAATGGTGAGACTATGATTGACGGACGACCTTTGAGCGACGCTAAAGTGACGTTGGGAATGTTCATCTACTTACTAGAGCTAAATGAGGATTATAAAGTAGTTTGAAGAATAAGGATTATGATTTACAATTGATGGTTAGAATTAAGAATTAGATTTATGGTTTTCATCATGAACTGACATCAGCCAAAATGCCAAAACGCTATTCAGCTAAATGGATGAATGAATCTCGTGCCAAAATCCAAGACCTGTTGTCTTAAATCTTATTGGTTCTTCCATAAATCATAGTCTCGCCATGGAAATAGTATCTAAAAAAATCTAGACTTGTTGATATCAATAGGAATAAGTTGTTTTCTATTTCATGAAGTATTGATTCATCAGGACAAAAGTAAGGTGAAACAATACATTGATTATCATTATTGAAGATAATGAAATTATTTCGACGACTTATTCAATATTATTTAATATTAGACAATAGAAAAAAGGTATTTTTCTTCTGTGAATATATTTGTTATCATAAATAGGATGTATAGAAGGAAATAAGTTTATTTTTATATATTAAGCATACTTTTAGGACAAACTAGATGAAACGGTGTACAAATAATGAAATGTTTTTGTACGTCGTATTAAGTATGGTATTACTGTCAATAGTTCACCAGAGCATGAAGTAAACATTAATGCGAGTTTTAAAGCTAACCAAAACTAAAGTTTTTCAGAGAATTCATTATCATTCAGAAAAAATTAACACTATCCAGATGCTCAGTAAAATAAGAACAATTTAAAGTGTAAATGGCAGTTTTGCTAAAGTTGAGAGCTAGCTTGCATTACAAATTAATATTACGCTTTGGAATGATTGATACAAAACACGATAAGATTAGTTTAAAAAGTTCTGCAGTGTCGGTTACTACGCTAAGCCCATATACCTTATTCTAGCTTCTGGACAGCCCAATTTATCCGTTCATCTTGAGTTACGTTTTGACCTCGCTAATTATTCACTTATCAACCTTGAGTGTATGTATGTTTACTTCTTATTCTATTTATCATTCTGTAACCTATTTTTATCTGGCTATAAATCATGATTAACGCTTGATTAAATAGAGTTGTCTCACACAATTTCTCCACTGCGCGAAATTTCGTTTCGCTCTGATTGTCTGTCCAGATCAATGACTGTATAAAATATACGTATTCGAAATCCTTTCTCGAATTTAACTTATTTTTATTCCATTATTCACTAACGCGAGTTAAGTCGATAATTATATACGAGGATAGGCGACATAAATATTTCCATAGTGATCAACATATGATCGAATTGGAGTCAGATCCTGGGTCACCAAAGTTTTAGCAGCATTGAAGCCGAAATATGTTGAATTCGGAATTAAGGCTTATTGGATTCTAGTCCAGCAGTCTAGGTGTCTTGTATTGTTGACCAAAAATCCAAGTGTTCTTAGTTTTAATCTCACCTTCTGATCATCAATGCACACTATTGTGAGTTTGTAAACCAAGTTGTAACATTTATCAAGTACCCTTAGTTAATGCTAGTACGTTAACGAGTCTCTGCGAATCAAGAAACTAAATAAGAAAACTGAATTAATAAAACTGAATAAAGATTATCCAATTGGTTAAGAATGGCAAAATAATCTACAACTAAGCTCATTATTTCAAAGACAGAACCTTTCAGAATACGTGGAATGTTCAATGACAAACTTTATGAAAAAATCAATGAAAATCGCATTCTATTTATAAAATAATTCATATTTCCACTAATAGTGTTCATCTTTTTCTTGTATAAAAATGTATTTTAAGAAATAGAATTTATTCAGTGAAGTGATAATGGATACAATATTTGAATAATTTTACGATTAAGTATTATATATCTAAGTAGTTTGTTAAATTGTTAGTGGGTCAGAACTTTTGAAGGCAACTTCTGATAATAATATCAGAAAGGGTTTTGTAGAGATTTTAGTAATTTCAACAGTTAAAGTTATGGGTCAATTAAAGCTAGACCACCATGGAAAACCTGGAAGTACTGGATGGCCGTTTCGTCCTATTATGGGACTCCTCTGCAGTGCGCATCCACGATCCCGCACCCCGTGAGATTTGAATCCAGGATCTATCATTTTTTGTGCACGAGTGCTTCATCACCAGACCCCTGAGCCGACCGGTATCCAACGGTGTTAATGTCTAACTTCAACTAATTTACGAAATTGCACCACCGTATACCATTGTGTTGAGTGAGCTGATATTTCACACAGATCTGGTTGAACTCCACTGGTCAGGGATTCTCACTAGAACTTCAGGAAATGCCTCTTGAATTCAGTCACTTGTGAGCAGATGATTATTATAAGTTCTTGGTATCATTAGTTTAGACCTTCAATTTAAGCCGATTTTAAATCTTGCTTAACTATGATTAACGTTTTAGTTATGGTCTGATCTAGAAATTCTGCTTATATTAGATCACTAGAAAGCTGATGATTGTCATTTTGCTGGAATGATGTTATGATAATCGTATACATTACATTAACACATAATGATATCGTGAATGCATTGATGTTAGACCTCCGTTGAAAACCCGGAAGCACTAGACGGCCATTTCGTTCTAGTATGGGACTCCTCAGAAGTGCGCATTCAGTGAAAACAATGGTGGACAGTCGTGCAATATCATGTATTGACCGGAGTAAGACATTAACAGCGTTAAATGCCGACTGGCTCAGTGGTCTAATGGTTAGGCGCTCTCACGCGAGACTGATGGTTCCTGGATTCGAATCTCTCAGGAGGTGAGATCGTGGATGGTCACTGTTGGGGAGCTCCATACTGGGACAAAACGGCCATCCAGTGCTTCCAGATTTTCCTTGGTGGTCTAGTTTCAATTGACTCATTATTTCAACTAATGATAATATTACTTTAAAACGTTGAAATCACGAACTGATCTCAGCTTAACCATCATTAAATACCTTAAAGTATTAGACAGCTATTTTGTCCTAGTATAAAACTCCTCAACAATAAGAATCTATAACTTTACATGTACAATCTCCACAAATCCTCCCCGCCCCACATTTCTAATAATAATAATAATAATAATTTTACTTACCGTTGTAGGAATTTCATTTGTCCAATTCTCACTTAAATCTAATTTAGTTAAACTATTAATTTGAAATACAACTTTTGGAATAAATTTTAAATCACATGAAGAGATTTTTAATGTTTTTAAATGAATTAAACGATTCATATCTTTTGGTAATTGTACATTCTCATTTAAATCAATTGATTTATTTCTATTCATTAATTTACTATTACGATGAATGAATTCATTATTATTTTTCATTTGAAAAGTATTAGTTGAATTCATTTCAGATACTTCAGAGTAACCACGTAAATTATTATGACTTATATCCAAATATTGTAAATTGATCATATCACATATTTCTGATGGTAAAAAACTAAGATTATTATTAGATAAATTTAATTTAGTAATTGTTATTCCTGGAATAATAAAAATTATAAAAAAAAATAAAATTAAGAAAGAAATGATGAATATTAACTAGCAAAAAATAGGTAAGTTCAAACTTTATCATCTATTCTAGTTAACCATCTTAAATTAAATAGATTAAACAACAATGAAAAGGTTATTATTGAATAGTAGTCAAAGTCATATAAATAATTCTAATAAGTTTAATTGTCAGATTGCTGTATGATGATCATTAGAGTGAGAGCACTGGACTGGAGTTTGACTTTAGCACAGAACTATTCATTCTTCAGTACTGATTACTTTAAGTGAAAGTGATCACAGAGATTTAGAGTGTTCATTTTCGTGAACAAGACACCTTCAAACTTTTAACTTGAATCGTTCAGATTTTTCTTCTGGAATGAATTCGTGATATAGTACAGACATAATTTAATATCACTGCTATGTACTGTATTGCTTTTAAAATAAGCATTTATAATAGTTGAATTTACGAATTGATCTAGGCCGGACCATCATTGAAAGCATGAAAGCACGGGACAACCGTTTCGTTCTAGTACGGGACTCTTCAGCAGTGTGAATCGATGATCCCATACTCGGGACTCGAACCCGAAACCTGAAGTCTCGTACGCGCACGCATAGCCTCCAGACCACTAATTTGGCATCCAACAGTGTTTATGTTTAATTTTGGTTGATCAACAACCTAGTGCAACATTTTATTCATTGTCTGAGGTCGATAACTATTTCACACTTGACACGGATTGAACTCCACTGGCTTAAGTCCACTCGTGAATCCAACTGGTAAAAAATATTACAATCTTCACAAATCTCCTTACTAAAATAGGCATGATAATACTTTCAAGTCAGCTTTTATCTTGATATTTTTTTCACATAGAAAATAAATTCAATTATCATGTTTGGACCTAGAAATAATCTGATTTCCATCATTTGTTTATTTATTTTACTGTCTGAACACATAAATATTGGTATATAAGGGCATCGAATACATATGCGACACGCAATTCACTTGATTTGTGTGTGGGTTGTGATACTATCCGGGTGCCCAGACCAAAGCACATAGTCTTCCTAGGAAGCCACACACGGAGACTTCGACCTTAAGTTTTGATCGATAAGGTAGTGGAGTAACATGAGGAGATGAAGTCCAATGGTAGCTGGTGAATAACAATTGCTTCATACACGTTTGTTCCCTCAGGATCCTGGAGACCATGAACATCATTGGTTTGGAATCGATGTTTTTCAACTCCTCTAGGTGAATCCTCCATATTCACTAACCCGGTTAAATCGCCGAAAATTCTCTTTTTGTCCTTTCGGTTGCGTAAAGAACAGTCCTGGTACGAGAAGGCACTGAATAGGACTTTTCTGGCAATGGCTGTATGCTTGTGTCCATGTGAGAGCATTTGGAGAGGGAGAGCCGATTCTCCTCACTCTCGGCCGTACCAGGGCATTTGGGGGCATGATTTGCAATATTTGCTTTTTAATAATAGAAGTGGTCCTAACATAACATGTTGTTTTTGAGTTTTAAATTTTGTAATTACTTTGTTCATGTCATTTATGATAACTTCAAAATTTCTATCTATCTATCTATCTATTTTTTTATCTACTTATCTATTCATAATGGCAAATTCAATATGTACATGTTTGTTGTGAGTGAAAGTTTCCAATTTGTTAAGCCCATCGATCGCTCAGGTTTATTTTTCTATAAAGTGGCAAATTAGTTAAAGTATACAAGATATACGAGTTTTGAGAACACTTTTATTTAAAACTGTCACGAAGTTATTATTTTTAGCTAGTTAAATGTCTTATTCATTTTTTATCGTATATTAATACACATATTAAAGTTAAAAATAACACCAGTAAATAAGCAGTATTGTATTGTTTTTAAAGTATTTAAATACCGTTCATATCAAAATAACAGATTTCCGATTGAAGAAGTAATATCAAGAATTACATTGAGAAGGTGGAGAAGATTTGCAGCTCAGGTGGATGATTTTGTTGGAGTTATGTTCTGTGAGATGGGTGGTTTGGTCGTGGAGCTTTCATCGTTCTTCTGAACGACATAATCAGCGCAAACTTCAGTACAATCTGTGAGTAATATGTGGATAAATTCGAACACTTCATTCCTACTTGAAGTTTGTGCAGGTGATGTCATCCAGAAGAACGATGAAGGCTCCACGACCAAACTATCCGGCTTAGAGAACAAAACGCTACTAAAATCTTTTTACATATTAAATTATTCATTAAGAAAATTATCAGGTCAGGAATATTTCGACACCATAAAATATACTATAATTTAACTACACCCAATATAACTTTCATAAATTATTTTGATAGGCATAGACATAGTAAACAGTTATTATTGATTACTAACGAAAAAAAGATCAAAATAAGAATAGCATCAAGTAAACTGATGAAGCTGAAAAGTCGTTCCCGAATTCATTTGTTAACAACTTCACATGATTTTAAAACCGCTTAAATCACTTGATTAGATTACATGGGTATTAACTTGTAAAAAGTATTATCTTTTTCACTACTCACTTATAAAATGTGGTTCATATGTGTTACGAAAGTCAGTGTAGTTCATTTGTAACAAGCTAAACAAGTGCTAAATATTAATACTTCTAGACAATTCGGATCAATACAAAAATAGTTCTCTTAAAAATGAACTTGATCTGTTATTTTTCCTATCAAGACATAATGAATTTTAACTACAATAGTATGTGGAATATTATTTAGCTAATCACTGTCAGCTAACAACTAAAATGATCAAAATGTTAATATGCTAAAATCAGGTTTTTATGTTTATGATAAAAATCTTTTAAGTGTTTAAATATGTTGACTAAACATTGTTCTCTTGCCAGTTTCATCAGAACTAACACAAGCATTACAATATATGATTGTTTAGGGTCTAATCTTATATATAAATCATGAATGTGTACCGCTAAACAATTTCTTAGTATTCATTGGTCTCTCAAGAGATATTGATCCGTGACGAAAATTATCACCAAGTCAATATAATCTAATAATTGTATCATTTTATTAAAATTTTAGATATATTTAAGTGCATTATATAAACTATTATTTTAGTTGCATAGCAACAGATAATCATTTAAGTACAATACTAACTAAAAATCATACCGTTTTATATTAGGAGAATAATTTTCTATAAACATATATAGGTGGTTTGAATTTATGCAGGTATAACAAAACAATAAAAAATTTGTCTGGTTATATAAATATATATCTATATATTTAAGCTTTTATTTTGATAATACTAGTCAAGCATAAAATCTATGCTTGTTTTGATTAAACATACCTATACTATATTTTATTTGTTAGATAATTCATTTTATGTAACAATTTTAAAAAGGAAAGTATTATCCTATTGTATTGTACACTTCTTTATTTCAATATAAAATAAGAGATGAGTAAAAAGTATAGAATAATTTTTTAAGTTTTCACATATAAGCTTTATTGTCTTAGATGGATGATAATTGATTATCATAAAAAAAAAATTGATTAGTCAAATAGAAAGATAATTTTCTTATTAAATTTATATGAGTTTATAAGTTGATTAAATTATCAATTCATTTATATTAGTTGATCTAATGTAAAATAGATACACAATTTATAAATGATACAGTTAGTGTTAACATACACACACACACAATTTAACTGAGTGATTTATTCAACTAGGCGAACCAAGAAGGAGATTGTTATATGAAAAAGAGAATTCAACGATGAAAATTTTATTTTTGATGAAATCAAATATTTAGGCTGTACAATATATGTCTATGGGAGGATAGAAAAGATTGCATTACAAAAATGGATTCGAGACTAAATAACAAATGAGGTTACGTACCAATCAAGAGGACTAGGAAGAACATAGTTTATGGGTCAACTAATAGGTTCAATTGACAGATATGAAGAAAAGCAACAAACACAAAGGTTATAATGATATAAACTGGATAATAATCAAGAAAACTTGTATAAGGTAGTAATAATGATAATAATAACTAATTAGAGTTTAAAATTGAAAAATAATAAAATTTAAAAAATTCATTAACAACCAGAAAAATACCCATTAAGGGAATTAGGGCCAAGGAATGATGAGAGGTTGGACAAATCGTTTCTGTTCAGGCTTGAGTTCATGGATTGATAAAAGGTATAAATCAAATGTTTGTAGATTTATTAGAAAACATTAGTTGCTTTCAAATGACTTATATAACTTGTATATAAGTAAAAAGCTGTTTATCAATTTTAAGATCTTAAAAAGAATCAAGTTTATTTAATCCTTCTATGGTATAAATGGTGGAACGTTGTTTTACTTTTTTTTCTTTTTTTTTACCAGTACTAAAAATCCTAATGTTGAAGTGTTTACAATTAGATTAACTGTGATCGTTATATTTTTTTGCGAAACTTTCTATATAATTATAGAACTAAACTATTAAAAACCATGAATATTACAAATCAGTCAATCATCTAGCAAACAAACAAACAAACAAACAAACTTTTACGAGTTCATTTCAATGTCTGATTGTTTTACTTTTTAACAATCTTATGTTGTGAATTTTATAAATCCATTGGGAAATTAAAATTTCTGAAAAGAATAAACAAGAATATTTGACTATTTGAGATGTTTTATTATTTTTATAAGTGAGTGATTGAAATTTTAATATTTCAAAACAGTAAATGATTATTAGAGTACCAATTCATTCTTGTTTAATTTGTGAAAATTATATTTGAAATAAACTTAGAGATTGAAGTTTAAATAATTTTAATGTTTTGTCCACGAAATTCGTCCGGATTTCATCAGGATGATAATCAAAATTATCAAAGAATATATTAAGTTTTTGATGGAGTTTTGTACTATGAGCTGGATGGTTTGGTCTCGGAGCTTTCATTATTCTTTTGAACGATATCATTAGTACAAACTTCAGATAGAAGTGAAGCGTTCGAATTTCTCCACATGTGGTTTATAGCATGTCCTGCAGATCTCGATGTTGATTGGTTCTTGTTGATCTTAAACCTGTCATTGTTTACTTCGTTGTTTTGGTTGCATCTCGCTTAGGTTTGATATTTGTTCTTATGTTTGTGCAGAAGTTTCCTGATTGGTTGATAAATTGGATCGATCGCAATATGCTTGTTGATTGCTGATTGACCTGAATGCCAAGTTTCTAGACATTCTCCGGTGTTTTTTGAATTTTCTCGATCCAAGATTTCCACATTTTTCCAGTCAAATTAATGTCCACAGTTGATGTCGCTCAAAAAATGATGAAAGCTCCACGATCAAACCATCCAGCTCAGAGAACAAAACTCCATCGAAATTATCCACCTGAGCTACAAATCTTCACCATCTTACTATATTAAGTGCTTATTCAATCATATTCAGATGTTGACTTTAGTAGGTAATATGAGTTGGTTATATATGAATCATATGAAAAGTTCACAGTGTATAGATAAATGAATGATGATTGTGTGTATATGTGTATGTGTAAGTTTGAGTTATTAATTAGGTGTTAATCTGTTTTTATTAGAAATAAAACTAAGAGTGTAAAATGGAAATGATTTCGGTGTGTCAATGTCAAATACATAAATGTAATGCTAAAACATCCCAATGAATTTCTGTCAGAATAACAATGCATTTAAAAAAAAGAGGTTGGATAAAGATACGGTCCGAATGTTCATTAATAAACATTTTTAATTTTTTTTAATAGTACTTAGTATGTTCTACAGTAATTTTTGGAAGATTCGATGTCACAGATTTCCCAGGCATAGCATGTATATTTTTGAGTTGTAGTTAATTATACAATTATAATGCTAAAGTTTAATCTGAATACGATTGATATGTGATGTATGCTACGTATGTCAACAGACTTAAGTATTATGTAACACCAAACGGAAGTGTAAAACCTAGCAGCAGAAGATCAAGAAGATCAGTTTCAAGTGAATAGAAAATAGAAAGAGAAAGGAATTGTAGATTGGCAGAATCATCCAGAATGTGAAAGACAAATGATGAAAATATGCAAATGAAGCATTTAATATATGGTTCTCATATTTTACCAAGATATTCTGTGGCTTCGTATTAAAATATAATTGTTTGTATTCACCTGTGTTCTCGACCGCTTCAGATATGCCTAATCTTTATAGCTGAAATAAGGCTGACTTGTATAAGTCTATAAATACATTATGTAATTATCATGAAACGCATTTATACATTGCTTTATTGAGAGCATGAATTACTATTACTAACAGAAGACAGATTTATAGGCATATAAATGTGCTTACTTTAAATCTAACTTTATGGGTATCGTAAGGCAGAGAAAAATTTGTTTCCACCATTGAAAATCAATCATTTTGCATGGACACATTCACTAGTACAAAAAATGAAAGTTTTATCGACCAAGACCTTTGAAAAATTAAATAAAACATCGTCTTTTTTAAAAGATGTTCAACTAATCAGATTTCCCGTGGTTCAATGACCAATTTTCTTCCTCTTTTTTTAATGAGACTATTCAACCATTTCATTTCATTAAATAAGTTTTACTTAGTTTATACTAAATAGCAAATAAAATAAACAATAATTTACAACAACAAAACATAAAGGTAACAACATTGAATAACATAGAAACCGGTACAACACATACAAAAAAAAATTAAAACAACCAATCAACCATTTACTAATTATAACATTACAACACACTTATTCACTTACTCTACTTAAATGATTAGTTATTTTATAACTCAAGCGTAAATTGATCAGAATCAAGGGCAAAAACAAACAATCAAACAACAAAACACTTCCCTCCCCCCCCCAAAAAAAACAAAGACTTTGACAAGATTATTTAACTCAATTATATTCATAATCTTATTTTTATTAAGTATTTCAATTATAAGTTATTTATCATTACGATATAGTAAAACAAATAAATTGAACTAAATAGTAGTTTATGGAAATTAATCATATAGTGATACTCATTTTTCATTCATTGACTTCGGTTGTTTGTTTGTTTTACAAATTAAATAATTTAATTAATATAATAACTACGAAATATGTTAATTGATTGGAAAAATGACTGGTGATTAATTGAAATCATTTACAAAATTCAATATTGGTTGTTCTTTATTTAAATGAAATGTGTAAGGAGGGTAATATGAAAATTTACATCATTTATAGTTTGTGATTAAATAATGGTTTTAATGTTTAGAAGAAAAAAAGTTAATAAAATTATAATAAACATTTTTTTGATTATTTACTATTATATCCCGATGAGATTAATGAATGGTAACTTTTGAGAACTATTTATGAACCAATACGTTACATATATATTTTTATTGAATAATTATTAAGTAGCTAAAGTATGCATATTCGTGTTCTTTTTATTAAAAGCTTCATTTTGACCTATTGACTAGTATTATACGATTTACCGTTCTTGAGTTATGCTTAGTTTATTAATTACAGTCTTCCATAATCACAAGCACGTTTGGACGGATCTTGTACAAATGTTATTTTTTATTTTATGGTTTGATGTGGTCTGTTTGGTTTGTATATGAACTCAGTATGTTTGAAATACATGATTCATATCTCAGAGGCTGAGATTGGTGTTCTGGACTTCACAGGTAGTGCTAGACTGGAAGAAGAACCGATAAGGACTCTAGAAAGCTGATACGGGTTTTATGCGTCATTGGTCCAATCGATAATTCACTGTTCTCTAATAGGAGGTATAATTATGTTATACAGTCATAGGGGCAAAAACCCATAAGTTAATACATTAACAACGAAGGTAAAAGTGATAGTTAAAGTTGACCTGTAATGTAAGTTACTATGTTAAGCCCATACACCTTATTCTAGCTCTTGGGTAGGCCAGTTTTTCTATTCTTCTTATGTTTTGACTTTGTTAATTATTCACTTATCAACTCTGACTTTTTATATGAGTGTTCGTGTGTACACTTCTTATCCTATTCATCACATGTCTGTAACGTATTTAAAATATATTTATTTAAATATAGATTAACAGTTGAATAAATGGAGTTGGCTCACACACCATCTTCACTGTGCATCAGATATTGAAAACAGATATTGAACTTCTGCTTTTTGTATTACGAAGTTCCTCAGTAGTAAGGATCAGGAATGAAACTTAAAACTGTAAGGTATCATGATGAGCCATTAACTTTCAGATTACTGAGCTGGTATTCAGTAGTTTAGTTTTTCAATTTTAATCATTTGAATATATTATGGAACCATAATCTATTACGATTGATGATACTTCAAAATTTCGCAAATAACATGTAGACTTACAGATGAAGTTTTATGTACTTTTAATAATCATGATTAAAAACTTAATATACTATTAAATAAACACAAACTTTCTCAGCCAGTGTAATAATTTAGATTATTCAATCTTTAGTTGATGACAATGATAGTATAGTTAGAAGGAGTCAAAATGCTGTATTTAAGTAAATTAAACTCAGTATTGTTCCGTTACACGTCAAGTACAAGTGAGTTCGAGAATTGATTTTTTTTCCTGATGGAAATCAGTTAGGGAATCCAATGAAGATAAGGGGGTACTGTGGTGTTTGAATGAACTAATGACTCCTTTGTACTTGTTGAATGTTTGATTTCGAATTCTAAATACAGTACATTCGTTAGTGCTTATGTAGTACTTCTTGATTCAATTGCGTTATCCCTGGGATTCTTAGTTCATACTTTAATTCAAATACTTCTAATTATCATATTGGCGTCGCGATGGGGCCTGCGATGGAACAGTTAGATATTCATTCGGATTTTGATGCTTATGAGGATTACTTTGAAAGGTTCGAAATCTGGGCTATGACCAAGGAAGATGATGAGAATATTAATATTGTAGCACATTTTCTCACATTCATCGGAAAAGAAGCATATAGCTTAATAAAAATTTTGGCTTTACCGGAAAAGCCCATTTCTCTTCCTTATACAACTCTCAAGGAACTACTTCTACACTATGCTAAGTATACAAATTTCGAATGCGGTAAAGGGAGATTTCGTAAAATAATTCATGAGGATATAAAAAATTCCACTACATTACGTCGCCCCATCCCAGTGCATACTCAGGATTATGCAGATAATTCATTTGGGAATTGCGATGCAGTTGACGAGGATGGGCACAAGTTTGGTCAATGTTTGTGCTGTGGCAGGTTCCACCCTTTTAATTCATGTAAATTTCGTAATTGTAAGTGCTTTAAATGTGTTGATGTTGGACATATTCAGTCAGTTTGTAATACTACTGTTCATGTTGCTGCAACTAATATTAAGTCTTTTGATTCTGATTCTATTAATCTGAATATTTATAATGATCATTTATCTTTATCGACGATTTCAAAAGACAGTTTAGAGTCATATAGCAGTTCAGAGTTAAATGAAACTCAAGATTCTTGCGAGACAACAATTTCTATTGAATCAACCTATCAGATTTCTCATGTTATTGTACCAGATATGGTTTTTCCTAATGATTCACATATTTCTGGTGAAATTTCTTACAAATCTGGTGAAAATATTTCGAATAAACCTAATGATGATAAAAAAACTGATGTAGTTTTGATAGATGCTGATTTTTCTAACGATCCTTTACTCTGCAATGACATTCTTAATAAATTCGAGGAAACTATTTCAGAAGAATCGAATCTTGATGTCATATCAAATATTGTTTGTCCTCATGATGCATTTGTTTCTTGTGAGAAACTTGTTCAATGCGAAGCACGAGTATTAAATGAGTTAGAGTCTGATTACAATTCAGATGATTCCATATCAATTATTGTTTGTCCTTATCATAAATTCACTTCCGATGTTTACTCTAGTCAAATTGAGAAAGATGATTTAAATGAAGCCACATTATTCATAACTTGGGGATATGAAGATCCGACATTATTTCGTGGGGGAGGATAGTCTGAATGTCTATGGTTGAAATTCTAGGTAGCAGTACTTTCAGTACTCAACGGACATGATGATTGCACACAATCCCAGAAATCAAGTGAGTCTGTTCCGATTTCAGTTGTTTATTCTAATAATAATGAGTGCATTCTAGATAATGCAGAGTCTTTATCCAATACGTTGTCGGACAGACACAGCATGAACTTGAGGAGAAGACGTACAATTGATTACAGACACTTAGACTCTAATTTAAGCTGTGGCGGATGTGGTGTTTGAATGAACTAATGACTCCTTTGTACTTGTTGAATGTTTGATTTCGAATTCTAAATACAGTACATTCGTTAGTGCTTATGTAGTACTTCTTGATTCAATTGCGTTATCCCTGGGATTCTTAGTTCATACTATAATTCAAATACTTCTAATTATCATAGGTACTTATATTAAATTTGTTAGACAAGCTATATTCGCTTTCATTTGTTAGAGCAAACGAATAAACATTTTAGTCTGTTTAGAATTAATGATCAATGAGAAGATACTGTGAACTATATTTGTTTCTAAGATTGTGGTTTATTTTTCTTTAATGTCTATAGATGTTTGTTTATATTTTACTTTTGATTTAAATGAAACAATAAACATTACCAAAATTATTCATTTTATTGAATATGCGATTATCACAATTAAGTTCCCAAAAATTTCCTCAAAAATGATGTAATCTATAAAATTATTAACTCGAACATAATAACTTTTTATGAGTTTGAATAAATTAAGGTCTAGTGTCTTTCTATAGAAGGATATGAAGTAGTTTTAAAGAGCAATTTATAAATCATGTTTTCATCACTATAAAAGTGCATTGGAATTAAAAAGCGATGTTAATTTATCCAGAGGTTTTGTATTAAAAATGTTAAAATTAGAATAACATAGTTTCGAAATAACATTAGCTGAAGTTTTCTACCTATTAAACACTTAAGGTAAAATAGAATCGGGGGATTTGTGGAGATTGGGGTAATTATAATAGTTGAATTCTTTAGTCGATCTAAGTTAAACCACCATTGAAGACCTGAATGCACTGGATGACCATTTTGTCCCAGTATGGGATTCCCTGGTAGTGCGCGAGACCTAAGGTCAGGGATTCAAGTCCTCCATGTGGGATCGTGGATGAGCACTGCAGAGAAGTACCATACTGGGATGAAACACTTATTCAATGCTTTTATGTTTTCGATGGTGGTTTAGCTTAGATCGACCCGTGAATTCAACAATTACAAATACTTTAAGTAAATGTCTGAAGTAACAAAATACAAGAAACTAACTGATAAAAAAATTAACTTACGATGAAATATTATTGATGGTACAGTAGTAAAACCTTGACCAGAAAAATCGGCAATTTGATTCGATTGAGCAGACTCGTCCTCATCATCATCATCATCATCGTCGGAGCTAGTTGAGTCTGTTTCATCACTATCATCACCGTCACTAGTATCACCACGATTACTAGATGAACTTGTGCTGTCACTTTCAGTAAAACTTATAATAACTGTATTACTACTAGTGGTACGTAGTTCACTTTCATTTAAACTGCTGCTTTGATTTGATCTTGAATTATCTAAATCACGTAGACATTTGTTATCTAAGTGTGAATAATTTAACTAACCACTTAACATTTCATTTATTACGTTTGTTTCTTTTATTTCCCCTTTCACATTATCACCACTGCTTTTGAGTATATCCTCTTTATTGTTATTATTACTCATCTGGCTTATATTTGACTAATATAAAACTAATGGTTTATCAATCGTAACTTCGATGTTAATAATATTTATTTTTAGATGTTATAATTCAAATGAACGCCATATTATATATACTATTAAAACAAATGATAAGAAAGATGGTCTTGGTACGAGAATACTACTTATAATCATTTGATGACCTTGTTGATTAGTTAATTATAAGTAGGTTCCAAATATAGATAATATGTACATATTGTTTAAATTCACCTTAAGTTGACATTAAATAACCTTTAGATTATATCATTAATCTATCATAATTGAATATGTAATACTGTTTACTCTTTTCTAATGAGTTCAATTTCAATTTTAGTTTGTGGGAAGATTTTTTTTTGAAAAAAAAGCAAAACACAACAGTCATTAAAATCACTAAACTTCATTTTGATAGTCTAAAATGTGATAGAATCTTTTATTGTTTGTATGTAGTGAGAAAACATAACTTGAAACATATTTTGTATTAGGCAATATAAGGAACAGATGGAAATTTTCTCGATTTTCCGTATTCATGAGAATGGTATAATATGTACACGGTAAAAAATGAAGTAAGAAGGGTATTAAACTAGCTTCATATAAGAATGATAGTATTAACAATTGAATAAGTTAAGCATGAAATATTATAATACATCGTTAATATAAAGTTTTCGTGTAAGAACTTCTATATGAAATGAGAGAAAAGAAAAATAACAACTTAGAATAAAATTTGAGAAGATTGAATATAAGGGAAATTACAATTTTTTTGTTTTATTTTGTGATAATGATCGTTTGTAAAATTCTCTATTGATGGCATTTTTTAAAAAAAAGTACTGCTTAGAAACCTTTTATTTACTGAATGACGACTATTATCAAAAAGGGTTTTGTAGAGATTTTTAGGAATTTCAATAGTTGAAATCATGAGTCAATTGAATATAGACCATCATGGATAACCTGAAAGCACTGGACGTCCCAGTATGGGACCCCTCATCTACATCCCGCATCCACGAACCCACCCTCTGCAAGATTCGAACACAGGACCTATCAGTCCAGCGCGCGCGAGCTAAGCCAATGATGTACGGTGGCGCAATTTCGTGGATTAGTTGAAGTTAGACATTAACACCGTTGGATACCGACCGTTAGATGCCGACTGGCTCAGTGATCTAATGGTTTAGCACTCGCGCGCGAGACTGATAGATCCCGGGTTCGAATCTCTTAGGGGGCGGGATCGTAGATGCGCACTTTTGAGGAGTCCCATACTGGGACAAAACGGCCATTCAGTGCTTTCTGGTTTTATATGATGGTCTGCTTTCAATTGACTCATGATTTCAACTACTGAAATCACGATTAATTTGAAATCGTTCGTCATAATGATAAACGATTAAAAAATATAAATATTCCTCATAGAGATATTCAATTCAATAATTATATTTTTCAGAAGAAAAATAAGGCAACTGATTTCATAAAATATGTGAAAATTATATTTGAAATAATTCCAGCGATTAAAATTTAATATAATTCCAACGTTTCGTCCATCTAACTTGTCTGGACTTCTTCTTCGCTGAAATTATTTCAAATATTATTTTCACATATAATGACTTTTCTATACTCGGCGCATAATTTCTGTCAAACTATACTTTCTAATCTTGACGAATATCGGTATAAATGATTTCATAATAGATTTTTAGAAGTTTGAATAAGTTAACATAGTTAGAAATGAAAGAGTAAGTTATCATTAACATTTGATTATAATTAGGCTACAATGTGAAATGACTTAAGCTTAAATTGTGGAAAGTTAGATTACTATTTGATGAGTGAATGGTACTGGATTTATCATAAGATTTAAAGACAGTGAAATTATTAACAATGATTATACATAATGAGGAATAATTTAAGTATTTCCTGGTCTTTCGTGATTGATAGACCAATATCTTGATACATATTTGACAGAATCTTATTATTGTTATTTGAAGGAACCATGTTTAGGAAAAAAATAATGATCGGTATAGGGTTAAGGTGATTGTCATGTTTTAGATTGAAATCATGAAACGATTGATTTAAACAACCATCGTGCGTGATATCTCGGAGTTCTAGTGAGAATCTGTGACTAGTGGAGGTAATTCATGTCAAGTAGAGACATGTATCTACCTCAGACAATGGAAGATGGTCGCACACTTCTGTGAATTGCTTGAAGTTAGACATTAACACTGTTGAAAGGCGGCTCATTGTTCTAGGGGTTAGGCGTTCGCAAGATAAGTCGAAGGTCCTGGGTTCGAATCCTCAGAGTGGGATCGTGGATGAGC
This sequence comes from Schistosoma spindalis, assembly GCA_946903255.1. Taxonomy (NCBI): domain Eukaryota; kingdom Metazoa; phylum Platyhelminthes; class Trematoda; order Strigeidida; family Schistosomatidae; genus Schistosoma; species Schistosoma spindalis. The sequence goes on along the minus strand of OX336417.1, from coordinate 31,898,408 downwards.
ACTGTCGAGGAGTCTCACACTAGAACGAGACGGTCATTCAGTGCTTTTAGGTTATTAATGGTAGTCTAACATCAATAGATTCATGATCTCAACAAACAAATGAATTCTACAAGTTGATTTGACGTGCTAGTTTTAAATGTGAATTTTAAATAATTTCAAATGAGCTTATTCATGATAAAGTGGATTATGATTATTCGACTAAAAGTACAATACTTAGTTGAGATCAAAGTCATTATATATATATATATATATATATATATATATATATATATATATATATATATATATATATACGAAGGGTATGAAATCTTAAGTAGAAAATATATATATATATATATATATATATTCTTCTGTTCAGCAAAAGTTAAATTAACCATTCCAACAGTTCTGTTGAAGTAATTGCTTTTCATATAAATCATTTGTAATGAATAAAGAATATATTAGTTGATAATAAATTGTATATATGTAACAGTTTTGACAAACGTTTATTAAAACGGTAATAATTTCTGAATATATGTAACATTTATGATTAACCATAATATTGAGTACAATATTTCTTTACAAGACACTGTACACAAATCCTGCTTCCAAAAAGATGTGTTCAATTATATTTAAAATAGCTAAAATGAACTTATAAGTTGATCAGGGATAAAATATTTCAGACTGTAATCATAAGAATCCACGGCCTTGGAATCTTTCTTAAGATAACAAATGGTGAAAGTTTCAGGAGGATTTAATAACATGAATTAAGGCGATATCGAGGCAATCCGCACATGATCTATATATGCCAATAAGAGACTGATCAGTTGAAGTCCTAAACATTAATGAGAAGATTCAAACAAACAAAACTGCAATGAAGACTTGCAACGAAGGAATGTATTTCTATGTTGTGTTCTCAGAATCATTTAATTCTCGGAGAATGTAATATCCTCAACATCCTGTCCTTGAGCTACGAAGACTTTTCATCATATTTCTACTTGAAAACACTTATGCGGCGTGAAATATTTAGTAAAATTTTGAACGAGTTTTACCTTCGTGAAAATGGTAGCTGAATTGAAGCAGTATTCAAACGAAGCTTTTGAGTGCCGATATTATGTCAACCAAAGTGCATTTATTTACATAATTTCTCGAGACTAATTTAATTAATCAACAGATTTGTTGACATATTGAAAGATCGACGTACAACAAATGAACTGTAAGCGGATAAGCGCAGCTAATAGAACAATTATTGAACATTCTAAAACATTGTATATATATGATCTTACATATGTTCTTATCCGGAAGCTTTTTATATTGTGGTTAGTACGATATCTTTTAAATTCTGGTTCACCATTATCATACTCAGAAAGAGAAAAAGATAAATGTCAAATTTCTTAATCTGAACCTAAGTGGATTTGGGATTGTATCTCACGAAAGAGATCCAAACTGAAATTAAATCACTTTTAAGTGCTTTCTGATTTTTAATGGTTTTCAAGCAATCCGTTATTTAGATCTTTTAACAAATATGACCAAGCTATTCAATAACAACTAAGTTTTACTTCTAAAAACTATTTTCAAGTTAAAATAATCTTAGTCAACAACACAGATTGTTAATAAACTAGTTAAGAACATTATTAAGTTACAAAAAAATATTTTTCATTTAAAATTAACTACTTACTTACGTCTGTTACTCCTCATAGAGGAGCCTAGGCCGTTCACCAGCATTCTCCATCCAACCCTGTCATGGGCAATCCTTTCAAGCTCTTTCCAGTTCTTATTCATCCTTTTCATATCTGATTCTATTTCCCAAAGTAATGTGTTCTTTCGCCTTCCTTTGTTCCGCTTCTCTTCAGGATTTCAAGTTAAGGCTTGTCTCGTGATGGTGAACTACTACAACCATCATGAAGAAGGTACAAGTATTTATAAATAGTTGTCTACGCAAGATACTCAACATCCATTGGCCGGATACCATCTGCATCAGTCTAATGTGGAAGAGAACAAATCAGCTTCCAGTTGAGGATGGAATTAGGAAAAGAGGATGGGAATGGATAGGACATATATTGACGAAATCATCAAACTGCATCACGAGACAAGCCTTAACTTGAAATCCTGAAGAGAAGCGGAACAAAGGAAGGCGAAAGAACACATTACTTTGGGAAATAGAATCAGATATGAAAAGGATGAATAAGAACTGGAAAGAGCTTGAAAGGATTGCCCATGACAGGGTTGGATGGAGAATGCTGGTAAGCGGCCTATGCTCCTTCACAAGGAGTAACAGGCGAAAGTAAGTAAGTAAATAAGTAAGTAAGTATTAGTTAATTGATACCTAGGAAGATTAAATATTTTAACCTCAAATATTCATTTTTAAATCCATAATTAAGAGTGTTTTAATTACATTTTACTGTCTATATAATAACCATTACATTACAATTATTAATATGATTTGGGAAATAGATTGATATTTAATGTATATTGATTCAAGATAGTTACGTCATTAATGTTCACAACATGAAACTATTGATGTAAGCTCTTAAAATGAACAGGAATTCGAGTTGATCAAAAAGGAAACAATTACGTTTTACAATAGAACAATATTCTTGTGTCTGAAATATTAGAAATAAATTCAATCAAATTAGATGAACGCAATACATGCTAACATAATAGCTAAAATATTATTACCCGAAATGTTATTTATTTGTTAAGATAGAAATCTTCCCGGGTATGCCTTAAGTCATATTATCTCTTTTTAGTTCATTTCATATTTGTCATCATTTATATTTGGTGAAACGTGTTTGTGGAACTGTCGATTAGAACTCCATATAACATATAACTTTACCAAATAAAATGGAAACACTTGTTTAATTTCGTGTATACACGCATTAACTGGAATTCGTAAAAAGTCACATCTATTTCCGTGGAAAGATTTATATTCTCTATGGAACTAAACATCTATCATTGAATAATCACAAGCTTAACTATGTTGTTCATAATAAAAATGAACTAAGTTTTTAGTAATTTCAATAGTAGAGATCATGAGTCAATTGAAGCTAGATCACCATGGAAAACTTTGAAGCACTGGATGGCCGTTTCGTCCTATCGTGGGACTCTTCAGCAATGCACATTCACGATTCCACCTCGTAGGATTCAAACCCAGGGCCTATCAGTCTTTCGCACAGGCGCTTAAACACTAGACTATTGAGCCTGCCGGCATCCAACGGTGTTAATGGCTAACTTCAATCAGTCACATCCACCATTGTCTTCAGTGAGTTACTATCTTACAACAGACTCGGTTGAACTTCACTGGTAACTGCTTCCCACTAGAACTCCAGGATATACCTCTTGAAGTTAGTCACTAGTAAGCATATGTTGATTCATATCAGAAGACGTTTTGTGAATGTTGTAGTAATTTCAACAGTTGAGATCACGAGTCTAGTACTCTAATGGCTAAGCGCTCGCACACGAGACTGATAGGACCTGAGTTCGAATCTCGTGGGGCGGTGTCGTGGATGCACACTGCTGAGGAATCTCACAATACGACGAAACGGCCGCCCAGTGCTTTCAGGTTTTCCATGACGGTTAGGTTTCAATTGACGCATGATCTCAACTATTGAAATTACTATAATAGCCACAAAAACTCCTTCTGATACTAAATTTATAGTATTTATTTAAACTTTTAAATCTAAATTTTATCTTAACCTATCATTTCATTCAAATTAGCAACAATTGAAAATCATTTCAAAAGTTACAAACTAGAACAATTCTCAATATTCATTTTATACTTTGAAAGAAAATATGATGTAACTTATGGTAAATGGAATAATTTATATTTATCGTTTAAACTTGTTAACATTTAAAAAAAATTGATTAAAGAATCAATTTAAGTAATAAAACATACTTCCATCAGTTATTCATGTTTTATAGATCATTTTAATATCAACGTTTTTATTGTAAAGTGATTGTATTTCATTTGGATTAACCTAAGTTTTTTTTAAAATGAACATTCGTTATGTTTAAAGTAATGTATTACTTTGAGATGGTAGAGATTTGTAGCTCAGGTGGATGTTTTTGATGGAGTTTTGTTCTCTGGGCTGAATGGTTTAGTCGTAGAGCTTTCATCGTTCTTCTGAACGATATCAACTTTAGGTAGAAGTGAAGTGTTCGAATTTCTTCACATATGGTTCACAGCTTGTCCTGTAAAACTCGATACGACCTAGATACAACCAAAACAAAGAAGTAAGCAATAACAGGTTTAAGGCCAACAAGAACCAATCAACATCGAGGTGTACAGGACAAGCTGTGAACCACATGTGAAGAAATTTGAACACTCCACTTCTACTTAAAATTTATGTAGATGATGTCATTCAGAAGAATGATGAGAGCTTCACGACTAAACCATCTAGTTCAGAGAACAAAACTCCACCAAACAAAAATGTATTGCTTTAAATGAATAACACTCGAGGTGTATTTTTTTTCTTTTTTGAAGTATACACACATATTTTCATTATTTAGTTCGTGTTCAATTCATTTTAGCCGCTATTTTTATCGTGTCCTTGAAAATGTCCAATATTTAACTGTTTATTTTATTAAATATGTAAAACATACTTAAGTAGTATGTTTATTTTATTTTAGTTTCTCCATTAACTATTTGATGATGAATAAACAGTTCCTTTCTAATTCTGTTGTGCTTGTTTTGATTGTTCTCTTGATTTTCTATTCATTGTTACATGAATGATAATTTAAAGTGTTTCTTTTTTCATTTTCCAATAGAACATCTTAATTTTATAGAACTATTTTCAGTACGAGTGATATTAACTAAAGAAGTAATACAAATTTTAACAGCAGTTGAAGTGTTTAAACATAGTTTAAGGTTCCTCAAGAATGAGATACCACGATCTTTAGGGTTCATAGTGAAAGAGATAATTTAGTCTAATGAGTGATGGAACAATATAAAAATATTGTAAGATACTCATACTTCAAAATGGGACCAATGATTATAAGCAGAGATAAATGGCGGCTAACAATCGAATCCAGAACGCGCATTTCGTCCTACTTGAGACTCGCCAGCTGGATGTACCCGCATCTCTGAGTTAATGGTAATTCTGGAACTTGAACACAGTACAGTTCACTTCAAATGCTATCGTGTTATCCACTTAGATACTAAGTCCATATAGTCATTAACTTGTGCAATGGGGTGAAGTTTTAATTTAATTTGTAACAATTGTCTGAATCTTTACATTGATATTTAGGACCGTAATTGATCAGCCTCTTATTGGCATGTGTGTATCTTGTGCGGATTGCATCGATATTGCTTGAAATCACCAGCATTATAAGCAGAGATGGATAGTGGCTAGAAGTAGAATCCAGTACAACCCATCTTTAGTATAATTGTGATTTGAAGTTATATTGAGACCATTCACACAAGATGCACATATGCTAATAAGAGACTCATTAATTGAAGTCTTAAACATCAATTGGGTGGATTCAAACAACCAATACAAAAGGATCAATGTTCATTATAACTGCACAACTGTTATACACCTATAAATGTTATTAAATTATGTTTGCTAATATAATTATAACAATTGATCACCATTCCGATAAACCGATAAAGGATTTGGTGATGAATTTAACAATTTTTTCTGATCTTTCTCTCATTTTGTCTATATTAATTATTATATCAATAACATATTATTGTGTGACGGTCTGTTTGTTATTATATTCACATCATATGATAAGATTTTCTGGCTTATATACCAATGTCTCATTTGGAACTTATTGATTTTACGATGATTTTATTAATTAAAAGAATATCGCTTTGTTTATAGTCGGTAAAACTTTTCTTCTCATGTGTTCTTTGTGAACTTTCAAAAGGTATGCCGAAAAAAACTTATTAATTCATAGAATTAAGTTCTAATTAATTCACTACAGGATTCGTCTCCAATCACAATAGAAGCAGAGCATGATTGAATTTACAAAAATAATGAATAGTGATTGAGGCAAAACTACTTTGTACATTAAAATCAATTAGCCAGCTATACTAGTCAAATTTGAAAACATTTCATAAATTGGAGATTTACTTGTCCAAAATTAAAACCATTAAGAACTATGCTATTTCCTATAGAGTTGTAAATTTCGTAAGAATAGATTTGAATATATTTAGTGTTACATGCAATCAAAATTAATACTACAGATCAGTGTCATAATCACAAATAATTTGTAACATTTTGTAATGTGATGTAACACACTTGATGGATTCTAGGAACTTAGTAAACAGTATTTTGATCTTCCATGTATAAGATTTTATTGGTTAATTTAATGGAGTTTACTTTCGTTTCACTTGTCCTACTGAATTTTAGGATTTTGATCAGTTTTTTGGTTTCTTAAAAATTGGCTTCATCTAAAATCTTCAGTCGGCCATGGTTTGTTTGTTTTCTAAGGAATAGGGTTCCTGATCCCATGATCAACCTTCATATGCCCGGCGTTCGAACTGACAGATTTAATTAAATATAGTCCGATGGTATTTTTACTTGATTACTATGTAAAAGCTATTAAATGTGTGTTATAAAGGTGTCAATTACTATTAATGATTGAAAACAAGGAACAATTACAATTTCAACGATGTGAAGTAAGAATAGAAAGACTTGTACAACTGAAGATTTATTTACCCCAAGAACATGACGACTCTAATTCAAACTACACTCTTTTATGTATGAATTCGCACACGCATTTGATCATTTATTAGTAAAAAGATTACGTATATGGAAGTTTGACAAAACCGCATGTTGCCTGGCATGCTGAACATAGTCCATGTTAATCTAATACAAAGAATATCATACCTTAAATAGACATCACATTGAAATAAATCAATGCTATACTGAATGATCATCATATTGAATGAAAAACTGAAGTAACGTTGAGTTAAAAAGGTAAGTTTGTCTTGTCGATCCGTCGTATCATTATGAGGAAAAACTACTTACAGTACAGAAGTTAATAATTTTATTAAACTATAAAATTCTGAATTCAATGGAATTTATGGAATTTTATTACATCAAGTAATAAATTAACTAAAGTTTACAGAGACTAAAGGACTAAAGTTGTGTCACTGTTAAAAAGAGTGACATCAGTTTTTTTAGAATTTCAAAAGATATAGGATCTACTACATTAAACAAACATCTTCCTTTGAAGAGTAATGATTGGCGTAGCCTAACTATTTAATCTAAATTGTAGGCTGATAAATTCAAGATTAAAAAATAGTAGTCATTATAAAGTTTTCTTTGTGAATAAATAAATGATCGTTAGTTTTCCTCTTTATGCGAATAATTTTAAGGAAACCACACATTTTTTTAGCAAACAAAACTGTGGAAACGTCCACCACTGAACTAAAGGAAGCTGTAAAAGAGCCAGAAATATTCTATTCAATCATTATTTGGAAGAACACTTCAGATTCTTGACATGTAGCTTCTCGATTGAACAAATGCTACAAACCACTGCTTGTGGATTATATGAATGTAATGATGATTTCGTTTTAATAAAATGATAAATACAGCAGTGTTTTGCACCATATTTGACTGGTCGGAATAAGATTTTTTTACCCATCTTCTGTCTTTTAACTTACGACTTGGATGGTACAAGCATTTGAGTTCTCAGATTGTACGTGGTATAGCGAAAAATTCAGGTTTTAAATATGACACAAATGAACGGAATTTAACGTCGTACAATTACCACTAATAAAACATTTATGACCTGTGACATTCTAATAAGCTCCCGAATGCCCTAGTACGGCTGAGAGTGAAGAGACTCAGCCCTCCCTCTCGAGTTGCTCTTACATGACCACGTGCATACAATCACTGCCAGGAATGTCCTACTCATTGATTTCTCGCATCAGAGGTATTGTTTATGAAATGAAAAGAACGAACAGCGAATTTTCGGCGCTTTAACCGAGTTAATGGACACAGAGCTTTCACCTAAGGGAGTTGGAAAACGCTGATTTCAAACCAATAGTGCACATGAGCTTCAGGATCTTGAAGGAAAAAATGGCGTATAAAGCAATTGTTGGTCACCAGCTACCATGGGACTACATTTTCTGACATTGCTACACAATCTTATGTATCAGACCCTAAGGTCGAATGCTCCGTGTGTGGCCCCCTAAGAAGACTACCTACATCGGCTTAGGCTTTCGAACAATATCCCAACCCTTGCACAAATCGAATAATTTAAGTGACGCATATCTATTTAGTGCCTTTTTGTATCAGTGTATATGTGTTTAAACAAATAAATCCTAATATGTCATATGAATATTTCCAGCAAAACTATTATGGTTTGTACTTCCAGTAGATAATTTATAAGTATTCTATTTTAGTAATATCATATTGCATCTATACATTTCAACATTTCAAAGAAATACCTACTATTCTCAAATATATATATATATATATATATATATATATATATATATATTCGAATCTAATAGTCAAATTTTGTTTTATCCTGTAGTACTACATATTGTCCAATAAAACGTTCATAATCTTAAATTTTCAATATTTTCACTAATTTTCTATATTTTTTTAAAAAAATATTTAAATTTTCAATGGTTTTCTTTTATTAAATTTAAATGTTCAATTGTTTTGTTACTTTTATTTACAATCCTTATTTAAATAAATAAATAACTACTAACTATCTAAGTTGGCCCTGCTCGTCATGGAACAAAGGTTGTTTACATAATTATTTTAAAAAAAACTGAAATTTATTTTATTTATTTCCAGATTACATTAAAATTCTTATTTGGTTTTTTTTTTCGTTTTTCGTTTCATATAAGTTAAATCACTTATGTAAAATTCATATTTATTAATAAATGTAATATTTTAAAACAGGTAAACATAAAACACAAGCAACAATAATGTGTGTTTTGGTTGAAGAGTTCTAGAAGATAAAAAGAAACAAGAAAAAAAAAGAAGAAACAAATGATGTTCGCTAGTAAACTTTTTTATCAAGTTCCCTTAGAAGGATGAATAACTATCGGAAGAATATGTGGAATCAATATTGATTAATCTGGACGGTAAAAGAGAAAAACAAACAAACAAAAAACAAACATTCATTTGATTTTTTTAAAATCATATGTGTTTATATATAAATAATGTTGAAATGATGCAATATGCAATTGCATTTTATAATTATTTTATATGATGTGTACAGTGAAAATAAAGTTAACCAATTTACTTTAGTCAATAATAATCAGTAACTTTCCTTTCATTTAGAAAAAAAACAAAAAAATATTATAATTGATTAAACACAATCACAATAAAAATATTAATTTGTAATGTGTAAAGCAATAAGATTGAAATTGTTACTATTTGGTGAATAAATTCAATTCTAAGTGAATTATTTATTTTGTTTGATTTTTTTTTGATTTTTAACAAAAATGGGGGGGGGTAGTTTATCGTGTAATCATGTTTATTTTTTGTTCTGTTGATTTATTTACTCTGTAAATGTAAGTTTACAATAAATTGATTAAAAGTAAAAAATAATGATAATAATCAATAATTTGTAATGATAAGAGATTTAAAAAGAATTAACTAAACTATAATTTTATTTCAAAACTGTTCATATATAATCTTCATCATAGTATTAATAGCGTTGATGAGGATAATGACAATGATGATATTGAAGATGATGAAGATAATAATAATAATAATGATGATTGATTGATTGATTGATTTAACCTATAAGATAAAGAGAAGTACTTATTATCAAACAAAATTCATAAAGAGAACAATAACACAAAGTCTGAGATGAAATAGATTAAAAATGGTGACAATAGAGAACAAATACTATGTATTTATGTTAACAGTTGAATAAAATAGTTTGTTTATGTTGTCATTATGATGATACATTTATTTAGTAACTGATTTCACTTAGAGAAATATGAAAAACTTGGGAACATTGAATATTTGTTTCATCCTTTGCATAGATGCGTTTGTAGTACACATAATTTTCTCCTTCAGGCATTACAATCTGTGATTTCTGGACCAGCAAAAAGAGTGTTATTTTTTAATCACTTATTTGGTTCTTGTTTATTATATCTGTTAGTTGATGATATTGTGTGATTATCACATTTTGAATGATACTCGTTCCATCTCTAGTATGATTAAAATTTTGAGAAATTTCGTATAAGAACAAAATCTATTCAAATGACTATGGTTTCAACGATTGAGTGGTTGAAGTTAGTTCATTACTTGAAACTGTTCTAATTTATACATCAACTATAAATACTAACCCTATTCATTGTGTAGTAGATGTATATGTTACTTTGATTCAATCTGGTTCTTGAAGTCGACACTCTTGAAGCAAACAAGACGCGGCAAAATGGAGTAAAGACTCCTCAAAGAACTAACTAAATATATTGAATTGGTTAGGAAAAATGTTAACACATACGGTTTCACTGCCATAAAAACTTGAAAAAACATACCAAAAGTGTTTGGAACATTTTTTAATTTAAACCTTAACTTACATAGCCTTTGCTTAAATTTATAAAGCCTTCTAAATCTTTGACAGAAACGCGTTAGAAGACTGATTTAAAACAACCTTTCTAGTGTTATAGGAAACTGATAAAGGACTAGTACCTAGATTGATTAAATCCTCAATTACATAAAAATTAACATCTTTGTATGTTTTAAGTTTTGCTTACGTTAAACTACCCTGATAATATTGATTTGAATTCTCATGTTTAATAGATGGTATCTGTCAAGTTATTCTTCTTACCTTGTTGGTTATGTGGTTCTTTGTTTTCTGGTTTGAATCTATTTATTTCTTAAAAAAATATTTTGAATAGTTAATTTATGATTAAATAACTAGTTCAAATTGTATTGCGTTAATCATAATACGTTTATTTAAAGAAGTATATCTCATCATTACTCTATCTGAATACAAGTATTGATACATTGAAGCAGATCATTTTATATACTTGATACGTTTATTTATAAAACAAATAATGCCTTAGTCATATTTAATAAATAAATCAGTTGTAGTCATGGGAAAAAATAAATTTTTGCTAAACTACTTGTTAACTAGAATAGTTAATGACTAGGTTTGTATTTATAAAGCCCTGAAGGTTGTCAGTCTAAATACGAAAACTTATAATCATTAACTAACATTCATGGAATGAATTCGAGCAAAATTTCATAATACTTTAAATAAAACTCTTATTGATTTTATACGATTTGTTGTATTTATATAATTTGATTAGAATAATTTAATAATTGGGTTCGAGCCCCGTGTGAGGAATCGTGGATGTGCACTGCTGAGTAGTCCTATAATAAAACGAAACAGTCATTCAGTGCTTTTAAGTTTTCAGCGGTGGTCTAGCTTAGATCGACTAATGAATTCAATGATTAAAAACATACATGTTTATCAAAAAGTTATATTTAATGAATGAACAATGCAAATCAATTGGTTTTAGATATCTATAGAACAATGTTGTCATTTTCTTTCTATATATATATGTAATGAACTCTTTAGTTTTGCAGATTTATTAATATAATATGCAGTAAACAATCTATTATTTGGTATACTGTTTATAAATAAGCATTTGTGTTGTTTATATATTTGTATAGTTTCTAGAGTTTATCATATGTTCAATAATGACAGTGTAGAATTGAAGAATAAAGTGTAATATTGTAGGTTTGTGGAAATTTCTTAATTTTAAGTATTGGTAATATTTATGCTGTGGTAGTTTTAAGGATTTGTTAAAACTTATGGTCTTATGGCTTACTAATATATAATGTAATGATACCGACAATTAGAGAACAGTGAATTATCAACGGTACCAATGACGCATAAAACCAGTATGAGAAGTCTAGAGTACTTATCGGTTCTTCTTCCAGCCTAGCACTATCTGTCAAGTCCAGAACACCAATCTCAGCCTCTAAGATATAAATCATTTATTTCAAACATACTGGGTTTATATACCAACCAAACAGACCACATCATACCATAAAATAGGAAACAACATTTAAACAAGATTTAGCCGAAAGTGACTGTGAATAAGGGAGATGGTAATCGATAGATTGGGCATAAGTCAAGAACGGTAAATCGTATAGAAATAGTTATTAGGTCAAAATAAAGCTTTTAATACAAGGAACATGAATATGTATAGTTTAGCTACTTAATAAATATACAATAAAAGTATATATGTAACGTATTGGTCCATAAATAGTATGTATACATTGAAATAATGCTGTAGTTAAATTTAATAAATGGGAAAACCGTTACAAAATTCATAAACATTTACTCTTCAACACGAATGCAAGAAAATTATTCAGTGTTGTTTTACATGTCTAGTTGATTCTAATAACTTTACTGATCAACAGGTTGATTTTAAGTTTGCTTATAGAATTTATCCAGATTTATCAAGATTTCTTCATATTCAACTACTTAAAACAGCAGTACCTCTTGTCATTCAAGTAATAAAAGCTGATCCGTATGCACAAAAGAAATGTATTTCAAACAAGACAAATACGAGAATAGATGTTTGAATACGTATATTTTGTATACTCGTTAATCGGAAAATACAATCAAAGAATCGCAGCGAATGAAGCAAAGAATAGAGAGCAGAGTGAAATGACGCGCGGTGGAGAAGGCATGTGAGTCAACTTCATTTAATCAAGCGTTAATTAATATTTATAGCCATATAAAAATAAGCTACAGATATGTGATGAGTAGGATAAGAAGTGTACACACCTACGCTCATATAAAAACAGTGTTGATAAGTGAATAGTTAACAAACTTAACAAAGGTAAAACCTGACTCAAGAAAAATGGGCTGTCCAGAAGCTAGAATAATTTATGTAAGCTTAACATAGTAACTGACATTATAATTGTTTCAGATATCACTGTTTTTCATTTAACCCCTATAATGTCATTAATTATTGAGACAAAAACATTCTAATTTCTTTACATCATTCATATAACAATTCATTATTAATTTCCTTTCTTCCTTTTATTTACACGTCATTTTTTGTTGCTATTATTTACACCACATAATATAACATCCTAATTTTTCTCTTAAATCATCATGTTTCTCCATTGTTCATATATCCTCACAGAATGAATACCAAAAGCCTTATATATATACAGCTGAATACAAAATCTTGTTTATAGTGAAATTATATGTCTAGGTTTATATTGACGTAATTTAACGAATTGATTTAATGTCACATTTAAGACTGTATTTTATGATTGTTATTAATCTATACAGTTGAAATGTATTCATAAATGCAAATCGATTTTTATCAGTAGTTGATATAGTAACACAATAAATATTTAAACAATGATTTCTTCTATTCTTAACAATCATTTTCTATCAATAAAGATATAAATTTATTAAGTTTTATCTATTTACCAAATAATTATAGAAGAATATTATACAGTTAAATTGTAAGTATCATGATATACTTTTATGAATATAGTGAAAGATAAAGTGAGTTAAACATTGTTTTGGTGTGTATTTGGTTGACTTTTTCAAAATTCTAATCATTTATTGAATTATATATAAATGTATGATATACTTTTATGTTCAGTGAGTTTTATCAGTGAATTAGAATCCCTACCGTTTTAATTAATTTTCATTTTTTTTCAAAAACACGAAATTCACTGAACGAATCTATGTACACTATGTAACATAATATTGTAATCTTTCAATGAATGACATCGTCTTTTTTAGTCACTGATTATATTTCCTCACGGACTTAATCCCTAAAATTTTATAGGGTGAGATTATAATTTATGGATGACCTTTGAGCAACGCTATAGTGACCTTGAGAATACCCAACTAATAACTAGGACCAAATAAGATTTATAAACTAGGGCGAGGAACTAGAATTATGAATTATAGTTGATGGTTTAGGTTAGGAAGGAGATTTAGGGTTTTCATCATGAAATGACATTACATATAATGCCGAAACTCTATTTAGCCAAATAGATGAGTGAATTTCGTGCCAAAATCCATAACTCGTTATCATATATCTGATTGGTTCGTCCATAAATTATAGTCTCGCCGTGTACATTTTGATAATTAATTTATTAAAACAAGATCCTTTCACCGAATTTCATGTTTTTATTTTTAAAATGCGAACTATAAATTTAGTATTCTTCTAACAATATAGATTTAGTTTAAGGAAATTTATCTTTGATTTTATTATACTATTAGGTATGTCAATCATTTAAGGTGAGTTCATGTGGGATTAAAGGCATGCATGTGGTTATCGATTCCTAGAGACTCTTAACTTCATGCCCTTGCCAATTATTGACCATCCTCTACCTTCCGCGATGATAGAAAAATCTAATGCATGTTGTCCTTTGTGCTGCATTTCATAATCTGGAAAACGTCTTGTAAACTGGATTCAAAAGAAAATGTTTATTAACTAGATTATACTGAAACATTTGAGACTGGAAATATTTTATTTTAAAATGTCTGCTAAAATATATATTCCACTTAAAAAGATTTGTCAATGGTTTAACGGTAAGAACGTTAAGCTATATTTATGATGAATCTCAGAGATGTTTTGGACACTATCGACACCAATAGTATAATTATAGTGATGTATACGTATCATTATGAAAAAAATAATTTGATGTGCACTACCTTTGTGTATTTAAAACTTTTACAAAATTATAATATAATTTAATGGGACCCAAATGAAAGAAGTTTATTGTCCAAACTCCTTTACATTGGATGAAGTCAGTGGTCTAGGTTTTAAGAGTTCGCGCTCGAGACTGAATATCCTTGGTTCAGCTCTCGAGTATGGGATCGTGGATACGCACTGCTGAGGAGTCCGGTACTTGGACGAAACAGCCGTCCAGTGCTTCCAGGTTTTCAATGATGGCCTAACAACAATCAATTCATGATCTCAATCAAAAATAATCTCCATATTATTTGTTCATAAAAGTTACTAATAGTTAATAAGTGTAAAAAATGTATTACATTTGTACGTCATTCTTTATGACTAAATTTTATAATTATTAGGAATATTTGAATTTTGAACCCAAATTATCGATATATATATAGTTATACTTACCTGTTGTTGTATTATATACAGTATATTGTCCAAAATTTGATAATTGAGCAGATTGATGAATTGAATTTTTATCAATATCATTATTATTTGTTGTATTAACAATAGCACCAGGTACATTAGCATTTGTTGTATGATTAAATGGTGGAATATTTGTAGAATTGAATGGATACGCTGAAAATGTAATCAATGGAATATTAGATAATGCTGAATAATTAGTCAGATCCAAATTTGGAATGGTTATATTTTTTAAATTTAAAATGTGTTGTTGAATATCACATGGTGAAGTACCGTTATTATTATTATTGCTGTTATTAATACTTTGATATACAGGAGTTTTATGATTTATTAATGCATTTTGAATTCCTCCAATATTTGAAAAAGTAGCTTGACTATCAGAGAATTGAGCATTTGTTATGTTAGGAATGATGTTAATCTCAGGTTTCTCTGACTGGTAACTGAAATAATTATAGTAATATTAAAATAAAAAGGAAATAAACATTTGAACAAAAGTAAAACAAATTGTTTAACAAGGAAGCTTTTACAGAACGGTTACATTTTTTTACGTAGATTAAAACCATATTTAATAAATCCGTGAAGTAAATGTATTGTAAATCAAAGTATAAAGAATAAATCAATTTATTCTACGTAATGACCATCTTTTTTATAAACATAGAGCTGACTCTCATTATTACATAATAATCACTTCATACTATAAAGCATCGTTTCTTATTGAATACTTATACATTTCATTTTTCAACTTGAACAGAACCGGTGATCGATTCTGTGGTGCAATTTTTTCCAAATAATTCCTAGACTTTGTATACCATTCGTCCTGATAACCGTTATTAAATTTTAGAAGACAATACAAAACGTTGACTACAGCTCAGATCACGAAGCGACAAGCACACGAAGTGAATATGAATGAACGCGAGCGGGAAAATTAATCAATAGAATTTAAGAAATATATATGTAGGAAAGTGAATACACCGTCGAGCGGCTTAATCAACCAGCACTTAAGCTAATAAAAAGCATATGTATGTTGGCTGTAACACGTAATCAACCATACCTAATCATACAAGCATGGTAATAATAATGCAGAGTTGGAGACAAATTGTTAATAGCCTAACGACACTGTCAGTTAAACAAGTTAATTGAAGGGTATGACAAAATCAAACGTATACAGATTCTATACTGTGTTTCCGATTTTTAGCATTTAAGAGAAAATATGTTTTTACTTTACCAAGGATTCACAAAAACAAGTTTCACTTATCCATCATGCAAGAAATGTATTCAAAATAACTACAACTGCAGTCTAATTACCATACTTATCAAAGTCTAGTAAATTTCAGACGATTAATTTTAAGAGGAGATATGTTTACATATCTTATATACTTGATCAAAAACCAGTGTTGTCATAAAACTGAGATTTGAAATAAACGCTTTGACAACAAAGATTTATGAACCTAGAAAGTATATGACATTTAAGTTATTATGGGTTTAAGAGTAAATACCTTTTAGAGTGTTCATCATTATAAATTCATGTTCTTGTTATGAACTAACTGTAGAAAGGTTTAAACGATGTTTGAAGAATAATACATTGTAAATTATTCAACATTTCACAAGGATGCTTAATATCCAACTAATACTGTTCGTGATGACAGTTGTCTCAATACTTAATTGAATCTGTGTTGATTGATGTTTTTGTGTGGTATTTTGATTTGTTTTATTATAAAAGTTTATGAAGATTTCGATAATGTAATAAGAAGACGGAGATTATCAGAACTATGTGATTAGGTTTTGAATAGTGTTCAGATTATTATTATTATTATCCTTATCTCCTCTTACCTCCTTTCCAGTCTAGTTGACCTTTATTTTTATATATAAATGCTCTTAACAAGTATATGTGTGATCAGATTGTTCGAAATGTATTGCGCTAATATATCACATAGTTCTGATAATCTCCGTCTTCTTATTACATTATCGAGATTTATAAAAGGGACTAATTGCTTTATGAAGATTGTTAACATTCATAGTTTGTATCATGGATTGACCTTCGATATTCACTGAAAAGTAGGAATTATTGAAAAGCTATTTCAACTCCTTAAGAAACTTCTCATCACTGTGTATCTACGACTCAACCGGGAATTGAACCCATGACCTATAGACAAACACCTAAATTTTAGATCACTGAATCGGCGTCTATTAGTTTAAACTAATGGCTGTCTAACTACGATCAGTCCATGATATAAATTATGAAATTTTGCTCTGTACTGAATTAGTTGACTAGATATTTCTGATGCTAACAATTTCATAATACCAAATAAAAATAAGCAAGTTAATACACAGTATGAGCATTTTTTTGCATCATCATTGAGATGATACTTCATCATTGTTAAACAATTAATTTCCTTTCTAAAGAACAGTTTATGATTTTCGACATTTTTTTATAACTGTCTTTTTCCTCCTTGTCTCAATGTTTCCAATTGGGAAAGTATTTGACAGATTAAAAAAAACTGTCTCCTATATATGCAAATATATGTACAAAAAATATATAATTTCATTTTTTGGAGGTAGTTTTTCTAATGTGAAGTTTACACATTCATTCTAGTTTGTACTTGTCGTTGTGGAAATTCTAGAAAAACTTCAATTCTATTTTGTGTAACAATACTGGTTACAAACTAAATTGACTGACTGAAAATAGTAATGTTACATACTATTGAATAGATATCCTAGGAAATGTATTCATAAAATATGTTCAGTGAAATAGTTGATTTTAAAACTGTGCAATAACCAAAGTCGGATGATGACGTTCATTTTGTCCTATTTAGTATTCGTCAAATGGCTGTACCTGGATTTTAGAGTTGATATTGATGAAGGGACTCGAAGCCAACGTCAACGTTTTTATACTTGGTTACTGAGTCCAGATAGTTACTGGGTTGTGCAATGGGATGAATATCATTTTATCTGAATTAGTTGTTTGAATCTTCGATCAGTCTGTTTTGCCACATTTGTATCGTGAGTGTATTGCCTCTATATTATCGTCGTGAATTGTTTCTTATATTAGTATATAATAGTTAGCATATATTTGTAGTCCATCGTTATATTATCCTGTGTTATGGTTATATTTTGAATGATTTATGTTTGCAAAATATCAAATCTTTGAGTTATTATCTACTTCATTACCTCAATAAAAATATGCAAAGTTCGTTTTTATTTATTATTTATTTATTTTAACACATAGATAATGGTACAAGCTGGCACCAAATACATATACGCCACAAGAATCCCAATTGATATGTGTGAGGGCTGTAATACAGCCCGGGTGCCCAAACCGAAGCAGGTGGTTTTCTTAGGGGGCCACACCCCGAGCCTTCGACCTGAACGTCTGATCCACAAGGCAGTGAAGCATCGTAAGGAGATGCAGTCCCATGGTAGCCGGTGACCAACGATTGGTTCATACGCCATTTGTTCCTTCAGGATACTGGAGCCCATGTGCACCATTGGTTTGGGATCCGGTTAAAGCGCCGGACATTCGCTTTTCGTCCTCTCATTTTCGTAAACAACACCCGCGCCACGAGAAGGCAGTGAGTAGGACTTTCCTGGCAAAGGCTACATACGCATGGCCATGTGAGAGCATTTCGAGAGAGAGAGAGCGGACTTTCCCCACTCTCGGCCGTACCAGAGCATTTGGGGGATGGCTCCTCGACCGGAAATCGTTTTTACACAAGTTAATGCAATATTATTAAGTACAATAGATAAAAACCATCCGTGCTCATTTTCAAGCCGATGATATACACATACTCATTTAATTTACAACAGTTTTTTGTAATTTAAAGTACTTAGTCCCTTTGATATTTTTGGATAATGTAATAAGGAGACAAAGATTATTAGAATTACATGATATATTAGCGTAATACATTTTGAACAATCTGATCACATTTCTACTTCTTTAATATGTAAATTGTTCGAAATGTATTACTCGAATACATCATATAGTTCTGATAATCTTATTACACTATCTAGGTTTGTTGTAAACATATAGAAAACGTTATCGATAGTTCTACTTGACATTTAAAATCTGCCTATTAGTTCATGTAGTGAAGTAATTAAATAGAGAGATACTTCTACTATACGGTTAAAATAAAAGTCACCCATTCTGGCAAGAGAAAGAGATAAGTATATGTTTTAATCGATACAAATTAAATATTAAATGACGTTTCACATAAAGTCATTGGAAACCCTTACTTTTTAGCCAATTCGATAGCCGATAAACTTAAAAGGAGTGGATTGTTATCCGTTGGCGGTACAAAAGGGATTACAGTTTGATTCGTCAGTGTTCCCCTTGTCACATTATCAAGTAGTAATGCTGGTATTGGAGTATCTTGATTAGGAGTTCCAGCAAACCAGCATGTATAAGGCCATAAGGGATTGTTTGCTGTTGGAGTGACAACGGAACCGTTCAACTTGTTAGCATCTTGTAAAACATTCCTCATTGATATATGTTGTCCACTATTTATTACTTGAGCTTTATCTGTTGGTGTTATACAACTTATACTAACTGGATGTAATTCTTCAGACATATATTTCTTCGCTGGTAAGTCCAGTATCAAATTATTTTGTCTTGATGGAGATGTAAGCCAAGAACCTTGAGGTTTCAATAGGATTCCATTTCGGTCATCATTCATATTATGATTTAGAGTAGGAACAAACATAGCAGATGACAGACGCTTTGCCTGTAATGAAGAAATACAAATACCAGAAAAAAAAGATTAAACTTCAATCACTATATGTTTGTCGGTGAAAAATGTTGATTTCTCCATTTTGAAATAAAAATGAATGTTATTGTAGTAGAGATAATTGAGTTTCAATGTTAATCCAGTATTCCATTGATATGACCTGAATAACTTTTATTATTAAAAGAACAGGTTTACCTTTTCTTTCAAAGTGCATACTTGGAATATAAATTTCTTCGAAAAATAATTTTCTGGTTATATCATGTGTTTATTTATTTCAACACTTGTATATTACTGAATTAAAGTTCTATTATATAGAAATGGTTTAGTTAGTGAGTGATAATAAAAACCATAGAACAATTCAAGCGAAACGATATTAATTTATTTCATTGCATAAATTCTTGTCCGTGAAATGTATAAGTTGGATTGACATATGATGTAAGATCATATGACTAAAGATATTGAATGCTTGTAGTTGTAAAAATTACAAACGAAGTAACTGCTTATCACAGGATCATAAGATGAAAATTAGGGAAAATTATAACAAAGAGTGTGATAAGAATTATTTGCTACCTGGAAGTTAAAAGCACAGGTACATTACAATTGATTACTTCAAAGGTTATAAGGAACAAATAAACATTGAAAATTGAAATAATGTCTTCTTTTAGTTCAACGGTAAAAATAAGGTTTGTTAATGAACTATTCAGGTACATTTCTGTGCTACAGGACTATAGTCTTACATTCTAGAAAATACTTTTTAATTCGTTTCAGCAAAAATCTGGTCAATTTATGAACACTTTGAAATTGACTAATCTCATCTCTACATAGAATGTTAGTTATATTATTGGTAGGATTTATTAAGAAAGCGATGAACTCATTACACTAGGAGACTATATTTAACAGAAATACAAATTTTGTTAAGTTATTGAAAACCAAGCATAAATATATTAACTTATACTGTGCAAATATCTATGTCAATTGATTCATTCATAAAACATTAAATTAGTATTCCTTTGTTAAACAGTTGGAGTTTGATCTGTTGACAGGAGCTTGTAATTATTCAAGTTGAAAGTTTCAAGTTTGTAACATAAAATTAGGAATATAAACGTGTCGTTAAATAAATTCATATGGATAAATGGTAACAAAGATGTGATAATTTATAATATTCACTCATTACTTGTGATTCGACAAATCATTGAGTTCCAAATTCATTTTGGCTTGCTGAAAATTATCACTATGTGGATTTGTGGAGATTGTGGTATTTTGACAGTTGAATTCAGGATTCGCTCTAAGCTAGATCACCATTTAATATATATATATATATATATATATATATATATATATATAATTTCGTAGCTATTTTCCAATTCGGCGAAACTATAATTTATGGATGACCTTTGAGCAATGCTAAAGTGACCTTGGGAATACCCAACTAATAAACAAGGCCAAATGAGGATTATAAACCTGTATGAGGAATTAGAATTATAATTTACAGTTGGTGATTAAGGTTAGGAAGTAGATTTAGGATTTTCATCACGAACCGACATCAGCTATAATGCCAAAACTCTATTTAGCCAAATAGATTATTGAATTTCGCTTTAAAATCCAAGACCTATTATCTTATACCTGATTCGTTAGTCCATAAATTTTAGTCTCATTTTCAATTCTTCTCTTCAACATTATATTGTTGATGTATCTGAAACAGAACTTTTAAAATCAGTAAAAAGGTTTAGATTTTGCTATTACTGTATAAAATCCAAATAAGAAAAAAAGACAATCACTGATTGAAGTTGTTAGTTCTAAGTAATAACATGGAAACAAAAAAGAAAGAAAAATATTGACTGAAATAGTTTTGTTAAATTACATAACTATGACAATTTTGAATTAAATTTTTTTCAAAAAAAAATAATATAAAAATATTATAGACAATAAAGACAAGTGATTGAAAATTGATCAAGATCACATTCTATTCTACATTGTTTGTTAAAATTCAAAAGAAGAAAAAAAGAAACGGAGTCATAATTTCATATGTATAAGAATTGACAGACAATTAAAGAGTATGAAAATTAAAAAAAAATATTAAAGAAAAAAAGTTGTATGATACCAAACATTTTCCTTTTTTCTTTTTTTGTTTTTTTTTTGTTTTCATTTATACAAATTAAATTCATCTGGAACACTTAGACAACTTGACATGAAAATCAAATTATTAAACATTGAAATTTTAATGGTGTTCAATAGGAAAAAGTTTGTTTTCTAAATGTATACAATATTTCTCACTTTTTTCGAAATTCGAGAGGAATTTGTTTTGTTTTTTTTTTCATAAAAAGATAGGAGTATTTCAGCATGATATGTGAATAATGAGATGTTGTTTTCTTCGAAATAAAGAATACTTTAAGACTGCAATTGATTAGTCTCTTGCTGGAGTATGGGGATCTTGTACGAATTGCCTTGATATAGCCTCAAGTCACAAGCTTTTTTGAGCAAAGATGGATAATGGCTAGCAGTGGAGTCTGGGACGCACGTTCTTTTTCTTATTTGGGACTTGTCAGTCGGATGTACCTTCTATTAAGACTCAGTAGCTAAGTTGATAAAGCGATGGCATTTGAAGCGAATTGTACTAGGTTCGAGTCCAAAAGTGAACATCAACACTAAGATGCAGGTACATCCAGCTGACGAGTCCCGAATAGGATGAAACACACTTCCTGGATTCCACTGTTAACCGCTATCCATCTTTGCTTGTAAAGGACATTTTGTTTTCAAGAAAAGTATCATTAGTAACAAATATCTAAACCTTTTCTAATTTCCTATCTCATTGTTAACCTGCAATAAATGATAGAAAAAGATATTATGAAATTTTATGTTTTAAAACAATTAAAAAACTGATTTATTATAGAGAGATTAGGAAGTTTTCGATGTGTTATTGATTTATTACAATATAAAAAAATCATTGCTTTACATTTAGAAACCGAGTTTATACGAAACGTTCCACAGTATAGGTTAATATGTTGTTTAAAGAATAATGAACCTGATTTATATATATGAATTCACTTACTAATCCTTGTTTATTGGTAAAGGTTGGTTCTTTACCCCATGAACATTTACAAGCTTGATCACCGACAATTTTACCATGCATTGTAACAATTGCTTGAGTAGCAGCTACATGTGAATCGAATCTTTTAAAAGATGAACAGAGAAGATTCGAACACATTATGTAAATATTAAGATGTTCATTGGTAAAGCTAAGTACACCACAAAATCTTATGAACGCTGAAGCTTAGTGAATTATCGATTAAACATCGGAAAATAATTTTGTTTTAAAATTTCTTAGTAACCTTTGAACTGACACTTGGAACAAGTATCTCGAGTCAATATCTTTTAACAGAGCTGAAATGTTATACTCACACAATAAGATAAATAAAGAGTTCGCTATATTTTCGGAAAGAACCTTATGAAAAAATTGGTATCTAGAGAAATGTATGGAGAGATATAGAAAACCAGTGAATATTCCTTTCTGTTTAATGCGGATGAGATTATAGGAAAATTCTATGGTGGAATCCCGGTGGTAATCCAAAAACGTTTTCTTGCCGCTCAAGCCGTTTCGCTATGCAACACCAAGTATATGTTTTACCATTCAAGAGTATATCAATACCATCCATGAATTTACATATATGTGATTTAGCAAATATCTAGGGAGGATGAAAAGAATGGATTTTCTAAGCACGTTCTTAGGAACCTGTGAATGGACGACAATAAAGTCGTCAAAAGTGCAATTTTCAGACATCTTTTGAATAGTAAAAAAAAGTAATGCATTTAAAATAATTAACAGACTAAATCAATTTATTCCGTTTTACAGTGGTGACCTATATATACCAAAAAAGAGTGTGGTAAATCTGTCATCCATCATTTGCTTCTTAATAGCACTTACGAATAATATTTACTTTACTACAGACCGCTTCTGTAAAAGTATAATAAATTCATCCTGGTACCCTCCTCTCCGTCTCTTTTTTATGTTATTACAAATACATCAATATATGCACATGTACTTGTAGTTATATTAATGTATTCTCATGGGTTTTTCATTAGAGTAACTAAAGGTGTAATGCGTTGATTTCAGAGTGATAGTAATGTAATTTTCGAACGGTTGAAACAAACCACCTTTTTGATCTTCATTTTGATAATAATTAAGATCAACATTCACTGAACAAAATTCATTGTTAATCTGTTGCCTAAAATTAAACCTTATTGATTAAACAAAGTTCAATGTGAAATAGAAATTATGAAAAATATACACAGTAGTCAGAAAGGTAATAAGTTGATGTAGGTAAATGGCAATATTATGTACATATTTGTGTTTACTCGATTGTAATGAAATTATTTTAATCAATAGAATGGAAATCACGTTAATGCAATAAGAATCAGAAATACTTTGTAACACAGTTTATCATATCGAATAAAATTTACAAAAAAACTGTGAAAGCACAGCAATTACTTCAATGAATAATCTATGATTTCCTCAGAAATATTTACACTTATTGTTTACTATGTGAAAATCAACATCATGGTATCTATTTCTTAGGTATGACCAAATGACATCAATTTACTTTCCACTAACGCCTCAGCTTAATAATAATTCTTTTGACCATGGATTTGGATGACACAGATAAGAATCTCATTTAATCATTGATCAGTTAAAAGTGTGTGGTATATCCTACCGTCAAATCTTAAATAACATAAAGCCTTCGTCAACAGCTTTCTGTTTACTACTTCAAATTATTTTACCGGAAACTGGCAACATGTGATATCTTCAGAAAAACAAGCAGACAATTTATACATTATACGGACCCGTGGAGATTTGAATGGATGCCTTATAAAATATTTAGTCAAAGAAATAGTTATCATTATTTATGTCTTCTTATTCATTTCTACGTTATTTCGCTGAGCAAGTAGGCGCTTCTCTATTATTTTATTAATAAGGTATATACTTCCAAAAAACAGTATGTTACTTACATCAATCAAACTCATTTCAAGGTATTCAAGTGTAATCGGAGTAATTCATTGAAACTGGGATTTAAAGTTACCAAATCTAGTCACTTTATTTGCAGTGATTTATTCAATTTTCAAATAAAGTTTATTATCATCTAATATAAAATAGATAGCCAGTAAACATGAAAATATACTAGAAAAAGGAATTTAATACTTCATAGTTTCTCCCAATATCGAACCTACAGAGTATCAGTTATTGCACTGAACCCTGTATCAATCAGTTGATCATTGCTCAAGAGGTACAAAGTGTATTTTTACTTCATCAGATGCAATAGTGACAGAGTCATATATTGTCTACTTTCTAAAATTAATTGTTATTTTGTTTGAACCCATCTAAGTGTTAAATGGAGTGAAAAATGTTTTCATACAGATAATCATTCGAAAAAAAAGAGTTAATAATTCAAGTCAAAACATATTTTTTTCCATTACCAAAAAGAAATCAAATGGAATAAAACTCTTGACTCGAAATAAACTACATATAAATCAGATTAAAAGAATATGTATGTTAGAAATGGGTTTTATCTTTCTATAAAACATAATAGTTCGAATATTATTATTACATTATTGTTACAAATTTATAAAATCACTTATCAGATAAGTAGTAAATTATGTTTTAATGACCTCCTTTCAATTGACCTCATTAAAATGATCAATTGTTTCATTAGGGAGTCTTTTTTTATTTCTTATTGAAGTATGTTCCATATAACAAATATGTTTGTTTTATTTATTTATAGAAATACACATTATTACAACTAATGTTAGTGAAGTGTAAAGGTAAACTGAATCATCTATGAATACTCACCTGATAAATGAAAAACCTTTATCCTTAAATATTCTGATTTCCTTGATTTCACCAAATTGTTTAAATGAATCTTGAAGAAGTTTTTCTATAAAAAAGAAGAACATGATAGAAAATAGATTTCATCTTATTAAATTATTAAAATAACTCATAGTGTCATTGAATAAGAAAAAGAAAATTCAGTGAAGAATATTTTCTTTTCGACGAAATCATTTACTGGCGTTGTACATACGTATATATATATATATATATATATATACTAGTTATATACAGCAGCATTTAATTAATCGTGGATACATCGCTCCAAAAGATTCTTCTTATAAAGTAATCTACAGAGTCAAAGGAACTGGTGCAATGCCAAGCATTGTCAATCCACGAACTCAAGACTGAACTTTGAGTGCAGAAACGAGTTGTCCAACCTTTCATCTTTCTTTGGCCCTGATTCCCTTATTGGGTATGTTTCTGGTTGTTTTTTTTGCATGTTCTTCTGCAATTTTTTTGATTACTATTGAATTTTTTAAAGTTTATTATTTTTCAATTTTAAACTCTAATTAGTTATTATTATCATTATTACTACCTTATACAAGTTTTCTTGATTACTATTCAGTTGATATCATTATAACCTTTGTGTTTGTTGCTTTTCTTCATATCTGTCAATTGAACCTATTAGTTGACCCATAAACTATGTTCTTCCTTTCCTCTTGATTGGTACGTAACCTCATTTGTTATTTAGTCTCGAATCCATTTTTGTAATACAATCTTTATATATATATTCCTTATATAATTATATATATATACGAATGTACAGCGTAAGTAAATTTTTCTATTGTTTGTTTGAATTTTCAAATTGATGTTTAGGATTGTAACTGATCAATATGAAGATTTAAACAAACAGTAATAAATAAATTAAAATTCCACCCTATTGCAATAGTTAGTGGCTATATGGACTTGGTAGCTAAGTGAATAACATTATGGCGTTTGAAACGATAGGTATTGTGTTTGAGTCGCAGAGTGAACATAAACTCTACTGTGCAGATACATCCAGCTGACGAGTCACAAATAGAACGAAATGCACTTTCTACAATCCACTGATAGCCAATATTCATCTTTGCTTATTATTATTTTGATAAGAGGATCAAACTACAGTAGTTAAATATCCCCAAAGGAATTGTTTAATATTAAGCGACTTTATGCAATCAAACTAAGTATTATATTTCCAACTTATTTTGTCAGCCTACAAAATTCGATTATTGAGGTCTTATTTTACATCTTTTAGGTTTCCCCACAAAATATTTCGTAACGATTCACAAGAACATTTGCTCGTTTAAATCTTTTTTTATTATTCATTGAAATGATAATTTAATATCACAGTTTAATGTAATCACTCATCGTTTTCTTTGGTATTCAAATAATTAAATGACATAGATAATCGATTTTTGATAGGTTTGAAATGTACTGAAGCTGATAAAGACAAATGTCAACAGCTAGAACAGTGAATTGTTTTGGAACATTTGTAACATATTGTCGTTTATTGGGAGATAATGTTTACTTTAGAGACGTCTATAAACTTAAAAAATGAAGCTTTCTTTTAGAAATATATGCGTAATAATAAGTCAACAGAAATTTACTCGTTAATTGCTCATAGGACATCAAAGCTTAACAACTGACTGACGAAAATCTTGTTAAACAATAGCAAATTAATGAATAAAATATTGAGCTAACCAAGAGGGTTATAAGTTGAGAAGATGCTCAACAATTCGTTACCTTAAAATTAACAATTTCATTGCGTACCGTCACATTTAGCATATTGATTCGTAAAATGAGACCACTTAATTTAGATGGTGGCAAAATTATGACAACAAGGTAAATATATATATTTCTAGGTATTGTTCGCGATCTTGTTTATGAATAGTTAACCAATCCACGAAATTGCGCCACCATGGATTGACTGAAGTTAGATATTAACACTGTTGTTTGCCGGCTCAGTGGTCTGGAGGTTAAGCTTTCGCGCGTGAGAAAGAATGTCTTGTCTTCGAATCTCGCGATCGGAATCGTGGGTGAGCACTGCTTAGGAGTCCGTTACTGAGACGAAACGGTCGTCCAGTGCTTCCAGATTTTCCACGGTGCCCTAGCTTTAATTAACTCATGAATTTAACTACTAAATTACTACAATATCCACTGAAACCCGTCTCTAATAATATCAATAAATAGTTAATTACCGATAACTCTGCATAGGTTACCTCTGAAACTGCTATCGGATCGGAACCCGAGTATTGAAGGAGGTTTGAGAAGAGGGTTAACAACCACATATGAGAAATTGCACCCTATTTCGGAATCGCCAGTGAAAATAATTTAATTAAACTTTGGTTTTAAAGTTTTAGGCTTTCATTTAAAAATAATATGATGGAACTTATTGAAAGCCCGGTAGGTTATAGGTAAAATTTATATACTTCCATTCATTTTATTCTAGTCACGGGTATTTCATGTTATTTTTTGCTTTCAAACACTATTTTCTTACTTAAGAATATATAAAACTATTCTTAAACTAAATTATCATAACCAATACATTTATTTAACTCACTCATATAATTATCAATAGTATAAATATGTTTTCTAAATTATTTTAATAATGTGACATTAAAATTATGTTGGTTACTGTAAAATCAATTTATTGATTATGGATTTAAAACAAAACAACAACAACAACAAAACAAACAAATAAACAAACAACATAGTTTCTTTAAGTCTCATTATATAAATACCTATTTAAAGGTAATATTATATATCCTTTTTATTGTATAATGCTTAATAAAAATGAATTATATTTTCTTTTATTTATAATCCTATTATAGTTGGTTTATTCAAAGCAAACTGTAGCTTTATAAATGTACATTATCAGGATATTGAATATATTGAATGTATTACACCCATAATTAGAACTCATTAGAGTTTATTTTATGACTGGTTATTTCATTTTAATTATAGAATTATAAAAAATAAAAGGAAACTAAATGATTTCCTATTCATTTCAATATAAAAATGAAGTAGAATAGGAAGTAATAGAAAACTATAAAAATGAAAATAAACTTAATAATATTAATAAAATTTTTTTTTCAGAAAAAATAAATCAATATATATATATATATATATATATACATACGGACGCACACACACACACTCACAAAAAAAAACAATAAAACTTAAGTATTTCATTTACCAGTTAATTCATTAGTTATACCACCAACATAAATTGTTGTATTTGCAGCAGATGATGCATTAAATACTTCTAAGTAATTTAATGGACGATGATCTAAGAAAAAAAGATAATAATAATAATCATAATAATAAACGATAAAAAATAGATAAATTAACGAGGAAAAAAAAGGAATAATAAATAAAAAAGAACAAACATTGAAAAATGATAGAACAACAATAAAAAAAATCGAAGTAAGAATAATTTAATTGAAATGTTTTAATGATTCTAATTTTGGTCTAATTTATTATGTTAATGAAGTTTAATACAATGTTTTTATTAATTTATTCTATATTTAAATATTTATTCATGAATTATTATTAAGAACTGATTAGAGTTGGAAATTAAATAAATTTAGAAGAAATATTGATGCAGAATAATATGAATTCATTATATCTCATGGTTTCTCATTAGTTGCTTGCAACCAAATATGTATTAGAATTTTACATTCAGATAAGAAATAGTATGGAACAATTGAATGTAAAAGATTGGAATGACAAACTTTATCAATGATAATTATATATATGGAACAAGTCAGAGGTTATTTAGTATTAGAATCAAGGAAACATCAAGGATGGGTGGTGTAATAGTTGAGTGGAATTCAGAGACTGATAAGATACACTTTGTGATAAATTTTAGAGATAATGTAGAGTTTACATAAGATTCATGGAATTAAAAATTGATACGATGGGTTACGTAATAACTGAATAGAATTTGAAGAGTTCACATAATTTAAGAGAACCAAGTGAATGGAAATGTATGAGTGGAGAGGTGGTTTAAGAATTCAGTAATGGAAGAGGGATACATCACAAACTAAAGATTAATAAAATAAAACTAATGATAAAAAAATGGATTACCAGGGTAGTAATAAGCTTATTACTTTCTCTTTTTGAATACATAGATCCGGTTTGAGTTTTTTTATCGTGATCGCTTCTGCAAAACGGAGAAAAGCCGTATTTTATTGTCTGCTATTAATTTTAAAAGCATGAGGAATGTCAAAGGTATGTCTGATGTCAAGTAAATGCCGTGCTATTGAACTTTTGAGACCCCTTGAGTTATATTCTCTTCTTCTAAATGCAAGTTGTTACTTCAGGACTGGTCTACGTCAACACCTGAACTAAGGATAGGGAGTAAAGTAGTCGAACGCGTCGACAACTTCACTTATCTTGGAAGTCTGATCAGCCCTAATGGGTCGATGTCTGACGAAATCTCATCACGGATTCTAAAAGTTCGTTTAGCTTTCGCCAACTCACGTCACCTATAGTGAAGGCGAGATATCCGTCTATCAATTAAGGTACGAGTATACTGCGCAAAAGTTCGTTCCGTTCTACTATACGGCTGCGAAACATGGCCTTTAAGAGTAGAAGATACTCGTAAGTTACTAGTGTTTGACCACAGATGCCTTAGAAATATTGCTCACATCTGCTGGGATCACCGGGTATGTAATATTAGGGTTGGATGCAGGGTATTAGTGAATGAGGGTAAATCAGTTAATGAGGTTGTGAATTTTCATCGACTCAGATGGTTGGGTCACACGTTAAGTATGCCTGAACACCGATTACCACAACGCGCATTGCTAACCGGTTTTAGGGATGATTGGAAGAAAGTTGAAGGCAGCCAAACCAAAACGTGGCATCAGTGCTTCAAGTCACTAACCTCTAGTCTGAGCCATGTTGGTAGACGCAGACTATTTGGTTGGGGTCTGCGTGACTATCGTGACCAATGGTTGGAGGCTCTTGGTGACATGGCTCAGAATCGATCAGAATGGCGTAAGTGTATACACTCTTTGTTTTCCCTTAATCTATGAGATTAAAATCGCTTCATATCTTTCTTTCTACGTACTAAATCTCTCTTCTTTTACTATACCCTTATATGCAATATTTCTTTTATATATTACCATCATTGACTTAACCACTTCTATGAATCTGATGTTCATGTTGCTGTGCTAATGCGGTATGGCAACCTGGACTGATGCATATATGTACTTAGTACTACGTTGTAGCTAACTGAATGACTGATTCCTCTTCCATTACTGAATTCTTAAACCACCTCTCCACTCATACATTTCCATTCACTTGGTTCTCTTAAATTATGTGAACTCTTCAAATTCTATCCAGTTATTACGTAACCCATCGTATCAATTTTTAATTCCATGAATCTTATGTAAACTCTACATTACCTCTAAAGTTTATCACACAATGTCATTCCAATCTTTTACATTCAATTGTTCCATACTATTTCTTATCTGAATGTAAAATTCTAATACATATTTGATTGTAAGCAACTAATGAGAAACCATGAAATATAATGAATTCATATTATTCTGCCTCATTATTTGTTCTGGCTTTATTTAAATTCATAAGGGGAACTAATTGCATGAGAGAGTTGGAAATAATAACCATTAGATTATAACTTATTGGTTTACTTACCATTATCATTAGGCACTGTTGATGGGATCGTTGTTCTGTAAATATACAATATTATTTCATTGAAGTCCTTTAAAATTAGAAAATGTTTTCCTTAAATATCTTTCACTTATTGTTAGTTCAGTAAATTCAGTGAATTTTTATTGTGTAGGTAGTCTGATATTATATGGTTATTAACTATAACACCAGTATATACCAAGTTGTTTCGTGTAATTGTGAAATGCATTTCGAAAACCCTGGTCACAAATTACTTTTCTGTAGTTACCGCCACCATTTCCGATAAACTTAAAGGTGATGGAATTTCAAATATCTTTTTGATACGTCTGTAAAGATTTTTTAGGGCTGACTTTTAAAATTAATGGAAATCGCGACCTCATTTACATTTAATAAGTGATTTATAAACAATTCGAGCCTGGTCTGGCAATCCTTAGTTTACATTTTATGCCAATTTAATATTGCGTCTAATTATTCTTTAAGTTTCCACGTAAAATTTTTCAATAAATAGATTTGTGATTATGATCATCTAAATGACCTTTACATGGGCCATTGACGTTTTCGTACTAAATTTCTATAATATAATTCATATAATATGCAGTGCTTGTTTTTTCGAAAACTATTTGATTTGGCTTCTCATAATTTTTCAAAAGAGCACATTTCTATTTGAAGCCTAATTAGTTAACATTTACGAACCCTACATTCCTATGTAACTTATGAAACTTATAGAAAGTTTTTAAAGATACACATGTTAGTCATTTATAGATAAATGGGAAATATTTAAGTAGTCATCTTAATTGAATTGATTAAATGCTACTTTAGTCTCTAGCATTAAGGACACACCGATTTCCGTGGTTTTAATTAGCATAAGGATTAGTTTACCCTGTAAAACGCTTTTCTTCACATCTACATTATTGTAGGATAACAACAATAAGGTATAGTGTTTCTGTTATCTTCATTAATCTTGAGATCATTGAAATGATTTATATCTCAATAATTTATACTAATGATGTTATCTAAAAGGACAATTCAAACTTCACAATTAAATGATTCAACGCAATAGCTGGACAATTCTAAATCCTTAATAATACAAACGAGAATAGATTTAATCTTTCCTTATTCAGTAATGCGTAGTTTTTATGACATATCAGTGTATTACATCGGTAAGACGATTTCTTTAAAGTAGAAAGTATTAATTCAAGCTCTAATAAAGTCTCATGATACATTGTTTTGTGTTTATATTTATGTGCGGAAAGTAACAATAACAATGAATTGATGGTGTTAAAAACCTCTAGAGTGATTGATGGTTAAATTTGTTATAAATATATATATATATATATATATATATATATATATATATATATATATATATATATATAAAGAATAGAAAACCTTTTTATCATAATAATTATCTATCAGATATTGTTATTACCCTCACGTAATTATTAATATTCCTCTACTTAAAGTACTGGATTAGTCATCAGTAGAATTTAACAGAGGCTAGTAGTGGAATTCATGTTTCTTCATATCCGGGATTCATTTAGTGGTTTTGCTACGTATCTCAATATCGATATCCATACTAATATTCATGCTTCTCCTCTTTCACTTTAAGCATAAAAGTTTTATTCACTGAGTATTGACTTCATATATAGTCAGATTGCTTGAGAAACGGGTTATATTTTACTTGTAGAGTACTATAACATCATCACTGAGACTCAGGTACATCCATCAGATTCATCGTGTTAAAAGGGAAACTCGCGTACTATTTTCTACTGCTAGCCAATATTTAACAAAAATCTGTTGCCAATTGTCAATATAAATGTAGTTCAAAGACTTATCATTTGCAGTACTTAGTATCAACAACAAGAAAATGCACATCCTTTTATACTGGGTTCTTTACTTGGAGACGTTTTATATTTTCTCTTTGTTGATATTCTGGAATGTCTTTAATCAAATAGATACCTCCGCAACATTTGTTACAGTAATATTGTGATAATTTTTGGATTATAATTAGCAATAGGATAGAGGACATACATTTCGTTTATAGAGGGACTTTTCAGTAAACATAAATTTGGTTTATACATCAATCAGCGTAAACTTAAAGAGAGTTTTCATTACCAATGTTTATGGTACATCACTGGATATACGATTTAATAAAATAAAAGCTGGTATTATGTTTTCATTGAATCTACAACACAGTATTATATGCATATTAAGAGCAGAACTTAGTCAAGCTATTATTTGCTAAAAACGTTTCAGATCGTTATGTTTTGCAGACTCAAATAAGGAAACTTTGTATAGTCGATTTACATCCTTTTATTATTGAAAGAATTCATTTACTTAGATGATCAATTAAAACATTTCAAAGTATATCTGAATAATTTAGAAACTTCTCCGTCTTAGTTATTATACTAAAATATTCCTAATATTTATCTCATTAATAATTTACTAATGCTACTAGTCATGATATCTGTAAAATAAAAACAAGAATCTGTTTCTAAGTATATATATACCTACTTAAATACACAAATGATATGTTATACAGTAACTGAGCATCTGTAATTGTATATATCGACCAACTGCTATCGATTCCAGTTGTAATAATTTATTTCTATCGGAATTGTGAATTCAATAATGGTGGTTGTAAAAAAATTAGTTCCTTTTGATAAATTTCGATGATATATTATCGAAATGGTGGTTTTGCCAGGTTTTATTAAAACTTCTCTGAGATTACTTGAGATAAACTCCACTATTTAGAGTGTTACATGATCATCTTTTGTTTAAGATTGCATGTCTGTCAGCTGTTAGTTGCTTATACTATGTTACGGTGTGGTGGTTTAGTGATCAAAAAATTGTTTTTCAAAAACCAAGTTTCAAGTTTGAATCCCATGTAACTTGGATTAGTTTAGACAATAATCAACCAATGTGGCCTGCGTGGCCTGGGCTATCTGTTCCTGCCATCTGGATATTTCAACAAGTTATCTGCTTTCTTGTTTGTTTTAACACATCATTATGCCTATTAGTTTCATAACCTAATCAAA
Organism: Schistosoma spindalis; assembly: GCA_946903255.1. Taxonomy (NCBI): domain Eukaryota; kingdom Metazoa; phylum Platyhelminthes; class Trematoda; order Strigeidida; family Schistosomatidae; genus Schistosoma; species Schistosoma spindalis. The sequence continues at coordinate 31,864,070 of OX336417.1, read as the reverse complement.
CACGTTTGTGAAATTTGCTACATTTTGCTGTACAAATTACAAAAGTGCTTGATCAGAGACATCGTGATTGCTGGTAATATGCATAGAAAAGAATATACACTATTCAGATGTCAATTCCTGAACTACTAACATCTAACTGGCGATCACTCAATATTCATCTTCAAAATCAGTCAAGAAATAACAAAAGGAAACCTGTTGTAATACTTTGTGCTGGGAAGTCTATATTGTACTAAAAATATAATATTGAATAAAGCCACTAATAACAAAATAATAAAATAGCATCACTTGTCCCCTTGCATTAATAATGTTCGTGAAAGGAATGCATAAAAGTGTATTTGGCGAAGAGGTTAATGTGTATCAAATCACTTTTGTGTTATAGAGCTTTAAGCTACCCTAAATCTGATTCCACTCGGGTCGTATAAATGATTATTATTGAAATATACATGTTACCAATTCTTGAATGTAATCATCGACTAAAATCGCGTTGGTGAATAACGTAATTAAATATGTCAAATACGGGAACGGATTTTCGAATACGTGTACTTCGTACAATTGTTGATTGGAAAGCAAAGCAAAACGAAATGACGAGCGGTGAAGAAGACAATTTAATTTTACCAAGTGTCAATTGATATTTATAGTCAGACAAAATTATGCTACAGAAGTGATATGTAAGATAAGGAACGCACACACATACGCTTACATAAAATGCTAAGATTGATAAGCGAATAAGTAACAGGATAAAAATGTGGCTAGAGATGAATGAATAGTTGATTTCTAGAGAGGCTAGAATAACCTATGTGAGCTTGACATAATGCCAGCCCCTACAAGCTTTCCGATACTGTTTGGATGAATGATTTGTTAAATTCGATCAATTGAAAGCACAGGTCGGTTGAAAACAAATCAACTTGTAAAAGTTACTCAATTATAACATGGGAATGGTTTTAGACATCACTCACCTTTAGCTTGGTCTGCTGGATCTTTACGTACTGCCCAGTTTGTTCTTATTGCTCTTGTTCCAATAATTTGACCGTTCATGATACGGATAGCACGTTCGGCTTCCTATTTTTAGAAAGAAATGTTAATAAATAGAAAAATAAGTTTATTGTAATAAAGATTACTCTTGAGAAATGGATTTCGTTCAAGAGATTGACTATTATAAGTGTCTTCCTTTGAAAAACGCTCGTTCTTTTGAGTCACAATAGTTAAGATCACTATTAGACTGAACTATGTAAGACGAAAATATTTACGGACAAATGATTAAGAGTAATTTAAACTCCAATTATGTTAAGAATATTGTAGATAAATGTGATAGAAAAATATTTTGAAAAACATTACTGTCTGATACAATTTTTCTAAGTCCCCCTCTTTGATTAAACAACATAGCAGTCAATTTAAAGGATTACAAAACTCACTAAAGTGTAGTGGAGTAAGAATCTGAGCTAGCTATATATATCGTTAGATGGGTAGGGAGTTCAAAGTACTTGTACTTCTTCGATTTAACTAATTTTAATATAACTTGCTCGAGTAAAAATCTACAATAAGTGTGTCAAAGTGGAATTATCTTCAGATAATTCTTATTTGATTTCAGTTATTGTTAATTTGTTTTAAGCTACAGCACATCACGGAGCTTAAGCAGGTTTTGTTATCCAAACCTTTGGAACTAAGATTTTTTTCATTGAGATAAGTAATGGAATTAAAAGGTGTATGGTGCTTTTTCTTAACCACCAAGCTTTTCAGTCTTGAGAGTAAATTTTTTAATACATAAAGAAAACTACTTTAGATAAAGACATTTATTCAAAGTACTATTTTTTTTTAATATGATTTAGTCGTTACCCAGATGTGAAAGCTTTCAAAAATGATTTCTCCGAGTTTTCACAATGTGTTCATGATTGATTAAGCGTTATTATGTGATGATAATTTATGAACCATATATAAGAAGATAACGATCAATAATGGAATCAGTATCACATAAATGCATGTATTATTTAGTGCATCAGCCATTTTATTGTGGTGATTCATAAAATTTCTCGCAAAAGACAAGCAAGGATCAGGAAACATTAGGAAGTATTTCATCCAACCAGCGTTCACTTGGAGTTTTAGCCAGAAACATCAAGGATGTGAAACGTCACATGTAGAGGTTCTGATTGGCTGATTGTTACACTGCTACTATGTTTAGTAGCATTCGAGAATCTTCGACCAACCCAAGGACATTTAAAATATTAGAAAAACCCTATGTTTTTTGTATTAAAATAAACCTTGGAGTAAAGTACTTTTCGTATACTTTGCGCCTTCTTTCTCATGTTCAGGTCGCTGTATAGTTCTAGCATGGGGGTTACAAGAATAGCTTAGGAACCAAGTATAGCGTTCAAATTGCAAGACTTATCACATTTTCACTATATGATAAGATGCAAACACTTTTTTATCAATACCATGCAATCCAAGCACTTAACAAAAGTATCATTATAGCTGGCATTAAAATGCATGTCACTTTAAACTGTTTCTAGATGTTGATTTGATAAACTCGATGTATTGATCGTGATCACTTTAGAGGTCTAATGAAGTTCCAGTAAACTATGATTTTACTTCGACCTTAAAGAAACGAATTCGCAAAGCATAAAAGTTTTACCCAACCCTTTTTGTGAGAACCTACTTCGTACTTATTGAATAGGGTTTAGGAGAACTTCCTGAAATTCGTGGTCTGTATGAAAATAACTTTACTTCACAAAATATATTAACATAAAACAGTGGTCCACTGTATCATAATTGCTGAAATTTACGGTAATTCTGAATGCTAACTTGTTTTTAATGGTTCTCCTGATGATATTAATGCGTGACAAAACTTTAACTTCTATATCATTTTAACAATTTGTGTTGAGTAAACCAAACTATCCTTAATACTTTGGTTATGCGTTGTTAATTTACAAACAATAACTTTTATGAAAATGACACTGCATTATTAGTCACTGATTCCCAAAGGCACCCTAATGTTTTCCATATTTAAAAAACTTGATTTGGGATCAGTCACAACTGATTACCTGGATTCCAAGCGATGACCTACTGACTATTGTGTCAATAAATGATTTGTTTCCGATTTGACGTTGCTTGATTCTACATTTAAAACATTTGAGTAGTACAAAACGTTTATCGATTGCAACAAATCTGTGACGAAAAGGTTTGTCTTTCTAAAGGGAGAGTAATTTAAACTTATGAATTCAAATTGCACAGTACTATGGGATGGTTGAAATATTTACAACTGTGTATGTATGCTTAGTTTACAACAATATAGAACATATTGATGAGTAGTTAAAAATTAGTTTACGACAATCAATAGCAACATTAAAACGGATATGTATCAACTGCTGTGGAATTTAGTTGAATCTCACTTGTCTTGTTGCATAAGCCACAAATCCATATCCTTTCGGCTTCTGTGTATGCATATCCTTGATGATTTTGCATTCTCTAAATTAAAAGTTGACAAAGAAAACCAAAAACATGTTTAGAATATTTTTAAGAAGTCAGTATCAAGTGACTTCCGTGACATTTGTAACATGTGGATTAATTAGCTTTATATATATGTATATATCATAATCCCAATCAGATGATTGGAAGTCTTAGAATGTGAAAAACACCATACCAGAGGCGATGCAAATGATTATTGATGATATAAAATAATTATGTAGCTTCATCGTGAATTAATGAAACTGGAAAATATATGTAGCTGAAATTCAACAAAATATTGTTACAATTTAATTGTTTCGACATTTTTAGCCCATGTCAGTACGTGATCAAATCTACATTGAAATTAAACATCTTTTTGGATAAGGTAAGTTAGTTCAGAAGAACAATATTAATTCTACTATCTTTTAGGTTGAAAAACGGAATCAATCGACTAACCATCGTTTTAAACACTCTCTCTTGAGTTTTCAGATATGAAGACGATATGAGATTCCTAAAACTAGAGCATGAAGACAATTGTGGACATAGATTCTCCTGGAATAGTGTATCCTAAAAATGACAGAGAATTCCTAACAGCATGCCACTCAGATCAGGGGAAGACAAGATTTGACAAGATCTATCAAATAATTCGACAAGAATCAATCTTAAATCTGATCAGAGTTCAACAGAGCAAGTTCATTAACTTGAATACAAAGTTAAAAGATTATAACAAACCTTACGATGATAATCAGTCTCAAACAAGGCCACCGAAAAATATAATTGAAGCTTAGTGAAATAACAAAGAAGCTCACGTTAACATGTAGAAATTGATTTCAAAATATATCAACTGGTTTTTTTGAATGACTTTATTTGTCCAAAAACTAGTAGAAAAAATCCCACCGATTTGAAGATAAAATGCAGAGTATTTCGATAAAAGTATCATTAACCTGCAGTACTAGATCTGCCAGCTACTTTGTTTCCATTGTTTAGATGAAATAAGTGCTCTTTTTAATAGTGCTTACTTTTAGTATATTGTGTTCAGTTGTCTAGTTTAATTATAACTGTAGTTTATAGTAAAATCAGGTTTAAGGTACATGTACAATATTTTCAACTTGATAATCATGAAAGGTGAGAATATGAAGGTAGAATTTAAAATTAATTTAAGAATCAAATTAGATAATTATGCACAAATCAAATATGAAATTTATTGTAAAACTCTTGTTTGTAGGTATTTATATGGTTAAGTTTTTCATAGATAATGAACAATATCATTTCCAAATATAAGATATTCATTTAAATATACTTTGAAGAGAGCATTTCACCAAGGAATAATATTGTTCAAATCCTAGTTTTCATATGATTTATAATGCCACTTTCAAACCTTCTTTTAGTAAACGGTATTGACGACAATTTTGTTTAGCAAAAATCAAACTATGAGTGATTTATATAAAAAAAAACTACAAATATATTGAAATCTTTATCTATTGTATTACTTATGGTACTGTAGTGAACGAGAACACAGGCCGGGACATACACAAAATTACAGAATCTCACAGTGAAATCCGAGAACTATACAGTAAATACTTCATTTGCAAAATATCAGTTAATGGTCTCAAACTTCATTGTTCCTTCATATCCACATTATTCATTTGCTGTTCTTGTTCTTTTCTCCTAGATCTTCTTAATCTTCTGCCACCTAGCACTTCACATTCCATTGATGATATATACTACTTATATCTATCGATATCAGTAGTATATAACACAATATGAGTATTTCTTTTACATAATTATTGTGAATTAACTAATTAATTGTATTTCATTTACAAGATTCTTACTAATATTAATATAATCTTATATTAATTAAATTGTGTTGTTACTTTTACTTTGAACATCTTGTTTTCCATAGAATACCATGGTAAATTGTCAATAGTTGGTCTACGCCCAAATTTTAATCATTTCCAGTGAGTATATATTTAAATGTAAACTTTTTAAAAAAAGAAAGAAATAAAGTACCATTCTATAAGAAGTAGTAAAACATACGTCTGATCAACGGTAGAACCTTTTCTATATTCTATATTTGTTAATTTGTTATAGAATGGTAAAATGAAAACAAACTTTATTTCTGACAAAAAAAGTAATCATATTAAATAAGAAAGATTAGTTCAGGGAAGAGTTCTGTTTTCGGTGAATTCATTGTCAAAGCTGTACAATTGTATGAGTGTTTACTTATTCTTTGCAGGATGATAATGATTACAATGAATACTGATAATAAACTTCTATTAGACATGGTGACAGTGAGGTAGAATAAACAGAGGTATTAAGAAAATTGTTTTTTAAACAGGAAAACTAATAATCGTTTGATTGTTAATGGCTTAAATATTCATCAAAATACAGATAGGTAAATTATGATGTGAAAGAATAACTCAGCATGATAAAATAAAATGTTGAAATTGAGATTAAATGTAATCAGGAGGATCATAGGAACAGAAATAAACCAGTTGGTGGTAAAGGTTTTAAGAAGAAGATGGAAAGGGAAGTAGATGGTCCTGAAGGAAGAACAGTAGGAAAAAAAGAATTATAAGGCACTAAGACTATGATAGAAGAACAGGTTGTATAAATTACTTTAGGACACACAATTCTGGGTTATCCTGATGTATGGCTATTGCTTCGGCAATACTAAGAAGATGCGATATAATTGTCTTTAGAAAACTTCTACTTACTTTATAGATGACTTTGAATGTAGAGTCTGTGTTGAATAAGTGATCTGTGCTCTCAAAGTGTTCGGTTATTGAACTTTGTTTATTCTACTTTACTATCACCATGTCTAATAGAAGTTTATTATCAGTATTCATTGTAATCATTATCATCCTGCAAAGAATAAGTAAACACTCATACAATTGTACAGCTTTGACAATGAATTCACCGAAAACAGAACTCTTCCCTGAACTAATCTTTCTTATTTAATGTCTTATAGAGTGTGTTCCGTTTACTAAAAAAAAATAATAATTTTGTTTAACATAAAATTTCATTGTAAAATTTAGTAAGAAGTCACTGTATCTTATATTTTGTTTTAATTTATTGAGTGATTAATGATTATTGTAAGCGTGGACTATTCTTTAGAAAGATACCGATCAACTTTATGATCATAGTCATAGAGAAACTATATGAAGCATTTTACTTTTGAATAGAAACTATTATAATGATTTTATTTATAACAATAATGATATGATATAATATTTCACATCTAAAATCCAAATAATTATCAACAAGTGTACAATTAGTTTAGGACAAATAGTAAAAAAAATAATAAGAGTTAAGATAAATCCATTGCGCTTCAATCTGTATTCTCAAGGTTAATTTGAAATTTTTAATAATCAATCATCAATCATATAGTTACACATAAAACTGAGTGAAGAATTATAGATTTTAAAATATTTCACTGGTTATATAACTAAATTACATAACTTTATAACTTAGTAACTAATAATTATCTTTCAATGTTTTATTATTTAGCAACAAAATACATAAACAAATATATTTTTCCACTTAGATCTTCATCAGGCTTTGTTATAATATACAGAAATAATGCAATGAATATATGATAGAAATTTCTCGAATTAAAACAATAATTCAACCTCAAATTAGCTGGAAATATCATACGTAATTGACAAATGAGAATTGTTAAGATGAATCAATACATAACTAACCTTATTTTGTTATATTGTAGTCAATCATTGATACCATCGTGAATAAAGGATAAGTGGCTTAATTTTACATTTTTGGTGTGCATTAAAAAATCCAGGTATTACTGTCATAAAAGCTATATTCAGCATACCACTAGGTATATTCACCTATGAATAAGAAAAGATCCTCTAAGTGAGTTATGAATCGTTTTGCTGAATAAACGCTTGGTTCAATTTTTTAAGAAGCTTTTAAAACCCTTAGATTTAATCAAAACGATTTAAGAATACATCATATTTTATGTGATTTATTCACAATTACTTTAACAGTCAGATTTGTAATAATTGAACTGAGTTGTATTAAACAATAATAATTCGATAACTCACCATGCAAACAAATGTTTACAATACTATATAATTAAGAATCTATTATCCTTTTCACAATATGAATACATGTCACACACAATTGGCAAAAAATCATATTCCTATATCGTTCACATTATAATTGATTAAGTGATTACTCGCCATATTTATTAAGAAACGAATGAATGAAGGCAGTACATAGTTCTATCTCATCGGACGTAGTCAACATTAACCATGTAATAGGTGAAACTAAATTATTTCCAGTAATCTGCCGTATGACTTTGCCTGTAGCTCTTCTAGGGCTACTGCTGGTTCTAAGTTTGGGTAAAAGAGGGGGGTTGGGTATGAAAAAAAATCTTGCTAAAAAAGCGCTAACCAGAATAAGTAATTTGCCATATCATTTAGTTGTTTTCCAACGAGGTTTAATTCTTTCTTCTACCTCTAATTTCGTGTTGGCCAGATAAAACTTAAGAAACCTTTTTATTAAACTATCACAGTCTTCAATTGTTTTTATTCTATTTCTATAGTATATATTCTTCTCTGTTTGATTATTTGCACACCTCTTATTGCGTATTTTCTACAGTTTCTTGCGATTATTAGTTTAATGTCTATTTACACAAGCTTTAACGTACTTCACTTGTCAGAACATTGATTCAAGCCCTTTTTGTTTCTTCATATTACAAATCTGGATCTATTCTTAACTAAATCACAATTAAAAACCTAGAAATGTTACAAATCCGTTTCGTCCTATTGTATGACTTCTCAACAATGCACGTCCACGATTTCACGTGTAAACATTTATCCTTACAATTACGAGTACACCTGTTATCTTACGATCAATTTACCTGGATTCATATAAATACAAATAAATAACACATGGTTAAATCTCAAAAATCATAGAACAAGCTTATCGATTTAAATATAGAATATAGTTTAATAAAAATATGATCGTAGTTGAATAATAACGCGTTATTCATTGACATACTGAACCAGTAACATGTCCAATCACTATTAAGTATATTGGTTTACCAAGATATTTATTTATCCAATAATCTATCCACCATAATTTAATTACCAAAATAGAATTCTGTTTCGGTTCAATTTATTATTATTATTTATTTTCTCTTTAACTAAATAATAAATATTATGCCTATATGTTCCTATTAAGGTCAATATTTTCTTTCTATGTAAACAAATCTAAGATTACCTGTTCATAGGCTATTAAACTTGTGTCATGCAAAAATTTAAAAAAAAAATAATACTAAGAACAATTCTACGAATAATCAGATTAATGTAATTTGATGAAAGAAAAGCGAAAAAAGAAACTGAAAACGTGTTTCTTCTATTTTCTTTTCTTTCTTTTTTATTTATTTATCTATTCATTATTGATCATGTTATTTAATATAAAGTTAGAAAAAGAAAATTCGTTTCATTTTGTTATAATAAAAAATGTTTACATTGTGTGATTAATTGAAAAAAAGTTAAGTTATTCTTCAAGTTAATATTTTGGTCATCAAAAGAATTCATGATTATTTTTACTCATAGATAACAGTAATGTCGATCGTATAATGGAATATATATATATATATACCATGGCTGAAAGTAGTCGGTAGGATACTATGAATCATAGTCTAATATTAGTTGACACTTGTCTGCATGATCTATCTGTAATCTTTAGTCAATCGATGTTCGCTATTGAATTGAAATAAGTTGAAACCTATCTTTGTAGTATGAGATGTTACCGCTAAACTATATCTGCTTCAATTGACTTTGTGTACGAATATGTTATTTACAATTGCTTGATTATTTAATAAAGTCTTGGATTTAATCATTTAGTTTAGATTGAGTATTATCAATCAAGTTTCAATGTGGTCACTAGTTTTGCTGAATCCGATACGAATAGATCAAGGAGTACAGGTTGTACGTAAGCCGTACTAACGAGTGTCAACTTGCTTGTAATCTAGGTTCAGGGTCTCTTTAAAATTACCTGCAACCGTCCTACATCAAAATAAAGTGCATGAGATTTGGAATCACTCAGATTAGTAGCGTCTTGTAATTTGATGGACAAAATGTAATCAGTATTAAAGAACTAGACACACATTGCACCGCTTATTATCCGGTAAATAGTCATTTATAAATCAAACGTATAAATACTGTCTTTCTTAAGTGATGACCATATCGATGAATGTAGGAGAGAAAAAGAAAATGTCCTTTCAGTTCTAATCTATATTTTCTTTCATAATATGTAAAATATTTCTTTAAAAAGGTATTAGACGGTCGAAACAATTAGAATTCACGTTTGTTTCCTTTTATTGCTGTAATCTTGTTAGGTAATGTACCGACAACTATTTTACTGATAGTTTGTTGTTTATTGAATCCCTTCATAAACTAACATTTAGCTTAATTCAATATTATCATGATTTTCACAGGTTTCAACCGGTTGCTATTTAATAAAATAATTATTAGTTTAAAGTACAGAAAACAATCAGAGAGTCCTATTTCAACTTAAAAGCCATGTTTTTTACTTGATACCGTACAGTTTTAAGTATACAGTTAAGCTATAAAAAATGATGAAAATAAAGGGATGTAAGAAGAAATTTTAAAAATCTAGAGCCAGTTTTCAATGAGATTAATTCTGAATCTTATCATCCAATATCATTACCGTTGATCTTGATCATCTCAAAGACTGTAATCAGTGATTTCACATCTGCTAACTAGGGTCTATTCATCAGTCTTGTTATCACTACACTAGGAACTCTTCTAACCTATTGTTATTACATTCAACAGTGCTTGTTGAATAAGGTTGGGGTTAGGCATATTGATCAGTCGTCATTACTGCTTCAGTGAATGTAGAGTCACAATCTTTCTAACAGATTTACATATAATTCTGTGTTTAAACCTACCTTAACTCACTGAACTGTCCCATCCTCACGACTAATATTGCATATATTTTTATTATCAAGACTGTACAGCCTTCAAATTTACATAGTGCATTGTTTACAACTATGGCGTAATGTAAAGTAAAGTGTAGTCGTTATTTCTGATTTATTTTTAGTTCATAAAGATATTTTATAAGATATTACTAATTTTTATTAGTCACCGGTAATCTGATTAAATTATTACACGCAGTAACGAGTAGTCAGTTGATAGTTTTGTTGAATTCCTAAAAGATTGTTGCTTAACGTTTTCTATAGCTTTATATATATATGATCGGAATATAATCTAAAATAAAGCATGACATTTTTAAGTGTACAATAATATAACTATATTACTTGTCTATCATTTGTAGAAATGAAAAGTCTACTTTAGTTACTCTCGAGTCATTCACGATTTAGTACTAATAAGTCAATTAATAATGTGATTAAATAAAGATACTGTTTTGAAAAATATGAAAAAAATTGATTTACAATGAATTGAGCAACGACTATCAATCAATGTCATGTTTGCCTAGTTGTTTTATGTTAATGGAATTCTATTGAAAACGTTCCACTGTGAACAATAGTGAGAAAAAGCCCTGCGTAGAATTCTATGATAGCATGCATTTTATGTAGAATTATTACATTTACCAAAATAAAATAACTTTAGTAGAATATAATTTAGTTACAAGCACTCTCTAATGTACGGAATTGAAACTTTGTGAACTACTACAACCATCATCAAAAAGGTCCATGTATTTATAAATAATTGTGTACGCAAGATACTCAATGTCCGTTGACCAGATACCAACAGCTACAGCCTACTGTGGGAAAGAATGAACCAGCTTTCAGCTGAAGAAATTATGAAAAGATGATAGGGGTGCATAGGACATACATTTCAGGAATCACTAAACAACATTACGAGGCAAGCACTAACTTGGAATCGTGAAGGGAAACAGAAAAGAGGAAGACTAATGAACATACTGCATCGAGAAATAGAAGAAGACATGAGAAAGATGAGTAGCAACTGGAAAGAATTGGAAAAGATTGTCCAGAACAGAGTGAGGTGGAAAATAGTTGTAGGTGCCCTATGCTCTTCGACGAAATGTAACGGGTATAAGGTAAGTAAGTTAGTACAAATACTTTCATTTCACTCAGGAAAATAATATTCTATTTGAAATATTTGAAAAAAAATCATATTGAAAAAGAATGACAAGAACTAGCCAAATCAAGAATCTCTAATCGGTTTTGACCTCTATCATCCTGGTAATAAATATATATTCCTATCAAATATTTAGTTTGACCTTAATTTGAGAAGTTACTCTACATATTCATATGTGTATGTATGTATGTTTTTTTTTCGTTAAGTTTTTTTGTTTATTTTTCAGATGTTTGCTTCTTCCGTTCTTGTTTTCATCTATCTACTTTTCTTTTCTCTTCATATGTGCTTGTTTCTCCTATTGAAGATCATACATAAGTTAATTTAATTTTTCTTTTCACATTTCATAGTGAAACAAATAAAAAGTGTGGAAGGAATCATCCGAAAAAGAAAACTAGAATACATTTAGCTTCAGGGTTGAAATCTTTTTTATAAATTTATTTTATTAACCTTAAAAATGTTTTCGCATTAATAGTTAACATTATGTTTATTCTTCACCTTATTCATTTAGCATCATTCTACTTATCATCATCTTTATGATCATTACATTCATTATCAACATCATCATCATCAGCAAACTAATTCATTACGGTCATAGATAATTTTCTTTAAGAATATAACAAAGAATTATGTAATAATTGAAGTGGTAACATATTTGTAAAATGTAAAATAATGACCTATACTTCACAGTAAATACTTTAAATCAAATCAAATCTATCAGAAGTATTTTTATATGCATGTATGTATGTGATTATATGTGAATCAGTTCAAATTTATTGAATCATATCAATAAACCAAGTTGAAATAATTTTCAAAAAAAAATTGACGAAGTGAAATAAATCTTCTCGGTGGTAAAATAAAGTATGAGAGTTACAGAATGATGTGAATTGATTAAAATTGAGTGCCTAGTAGCAATGGTAGGCGCATGCTAATAGGGAATGTCACAATTAGATGAACAGTGATCTAGTGATTCTTGGTTTTTGATAATTATTCGGATGAAGTCACTACTTCAAACTAGACAGTCTTCATACTCCCTGTAATAATGAAAAGGACTATATGTTCGGAATTCGTCTTGTAGAAAAAGAATAGAATCTAAGGATGTAATAAAATAAATAAATATTGAAAATTGAAATTTAAATAAAGATCAGGATTAAATATTTCCCTTCAGTCTTTTATGAAGATTCTTACCAGTATCTCAAGAAAAGTATTATATTTTCTTTGGTTAAGGTTTAGCCAAAGTAAATGAAGCTTTAAGTTATTTCACTCTTTACAGTTAGAGTGAAAATTACTACAAACTGTAATAAGAAAAAATACAACTGAGAACAGTTTCATCAATCAGTGCAAAATTTTTAAAGAAATTACCACACTGGATTATATGACTATTACATAATATACTCTAAATGGTTCAAGTGTAACTTGAGTGATTCTTAAAAATGTTCCAGTTTTATTTAGACCATAATTAGAATCAAAATGTTTCCGTATGTACTGATTATCTGTTGGTGGTAAAAGGAGACGTTTATTGGCCCTTATTCATACGACAAAGGTTAGATCTGAACATAAAGTCAACAATATATATATAGTCAAACCAATATTGTACAACTTGTCGGATAACAGATGACTTATGATGTCCCAAAACATATAATAATCCTTAGAGTCTAGCAATTGTAACAAGTACCATTTTTCTGCATTGTTAAACATTAACTGTGCTAGTCTGTTTGTATGAAGTAATATCGTATAAAATTATAAAAAATTCATCATTTTTTGTGTACAAAATTGACGCGAATATCATCTGCAGTTCTCGACAGTAATTTTTGTCGTTTAAGATGTTTATTCTTTATAGAATTTACCACACTGTAATCATAAATTCATATGAATAATAAATGACATCTAAATGAATGAAAACACAGGTGAGGAGAGCCAATTGTATTGCTTTTAATTACAAAGTTCTTCGGTACAATGTGAAAACCATACGTTCGACCCTTCACTTTCGAATCCTCTATCAGTTGTCGTTAACCTGATCGTTTATTTATTGTCATGACAATCACTCTCTGTTCCCGTTCTATTCAATTCGATCTACCCAAACTTGTGCTGCCAGACATTCCACTGGTGTTATATACTACTTAAGTCCACGTAAGTAGCAAATGGGAAAATTGTCCACCCTTTAAACAGTCACTCTTGCTGTAGTTTCGCTCGCCGTGCCACTCTTGTCTTTGCCGCAGTTTGTGTCACGCTCTTCATTAGAATGTGGAGTCCACCGGCGCGCTGACCTCCGTAGGAATGTCAACCTGCTGGGTTCATCTAAATGCGAAATTCACCCAACATCCGAGACGTTCAGCGACCTACCGAGTCTTCCCATTGCTCGTCTCCGTCGACAGTCAACTCCGTTCCGTCAGGATACTCCAATTACTCCACCCTGTCTCACCAAACCACCCTAACTAGCGCTTCTTCCATTAGGCCCCGCTATGGCATCCGCAGAACTACACTCTCTCAGGCTACCCTTTAGCATCAAATGTAGTGAACAAGAATACAGGTGGGGACAATCAAATGAATTTATACAAAGTTACAGAACGTTTTTTCAAATATGAGAACCATAAATTGAATACTTCATTTTCAACTTTCCATCATTTTTTCTTTACATTCTGCATGATATTTCTTATTCGGAATATCTTTCAATTTTCTTTCTTTCTCTTCAACTTGATCTACTTAACCTTCTGTTGCTAAGGTTTATACTTCTGATTGGTATAACATACTAATTAAATTTGTCGACATAAATAGAATACACCGTACTAACTGTTCAATTTATATAATAAATTAGTATTTAATTGAGAAGAAACTGTTAATTCTTTTTTCTTTTTTTAAATTTTATAACTAATTACCGTTTTTTCCCCCATCATTCATTCATTTCATCCTTCATATAAATTAAACTGACATTTTCCAGATTAAATAATTCAAATGTTTGTTTTTTTTTTTGTTTTCTGTTTCTCATTTCTCATTTCTATCCTCCCATTATATTGATCTAATGATGTTTGTTAATTAAATTCTGTTATCTTTTTTATTTTTTTCTCTTATAAATGTCAAAAAAAGAATAGTCATAAAATTAAATTAAATAAAAGGGAAAATAGACCTGAATAGTTTCTCTTGTTTTGTTTTTCTTCTCTTCATTTAGATAATTAATTAGTTGTTGACACAGGTTGCCATGTGTATGAATTCATTAGTGTGTAATTAAATTGAAAATAAGAACTATGTCAGTTTTTTTTTTGTTAATGAAAATTATCTTTAGGAAATTGTTATTAAGTATACTCTGTTTTTTTTCACTGATAGCGAGGGAAAGAGAAAGAGAGAGAGAGGGAAAAAACTGGAAATTGTCAATGCATAATTAAATGAATTGTAAAAAGGTAACAGATCATCTCTATTATTGTTTAATAACATTATGCATTATTATTAATTAGATATTATGAACAGTTATCACATTAAATCTATTAAAGTAATTCTACTATTTTTTTTTGTCTTTCCTTCGTTATTGCTATGTCATGCATTAAAAAAATTTCACACTATGTAGTGTTAAACTTTTTTTCTAATTACCGTTTTTCCCCCTCATCATTCATTCATTTCATCCTTCATATAAATTAAACTGACATTTTCCAGATTAAATAATTCAAATGTTTGTGGTGTATGCTGCTTATGTAGATATAAGTAGTACATGATGCGAGTTCAAAACGTAATGTCTGGCAGCAGAAGATGGAGAAGATCAAGAAAAGAAGAGCGAGAACACAATACAATTTGTATGAAAACTCATGAACAATGAAATGTCAGACAATCGATTGATGTCTGCAAAAGGAAAAGTCCAGTTGATATGATGGATTAACTTTTTGCAAATTAACGATTTACTATATGGTTGTTAGATATTACTTACTAGTTTTGTAATTTGTTGTTAAATACATTTAATTGTACCCGATTGGTGTTCATGTTCACTACAATACTTCGAGTGTTAATAGTAGGATTTATTGTGAAAATGGTTGTTATCATAGAGAGATAGTGATGATTTGCATCTTTTTATCCACACTATTTTTTGAACGTTATGAAATGGTTTAATTTATGGATAATCAATTAATTTTAATAATGTAATGTCTAAAATTCAATTGTATCTGGATCTTAGCTATTGATCAATTGCTAAGCTGTGGTCAATAGATACAAAATAAGTGAGCGTACATTTATTTGACTTCTTAAGTGATCAATAACAAGAAAATATGAACTACATTAAGTATATCTTGCATGTTTTATTTAAAAAATTTGGTGGTCTACATCTGTTCCTGATGATAATCATGTACAATATTATCTTAATTAATAAACAGAAAATTTAACTATGTTATAATGATCTAGTATCGATCACTGTCTGATTGAAGAAAAACTAGAATCGATAAACTGGTATAGATACCTCGTTAAAAAGTAACTGTGGCATTTTGTTACCAAACATAATGGAAATAAAAAATTATGTTTCTAGCCACTGAGAGAAAAACTATAATTTCTGTGGAAACGTAAGTCTTAACAATATAACAATAACTATGGTAAATGCATAGTTTCTTTATTCCCTGTATCTTAAATATCTCGTTTTAACTTTCCTTCATATTATATAGATAATTATAATTTTAACAAATGACTATCATTCAAAAAAGCATCTAAATATGTAGTAAATCAATAATCCAGTCTCTTTTTTGGCGTTTGTCTCATACATGAAGAGAATTGCTTTAAAGATTATAACATGAATTTATCGTATGTCGTTTAATCCTAGTCATTTAGCTAAAATGTATTCAATCCTTCAATGCTAATAACTAGAAATGAACATCAACAAGATTTGTGAGAATAAACTTGATTTTAAATGAATGGCAGAGTATAAATATGGAGTACCAAATATTATTTGAAGAACAAGCTACTCATTCTAAACTGTAGCACTAGCTGTAGCCTGACTTTAGTGCAAAAATAGACAAGCTTACGTAATCAATAAATGATAATATTACTGTGAATAGTTTGAAAATATTATTTCAGAGATGAATCGCCGTTGGCTGAACGACGTTTTAAGTAATCATCGTGGCATATTGTCACTTGTGGTACGACTATATTTTGTTGTATTTCTAGGACTAATGACTTTATGGTACAACGGTTCATCGACATTACTGATGAACATACTACCATTCTTGAATTCAGTGTCTTATCGGTGACAAGTCGGAAAACAAATGAGAAGTAAGTTTTCACATGATATAATCTAAAATTTAGAAAAATTGATCTAATAATCTGGAAACTGAATAACTTACGTAATTGTTCCAAAGTTGGAAAATGCTGCCAACAAAGTTTCATCTTGCACTTCTGGAGCTAGATCACCAACGAATATATGAAATGAATCTGAAACGGTAAAAAATGCTTAAAATATACTTTTGTAAACTCTTCTACTTATCATAATCGATCTGGCTAAACTGTTCAATATCTCAATTATAATTGTGTATTACGTTACTATTTTAAAACATGAAATTATGGTATTTCCAACAAAACATCTAGAGATTTGTGTGATATTTGTCTTTTAATGTTTTCAGACATGTACAACTGTGAAAACGACGTAGGTTACTTCATAAAAGAACTTAGTGAATCACTAAAATGTAGAAATAGAATTTTAACTGGTACTCTTAAAATTATGAATGAAAACATTAGAGTTATATATTTTTTTGAAAGTCTTCAGCCAGTAATGATAATTTCTAATTGCTTTTTAGAAGATATTCTTCTATGTAGCAGTTTTAGGTAATTACGTGACATATGATTATAATTTAAATGCTATTTTGGGTTTCAATCCATTACATATGTATCATTCTTACAGAATTTTTTGGGTAGTCCACGTGCAAAATGATGGTGAGTTATGCACTGAAACCAAAAACAAGCGTTCAGAGTTTCATTTACATAAGGCCACTTAGTAACAATAACTGTCAACTTACACAACTGGAGTGAAATAAGGTGGTTGGTAGTAGATAGAATGAAGCGCAGAACCTTGTTGACATTCATCACCACATCTCACTTTTATTGCTGACGGAACTGTGGTGTTCGTTCCCACCTCATTAAGGCTTTTTAACATGAACTGACGATTGGTATATTCGTTCACGTAACTATATTTCTTAGAATAACATATGTTTAATCACAAATGTACTCTCATTTGGAAAGTCACAAATAGAACATTGATATATCCTACAATTTACAAACTCTTCCTAAGTAAATATCGATATAATTATACACTTTTTCATTCTTATTCATAAGATAGGAAACGATAAATGATAATTTGATCCAAACCATTCTTCAGATTTCTAATCACTATATTACATTTTAGTCTATCTTAATATAATTACTTCATAGAATTATTAAAGCATGAATATTATTGAGACGATTCAGTTAGAAAAGTTAAATTTTCTCACCTAATAAATGAATTATACTACTAAACAAAGAGTAATTGTATTAACTTTATAATAATAATAATAATAAAAAAATAATTTATTTGTATCTTTTACTACAATACATTTACTACCATGTTTTACTAAATTGTTTAAATATTCTATTATTGTCTACATTTTAATAATTACTGAAAATGACTAACTATTGCAAAGTGACATGTTATTGAATAGTTTCCTTTATATAGTAAACCATGTTGCTATATAAACCTTCCTAATATTATGTTCGTTGTAAATTATGTCAATGCTATATTCTGTTTATTATTTTGTCCATTAAGCAAGCTTGATAATGTCAATAAAACAATGTTAGTTATATTATCTGGCAAGTGAATATAACAATAAACTTTTGAGGAATTCCATACAAATAGTTTCCTTTATCATTTTAAAAAGAGCAAGAACAAAGATTCTAGAGGAATAACATGAATTTTATTTTATTTCGTAGATTCTCGTCAGCTGCTTACAAACTGTTATATTTAAAATCATAATTACATAATGGGTTTAAATTAAATGAGAGGTTTGGTTGGAAGTTATATTGAAGACATATTCGTATAGTATAGCAAGGGTTTTACGGCCAACGGTATTTATAAATTTATGTTTACCTGCCAAAGCAGCTACATTGACCTAAAGGAGGGCATATCTTGAATTTTTTGAACATGTTTCAAAACGTCTCAGAACAAGGGAAAGAAAGAATCTAAACAGTGCAATCACTAAACATTTTTATACAGGACATTAGGTAGATAACTTGCAATTTTTTAAGGTGATGATTAAGCAGCTAAACTCCAGTCTTCTGAAATTTCCTGAGTACCTTGACATCAGGCGTCAAAAACCTGACCTATGTGTTCGAAAAAGATGGTTGTTAATCTTTCCTTGTCTTGGTGACAAGTACTATTTCGCTGCATTTTAAGATTTTTTTCTTAAACTCTTTCTTGCATTTATTACATGATTAAGTTTTAATTCAACTATCTTAATAATTTTATTTTATCAACTGAGCTCTACGCACTATATTCATCTCAATATTTATTCATCATGTAATCACTTGTTTCTAGCCTTTTGAACTGTTGTCACATTCAATGTTGAAGAATGTTCTTTCGCATAAGGTATATATTTACAGTATTCAGTCTATTAATTTTATTTACACTCTTGTTATACTATATGAATATGTTTTTAGTTTACCTTCCAACCAAACTCTTTCATGTAAGTAATTAAAACGGATTATGTAATTACGATTTTAAATATCACAGTTTGTAAGCAGCTGACGAGAACCTACGAAATTAAATGAATTCATGTTATTCCTCTAGAATCTTTGTTCTTGCTTTTTTTCAAATAAACATTTACTTAATTCGTTTGAGCTTCTTAGAAAACAGTCTCTGGTCTCTTTCATAGGACAAAAAATAAAATTACTTTTTATGAATAATTTTGTTGTATTCGAATCAGTATAAAAATTGTATTCCTGACGTTTATTCTGAAAAGATGACTTACATTAAGTCACGAAACGTCAGAAATACAATTTTTCTACTTATTACGATATAATAAAAATACATTTATTATTCATTCTCTACTCCATGCTCAATTTATTTGAAACTATCAAGTTTAACCATAGTATTGATACCTTTCAACTTATTATTATTTACTGGACCTGAATATTTTTCATAAATGTACAATATATGTTAAATGTAACATTTATGTAGAAAGAAAATTTCGGCAAATAAAGACTTTTAGTTACAAACAATAGTGAATATATATGGTTTTATTCAAGAAAGGCAATTTGTAAAAATGATACATATTTTTCACATTTACCCTAAAATGGTGTAATATACTTACTGCTTAATTGTAAATAAAAAACTTCAACAAATTAACTAACTTTATCATTTAATAATCTTTATTTTTAGTGTTTTTTAGTTGATTTAAACAACTATATTAATGATCCTTTTGTATTGTTTGATTAAATCTTCCTATTCAGCTGATGAGTCCCAAATACAATGAAACACACGCTTCAGATTCCACTGCTAGCCACCATCTATCTTTGCTTAGAATAATAATAATCACTTAGAAAAAAACGTTTACCCAAACACTATATCATATAATCATTCAGTTAAACAAATTATTTATTATGAATTAATAATATAATATAAGATATTTCTATTATATTAAGAGATCGGTTCATCAACTGTTAAAAAACACTTGGATTTAACGAATAAAGTCATATTAATAAAAACGGTTTATATACACGTATATATATATATATATATATATATATATATATATTAAATAAACAAACAATATTTAATTTAATTGGAGTATTCCATGACAATAAATTTAGTTGAATAAAGTTGTTCCCGGTAGACATTTTAATGATTCCATTTCAAAATACAAATTGTTTATTTATATCAAATCTAAACAAAAAGAAAACTATAGTGATACTATAATGTTTCATATGTAATTTAATCAATACTAAGAAATAGGATACATAACCATTGTAACTGCAATATGAATAATTTATAATATTTTGTATTGTTTTTCCATATTAAACAATTTGATATAAAAAGGTGTTTACGTTTTTTTTTTCTGTTGTTGTTGCTCAGATGTAAATGAATAGCATATTTTAGTGATAGTAAAAAATTGTTCATTAATTTACTCTTATATAGATACTAAATATAACATTAGGAGAAAAATCAAAAAAATTTTTTTTAGCTATCACCATAGTAACAGTCAGAAATTAGCGGTGATCATAATTATGTTTAAAATTTTAAGACAAAATGGAAATTAAAAAAAGATTGGCTTAAATGACAAAATTTTTAATGAACATATTATTAAATTTATTATTGAAAATATTTTTAAATTGCACTTATACTAGAAAAAACAAACAAACAATGAATAATTAATTAGATTTTAAAGCTATTGGGATTTTTTTAAAAAGGAAAAACAAACAAACAAACATTTACATCATTATTGCTTATAGTAATATGTTGTTGAAAGAAGAAATTTTAATTTAGGATATAATTATAAACTAAAAATCTTTAGGTAATATTTTTTTAAAAGAAAAGAGGTAACTTTAGGGTAGATGGTGCTGCTATGGTTTGAAATGCTAATTAATGCGAGTGATTTAAAAAAACAAGTATTCACAGATTCACTTGGTGTTGTTTTAGTTGTATCTTCCCATTGTTTTTTAGAACTGCAATTGATCAGTTTCATGTTGGCATATGTACATCTTGTAAGGATCGCCTTGATGTAGCCTTTAGTCACAAGCGTTTTTAAGCAAAGATGGATGGTGACTAGCAGTGGAAGCAAGGATGCGCTTTTCGTCTTATTTCAACATCAACACTGAGATGCAGGTACATCCAGCTGACGAGTCCCAAATAAAACAACACCAATTGAATCTAAATTGCACCCCACTTCACAAGCAGGTGGCTATTAGGACTCAGTAGCTAAGTGGATAACGCGATGGCGTTTAAAGCGAATGGTACTGGGTTCGAGTCCCAGAGTGAACATCAACTCTGGGATGCAGGTACATCCAGCTGACGAGTCTCAAATAGAACGAAACGAAAGTAATAACAGTTTGTGAATTATTTCATTGTAAATCATTTTTGTGATGTCTATTATCTTATTTAAAGAAGAAATTCTCGGAAAATCGAGTCGTTGATTGGATATTTGTTGTTGAAAATGCTTGAATGAAATGAATTATATGTGTTTTTTAAAATCGTTTTCATGTAGTTTCATGTGTTTCGTTTTACCTGATTAAGTGTTAATAAAGTATGTCAATAAACCATTTATAACATATTTTGTATTGTTTTTTGGATGTTTTCATTGATGTTCACGTCTTTTATTGATCAGTCTCTTATTGGCATATGTGCATTCTATTCGGATTGTCTGTATATTCCCTCAAGTTACAAAGATTTTGACGTCAACTCTATGTTGTAAGCATATTCAGCCGGTGAGTATATAATAGGATAAAACACGCGTCCTAGATCCCAGTGTTAGCCATCGTCCATATTTGCTTATAGATCATAAATTTAGTGGAATATTTGTTAACATCTTGGAATCAATATTTATTTTGATACAAAAGTGTAGAACATATCATACAAAGTGGCTGAACGCATATCAAATAGACAACTGAAAGGTAAAGGTGGTTACTGTCAATATAAATCTAATAATCAATTTATCTAGTACAATACCCAGTTTCTCGTTCAGATTTACTTAAGTAAACTATGCCAAATGAATGTCTTACAATATGACAATACTTATAACTTTAATTTAACTATTCAAATAATAATGAGTTTTTGTTTAATCAGATATATCAAAGTGAAAATATTTATGACTTAATACATTTCAATAGAACTACTTTTTTAACAAGAAAAAGAGAATTCAACGAAGAAAATTTTCTTTGCAACGAAATCATTTATTTAAGCTGTACATTCGTATATATAGTTAGATGGGAAATATATGTTTATAGGAAGATAGAAATGATTGTATCACAAAAATGGATTCGAGACTAAATAATAAATGAGGTTACGTACTAATCAAGAGGAAAGGAAGAACATAGTTTATTGATCAGCTAATAAGTTCAATTGACAGATATGAGGAAAAGCGACAAACACAAGGGTCATAATGATATGAACTCAATAATATTCTCAGAAGGAGTTTTGTGGAGGTTTTAGTAATTTCAATAGTTGAGATCATGAGTTAATTAAAGCTAGACCAGCATGGAAAACCTAGAGGCACTGGACGGCCTTTTCGTCTCAGTGGTCTAGTTGGTTAAGCACCTGGCACGAGACTGATAAATCCTGGGTTTGAATCCCGCGAGGCGGGGTCGTGGATGCGCACTGCTGAGGAGTCCCACGATAGGACGAAACGACCGTCCAGTGCTTTCAGGTTTTCCATAGTGATCTAGCTTCCATTGACTCATGATCTCAACTAATGAATAATAATCAACAAAACTTGCATAAGGTAATAATAATAACTAATTAGAGTTTAAAATTGTAAAATAATAAACTTTAAAAAATTTAATAATAATCAAATAAAAGTGCAGAAGAACATGCATGAAAACCCCAGAAACATACCCATTAATGAAACTACTCTTATTCATTTTTTTATTAAAATAAAAATTTATTTAAAATAAAATAAAATGTAGGAAGAAGAAAAAATCTAACATTTTGCTTATACCCAAAATAATGACCAAAACTATTAAAATGTATTAAATATTTAAAAATCCATTCGATAATGTAAGTACCTTCATTACTAATAATCAATGGTTCACATTATATTATTTGAATTAATTGAACTAATTATACCATAATGAATGTTATTTGTTTATTCATTCAATTAAAAAGTAATTATTTTCATTATTAATGGATAAGGGTTGTATTATATAACTTTATGTAAAATATTATATTCTATAATTTGATAAATTGAACTAATGATAACCTAATGAACTAATAATATTCAATATATTGAAAATTCCCATTAAGATATTTCGTATATAAAGAGGAAACGAATTGAGCGAAGAAACTTCGTTTCAATTTCTTCGCTCAATTCTTTCCTTCTTTAATAGCGTTCATCTATTCATCTAATAATATGGTAAATAATTAAAAATAGCATATGTGATTTTAATTAGTATATATATCTAGCTGTTATTCACTGGGGAAAATAAGATACCTGACTTGAATTAAGATAATTTTATATAAGATTAAAAGTATAATTCGATTAAAAGATTATATTCACTTCTTCTAATAGTTTCAAAAGACATAATGGTTTTGT
Source organism: Schistosoma spindalis (assembly GCA_946903255.1). Lineage (NCBI taxonomy): Eukaryota > Metazoa > Platyhelminthes > Trematoda > Strigeidida > Schistosomatidae > Schistosoma > Schistosoma spindalis. The sequence goes on along the minus strand of OX336417.1, from coordinate 31,840,282 downwards.
CGGTAAATTCAAACAAATACAAACTGACCTTAAAGTGTTATCATTATTAAGAAAGTTGAATAAATATTAGTCAATGAATAATCATGGATATTTGACTTATATTCATTTATTAAGTAGGTAAGATACAAAACATTTTTATCATTATAAGGTTGTGGAGATTATTAAGTTTTTGATTGAGATCATGAATTGAATGATGTTAGACCATCGTTGAAAACCTGGAAAAACTGGATGGTCGTTTAGTCCTATTGTGGGACTCAGTAGTGTGCATTCATGATTCCGCTTACAGGATTCGATTTCAATCAAAACAAGTTTTATTTTAAATTACAAAACATAAACGTTTCTGTATAAATTTTTTATTAATCAAGCAGTATCATTACATTTAAAAATCTTGGAATAGGATTAAAGTGGATTATTTCGTTACATTTTCGAAAATCGTTTTAATTTTGTGAAATATGATAAATTTCAATAGTTGAAATCATGAGTCAATTGAAGCTAGACTACCATGGAGAAATGGAAGTACATGACGGCCGTTTCGTCCTAGTATGGGACTCCTCAGCAGCGCGTATAACTGATCCCCCCTCGAGACTCGAACTCAGGACCTATCATTCTTGCGCTCGAGTGCCTACCCGTTAGGCCACTGAGCCGGTCGGCATCCAACGCTGTTAATGTCTAACTTTAACCAATCCACGAAACTGCGCCAATGTATGATAAATTTTCATTTATTACATCATTAATTAATAATTAAATTTTTTACTTGAATAATTTCTGATAGTTTGAGTAAATAGCCTTGATTTGTATTGTCGACTATGACAGGATTCACTACGTAATGTCAATGAACTGAATTTCAAATATAATTCTGTTTGATTACCTCCTCGGTGAGGGAACCGAACATTCTAGGGTTACTATGGATACTATAATAAATCCTTATTAAAATCAAGGACAAATCAGATGTTTAGTGCACCTTAACTTCCATTGGTTTTCTAGCTGATGTCAGTCACTGGCGTGAACTATTTTTCTAAGTAAAAAGCTGTGATAACTCAAAATGTAAAATCATAAGCAGCGATGGATGATGGCTGAATCGTTCCTGAATAACATTTAGAACTTCCATCGCGAGACCATCGACTTTCCAAAAGTGTAAGTATCCCTGTAAGATAATGACATCACACACACAATAGAACAGATATGCACTACAAGTTTGTTTCTAGGCTTATTTTGGATTATGCACTATGATAATACTTAAAACTGGAAACCTAAAATTGTTCAGTGGTATCGTGTTTTTAACGGTTCAGTATATTTTAGATTACAACCCAACATACAGGCACTCTACTCTCAATACATCACAGAGCAAGTAAAACATATATGACCAATTAATTAATATCTTATAAGCAGAGATGAATAATGACTAGCAAATGAGTGCAGGATGAGCGTTTGATTGTAGTTGAGACTTGTCAGTTTGATGTACCTGTATTCCAGATTTGATGCTTACTCTGGAACTTAGACTCAGTACCACCCGCAGTCTTAAACATCAGTGGGGGAGATGCACACAACCAATATAAGTGAATAAAACGTCACCCCATTGCACAAGCTAGTGGCTATTTGGAATCCGTAACTAAGTGTATAATGCGATATTGTTTGAAACAAAATGTACTGCGTTCGAGTCTCGGAATGAAAATCAAATCTGAGATGCAGGTACACTCAGCTGACGATTCCCAATAAGGATGAAACGTGCGTTCTAGATTTCTCTTCTAGACACCACTCATCTCTGTCTTGTGACTTACTGGCGATATTGAGGCAATCCACACAGAATGAATGTGTGCCAAAAATAGACCGGTCACTTACAAACTTAAACATCAATGCAAAAATTCTAACAACCAATTCAAGTGTATTAAAATAATATTTTGTGAATTTTAAACAAAGAAATATACATCACTAGGATTAAAATAGATTTATTCACTTTAAGTTGAACATAAATAAATAATGGACTAAACACAATTATTGTACAAAAGACATAAATGTTATTTTATAAGTTAACATTTACCTACTTAACGTCCGACTTTTGTCATTTAAATATATATTTCTGTATATATATATATATATATATATATATATATATATCATTCAAGTTAACACATTAACACATGTATTCATCAACAATTAGTTTCCGTTTATATTTAATTCATGTATACAAGTGAATACTTATAATAATTGAAAAAAAATAAGTTTTTATTAATAATGTTACGAGTTTAAACAAAATGTTTGAAACAATAAAAATAAACAAATTTTAACAAAACAAAAAAACAAGCTTAGCATGATTATTTTTTTTCCAAACACTTTATTATGTTATAGTGATGCAAGATCAGCTCAACTTATGAACTGATTGATATCCGTCTGTATCTTCTTCTTCTTCATTAATAATGTTCGTGTTATGTTGTTTCTTCTTTTAACCTCAGGATAAAGGGGAAAATAGTTATTTTCATATTTTAATGGGTTATTAGAAATGCTATAAAAAAAAGTGACAAAATTGTTTACTTCCTGAGATTAAAAAAAATTTATGTTGTACAAGAGGAAAATTAGATTGATATTAAAGTAAATAATAGAGATTAGTGATTTATAATGCTTTTAATCAGATAAGTAGTGGAAGTGAATATGAAATACAACACAATCGAATCACATTTGATAGAAAAAATTTAGAACACGTAAAAACCTTTACATATTTGGGCAGCATCATTGATGTACACTGTGGATCTGATTCAGATGTGAAGACGTGGATCATCTGGAACTCAAAACAATTGACAACCAACACCAAGGTCAGGATTTTTGATACAAATGTCAAAACAGTTCTACTGTATGGGGTGGAAACTTGGAGAACTACGAAAGCCATCATCTAGAAGATATAGGTATTTATTAACAGTTGTCTACGCAAAATACTTCGGATTTGTTGGCCGGACATTATTAGCAACAACCTACTGTGGGAGAGAAAAAACCAGGTCACAGAGAAGGAAGAAATCAGGAAGAAGCGCTGGAAGTAGATAAGACACACATTGAGGAAAGCACCGAACTGCATCAAAAGCAAAGCCCTCATATGGAATCCCCATGGCCAGAGGGAAACCAAAGAATACATTACGCCGTGAACTGGAGACAGACATGAGAAAAATCAACAAAAATTGGACAGAACTGGAAACGAAGGTCCAGGACAGAGTGGATTGGAGAATGCTGGTCGGCGGTCTATACTCCATTAGGAGTAACAGACGTAATAACTGGAGTTGCATAAATAATAAATAATCACAAAAGTTGATGTTTAAACAAAAAGTATACCATGGTTTGCACGGCATAGGAAAGAATCCAAAACTGATACAAGAAGTAGATTTTATTTACTTTATAGAAAAATATGCGACGAGTACTTTCATTAAATCGATTAATTAATGTGTAGATTTTAGTTGTCATATTTAGTGAATGCTACATATAAGCAAGTAAAACCAAATAATGAAGTGAATATTACATAGATTCACTTCAAAATGAGTGGTTCATATTGTACATAATATCCTTCAGACTGAACTAGAAGCATACTCAGCATATATAATATCATGGTATTTTACATTAAATTGATTATCATATGAGTAATATCTAGTGGGCAATGATTTTGTTCATACATGGAAATCTAAAGACTAAAGTGGATTAGCACTTGTTACCACGGTACAAACGAATAACCACAAGAAATCTAAATTTGGGTATATAAATCTAATCTTTTACAAAACAACCAATAAACTTCTGCGCAGTTTCATTTCTTAATTAATAATTCTCATTCATATAGCATCAAAACGGTAGTTGTATGTTTAACTGAATTTATTGGGATGAATTTTTTATTGAATATTCTTCTCGTAAAGTCTTAGTTCGTACTAAAGTAATTATATGTCACTTCAAATACCTTAATTATCCTACAAAACATAATTATTTACAAACTAAATAAAAGTTCTCAATACTCAAGTTGGTATTATTATGACCAAATAAAAAACGTTCAAACTATTCAGAATCTCATCGTCAATGTTGAAGAGGGGTTACTTAACGAAGCATATTATATATTGAGGTATCCCAGAATCACTCAATGGAATTGAATGGCTAACTTTCAAAACATGCCAATCAACCTGCTCCACCTGCATAGTAGACAGTTCAAAGATTCATTTTAACTATATTGTTAGTGAATCACTAATCTAGTCGATCACCGATTTAAAATTTCACCATTGAATTATTCATTAGATATCTAATAACTTCAAAGATAAGCAGTGATGGATATTGGCTAGCATTGGAATCCAGGACGCGCGTTTCGTCCTATTTAGGGCTCGTCAGCTGGATGTACCTGCATCCCAGAGTTGATGTTCACTCTGGGACTCGAACCCAGTACCATTCGCTTTAAACGCCATCGCGTTATCCACTTAGCTACTGAGTCCTGATAGCCACTTGCTTGTGCAATGGGCTGAATTTAAATTCATTGCTTACAAAAAACTTGTGATTTAAGGCAGTATCGAGGCATACGCATAGTATGCACATATGTCGATAACAGACTGATCAATTGCAGTCTTAAAACTCAATAGGAAGATACAAGACAAACAATACCAAGTGAATCTCAAAAATAGTTTTCAAATAAATCAACTATTATTGATTAACAGTCAATAAACACTGAACTGTAAATTCAAGAGATAAAAGATAAACTTTCAACCTGTTTTACTGCAATGTATTCGTTCATGGTAAATTACCTTTAAGCTCTGTTCATTTAGATATAAAAATCCTAATTACTTTTTTAAATATTTTTAATAATATAACTAATTATCCAATATTATCAAAAAGGGTATGACGATCTCATTTCGACGATCATAAGTATAATACATTGAATGAACTTATTTGTTTTCATTTAATACATTGTGTTTACCATAGATGAGGTTGATAGATAATCTTGTAATACTTTGAAAGGTTAGTCCAGATATAAAGGTGCTGAACATAATAGAAACTCATAAAATATCTACCTATGGTTCCAACAATATGGTTTTATGACATTTAAAAGTATAGGAATTTTTAGAAAAGATTTTACTAACGTATATTGTTTAGCTACATTCCCAAACCAAGGTTATATTAAAAACAGTGTCCTAATTAAAAATTCACTTGGTGCTGTTTTACATGTATCTCCCCATTGTTATTAAGGACTGCAATTGATCAATCTCATGTTGGCATATGTGCACCCTGTGCTGATTGCCTCAATATTAGCCCTAAGTCACAAGGTTATACATTATATTAAATACTAATATCCATTCACATTCAATAACACTCATATATTCAATAAAATTAACCGATTACCTTACTTGATTATATCTAAACACTTACAATGAATCATACCTAGTTTTATTATTTTAAAATTAGAGTCGCTATATCATGTAGTTGTAGTGGTAACTACTTTGAATAAGTATTTAACGGAAATTATTTAATTATGCGATCAAGTTCGAACTAGAACACTCTTACCAACGTGACAACTGTGTAACATTGAATTCGACATTAAATAAAACAAGGGTTGATATCTAGAAGAAAAATGAACAAAATCATAGCCGTTTTGATAAGATCAAATCATAAAATAACTGATGAAATAAAAATATGAAACAATGAGATCTGTCAAAACGAGACAAATTCTGACAATCTATCAACTGACAGTCTGATGACATTATATATATATATATATATATATATATATATATATATATATATATATATATATATATATATATATATGATAGATTGCCCTCTACCAGTGGATTATCAAGTGCAAAATATTAACTCTAAATTTGGTTAGACTTAAATATTTTCCCAATTTATTCCGTTCTAACTAATCTAGTGATAAAATAACTGCCTTCAACTTTGTCACAGTGATCAACGAATATTTGGTATATGCACTTCTGTACTTTTATTTGTTAAATTTTATCTGATTACAAAAGTTATGTAAAATTCGTTGATTTGTATTAAGTTGGGACCAGTTTTTTAAATTTATCATGACTTGGCTCATTCGAGTTTTTTGTAAAATGGTCTTTATTTGGCGTCACACTTGTTCACTTTAACTAGCAGGTTTGTTAGCATCTTTCATGGTTTTTTTAAAGAATCAAAAAAAGACAATCTTGTTCTATCGCTTTTAGTTTATGCAGTAAAGAAAAATAAATTATGGAAATTTATTCAATATAGAGTTACCAGTATTATTCAGGCATCATTCAATCTTTCCTTTCATAATCAAGAAAAAATTTTAAGCGTTTTAGGCAACTACTCTGGTCTTAATTTTTAAGTGGTTTTTGTCATACCAATCCTTCTTTTTAAAAAGAACGGGGTTAAGTACATATATTTATGAAATTTCTCCATTGTTTATCCATTCATTTTACTACATACTTTGGGTAATTATTCTGTATTTTATACACGCTTTCTATCGCATATTTTTACTTCAAGTTTTTACCTACTTATAATGTTGATATACCTATTCATGCTATTATGAAATATTTTATAAATGTTATCAGTGGTACTCCTACAACTGTAAACTTATAATCACATTTTACTTTTTATTTATAACGTTTAGTAATGTAATCTACTTTACTGATTTCACTGACTGACAGCTTACCTTGATTACCTGAGTATCTTTCATATATATTACGTTGTAAAGTTTCATGAAGGCTTAATTGAAAATAATATTGAGTATTTGTATGTTTTGTTAAACCTATACGATATATGCTCTAAATTTATTTTTGTAAGTCACAGAGATTTTGGGCTGAGATGCATTGTGACTGGAAGTAGATTCTAGGACGCATGTTTCATTCTTTTTGGGACTTGTAACTGAGTGATCTTGAATTTCAGATTTGATGTTCACTCCGAGACTCGAACTCAGTAACTTTTGTTTCAAAGAACATAGTGTTATACACTTAGTTACTGAGTCCATATAGCCACTAACTTGGGCAGTATGGTGATGTTTTATTCACTTGCATTGATTGCTTGGATCTTTTAGTGACATTTAGGGCTGTGAATGGAACTGGGTTCAAGTCCTGGGGTGAGCATAACTCCGGAATACAGGTATATCCAGCTGACATGTCTCAAATAGGATGAAACAATCATCCTGGATTCAACTGCTAGCCATCATTCATTTTTCTTATATTCTAAATCTCTTGCCATTATTAAAATAATTGAAGTTAATTTTAATCTAACAATATTTTATTTAATAAGAAATAAATATGAAATTTAGTCTGTTAGAATGGGATCACCACTATATTCAGCACTTAGATTTTTATTCTGAGTCGGTCATATATGAGAAGACATAGTAAAGACGTGCTAAAAATCATATATCATTATATTAAGGATGTTTTATAGACTAACATGATCATGGAGCATATTTTAAATTATAAATCATTTCTACTTTCGATTGTTAAATTTTAGTGGCCTTATATCTGATTCCAGTAAGATCGTATGAATGATTTTTCTTCAAATATATGTGTTGCCAATCCTCGTACATAATCATCGACTTAAATCGCGTTGATGAATAACGGAATTAAATATGTCAAATATAAAAATGAATATTTTGCATAACTGTTGATCGAAAAGCGAAGTAAAACGAAATAATAGCAGTGAAGGCGAGTGAGCCAACGCGATTTAACTAACCGTGAATCTATATTCATAGTCAGATAAAATTATGTTACAGATACATAATGAGTAAGATAAAAAATGCACACAAATACACTTACACAAAAACAGTCAAGGTTGATAAGCAATTAATTGACAAGGTCAAAATCTAACTCGAGAAGAATGAATAAATTGGCTTATCCGGAAGCCAGAATAATCTGTATGGGTTTGACATAGAAACCAACAATACAAAGTACATAAAGTAAATCATCGAAGGATCAAAACATAATATCAACTCTCTGATTCATTGTCACTGAACACTGAACAGAGTTCTTCCGTGAGGTTAATGTGTGGTTGTTTTTAACCTAATAAACATTTTTTTCCACCTAGTATGTGTGTAGTGAACGACAACACCAGTGGAGACAACCAAATGTGTTTGAACACAAAATTACAAAACAACTTAGTAAAATCTGAGAACCATATAATAAATACTTAGTTTTCAAAATGTCAACCAATTATCTCGGACTTGATTGTCGTTTCATTTCTACACCAATCATTCACTGTTCTCATTCTCTTCTCTTTGATCTTCTTAATCTTCTGCCACCAGGCATTTCAATTCCGATTGACGATGCATACTACTTATATCTGTCGATATCATTAGCACACAGCACATATGTTTTTCCGCGAACGATACTTTTATAAGCTAGAATAATATAAATATATATTTAGGAATAAGAAATAAATTTGTATGTTCTTTCAAATGTTCCCCATAATCAATATTACCCTATCTGATTCATCTTTTAATTTATACAAAAAATGTTCAAAGTATTTACAGATTAAAGATTATAGATATTTAGATATTGTTTATTATTATTACGTTTTACCTTGAAATTGAATAAAAAAAGATAAGTTTACATTTTTATTATTATTTTCCTTTGATTTTATTTTTGACGGAGGTTTGTTCTCTCAGCTGGATGGTTTGGTCGTGGAGCTTTCGTCGTCAGCACAGACTTCAGACAGACTTCTAACTAACGTTTGTGCTGACGATGAAAGCTCCACGATCAAACCATCCAGCTCACAGAACAAAACTCCACCAAAATCATCCACCTCCTCCACCGCCTTTTCATTTTATATCATACATCCTAACAGTAACAACGCATTAAATCCATTAAAAACAAAAGATAAAAATCTCTTTTTATATGATTGAATCATCAAATAAAGACTTAAATTAGTTTAAATCAACTCTTTTGTTGATCAATTTTTAAAAAAAATAAATTAAATTGCTTCTTTATAAGAAATCTGTTTGTACTACTGAAATGTTCTTATAGTGTTTATCTAAACAGAAACAAAACAATTAGACGGTGGTTGGAGGTAGTCAACAGGAAACTCTGAACCCGGATTTCATGCTACTTGGCACTCGTCAGCAAGGTGTACCTGTAATCTTGAGGGAACTGGTGCTCCCTGACAGATTTGATCCCATGTCACCCAGCTTCATAGTCAGAGACGTTACCACTGAGCTGAGATGTAATGACAATTGATTGATCCCTGGATCCAGGGTTTCCTGTCGACTACCTCGAACCACCATCTGATCTCAACATAGTGCACGCACTGTTGAGTCACCTAGACTGGTGGCCACATTGAAGCTTGGTCGATAGCATTCAATCTGCACTAATAAGGACTCGACACATATGACACTGATCACCACCCAGTGATCAATCAATTGAAACAAAAAATTCCTAATCAACATTATTTTGGAGTAGTTAAACAAATTATTCGTGAAAATATTGAAAATAGTTTACAAATGTACCATAGATTTGTACATTGCGATTATTATATCAACTAGATGCATAATAAACCAGTAGCGGTAAACTATAAAGTGTGTTTTTGTTTTCTTGTCGATAATAACTTCAATATACCTGAACAAAATAAAAATGATTAAGATGGAAATAGAATTTGCAACAGTTGTTTTTATTTTAAACATACAAACATCAGTATAATGAGGTACCAAATAGATATGCGTCACATAAATCGTTCGATTTGTGTAAGAGCTAGGATACTGCCTGTGTGTCTAAACCAAAACAGGTGGTTTTCTTAAGGGGTCACACCCGTAGCCTTCGACCTAAAAGTCTGATCTACAAGGCAGTGGAGCAACGTCTGGAGATGCAGTCCCATGGTAGCCGGTGATCAATAATCGATTCATACAACTTTCGTTCCCTCAGGATCCTGGAGCTCATATGCACCATTGGTTTACAGTAATGATTTTCCAACTCCCTCAGGTGGATCCTTCGTATGCACCAACCCGGTTAAAGCGCCGGACATTCGCTTTTCATCCTCTCATTTTCGTAAACAACACCTAGTGAGTAGGACATGCCAGGGCATTTGAAATCAACCGATGCATTTGGAGGCTTGCAAAAGTTATATGATGATTGATTTATATAATGGAGATTATATAAAGTATATTTTAATCAATTGAAATCATAATATTCTAAATAGGCTTTTTTGTGTTTAATTCATTCTACTAAAGAATGTTTTGGAGAAATAAATTTAAAACAAAAAATATATATTCAAGAGTGAAAAACATTAATATAAATTTACTCGATTTTGTTCTTGGCAAAATCAATAATTTTCACTGATTTAAACATGATACAACTAATTTAATTTTTTTAAATGTTGATCATTGTTATGTTTCTCTAAAATAGTACTTTCAAATAATCTTACACTACACTTACTTTTTGATATCAAACAAGTTTATCATAATATAATTTCTAAATAATAATATAATATAAACAGAGATGAAAGATGGATTACAGTGGGACCCATGATGCGCATTTCATCTTAGTTTGGAACTCATCAGTTGGATTTGCCTACATTTAAGAGTTGGTATTATTTACGGGACTCGAACCCAGAACCCATGCTTCACAATAGTAATAAAATTAGCTTACCATTATCCAAATTCTAAGTCTAGGACAAATGTGATTCATTAACTGATATTACTTGAATATTTATCGTAAGTGTATTATCAACGTTTAAGAAAGTATATGTATTTATGAGATTTAAAATTACATCACTCAGTGTTAGTTAGTGTTTTTAATATCGATCTTCTGTAGGAGTGTGTTATCTGAACTACCTATACACTGATTAGTTATCTGATGTTAGTGTTAATTTGAACCAAGTTGCTATTGATATAAGCGATGTATCTTTAGACTTTCAAAACTATAGTTCAATCACTATGATCCATATATTAAGGTTGTTTTTTTCTATGTCTTAAAAGAAGCAAACATAAAGATAAAATATGTGTGCCTTCTTATTATATCCGAATACTGTCTTCTGTTTGGTTGTTTGTAGATGTAATGTTAAGTACTGCGCTGTGAATGTTGTAAGCAGAACACATATTGAAATAGATCCAATTGTAAATTAACTCATAAAATTCGTATTAAGTCATTTCCCAAATACCATTGTCATGATTAGGGTAAATTTCACTAACAATGTCAGCTACAAAATTTTAAGTCAATATCTAGAAATTTTATCAAAGTTTCGAAATGTTGACCAAATGTTATAGACTGATTGGAAAAATGGGTTATATTTCACATACAAGTGAGACAGTAGCTTATTGAACACTTTAAATCAAGATCATAGCATTACGACACAATAGCTTAATAACTTTGTTATTTCTAGGAGACCAATATGTGATTGATCGGATTCTGAGCCGGTATACAACGGTGTCTAATGTCAACTAATCCACGAAATCGCGTCTACCATTGTCTTCAGTGAGTTACTATCTCACATCAGGTCCGAGTGAACACCACTGGTCACGGCTCTTACCAGAACTTTAGGAAATACCTCTTGAAGCCAGTCACTAGTACGAACATAATTATTATCAAAAGAGGGGTTTTTGTGGAAATTGCAGTAATTAAGTAATTATTATTTCTCAAAGTTATCTTCATTTATACTAGTCATTAATCTTATAATTCTAACTGATTCATAAATTTGTTAAAGTTAACATTATATACCAATGCCATTCACATTTCTATATCTATTTTATTGATAATTCATAATTCAAACTTAATTGCAAATGATATAATTTACCACCAACCTGATTATCACTTTAGATCACCAAAGTGAACAATTTAGAGTTGGGATCTGATGAGAATATAATAAAAATATTATTCTTCATTCATCATTGTGTTAGAAGGATAAGAATCTGATCTTCTTAGGATGGTAATATGAATTGATAACACTAATAATGCAATAAGGTATGCTAGAGATGTAAGAAAGTATTTCTGTATTACAATCAGACGACTTTTTAAGTCTTTATTAAATATTTTGCTTATTCCATTAGTGTAAAAAATTTACAATATAAGTATAAAAATGGAATTACGAAGATCTTGATTGGGTTCAGTTAGAAAACGAATAATCATAACGCCACTATTCAGCGATCAATCAATCGGGAAACGATCAGTTGAGGCTAAAGGAAATCAACGGTAACGTCATGAATGATGACGTTTTACAATGCGGTAGCATACTTACCTGAAAGTACCCATTTCGTTAGTTAGTTACTTCTTGTTGAAGATTATCGAATAGCTCGTAACCCGGATTCGGGGTAACTAGTCAACTATCTATAATCACATGATTAAACTTAAATCTGATAAACAATAGTGTTCTGTACAGTTAATTTATTACAAGTAGTTTAAACGTTAAAATCTGATAAGTAATTATGCAAACACTATACATATACAATCATATAGTTCAATAAAAACTTACCATCTTCACATAAACTCCGAGTTGTACTTGTAACATTATCAGTAGTACCATGATTAGTTTTTGAGCCGTTGGATTGTTGAGATTGATCAGATTCAGATGAGCGATTTTCACCCTAATCATGAAAAGGAATCCATATATATATATTCATTTTCGTAACATTTTTTAGCAACAATAATGAAAATAAGTGACTGTTAAACGAAAGAAAATAGGCTTTTGTTTTATATATACTCGACTGATAAATTAATAGTTTGCTAAATTGAAGATAACTTCGACTTCATTTTCTCAATCTACAATGTTGTTCATCATTAGTAACCGTCAACAAATTTATTGAAAGTTAGAGCTAAACCTAAGAGCGAACAATTTAGATTTCATTTAGATCTACGTTATATATATTGTATTCAGAGCACTAGTAATCTGTGGTATAGCATAACAAAAATTTTTTAAAGCATCAGTAGCACTTCGGAGAACATCTACTAACTGATATACTTTGCCAATTATGATCTTCGAAGAGAATCTTACTATATATTCAAAAAATAATGATGTTGATTGCTTTCCCATCAATTTCGATTTGCATCTGCTTTGCGAGTATAAATGTCTTCTCACATTTCAATAGCTCAGATCATGAGTCATTTTCAGCTAGATCACCATGGAAAACTTGGAAGCACTAGACGGCTAACTCGTCCTATTGTGGGACTCCTCAGCAGTGCGCAGAAACGATCCCGTCTCTCGAGATTCTAATTCAGGATCTGTCAGTCTCGCGTGCGAGCGCTTAATCACTAGACCACGGTGCATCCAACCGTGTTAATATCTAACTCCAACTAATCCACGAAATCGAGCAATACATCCACCATTGTCATCAGTGAGTTATTATCTCACAACAAACGCGGTTGAACTCCACTGGTCACTGCCTCTCACTAGAACTCAACTATTTAAATTACTACAATCTCCACAAAACCCCTTCTTCTCATATTAATAAAATGAAGTGAAATATCATTTATTCTTTGGATTAAAGTAAGTAAAATATAATTAAACACAAATACATCCTCAATAACTAGGAATATTTAATCCATTGTTCAATGATCTCTTCTCACTTAACTATACAATGGTAGGCCAGTAGAAACCTGTGTACATGTAGAATAATTTTAACCAGTACTATTTTCGAGTCTTTTGAATAATTTAACACCATTCATTATTTGAAAAAAACACTATTATTGTATGACTAGTTTCGAGAGGAAGCTCTTGAAGTTTTAATGAAAAACTATTACCAGTGAATTTCAACCATGTCAAAGGTAACATAGTTAATCAATAAGGTAGATTAATTTGATTTAGATAGGCGAATCATTGGACTCCGTCTTGGCGATCTAAAAGCTAGAAGTTCATCACAAAATCTCAATGATCTTGAGATTGACCAACAAAGAAGTAATGGATATGAACCGTTAAGTAGTTCCATTCTTTGAGAAAATGAATGCACAGTGAATCCTAACTATCGAATGTTATATCAATAAAATCAGTCCGTGATTACATTATTAGTTGCCTTTCTGAAAACAAGCATTTGAAATTAAGGAAAAAGGGTTTACTCTGTAAAATAGTCGTAATAATTAGTGAAAGTAAATAATAAATTTTGTATTACAAGTTGCTGAATATGTTTGTGAGAAATAGAAACTAGTTATCAACCAACTTTGATCACACTTAATAAAGTTGTACTGAAATGCTGAAACCATTATACTTTAACCATAATGAGAGTAAGTTAGTTGTTATTAATCACCATATTCGTACACTGTAGAATGCTCTCTCATTTATGATAGTTATAGTTTGAACGTGACTTTAATTATCATTTAAATTAGATAAAAGTTACAAAATCCACATGCTAAAATGAACTAAGTTTATTGATGTAAAGCATTTTCTTAACTTTTGTGCTTAATACTTTAGTATTTATGTTTACGTTTATACTTATGATATTTTGATAGTAAAAGTCTCTAGTAAATCCGCAAGTAACTGAAGTTACTGCTGGTCCTAAGCCCGGTTAAAGAAGAACGGTTCGGCATGAGGTTGGCAACCCATCCTGTAGGAAACAACTTCTCTAAATGAACGCCAACCAGACTAAACAAATTAGACCATTTAAACCCTGTTCCACAAGTTGAAGGAAGAGTTACGACGCCTCATGATGAAAGCCCCATATAACAACCAGAGCAACAATCAATATAGGTACATGGAAAGTCTGGACAATGTAGGGGACCGAGAGGATCATTTAAATAACTAAGTAAATGAGGAGATACAACTTGACGGCTCTCAGAATAAGTCAAACCCACTGGATCCAAGCTGAACAGCAAAGGCTAGATACGGGAGAGATGCTGCTTTACCTTGGTCACGAAGACGAAACTGCTCCACACACTCAGGGAGTTGCTCTAATGCTGTCTAAATAGTCACGAAACGCACTTGTAGGATGGGAATCCCACGGATCCAGAATCATCAAAGCATCATTCAAAACAAAGAAGGAGGGGATCATAATGAATGTTATCCAATATTATGAACCCACCAATGACAGCAACGACGACAATTCAAATCGGTTCTATGAGTGGCTGCAATCAATCATAGAGAAGTGCCCAATAAAGCACCTGACCATCCTGATTAGAGATCTAAACACCAAAGTCGGGATGGACAACACCGAATATTAGGATATCATGGGACTGCATGGACTGGGAGAGAGAAACAAAAATAGCAAGAGATTTTCAAACCTGTGTGCATTCAAAAGTCATCGGACAACTGGACAAACAGCATTACAAAGGTTCATACAGCCTTGCTTCGACATAGTGACAAACTTGAACAATTCAAGATAAGTCACAAAAACAAGTTCCAAACTTAACAAGACCTACTCAAGGAAGAGGAAACTATGATAGATGACAATTGGAAAGGGATCAAAGAAGTACTAACTTCAACGAGTCGAGAGCATCATCAAAAGAAATGAATGTCGATGGAAACTGTGGACAAGATTTAAGAAAGTAATACTAAGATGAGAGCAAATAACAGCAGTTGAACAAGAACAGAGAATGTCAGGGAGTGATCTGAATACACAGAAGTAAACAAGCAAGTTACGAAAAGCATTAAAGTCGACAAGCAAGAATACGTGGGAGAGTTAGCAACGACAGCTGAAAAAACTGCAAGAGTAGGAGTTATGAGACGACTAGATGACACAAAAAACAAACTTGCAGAGAAATATATTAGGCCAGAGAGATCGGTCAAGGACAAAGAAGATAAGCCAATCACTAAAATTCAAGAACAAAGAAACAGGTGAGTGGAACACCTCGATGAACTCTTGAATATGCCAGATCGACTGAATCCACAGGACACCGAGAAAGTACACACAAACCTTCCTATAGCTACCAATCCACCAACGATCAGGTGAAGAGTGGGAAGCAGCAAGACCTGACAATATACCAGCCGAAGTACTGAAATCAAACATGGAAGTAATTTTGAAGATGCTCCATATTCTATTCAGGAAGATTTGTGGGGTAGGAACAAGTGCCAACAGACTGGAAAGAAGGATATCTCATTAAGATAACAAAGAAAGGAGATCTGAGCAAATGTGAGAACTATAGAGGAATCACAGTGTTGTTGAACCTGATAAAATACTCGGTAGACGTCCAACAACAACAGGCTGGATTCCGTAAGGATTAGTCATACACAGAGCAAATCGCGACGCTACAGATCACCATTGAACAATCAATTGGATTAATCTGTCACTATACATCAACTTTATTGACTGCGAGAAAGCATTCGACAATGTGGATAGGGGGACTCTATGGAAACTTCTTCGACACTATGGTGTATCTGAGAAGCTCGTCAATATCATACGGAATTTATACGATTGACTACACTGCAAAGCGGTGCATGGAGGACAACTGAGAGATGCATTCTAGATGAGGACCTGAGTCAGACAAGGCTGCTTACTTTCACCTTTCTCTTCCTTCTGGTGGTTGACTATATTAAGAAGACCTCAATATTTGAGGGAAAGCACTTAATGCAACAGACAGGTTTCATGCAACTAGATTTGCACTTCGCAGATTATCTAACCCTTCTATCCCATACACATCAATAAATGCAGATGAATACAACAAGTGTAGCAGCGGCGTTTAGATCAGTAGGCCGCAACAAAAACACCGGAAAAAATCAAGATCCTCAAATACAACGCAGAGTGCATCGACCGACCTAATCACACGTGATGGAGACGCTCTAGAAGTGATGGAAACTTTCACGTACCTGGTAAGCGTCATTGATGGAAGTTCTGATGCAGACATAAAGGTGAGGATTAGCAAGGGCCGCATTTTATAGGTTGAAGAATATATGAAATTCAAAACAACTGTCAGCCAATATCAGTCACAATCATCAATACGAACGTCAAGACAGTTCTACTGTACGAAACTTCAATAACTACTAAAACCATCATAAAAATGTACGAGTAGATAATTGTCCACACAAGATACTCAATGTCCATTGGCTAGAAATTCGGAGATGTTGGAGATGTATAGGACATACATTACGAAATACTAAATCACATGATAGGCTCTAACTTTAAATCTTGAAGGGAAACGGAAAAGAAGAAGACCGAAAAACACACTGCGCAGATAATTGGAAGCAGATATGAATGGGATGAATAGCAGCTGAAAAAATATAGAAAGGTTTGTCCAAGACAGGATTGGACAAAGAATTCTTTGGGCGGCCTATGCTCCTTTGTGAGGGGTAACAAGCGTAATTAAGTAACTAATAGTTTCTAATATTAAAAGAATCACAAGTTTGAAGATTATCAAATCGAAATATATTTTAATATGTATTTTTTAGATTCATACTTTTCTCAAATGAATATATAAACATCCTTTCAAATTATGATTATCAAAGTGATTATCTAAGTATCTCTCGAAAACGTTTTTTTCCTGGCAAACTTGTTAATTTTTCGAAACAAAAATAATTTATTACATAATAGAAACCGGTTTATTATGTTGTCTTCACAAACCACTTCGTTTAGCGCACTTAAAAATAGTGGTTTAATTAATATTTAAAGAAATAATTACAAGCATTCGTTTCTTTTAAAGTATTGTAATAGTTTGTTCATATGACTTAAAAAGACTTATATCAATGTGTATAAACCCAGGCAGATAATTTACGTCGGATATTCATGTGTATTTCTATCAAATGTGCAATAGTAACCATTAACAACGTAAACATTATTGAAATGAAAAGCAAAATGTTTTTAATAATTCAAACATAGAACAAATCAGGTTAATTTAGAACATTTGACAAGTTAAGATGCAATTATTTGAATTAAATATATGTTTGAATAGAATAGAACACTGTTGGATATTGACTCAATGGTCTAGAGGTTATGCATTCACTGAGAATATCAAAGTCCCTAGGTTCAAGTCTCGCATGCGGTATCATGGATGCTCCCTATTGTGGAGTCTTATACTAAGGTTTTCAATAGTGGTCTAATATTGATCGCTTCGTGGTCTCAATGAAAACTTAACACTCTCCATAACCCTATATTGAAATGAATAGAATTTTGTAACGATTGAGAGTAAAATAGAATAATTCCGTATTTTTAAAACTTCATGTTACTCATTATGATTGTTTATGTAATGCATGTTTACTTGATATCAATAATGAATATATGTATAATTCAGCCTAAAACATATCCAGAAAGTTTATCCACATTTTTAGTTTATTATTATGATAATAAATGATTTAAGGTTGTTCAAAATAATTTCCAGAAAATCCATGATCTAGGTTTTTGGCATTCGTCAACAAAACCTATCCAGGATACTTACTATCTAATATTTATGATTCCATTGTTAATTTTTTTCATTTCTACCCATTCATTGTACGAATCAAGGAACAGATGAATTAGGTCTGTCACATTCATTGTAAGATCGTGAGGTTGTTCAAGATAATTGCCAGAAAATCCATGATCTAGGTTTTTGGCTTTCTTCAAGAAAACCTATCCAAGATACTTACTATCTAATATTTATGATTTCATTGTTTATTTTTTTTTTATTTCCGCTCATTCATCGCACGAATCAAGGAATAAATGAATTAGGCCTGTCATATTGAAATTCATTCTTTATATTTTTTTCATGACAAATGATTGTTTCAAAAAGAAAAAAAGAAAACCACGAAAGGTCAAAATGAACAAATAAGAACTACCGCTTTTAAAATCAAAAAAGAAGAATCCAACGCATATACATCATAAATAATGTTATTTATTGTTTAATCTTCTATTGTGAATATAATCCAATTCACTGGGTAAATACTAGTAGTGAATAGAAATGAATGAGGAATTAATTTATACTTTGTAATTGTCAAACAATGAATAGATAAATTTAAGTCAAAACACACACACACACACATGCACATTATTGTTTATCATTTTAAAATTATTTCACTTTAAAGATAAAATTCATCATATTAACATAAACCGTTGGATCTTTTTATTTTGATTGAAAAAATTTATGTCATAGAATGAATTTCAGGTGATAGAATATTTTCATGACATAATTAGGAGAATAAAAAATTGTTTACAAATTTTTTTAGATTTACATTAAATAAAAATAATGTAATTATTTTATTGATCAATCCTTCATTTAGAAAATTAAGGTCAGATAACCTAACAACAATAGATTTAAGAGAGAGAGAGAGAGAGAAAGAAAGAAAGTTCTTTGATTAAGTTACTGAAATTTGATTCATTATACATAAATCAAATATCATATGTGTGATTCTCATTCAATCGACAATAAATAATGAAATGAAATAATTTTAGTTTTTGATTAGAGATGAACTGTGACTTACATTAGAAAATAAAATAGGTATCGTTCTGTTCGGGATTGAGTCGTTCAGTGTACTTAGATTCCGAAATTGATGATTACCTTAACACGGGATGTAAATAAGCGAACTGAAATTAATTTAAATTTATCTAAGTATGTAAGCGATTGGATTATTTTAAAACATATAAATTGCATTAATTTTAATGATTGAGATCACGAGTCAGTTGAAAATAGACCATCATGGAAAACTCGGAAGCGCTGGACAACCGTTTTGCCTTATTGTGGGACTTCTTAGAAGTGCGCAGAAACGATCCCGTCTCGCAAGATTAGAACCCAGAATCTATCAGTCTCGCGCACGAGCACCTAAACACTAAACCACTGAGCTGGCCAGCATCCAACCGTGTTAATATCTAACTTCAAATAGTCCACGAAGTTGAGCGACACATCCACCACTTTCTTCAATGCGTTACTATCTCACAAGAGACCTTGTTGAACTCCACTGGTCACTGCTTCTCACCAGAACTTCAAGATATACCACTTTGAGCCAGTCACTAGTGAGTCAGTCAGCTACAACGTAGGACCAGGCACTTATATACATCACTTCAAGTAGCCATACCTCATTAACACAACAAAATGAACACTAGTGAGCATACGTTGGTTAGTATCTGAAGGGTTTTCCATGGTGGTCTATCTTCAATTGACTCATGATTTCAACCATTAAAATTACTATAATATCTATAAAACCCCTTTTGATACTAATTATATGTTCAATTTCGATTAGAAAATTTGTAACTGTATAGTATGAACATTATACTGACCTGATATTTGAGATGTGTTAATAGTGTGTATTCTTATATACAATAGTTGTGTGAATTAGAAAGTTTATTATTTTAATTTTTAAATACTGCCAATGAATAGAAATTTTTTTTCGTAGCCTTTCTGTTAGTTTAAACGTTATGTTTAGTGACAATTCCGGGACTCTATAGAACATTTAATGCTTTCTGCACATGTATTACTTAGGTCGTGCTAGATTAACAGAATTGTATAATCATAAAAATATCATTTTAATTATATGAATGTCCTTATTTTTTTGAAAAAAAGAAACTTTCAGGTCATTTCATTAATCCTCTTAATAATAAATAATGAGTAAATTAAGTCTATGGTAAAATAGAATAAAATACTTATTTCATAATATAACATATTCTGTTGATGTGATATATTATAAAGCATAACATTTTATGAATTCATTCATGTTGGATTCCAGTTAGCGTTCTTTCTGATAAATTTATTTTCTATGGGATGGGGTGACTGACTTCACACCCGTCCCTTCTCCTTTGTGTGGACTTGGGATCGACAGTAACCCTGGAAGTGCTACGGGCAGAGTAAAGGTCGCAGTCCTACAGTTGAATAACATATGGAACTCAAAACAATTGTCAAAAAATATCAAAACCACAATCTCCAATATGAACTTTAAGACATTTCTACTGTATGAAATACAAACTTGGGGGACTACTACGGTTATCATCCACAAGGTAGAGGTATTTATAAGCACTTATCTACAAAAAATGCTCGATGTCCGTTGGCCGGATACAATTAACAAGAACGAACTGTTCTAAAGAATGGATCAATTTCCATCTGAAAAGGAAATTAGGAAAAGATACACATTGAAGAAATCATGAAAACTGCATTACGATACAAGCGGTAATTTAGAATCGTAATGGAAAACGGAAAGGAGGAAGACCAAAGAACAAACTAATTTAAGAATTGGAATTAGACATGAAAAAGATGAATAGCAACCGGAAAGACCTGGAAAGGATTGCTTGGTATAGAGTTGGATGGAGAGTGCTGGTGAGTGGCCTATGCTTTTCTGTGAGGAGTAACAGCTGTAAGTAAGTAATGTTGAACTAAATTATTTATGTTACTGAATAGTTGAATAAGATGACAAAACGATAGTTCCTAATGAAGCATTCTTTTATATGTAAGATGCATTTTTCGTTAATTAATAAATGAAGTAAATATTTTCCAAATTATAAATAACGATTTATTTCGTAATATACAATGATGAGTTTTCTATTAATCACATCTGATATGTATATGTAACTTTATAATTTACTTTAAAAGCTGAAAATTTCTATGTTAATCTAGAAGTGCACACCTATTTTAACTCAGTGAAGTATTTCGTCTGATATTATGTTGTTCGGTGATCTTAAAATATATTTAACTTGTATTCGAACTATATTGCCCTGTCTCATGGATATATATATGTAGTGGACGAGACATGGTGAAAATCAACTTAATGTTTATTGCACGGCCACACAATGGTTAAATTAGATGTAAGGATCATACATCAAATACATTATTTACACATCTTTGAATTATCTCTTACAAACTTCATTGTTCCTTTATTCATGTTATTATCATGATTGCTTTTGGTTTCCTTCACTTTCCTCTTCATTGAAAACTTCTCAGCATTCGCAAACATTCCACTTCCGACTAATGTTATATACTACTCATAACTGTGAATATAAGCAGCATACACCACATATATAAGTCAGTCAGTCAGTTACAACGTAAGACCAGGCACATACATGTATCTGTCCAGGTTACCACACCTAATTTGGCACAGCAAGACGAACACAGGATTCATAGAAGCAGTTAACTCAATGGTGTAATATGTAAAGGAAAGATTTTATGCAAGGATATAGTACAAAAAAAAAGAATTAGTTCGTAGAAAGAAAGATATGAAGCGATTTTAATCTCATAGTTTAAGGGGAGACAAAGAGTGTATACACCTACGTCATTGTGATCGATTCTGAGCCATGTCACCAAGAGTCTCCAACTATTCGTTACGATAGTCACGCGACCCCAACCAAGTAGTCTGCATCTACCAACATGGCTAAGACTAGAAGTTAATGGCTCCAAGCACTGATGCCACGTTTTGGTTTGGTTGCCCCTAACTTTCTTCCAACCATCCCCTACACTAGTCGGCATTGCCCGTCGTGGTAATCAGTGTTCAGGCATACGTAACTTGTGGTCCAGCCATCTCAGTCGATGAAGATTTACAACCTCATCAACTGACTTACCATCATTCCTTAATACCTTGTGTCTAAACTCACTATCACTTACCCGATGATCCCGGCAAATGTGAGCAATATTTCTAAGGCATCTGTGGTCAAAACACCATATGAATACATTTGTACAACATAGTATTTACCGTATATAAATACTGTCTTCTTTCTAATATATGTATATCTATGAACGAAACAAATAGTAGCTGTAAGAGATAAATTTGAAATGATTTAATCTCTCTATTTGTATTCAATATAATAATTATTTGAACAGACAGACAAAATATAGAATATTTAGAAACAGAACACGATTTTTTACAAGTTTCTTTACTGTTTTTGTTTTTGTCAGTAGTAAACTTGACATTTGGTAATTTTTTAAACTAGAATATTATTTTCAAATTAAAATTAGTGTTTATCTGATTTCACTCAACATTCTTCACTTTTCATTTGGATATAACTAGTAATAGTTAGAGAGATTGAACCAGATCCCAGCGGAGGAAGAAATCAAGAAGAAGCGCTGGAAGTGGATAGGACAAATATTGAGGAAAGCACCGAACTGCTTCACAAGACAAGCTTTCACATGGAATCCTCAAGGCCAAAGGAAAGGAGGAAGACCAAAGATCACATTACGCCGTAAAATGGAGATAGACATGAGAAAAATTAAGAAGAATAGGATGGAACTAGAAAAGATGGCCCAGGACAGAGTGGGTTGGAGAATGATGGTCGGCGGCCTATGCTCCATTAGGAGTAACAGACGTAAGTAAGTAAGTAATAATTACTTCTATTATATTCTATTAATAAAAATATTACGCAGAAATATAATCAAGATTCTGTACATTGAAATATGCAGTCTTGGACTAGAAAATCTTATGTGTTGAATAGTAACAATGTTAGATAATTAAAGGTACACGACAGAATTCATAAGATACGAGTATTAATCTAAATAATACATTGGGAAAATGTATCTGATTCTTATAAGATATGAACCTATATTATACAGTAGCATTTAAATATGTTAACTATCTTAATAGATAAAATTATTTAGCTAATAATGTACAGATTGTATTTGAATTTTTGTTTAGTAGAAATTTACCTTCTCAACATTTCGATGTTTTTACATGGTATGTGACACCATGAAAATGAAGAAATCGAATATGTCTTAAATATTACACTTATTACTGATTTATTAGTTTATTTGAGTAAATAATATTAGTGATTGTATAGCTAAATATTTTGTTAAGAAAAAAGGATGTGTATCTATAAATTTACTTGCTCATGTGAGACACTTCACATAGGCCACACAAAGCGATATCTGTCCAAACGCATCTCGGAACACTATTCAACTTGACTATTAAAAGGAGGATGCAAAACAATTACTAGTTTTATACAGGAGCATTTAATTATCTGTGGACACATCGCTCCAAGAAACTTTTTTTAAAATAATCTACAGAGTCAAAGGAACTAGATCGAAGGGGGTCGGATCAATATTTTATGCACTACTGAGGCATTGGCAATCCAAGAAAAAGGATTATGTTGCATAATATTAAAGAGAGAAGTGATTATGTGTAAACAAAATAAAAATTGAATTTTTGTAATATCATCAGAAACCAAGTCAAGCACAGCAATCAACTAAAGGATCATCCTACCATACATAAAAGGCATATCGGAAACCACAATGAGACTGCTGAAAATCTTCCGAACAGGTATTGCACACAAACCGATAAAATCACTACAATCAATTCTATGCAAACAAAAGGATGAAATGACAAAAGAAGACAAACCAAACATCATTCACAAAATTAATTGTATCAACTGCGAAAAGCACATCGGAAATAGTGGACGCCTTCTTCATTTTTGCCTGCGTGAACATCAATTAGCAGTCAAACGCCATGACATTTCCTCACTAATATCTATGCATATGGACAACTGCGGATACTCATTTGACTGGAAAAATGTGGAAATCTTGGATAGAGGAAATTCCAAAAACACCAGAGAATTTCTAGAAACTTGGCACTCAGGTCAATCAGCAATCAACAAGCACATTGAGATCGATCCAATTTATCAACCAATCAGGAAACTTCTGCACAAACATAAGAACAAGAAATCAAACCAATGGGAGATACAACCAAAACAAAGAAGTATACAATGACAAATTTAAGATCAACAAGAACCAATCAACATCGAGGTGCAGGGAACAAACTGTGAAAGATATTTTGAGAAATTCGAACGTTTCACTTCTACTTGAAGTTTGTGCTAATGATGTCGTTCACAAGAACGATGAAAGCTCCAACACCAAACCATCCAACTCAGAGTACGAAACTCCGTCAAAATCATCACTTGAGCTGCAGATCTTCACCATCTCAAAATTGTTTTCAGAATGAATTTGTATTTCATAGAAACAAACGATTGCCTCATGATCTCAACCATTGAAATTACTACAATATCCACAAAACCCCTTCTGATATGAATCAACTTATGCTTTCTAGTGACTGGCTTCAAGAGGTATGTCTTGGAGTTCTAGTGAGAAGCAGTGACCAGTGGAGTTCAACAAGGTCTCTTGTGAGATAGTAACGCATTGAAGAAAGTGGTGGATGTGTCGCTCAACTTCGTGGACTATTTGAAGTTAGATATTAACACGGTTGGATGCTGGCCAGCTCAGTGGTTTAGTGTTTAGGTGCTCGTGAGTGAGACTGATAGATTCTGGGTTCAAATCTTGCGAGACGGGATCGTTTCTGCGCACTTCTAAGAAGTCCCACAATAAGGCAAAACGATTGTCCAGCGCTTCCGAGTTTTCCATGATGGTCTAGCTTTAATTGACTCATGATCCCAACCATTGAAATTACTTAAATCTCCACAAAAGCCCTTCTGATATGAGAAAAACCTCCCAGCTAATCTGAATAATTAAATTCTTGATCACTTTAGATAATTAACTTTGAATAAATAAATAAATTGCATAGTTTATGTTTATTAATTCATTGTATGTCTAGTCTGATTTTAAGAAAATAGAATTGATGATTATAAGATGTATCTAACCAGATAGCTTAATTTTTTAATTTTAAATTGTGATTATGAATGTACACAAATGCATTTGACTATCATTAAAATTAGTTCTTTACTGTGTTTTTTTTAAAAGAATATAGACTATGTATATATAATCAAAAGATCACTAAAGTCACTCACTGAATATAATTATATTAATGTTGAAACTTATTTATAATTAATCATTGTTATTGAAATTTCATCCAATCAATAAAGCTTCACTATACATTAAAACGAATAATGCATTCAATGGAAAACGTATTAATTTATTGTTGGAGTAAGATGGTAAGATGATGGTTGAAGGTAGTTAATAAGAAATCCTGAACTCGGGTTTCGTGCTATTTGGCACTCGTCAGCAAGGTGTACTTGTAATCTTGAGAGAACTGGTGCTCTCCGATGGATTCATTCCCGTGTCACCCGGCTTCGTAGACAGGGATAACGAAAACCAAATACACGAGACCTGGATCCAGGGTTTCCTGTTGACTACCTCCAACCACCATCTTATCTCAACATAGTGAAAGCAATATCGAGTTACGTAGAGTAGTGGCCAAAATGCAACTTGGTCAATGGGATTCGATCTGGACTAAGAAGGACTTGATACACAGTAATCAATCACTTGTGAGTGATTGGTGGCGGTCTACAGGAAACTCTGGACCTGTGTATCATATAAATTGAGACCTGTCAAAAAAGTGTTCCTGAAATATCAAGAAAAATTGCTTAACCTTCTAGAATTCAAAACCAAATCACTGAGCTTCACAAGTTGAAACCTCACAACTTGGCTACCTGAGATGCGACTGTAAAAATATCACGACAATCATTTTCATTTTAATTGATATCATGAATCGATCAGTATTACACCCGAGTTGAAAACCTGGATTTTCTGTACGGCTGTTTCGTCCAAGTATGATTTAGTTGTCTTATATCTGACTCCAGGTAAATCATATGCTGAATTTACCGCCAACCATTGTATATTTCTATTGATACAATTCACGTTAAAGAACAACGAGATGAAATAAGCTGAATAGGAGAATGAATTTTGAAGAGTATATTTCATACACTCAATGATCCAGACGAACAAACAAAGAAACGAAGTGAAGGGAGGGAATCAAAACGCAACGAAGTGATGCGCACCGGAAAAAAGCAGGTGAGCCAACTGGTCTTTATTAAGGGTGACTCGAGATTTGTACGTAAACGAAAATAAGTTTCAAACACTCAGTGAATAAAGCAAGCAAATGACGAACATACGTTCATATAAAACAGTCATGATTATTGAGAGAATAATTGGCAATGTTAAATATGGCTTGAGGAGAATAAGTAGATGGGTTTTTCCAGAAGCTAGGTTAACTTATGTAGACTTTACATAGTACTAGTCACTGCAATAAGACACCTACGAAGTGTACATCCACGATTTAGCACGTCGAATTAGAACTCGGGACCTTATTATTATTATTATTATTATTATTATTATTAGTGACTTTATTTAATATTATATATTCAGTTCAATGTAGAATTCTCAGTACAGATTATTTAGACAAGTTTCCTTTTCTTATTTCTTGATCGACCCTTGCGTTAAATATTAAGAGATCGCCAGTTAGAAGATATAAGTACAGTCAATGGACATATAAACAATGTAGATTCTTTTCGGTACATATTGCCAGCAACCACGACGTTTCTGATTGGGCTCTTTTGTAACTTGTACAGAGAAATGTCGTAAACTTTTCACAAACTCACCTGAATGGGTAATGTGAATAACAGGCATAATGATGTATTAAAACAAGAACAGCTAACCCAACTATTGAGCAGGCCGCCTTATTTAGTTTCGCACGCGGACGCTTAGCCTCTAGACCACTGAACCGACATTCGACTGTGTTAGTTTATAACTTCAACCAAACTATGATATTAAGTCACCGTCCTCCATTTATTCGATAAGCAACAACCTTACACTTGACATGGTTGAACTCTACTAGTCATGGTTTCTCGTACGAACTTAAAGAATTATCTCTCAAAGCTAGTCGCTAGTGAGCACACGATACATATCATCATGATGTTGTTGAGATTGTTGACTTCCATGTGCGGGATCGTGGACGCACATTGTTGTGGAGTCCCACACTAGAATGAAACTGCTGGTCAGTGATTCCAGGCTTTTAATTGTGGTCTAATATTGATCGTTTCATGATCTCAATTAAAACTCAACAGTCTCTAAATCCTTATACTGCTTTTGATCTTTCGTAACTCGAAAAATTCATTATATTACTGTTGGTAAATAACAAAGGTCATTACGTTGCCAATCGATGATTGATTCCGCATTGTTTCTATGCTATTTTTATGTCAGAAATAATCATCTTAAATTAATAGCTATAAGTATAGTCTATACCTTCATTGAACACCTCACCTGATAAACTTCATTGATACTCAAATGATCCATTATTTAATTTTAAATTTTACATACCAGCTCATTGTTCTTACATAATATCTCATTAATAATCTGAACGTTTTATAGTAATTATTTGGAATTTCCAAAGTTTCAATAAGATAGTTCATTAACTTAATAATTATCTAATCTCTTAATTTTATAACAACCTTTCATAGACCACACATCATTTAGTTCGATTTAAATATGATAGTCACCAATTTGCCTTTCATCTTTGATAAACGTTTTATTAATTCCTTACGTAACACTAAATGGTTCAGAAATACAATAAATACTCTTTCTTATATTACTAATCATGAAACGTATCTCTTTATGTGAAACATTGATCAAAGCCCAACTGAAAAGAAATATATCTCCATAATAACCTTTTTTTTCTTTGATGAGTAGAAGTATTTACTTTATGGAAAAAAAAATCTAGTTCATAAAAGATATTTAATAATTTGTTATTACATTGAACAATTATTTTTATCCGACAATCGTTTCTTTTTTTCACTCTTTCCAGCGACCAAGAATTATTTGTTTGTAAAGAAAAAAAGTTCGGTTATGTTATCGTTGTTCAGGGTCTCCTATCATATGAATTTGTCTTTTATTAAGTTTGATATATATGTATATATATATTCACGATACATTTCAGACATTAGGCGTTTTTTTACATCTCATTATTACGTAGATTGTTCATAGAAATTCGATAATCACTCTCTACATTAGTAAAAAAAATACTATCAGTAGGGTATATAATAATTAGTAAATAATTTATTATAGGAAGTGATCATATTTTGTTAATATGACAGACAATCAATGAATGATTAAGCATGTTAATTCTTTCTTTTTTTTTCATAAAATCAGAATAAATGTAGGAAACACAAGGTAGACAATGTTGTCCATTTTGATAAATGAAAATGATATAATGCAATCTGAATTAAACACTATACTCAATCAAATGATTAACCATAATTCAATATAAAAGTCAAGCTTTATAATCTAAAGGAGAAATGATTTAAAACTTTACACGTAGTAAAACCTATCTAGCTAATATTATAACAAGACAAGATTTTTAATGAACACTTAGCTATGAATTACATTTAGATGGTGGAGAAGATTTATACCTGAGGTGGATGATTTTTGTGGAGTTTTGTTCTTTAATGATAAAACTATCCAGATCAGAGAACGAAACTCCATTAAAATGAATTACTTTGTAAGTACATCTGTTTGACGTGTAAAGTTTTATAATTCATTCATTCATGTTAATTAAACTACTTCATATATAACATCTAATAACTATTAGAAATACAAGTTCAGTGTTAAATTAATCTACAAATGTCTCAGAGATCGTCTAGTCATTCAAAATATCCACAGTATTTATCGATCTATGAAGACTTATTAAGAGTTTTTGAAACAAACGTGAGTTATGGCCGTAAAAATGCTAAAATGTTTTCTTTAAATAAAGCTTTTCATTTTATTAATTATCGTGACTTAATGCATATAATTTAATAGAAAGAACTACTTATATATAAATATTGCGTAAGCAATTAAAATGTTTAAAAAAACGATTGTTTGAACTGACTTTAAAAATGAATCATAATACTCACTTCAGCTTACAATATTATCGTCTGATAATGAACAGATAGAATAAATTTAAGCATAATAGCAACAAAATGATACATTGATTAAAAAGCTATAAGGACTCAATAGCTATGTGGATAATGGGATGGCGTTTGAAGAGAACGGTACTAGGTTCGAGTCCCAAATTGAATATCAACTCTGAGATGCAATTACATCCAACTGATGAGCTTAAAATAGGACGAAACGCGCGTCCTGGATTCTACTGCTAGCCACTATCTATCTCTGCTTAGAATTCGGTATATATTTTGTAGTTTTTCAAAAATTGTAAATAGTCTAAAGTCACACTAATTTATATTATAATAGACAAGATTGTGTATATCTTAGTTGATCAAATTGAATTTGAAATGATATGGAAAATCATGTTACCAGAAAAAACATACCATAATTAAAATAGTAGTTAAGTTCGGTGTTGAAAATGAGCTGATATAAAGAAGGATATGATAACACAAATACTGATTAAGAGAGGAAATTAAAAAAAAGATATTTAACAAATGACTGATAATCAAGTTGAGTGAGTTACTAAGTTCATATAAAATAAACATAAACGTCAGGACTATACCACGATTGAGTGTTTAAAATTTTATAAAATAATATTCCTTTTTATATGGTCTCATTCTCACTATATTAAAACGCATCAAACTTAGTTACTGCATTAAATGTTTTGTTGTTTTCTTCCAGTAGTCTGTGTTTAAACTGTATCGTTTAAAAATCAACTTCATTGACTAAGATCCGTGAAATTTTATTCATCATAATAAGAAAAAGTGTAACTTTAGGCTGTTTACAATTTCCCGAGAAACACTGAAATATGTCGTGAATTTTTTTGTTTCGCAAATCGTTCCGCATTTTTGCCAAGTTCATCAAGCCATCGGGTTATAAACAGAACCAAATAAATAAATGTTTTTAACCGGTGTACTTTTTGAGCTCTGAGATGATCCAAACATATTTTACAGGAAGTAATCACAAATTCTCAAATTGTAGTATGTGGATATAATGTAATCAGTCTCTAAGCTCAAAAGTCTTATCAACAAATAAGTGTTTAATGGTTTAATTCATGAGCTACCTGAAGCTGGATCACTATGGAAAACCTGCAAGCACTGGAGGGTCGTTTCATCCTAGTATTGGACTGCTCAGCGGCGAGCATCCATGGTCTCGCCTCGCAATTTTGTGGATTGATGGAGGTCAAACATCAACACCATTGAATGCCGGTTAAGCGTTCGCTTGCGAGACCGATAGTTCCTGCGTTTGAATCTCGCAAAGCGGGATCTTGGGTGAGCAACGCTGAAAAGTTCCATACTAAAACGAAACGACCGTCCAGTGCTTCCAGGTTCTCCATGAAGGTGTAGCTTTAATTGAATCATTATCGAACTATTAAATTTCTGTAATATTCACAAAATCCCTCTCCAAATAAATGTTCACATTTATAAATGAAGCACTTGTTATGATATAATTATTCATATTTATCAAATATGTGACAGTATATTTAGAAAATTATCCTTATATTCAAGTGTATGTTACATATATATTGTAAGCTAACCCACAATCTATAATTCGAAAATCCACTTATCCAGATAGATGTTAATTTGTTTTAATTAATTCAGTGAGGAATTATCCAAATACAATTTTCATTGGAAACGCCTTGTATTAGTCCGACTATTTCATCTTTTAAAAGTGAGTTTACAAAGTTAAGATATTAAAATGAAGTTACTTCTTGAAACATGAAAACGTTGGTGTTATTTTGACTTGAACAAAACACTTTAATTTTTTTTTTAGTTGTTATAATTTAGTTAGATTTTGATGCTTCATTATTTAGAAATGTACTCAGCTGTTCATATTTGACATGACCGATACTAAGATAAATAACAATTCCTCAAATGTGAAACTTTCTGAGGCTTAAGATTAATTTAAGACAATGAATGATGGTTGTAGACAATTGAATATTTTAATTGTATGATATTCAAAAAATCATTTGAGCATAGACTTTGTATGTTTTATCATACAAAGATTTATTTTCCGTGGAATATTTAAGTTAATTTCAAAAGAATGTAAACGGAAATAATAGTGAGGTTAACAAATTATCAACAGAGAGAGTATTAATGATTTACAGATTCTTCATCAATAATCACTGGGACACTGATAAATGGTAAAAGGAATTATGAGATCTATTTAATTAATTAATACTGGTTAATAATAGTTTGGGTTTCGATATTCAATTTAAAAATATTAAGCAGCATTTACGATTATAATCAAAGACACAAATCGTTTTCAGGCCATAGAAATAATGAATTATGTGACTTTTTGTTACTGGTATTGGACTATCAACAATAGATACTCTGTATCTAAGACAAATGCAAAGCAGATGTTTGATAATCTATATAGTACATAGTGGTAAAATATAACTCATAGCTAAATGCCAAGATAAATCAGAATGATTGTATTCTTATGTCATCACTTTGAAATAGCATTTTAAATGTAATGGTTTTCTAGCTACTATTCGTAACACAATCAATTTTGATTATAAAATTATTGAATTTTCTTTTATATAGTGTAATATAAAGATTAGTCTATACTAGTCTATACTACAAAATCTGCTTTATCACTTTAGATTAGTCCTGGTACTTTCAGACGATAGGGTAGAGGATTTCACTTCTTTGAATGTTAAGCGAATTTCAAATATAATGTTTCTTTTCTCCAGCAGTATTAGAAAGTTAAAATTTTGATACATGTTCGATTAAGTCTATTAAACTTGGAATTCATCTCAAAGTTCAACAACAATGAGCATAAATGCTTACTATAAGCAAAGATGGAAGGTGGCTAGCTGTGGAATTCAGGATGTACACAAGATATACGTATGCAAATAAGAGGCTAATCAATTGCAGTCTTAAACATCGATGAAAACATTAAAACAAACCATACAAAATAAATATAAATGATCATTATTTACTAAACTAGTTTTTCACTAGTGATTTACTGCTTTGGATTAATTTTTTTTTACTAAAAGTTAGCATTAGTTCAAAATAGAAAAACTTCCCAATACTTCTTCGATTTTCATCAATTTCCTACGGAATATCGATTAGGAAAAAAATATCACTTGAAAACTGCATAAAAGCTACCATCTAAGCAATTCATTAATTTACTATGTTTGATTTGGTTAGAGATATTTGGTAATTATGTTGTCTCTTTTTCTAATTTTGAAAAATTAAAAAAACTAAAAAATTTCCTCTAGAGTAATTGACTTAATTACGGTGTCTTTATGCCGTAAAAGTATTTCAGGCTTTTTTTTAGTATACAGTTTTCAGCAACATTTATTTTTATTGATCAATTATGATCTAAGTAGATCGTGCTAATCACTCTCTTTGATCATAAAAGTTATTCATTATCTGAATTATGTGAAGCATTAAGAAAATGGTTATAACTTTGTTGCCAAATCATATAAATGGCTAAATGTTTTGATAATTATACAGACAAAATATTAAGTTAAATCATTATTCATGGTTATTGAATTTGTAATCATTTGGAGTGAACATTAACGCTTTGATGCCGGTACATTTAAATTACGAATCCCAAAAAGGATAATATGTACGTCCTTGATTCTACTGTTAGCTACATTTCACTTGTTCTGTCTGCAAATGAACATGATTCACTTCCAAAACCTATTTAGAATAGTTTATGTAATAACAGATATGATTGAAGTTCACGTTAGTGTCAGTAAGTTAAACAATCGATAGTTATATATGACTGAAATACATGAATGAAATACGGAAGTTGTTAGGTTGAAATCGTTTAAGCTAAGATCTTTTTCTAAGCCATTACTGTGAAAACAAATTTTCACAGAAACATTATATTTTGGTCATAAAACGTTTGTAACCAAATGGTAAAGAAACATGGCTTGCAACATTTTTATTATATAAACCCAATTTTGAAAAAAATCATTCAAACGGATCTGACTATTCTAGTCTAGCTAGTTGAAAAAGGATATTTTTTTCATACAGACAAGTGTATGCCCGACTTTTTTCAAGGCTAATATTTAAATCAAAGAATATGGAAATATATTTTTTTTTAAATCGTGAATGGTAATGCTTAATTTCCCTGTAACTATCATGTTTACTCAGGAAAAAAAACCTATTAAATAAATATTGGTTTAACATCATATCCGTACACTGAAATAAATCATTAATAAACCTTTGTTAATGTGTAAATTGGCATAAAAGAAGAGTTTAGAAACTAGGATATCATTTCATCGTATTGATGAATAATGGTCATTACGAAGCTGAAAGAACTATGACTTAAAGTAACTAATTTTTAGCAGTTTCATCGGTTAATCATTACAGTTTTTACACTGCCTGAACATATT